>OX101821.2:56293710-57493710 GCA_944452925.2 Chrysolina oricalcia | reverse complement strand
AGCTGTAATTTTGACTGTGTCTATCGCACAGTTTATTACCAGGTATGAATAAATTCCTTATTAATAGTACTAATAAATGGTACCTTGGTACCAATATGGTTCCATTTGAAAAAATTGTGTTTTACCCCAAAATCGATTACGATGACTTTTTTTGCTCATAAAGAACGCAATTTATTATTTTTGACGGGATTTCGATTTTTCTAGCAGTAGACGGATCAATTGGAATAAATCGGAACCATCATGGTACACTTGAACGGAAAACTAAAAATTGAATTATCAAAAATTTTGACGTTTGAAATGTCACTTATGTGGTATCATTGGATTCAGAAAATTGTGCAGATTTCAGAACTGTAATAATATACAGGGTGTTCTATTCAAAAATCGAAAGTTGGTAGGTATCACCTCCGTCGAAACCGGAAGTGAAAAAATAATAATTTGTAGGTCAAAATGTACCGCTTATTATGTATATGGGATATCCCAAATTTTAATCAATTACCTTTAAAACTAACGGAAATACGGAGGGTGTTCCATGATCCTGTTACACCCGATATTATGCCCATGTCTATTAGCAATAATATTCGAGTAAATCGCTCTAAGACGAAATTTTGGTCCTTTAGACTAAAGATTGAAAATGAAACGGATGGAATGGACTATAATGGTATTTGAATTCATGGCCACCTACGCCGAACATCAACCAATACTATTTCACGTCCCACTAATATATTCGTCCCATTTATAATGATATTACAGACCTCGGCGTACATACACGAAGACAAAAAAAAAGGCATCGGTAGCCTCGATATTTATGACGTGCAACACGAATTTATCAGCGGTGTAATGCATTTAATTGCGATCTTATGGTTGCATGATTAATTCGACGGCTGCGCCACCTCGCGTAGAACCTGTACACGTCTGAAATTAATCATGTTACAGTAGCCAGCCGTGACCGAGGTTTCCTCTTTTGTGTTTATTCTGGCCGATTGATCAGAATTTTTTATTGGTTCAGGGCCGCGTGATCTTGCAACACTTATTTTCAACTTTTTCATTCGGATAAAATTAATCATTATTATTGCAATACAAATGCAAGTATAATATCTCAATTTATTTCCTCAACTTCCTAACCATCAACTTATTTTCAACTTGGCTTTCTTACGGCTCGCTTGAAGTAAATATTCTAGAACGCCAAGTATCGTCTATGCTCCGCTCATCGATGTCTACGGTATCGTTTTCTTTTAACTGTCATAACCTCCCGGTATCAAATTTCATAAATTTGATAACGTCCTTCTTCGAGAAACCAAGTTCCAATAATGAACCACCACCATGCACCCCCTAAGGTTGAGGCCCGGAAGGATGAACGCCCCAGCACTCGTACGTACTCGAAAGCTCACCCCCCTATCCACCACCCCCGCTCGTTAAAGCGGTTCCTCATCCTGATTAATGGCGATCAGCAGAATAAAATCTGATCGTTTGATATGGAGTGCTCGGCCAATTCTCGGCCTGAAACTCTCTTATATCTGACATGAGTTTAATTTGATTTAACAATGAATTTACTTAATGTGCATGGTGCCCCCCTGAAACTGGCTGAAGGCCTGAAAACACTTGGCTGAGGGCCAAGTGTTGTGTATTGAATTTACTAAGTTTACCACTTGGTCGGTTCTTCTTGTAATCTGAAACATAAAAGCATGATTATCGAAATTTTAAGCCTGTTGAAGTAGACGTTGGCGTCGCCGAAGGTTTCGCTTCCGTCTTACTTCTTCAGGGGTGTCATGTCTCCCTGGTTCACTGGTCGTCTGTATTTGTCTCTGTCTCTATAGTCTTGCTCACGTCTGTTCTCGAGGAGCTCCGTGAGCAACGGGTTCGTGTGGGTCTCTACTCTGTCTAGAGTAGTCCCCACGTGATTCCTGATCAGTCTGTCAATGTAGTCCGGATGGATGTCTAAGTCTCGATATATAAACCTGTTTGGCATATATCGTGGTGCGTCTGTTGCCATTCTCAGGCAGACATTGAAGAAGGCCTGCATCCTCTGCCTGTAACTGTTCGCGCATTGCCCCCAAGCAGTAGACGCGTACATCATGATTGGCAGAAGGATTGTCCTGATGAGGCGTAGCCAATAATGAAAGGTACAAGCGTTCGAAAAAAGTGTAGTTACGGAGAGTGAACTCCGTTAGGCTCCGCCCACCGACCGATTTTGACGCTTCGCGCTGCCGTTGGTCGGGCGAAGTGCTTAAATATACGCCAGTTTGGCGATTTATTCAGTATTCTCTTGGCATTCAAGCGAGAGCATTGTCTGATGTTAGCAGAATTTTGTCTTGAAGTGGTGAACTGAGTAGCCATTTTCGATAAGACAAATAAAAGTTACCGGAAATAATATTCTTTGAATATATTTCACCCAATACTTTTAATTATTCACGTAACCTTTTGAAAGCTTTGCTTTGGAGGTTTTTCTTCGAGTGAATTTGTGGAAGCAGTGAGAGAAATTGATTGAATTTCTCGAATCAAGGAAATTGGAACTGGTTTCTGGCTGGAAGGAATCTTAGGCCCGCTTGGTTTGAAGCAGAGGAAGCTGGATTGGTTTTTGTACGAACTTTTGTGGTTTTTCTTCTACGCCTTTTCCCAAGAACACGAAGAAAGAAAAGTGAGACCTGTGCAGGCTCACAGGTGAATATAAATAAGTGTGATTAAAAAGATATTCAAAGTGACTACCTACATAATGCTGTAGGGCAGTCAGTAACTTCTCAACAATTTTCAACAGTGAGAAACAATTTAATTTTTGAACTTTTTTTTCAGCAAGTCGGTTTCACTAGAGTAGTTCCTGCCGTCGCTATAAAAGTTCTTCTGGACTATATCAAAAGAGAATTCATCTATAGTACTCTGGTGACTGAGACTTTATAAACATTACAACATTCTTTAACCTTTTGTACAGTATACTTTTTACAAGTAATTCTTTTTGAGAAGTCAAGAGTAAACTCTGTCACTTCCAGATCTTTCTTTAAAAGACAAATCAGTTGAACCTGTCAGATTTCAAAAGAAATCTGACTGTTTTAGTTATACATTCGGGAAATAGCTTTCTTTGGTTAGGACTAAAAACAAAGCAGTTGGTTTTTCGGATCATGGATCCAAACCAAGAGCGTCTAGGCGGCAGAAGACCCACTGCTAGCCGGGTATGTGGAAATGAAATTTCACTAAGACATTTCAATCACGGAACACCGCCTTTACGACATAACACGCCCGCACTCGCAAGCATTCAACAAAAACAACAACTGTTCCATCAGTTATGCGTCCGAGTCTCGTTTTCGAGAATCTCGCATGGTCTCGTCTCGTTTCCGAGACGAGACTCGAGACAATACTCGAACAAGACGAGACGAGACTTTTATTGGTCTCGTCTCGAGTCTCGTGAATAAAGTCTCGAGTCTCGTGAATGAGGTCTCGCGTCTCGTACGAGAGTCTCGCAGCTGAATATTTCTACGTGCGGACTTGAAAACCTAATAACAATATGAATGAAAAAAACTTAAAAAAAAAAACATTTTTATAATATTTTCAAAATGAATTAAGTAAGAGTATGAATAAAAAAATTGTCCTTTTTGTCGATTTCAATTTTTGAGGAAATATTCGGTAAAAATATTGCATTTTTGAAATTTGTTCGCTTGGGAATATTTCCAAGGTTCGGAACCCCACGAATATTACTTCATCTTAAAGATAAATTCCTTCTGAATCCCAAAATGTACTTCTTTTTCGAATAAGAAGGCTAATTAATTTAGAAAATTTCGATTTTTTGACAGGGTACACATTTTTGTCAAAAAAATTGCCCTTTTTCAGTTACTCCTTTGTCGAATTCAATTTTTGAGATGACATTCGGAATCAGCTAGTCGAAATACATCTGAGGAAAGTTTGGCGATTTTTCGAAAAATGGAAAATAATTATTTTCGGAAAATTCGATTTCCCTCTATGTAGAATTTTGCATTTTTCGCCAGGGAATATTTTTAAAATGCGGAATCCCGCGAATATTACTGCATCTTTTAGGAAATTTCCTTCTGAATCCGAAATTGTATTTGTTTCTCGATTTTAAAGGCTTATTTATTCATTCAGAAATTGTCGATTTTGTGTATGGATATATTTTTTTTCATCGAAAAAATTGCCCTTTTCCTGTTACCCCTTTGTCGAATCAGCCCGTTGAGGGAAGTTTACGATTTTTTTTTAAATGAATTTTTTATTTTTTTTGTAAAACTCGATTTTCTTCTACATGAAAAATTGCATTTTTCGACTTTTATCGTCTGGGAGTATTTAAAAAATGCGAAATCCCCCGAATATTACTTATATTGTACTTGTTTCTTGATTTTAAAGGCTTATTCAATCAGAAATTGTCGATTTTGTGTATGGATATATTTTTTTTCGTCGAAAAAATTGCCCTTTTCCAGTTACCCCTTTGTCGAATTTGATAGTTGAGGTGATATTCGAAATCAGCTCGTTGAGGGAAGTTTGCGATTTTTTCAAAAATGGAATTTTCTTCGATTTTCTTCTTGCATTTTTCGACTTTTATCGTCTGGGAATATTTAAAAAATGCGAAATCCCACGAATATTACTTTAACTTATAGAGAATTTCCTTCTGAATCCGAAAATGTACTTGTTTTCTTAATTAGAATGCTAATTCACTTAGAAAATATCGATTATGTGGATAGATAAATTTTTTTCGTCGAAAAAATTAAATTTTTCGACTTTTACCGCCTGGGAATATTTAAAAAATGCGGAATCTCGGGAATATTACTTCATCTTATAAAAAATTTCATTCTGAATCAAAAAATGTACTTGCTTTTCGAATGAGAATGCTAATTCATTTAGAAAATGCTGATTTGGTGGATGGATGCATTTTTTCGTCGAAAAAATTGCCATTTTGTCGAATTCAACTTGTGAGGTGATATTCAGAACCAGCTCGTCGAGTTACATCTGAGGAAAACTTGCGATTTTTTGAAAAATGCAAAATAAAAATTTTCGCAAAATTCGATTTCCTTCTATATAGAATTTTACATTTTTTGCCTAAAAATATTTCAAAAATGCGAAATCCCGCGAGCATTACTTCATCTTATAGGAAATTTCCTTCTGAATCCGAAAATGTACTTTCTTTCCGAATTAGAATGCTAATTTATTTACAAAAGGTCGATTTTGTGGATGGATGCATTTTTTCGTCGAAAAAAATTGAATTTTTCGACTTGAATATTCCAAAAATGCGGAATCCTGCGAATATTAGTTCGTCTTACAGGAAATTTCCTTCTGAATCCAAAAATGCACTTGTTTTTGTGGATTTTGAGGTTGAGTGCATTTTTTCGTCGAAAAAAATGCCATTTTCCAGTTACCTCGGATTTTTCAGGACTGAAATTTTTACCGCAAAAATGGGTTGTTCCATCGCGAGTAGCGGGCAGTGTATATCACTTAGGCCAACCCCATTCAGGGTGTCAGCTATTGGGTGGAAAAAATGCAGTAAACCAATACCTGACACCGAGTGTCAGGTATTGGATAACATTGTTTTTGCTCATTTTACATTAAGTTTTTGTACTCGTTTCATATTGATTCTGGGCAAATAATTTTCAAGTCATTGTGACCACTGAAACCATTAGCTGACACATATGTCATCTATTGGGTTTCAAAGGTGTCAAGCATTGGTATTAATTTTGTACTATTTTTTTTACAGAGTTCATATTAAGAAAAACTGATCTTTCTATCATCAACATGGACCAAATTATTGGAAAAGTAGGGCAACTTCAATTCAATTGCAGAGGAGAAAGAATAAGTTATGTATTTACACGTACTTTACCAGTTGAAGAATTGTAATTATAGCTGTAAGAGAATAAAATTCAAGAACTAAGTATGTTTGTTTACCTTTAAAATTTGACTAATAAAATAATCATTGTATAATTTTTGTTTAATTACCCATTTATAAATATGTGAAAAACATGGTATCATATTGGTCTGAAGGTATGTGTTTTTGCCATTTTAAGGGTATCATGTAATGGTCTGAAAGTATGTCATCTACTGGGTCAGGGCCATTTCAAGGGTGTCATGTATTGGTCTGAAAGTATGACATCTACTGGTTCAGGCCATTTTAAGGGTGTCATGTATTGGTCAGATTGGGAAATACTACAAAACATTTTTCTATTGACTTCAAAATATATATAATGAAAATCAAGACATGGATCAGAACTAGATACATTATACTTGACACAGAATTTTTTTGTATACACAAAGAACAAAATAAGTGGTTTAACCGAAGATTTTATCACTTCAGTCGCATAACTGGTGTCATCTTTTTGACCTTTTACAGGGGTGTTTCTATGAGAAGTGAGACAAATTCGGATTTCTCAGGACTGAAATTTTTTCAGGGAAAAGGCGTATCTGTCGTAAATAGGTATTCCTGATCACGAATCTGAAGAAATTTTGAGTCTATTTAGCCCCCTACTTTGTTTTACCGTAAAAATGGGTTGTTCCATCGCGAGTGGCGGGCAGTGTATATCACTTAGGTCAACCCCATTCAGGTGGTAGGTGCATTTTAAACATTTTCATCAGTCCTGGGAGTTTCATCATTCCACCTCAATTATTACGGAATATACGGGGGTGTGAGAAGTGAGACACACTGTATAATGAGTAACGATATTCATTCAGAGTTTTAATGGAAAGGATAAGAAAGAACACGAGTACTTCCTGTAATCTCGAGTGAAAGTCGCACAGAAAATGACGAAGGTAGGTAACTAACTACGATACGGGAAAAAACTGCCGGATAATTACTAGGAAACTTGATCGAGCAGGCCGCGATAACAATTGAAACTATAGCAATTGATATTACGAAATGTGCGCCATTGTCGAAACGAATTAAGCGTGTTTACATTACATGATTGCGATCGCGGTGGTATCCATATTTCGCTTCGAATTTCCGCGATACAGAGTGTCGTGAAACCAATGAGCTATGTAATATGGCTAGATATCGTGAACGTTATGATTTTTTTGCTTCTGGTTCCCACATTTTTCTTCAATTTCTGAATTCAAAGCATGATATATACACACAAACACATAAACTTATACTAATTTATCCGCGGAAAGTGGCTCGCCCCTATAACTTTTTTGTTTTTGAATATAATGGAATGAAATTCAGACGACCTGCAAGACATAAAACTGTTTTTTTTGACGAATAACTCAAGTTCATGCAACTTCAGGTTTCACCGGCAGTGACTTAAACTTTCGTAAAAAACTTACAGTCGAACTCCACCAAATAAAATCTTTATTGATAGTGTGAGTGTAGTCAGAGGACGACACATCAGCACATTACGAGATGTAGTCGGAATACTTACATCAGCAGCAGGACATGTTTCGAAGGATTAATCCTTCATCTTCAGCGAAAAAAGGTTACAAACTAGTGATCATATGTGGTGGAAAAAGTGCTTCTATTGTATAAATGTAGAATAATTAAATTAAAACAATTGTCAATATGACGGTAACCGCTTAACGAGCGGGTCCCTAATTGTTAGGGGGTATGATTGGATCTCGTTAAATAAATCATCTTTTATCAAAAACTTTTGTTAAACCGTGATATCCATATGTCAGTTTTTGTAACAATTCTTTTCATGTTGAATTTTATTTTTTAATCTGGAATGCTATGGATACTTTAATAAATACATCTTCATGCTGTGTAAAATTTAATTTTAAAATTGAAATCACTATTTTTCTTCTAATGGCAACAGGATGGCTCGTCGGGTTAGGAAAAAAGTCCATTTTATTGAGATTACTTTGGTACCCCACAATAATAAGTTTTAAACAATATTCTGTTAAAAAAATTCAAAAGTTAAATGTTTCATAAAATAAAGCATATTTTGGTATTAAAATAAGGTTTAAATGCATCGAGTAACATGTGACAAACAAAACTAATAAAACAAAATCATTAAGAATGTCGACTTCTTATTTTACCTCGCTTCTGCAAAAGTCAATTAAATAGTGAATACATGTTAATGATAATATTTATCCAAGAAACTTCTGGCTTATTGATCTTGATTCATCAGTTGCGTTGGTTACAGGTTGCTCGTATTTAAATCTCATTTCAATCTCTTAAGATCCTTCATTTTGGGAAATTTCTATTGTAATCTTTTAAAGTTTGTTTGAAACCTAATAATATGCAGTATTAAATTAAATGTAATCAAATGCTTTTTTTCCTTACTCAACAAGCCACCTTGCTGCTATTTGAAAACAATTAGTAGGTAATAGAAATTTTAAAATGAAATTTTGCATAGCAGATACATTTGATCAAAAACAGTAAAGTTGTATAATTCTCAAAATTTCAAGACTGAAATTAGTGAAATAAAAATAAAATTCGGTTACAAAAATTGACAAATGACACATGGTAATATTCAGTATGTCATATGGAGACAAGGGAAGTGAAAATATACCATTTGAAAATTGAGAGTTTAAGTCACTTCTGGTGAAGTTGAGTTACTTGTCAAAAGATACAGTTTCATGTTTCATACAGATTCAAATTTCATTCCATTATCTTCAAATACTAAAATGTTATAGAGGCGAGACACCCAGTGTATCACACGTTAAAAAACGTTTGTTTGAATGTTTTAGACGATGTAGTAACTTGATTACTTATATTTCAGACGTCCATCAACTTAATTTGAAAGATTTCTATCTCTTCTATCTCTCAAATTTTTCACAACGTTTCAATTGCTTGAATCCGAAATCGTCTTCTGGTGAATAATGACAAAATCAGATGCTACACGACCTTTTATAGGTCTATATTTATTAAAGTGTAATTACGGTGTAATTACGCGCGGTCTTGTGGCGCTCGTGGTTTCGCGCTTTTTCTCCCTCCAAAACGGTCCATGAGCGGTTTCCATACGTTTTTAATTTCCACGCTTGGTTGACTGAAGGCACTATTGGATTATATATAGGTGGTTTCCATAAATTTCCGTTTGAACCAATGTTCCTCTCTATGAAGAACACTGACTAGCTTCGTCCCAAAGAATTCGCTGGTGTTTTGTCCAGGCGTGGTCAGCAATTCCCGATTTTGATGAATAACATGAGGGATTCAATCAAATTCACAATGGAAAAGGAAAGTAATAGTACCCTATCGTTTCTCGATGTGAAAGCTGAAAGAACAGACACTGGAATCCTCACCTCTGTTTACAGGAAGAAGACACACACAGAACAGTACCTCAACTACGGCTCTAATCACCCAAACTCCACAAAAAGGGGAATCGTAAGAACGTTGGTGGAGAGAGCAATGTCTATTTGCAACAAACAGGAGTTATTGGAGGCGGAAATTAACCACATCAAAAAGGACCTACGCCGAAATGGATACTCCGAGAAACTCATAGGAGAAGTTCGGAAACAACTCGAAAAGTCCAAGACAACCGAAGAAAGACCACAAAACCCCGATCTCATTCTTCCCTATATCAGGGGTATCTCCGAGAAGATCACAAGGATCGGAAATAAATACAACATCAAGAGTTGCTTTCAATCCGGCAGTACCTTACGAAGCTTCCTCACCAAGACGAAACCAGAGAACACAACAGAATCTAGCAAAAACTGTATTTACAAAGTCTCATGTGAATGTGGAGATTCCTATATCGGAGAGACCAAGAGGCCATCATCAGTGAGAATAGCTGAACACAAAAAGTGGACTCAACGAGGGGAAACCTCAAAATCGGGAATTGCTGACCACGCCTGGACAAAACACCAGCGAATTCTTTGGGATGAAGCTAGTTTTCTTCATAGAGAGGAACATTGGTTCAAACGGAAATTCATGGAAACCACCTATATACATAGAAGCCAATAGTGCCTTCAGTCAACCAAGCGTGGAAATTAAAAACGTATGGAAACCGCTCATGGACCGTTTTGGTGGGAGAAAAAGCGCGAAACCACGCGCGCCACAAGACCGCGCGTTATTACACCGTAATTACACTTCAATTATAGACCTATAAAAGGTCGCGTAGCATCTGATTTTGTTATTATTCACCAGAAGACGATTGCGGATTCAAGCAATTGAAACGTTGTGAAAAGTTTGAAAGAGATAGAAATCTTTCAACAATCAAGATGATGGACGTCCGAAATATAAGTAATGACGTTAAAAAACGTTCAAAAGTTCAGACACAACAAAATGACTATATTTAAAATATTCACTGAACTCATCAATATTGTAAGGACTTGTGTCTGCTAATTTGTCATTTTTCTTGAAATGATCCAATTTGGTGAAACGTTTAAATTCATTAGGCAAAATATCAAACAGCCTAAGGCCCATTATTTGGTAGGATTTTTGGGACAATGATGTACGATTCTTGGAATATGAAGATCCCTTTTCATCCTTGTATTGTAATGATCAATTCATTTTTTATGAACTGGTCTTGTTTTTTATTTACATACATCAACGATAAATTAACCATAAACTTTGTGAATATTATATTCCCTGAATAATAAAACACTTGAATACAAAGAAAACAAACTTTGGAAACGATTTCACTTTTCCTTTTTTAGATTTGTAGTAAATTAAGTGAGAATCAATGTATTGTCATTCCTCTGTCACAATTTCAAAATTCACAAATTGTACTGTAATATATTTAAACAAATTCACTCTAAAATAATTTTTTGACGAAATACAATGATTCAATAATTTCAACACAATACTCTAATTTATATCACAATCACTGGACTATTTATGTTCGACTTTTGCTTCACTGACTCCATTCTGCTGCGTGGTTCTTTTTATATACACCGTTCATTTTCCTAGAAT
Organism: Chrysolina oricalcia; assembly: GCA_944452925.2. Taxonomy (NCBI): domain Eukaryota; kingdom Metazoa; phylum Arthropoda; class Insecta; order Coleoptera; family Chrysomelidae; genus Chrysolina; species Chrysolina oricalcia. Next base: position 57,482,945 of record OX101821.2, on the reverse strand, counting down.
GCTCCTGAAATTTCGGGAAAGCCTCGAATCGTCCACATTCTTCTCGGTGCATAGCGCCTCGAAAGTCATTCGCGGTCAGGCGCTGTCTACGTGAGCGTTCAGGTCCGGCATCGCCCGCAGCTTCGCCACAGTACATTAGATGACGCCTGTGGCTGTTACAGAAGGCAAGTTGAAGTTTCACGAGTTGAAAAATAGGGTTGTTGATAATAGTAATTAATGTCGTGGTTGTTTGTTACTGGTGGATTTAGAAGGAAAACGTGGTGAGTCGTACTCAAAAATATCATTCCTACGATAGTTTTTTCTTATTCTCGTGTATTTCCTTATGCAAAATGTAAGATTATGGAATTAGGGACTGGTGAATAATTTTTCGGAAACATTGAGAATCGCCATTTCTCTGGCTCCTTCTCAGACAGAGGAATGATTTTTTTGTTTTTTGTAGTGAACTTTGGAAATTGTTCAGGAAAGTTTAGGAAGACAGTTCAATAGATGCTGCAACTGTAAATACCATATTTCTCTATTTTTTGCTTATTGGTCTTTAGTTCAAATGCATTGGCAGTAGTACTTTCAACTTTTCAACTTTGTCAGCATAACTTGAAACCATTGATTAGATCCAATTATTTTACTGCTAATTGTTTTACCCATTCCAAAAAATTTGTTTTTTCAAGAATAAAAGTTTTTAAAAATTACCTGATGAAGCTTTTTTCAAAACCACGTCGAAAACTAAGAAAATCGAAAACTTAGAATGATCCGTATGTGATTTCTATAACTCGATAGTTTACATGATACAAATAACACAGTTACAAATTTTTTACCCATATATCATTCTTCAACACGAATACCGTCAAAGAATTCAGCATGCTATATTCAAAATGTTTTATATCACAGGAGGTTGAGAGACTGGTCTGTGATTAATTATAATAACACCCGGTAGATGTGGAACGGACGACTCCTCGAGCCCTGCCCTGGTCCACTCCCAAGGCGTCGATAAAGACGGCAAATCTCTTCGGAAGGCTGTTGTTGCGCCTTTACTTTCTGGCCAAAATTGTCGTTTTGTACGGATCAAAACCAGGCCATGGATGTTGAGTTGTCGTATCAGTCTGATTAAGATCGTTATTAATTGGATCAATTTACACGGTCGCGAACCGACTCACGGATGATCGAGCCCGATGGATGGAATAAAAGGTGATCCTGTGGTAATGAGTCAGTGGCGTACATAAATAAACTTCCCTTGACAATTTCCCTAATATTATATAAACCATCAATTCAAACTAATGAGAAATGGACTTTTCGAAAACACAGCCAGTGGTATTTTCAAATCGGTGTTTCGCCTCTTCCTTATTTATACGTTTCCATAGTTACAACACTGTAGATTTAGAAACATCAGTTAGACTGTCCAACTTTTCATCAACTGACATTAATGACACAAGAGAAAACGTTCCTGCAATACGCATTCAGTCCATAATAATAATATGTTTTCCTGAAATTGTCTGATATCCCTTCAAAATGCAGAATTTTCAAAATAGTTTCACCTCGCCTGTCACACAAACTGTGCTGCTGTACAAAATACCACTAGAGCAATCTCTCGTGGTGTTTCAAAGCAACTCAGTATTTTTTGAAAAATCAGCATTTTGTCGGGATATTACTACTGAAACAATGGATCGGTAACAATATACACGGAAGAATAATAATAACTAGCAAGTAGTTTTCTCTTTGCCCTAGTCCCACTGCGACCGAGGGGGAAACATCTCCTTTAAATCTCGTACAACTAAAATTTTGAGTCATTTGAGTAAATTTTCAGTCATTAAATCTCCGCTTCAGTCATCGGTTTGAGTCTTTCAGTCATCGGCTTGAGTCTTTCAGTCATCAGTTTGAGCCTTTTATTTTTTTCAAAATTTTAAATCTCGTACACATTTTAGCGAGATGTTTCCCCCTCGACTGCGACCTTCACAGGTCTATTGTTGAGCTCCTCAATGTGATCAGAGCACACTGTCTAGCTTGGATTTCCTAATACGTCTCCAAAGCTTTGACAGTAGATTTTTCATGTAGCTGTCGGACTTTGATTTTTTATCCCTGACGCAAATTCAGCATTATTCTGAGGGCCCCTTCAAATCAAATCAAAATTACTTTATTTTCTGAAGAAAAATTATTCTTATTGAAAAAGTGAAATTAAAAGTGAAATATAATCGTTTTTATGCACTAGCGGGCGGTAAAGTACACTTTACCGCCCGGTTCGCAGGGCGTGAAGTGGCACTTTACCGCCCGTGGGCGCATTATGGCCCGGCGGGCCGTAAAGTAGACAAAATTCTCAAATTGTCTATACTCACACATCATTTCATACAATTCCTAACACGAATTAGAATAATTTCAGTTCAATAGAGCAATACTCTTTCTAACATTTGTTCATAATCGTTGGCAATTTTTTAGGTGATGATCTATTTATTTGAAATAGATTCTCCAATATAGCACTCAGCTACTATAGTTTCACATTCCTCATATTATGTTACCCTTAATTATTGTATGCACAACGTATGAAACGTGTAGACCATTGCAATTCAAGTCAGTATTTGTGATTCGCGCTATAAATCAAGTATACTTTATTGTCAAAACAGAAGATATAAAATCTTATAGACAAAGCATCGTAAAATATTAAATACATAAAATTATAAATAAAAATCGCACTAATAAGTAAAGTCATATACAATTAAATCACAGCCACCATCTGATAAATATCAAAAGGAGATAAAAATGCCTCAGTTAAAGTAAGGAAATCATAAACAAATGCATGCTGCACAACCAATAGTACATCTGCTCACAATAATTGATCATCGTAATATTCCTGAATGTTATAGTAGGCCTTGTCAAGTAGCATGATTTTTACTTCCTTCCGAAAGGAGAATAGGGATTTAATCGCTTTAGCTTGAGAAGGCAGATGATTGTATATTTTTTTGTTCTCGTAAATAACTGAATATTTTGTCAAGGATGATTTGGGGATCGGAAGTGGTATATTCACATTTTGCCTTGTGCTATAACCAGGTTGTGGATTAACTGCACTTAAATTGACTTTATGGATAAGACACACCGTCTCCAAAATAAATATACTAACCAATGTGAGTATTTTGTGCTGGGTTTGCCCTAGTGCATAAAATTTTGTATGTATCACGTGCGTAAAATGCGTTTATGCACTAGCGGGCGGTAAAGTACACTTTACCGCCCGGTTCGCCGGGCGTGAAGTGGCACTTTACCGCCCGTGGGCGCATTATGGCCCGGCGGGCCGTAAAGTAGACAAAGTTCTCAAATTGTCTATACTCACACATCATTTCATGCAATTCCTAACACGAATTAGAATCATTTCAGTTCAATAGACCAATACTCTTTCTAACATTTGTTCATAATCGTTGGCAATTTTTTCGGTGATGATCTATTTATTTGAAATATATATAGCTCTCAGCTACTATAGTTTCACATTCCTCATATTATGTTACCCTTAATTATTGTATGCATAACGTATGAAACGTGTAGACCATTGCAATTCAAGTCAGTATTTGTGATTCGCGCTATAAAACCGCTAGTGCATAAAATTTTGTATGTATCAAGTGCGTAAAATGCGTTTAAGGCCTTCGGCGTGTGATGGCCCTCGGCTAACGCCATCGCGCCATCATCCACGCCACAAGCCATAAACGCCTACTTTACGCCCTTGATACATAAATAACTATTATTTCGTTAGGCAACATTTTTATGCCATTATATATTATATTTTAATTTGTGTAGATCTTGGTGGTGGTAAAGTTATATTAAGAGCTTGTCTTGTGATATATTGTGCTGTGGTATGAACTCGATCTCTAATCTTACTGTGAATTAGGCATACTGTTTCAAATATATATATATACAAGGTAGGAGCAAAAATTCGTTGTTCTATGAATAAAGGCTTACAAACTGAAGTATCAAACAAAAATCCACTACCAGACCCCCAAACACAGATTCCATATCTCAGATGTGAATCAATTACAGCAAAGTAAACCTTTATGGCCATATCCCTGCCAAGTTCCCGTGATAGTTCTCACTGCAAAACATCCAGATGCAATTTTTCTACCCAGCTTTTTTATACGATCCTCACACTTTTAATCAATGTATAAGCCAAGGAACTTCGTTGCTCTCGGACTGCTAATAAATTCATTACCCAGATAAAGTTCTAGCAGATGACATTTAGAAGTGAGGATATTCGTTTTCGATATGTTTACGATAGTCTTTTACCTTGATAACATCATTACTGATATGTTGATGCAGATCAATGTCACTTCCATTATGCCCAAGTAAGGTAGTACATTTGCGAACTGAGTAAACATTCCTGTGATATTTATTAGGGCTAGGTCATTTATGTAGATCAAGAAGAGAATTAGGCCAAACACTGATCCTTGAGGTACTCCCCATTTGATCTCTAATTGTTGCTATAATTTGTTCTGTTCTGCAGTGTTTTTCAATCACGGAAACATTTTTAGGAGGTTCAAATACATAACTGTTGTAGTTATTCATTTCAAATAAATAAATAAATATGTCGCACTGTCGGAAGTGGGGGGGGGGGGTTTAGTGGGGTAGGTTTCAGTTCAAATGATTGAAAAACATAACTGTGGTATATTATAAAGACCTGTCAAAATGCAAGGTAATCGGACTAGTGGGTCAACATTCAATTGCAAGATTTTACCCGAAAGTACAGATAAATCCGAGAAATTGGCATATCATACAGAAGCTTGTAATAATAAATCCTATAAGTACATTATAGTTATCACATTTATAATATTCAATTCCAAAGGGACATTGACGTGCGCTTTCAGTCTGACAGGTTGTTCACTGCCTTTATATCGACCAATTTGCTTCTCACAAACGGTGACCTATTTATCTGGAATTGACCCAGTTCCTGAGTAGTTTCTGCCCCAATTCGCGACTGTATCGATCTACAAGCAGACAGACTATTGTTGAAATCAAGTATATCCTGCGATGAGACGCGGGTTTTAAAGCCTTCAGTCCTACCTAAATTATCAAAGTAAAGTGGTCATGTTTTTAAAAAGTATTTCATCAGTTTGTTTTTGGATAAACGCAAACTCTGCTTTTTGCTAGATTTTAATTTGTATTATTTCATCTATCAATATTGTTGATTGAAAACAATCTAGTTGTCCATTTCCCCCATTTTTCTTGGTAAGATGAACGGACAAAGTCCTGGTGATCTTATTAGTCCATTTCAATCCAATTTTAATTTACTGCTAATTAAATCATATTTTACAAACCGGAGATAAAATATTTTATGAAGCGGCATGCAGTCGGCATGCTACATTGCTATATCCACTGGGGTGCACCAGGGTAGTATCCTTGGTCCACTATTTTTCATAATATATACCGCCGACATACTCAACTTTATTCAAATCTCACAATGTTTTCCACTTGTTTTGATGGACACAGCAAACTTTATAATTTTCCGTAATTGGTAGTCGTTCACCCTGTATAGATTTATTCCTGTAGTTTTTCTTCATACCAAATAGACTAGAGGTGGGTGGAAGTAAATAACAACATGAATGGCCTTGCTGTGTTATCACGATCTCGTATATTTTTAATCACAAACGATCTGTAGCCTGTGCCCCAACAATTCCGTAGCAACATGTGTTAGTTCACGTCAAACATCGCAATGCGGAAATGAATCTTTCACGAAATAATTTTTTGTTTCGTGTGAAACAGTTGAGTGTGTCACGTGGCACGGGTACTGATATCTCCCAAGGAATTCGATTTTTGAGTCAAAAACATATTTCACAATGAGTTAATGCAAGTGTTTTCTAGGGTGAAAAAATAGTATATTGTGTATCTAGTAGTAAAAGCAATACATTTGTTACGGGTTTATTTTGCACTAGAAAACCCTTTCTGTTTTAATACAATAACATCAGAAATTCTCTGTCATTGATATACACTTTCCACTCTGTACGCCACTGTATCAAAATGACAACTTGATCGTTGTCATGTATAGCTTGTTCCGAATGTTAGTACTTACCTTTGCTGTACTAGTTCGAGCGGACATGAACCGGCCTTAAGCTAATGACAGTTATCAGTTGTTCTATTTTGCGGTATGACAGCGTTATTTTGTAAACATACTTTTGGTTAGTCTATTGTTTTGTACTTAGAACATAAAACCGTAACATTCCTACTCTATCTCTATCTTGTGTCATTGAGGTACCTATTTCACATTCGAATACTTGACCTTCTCTTTGTTTGTTTGTGTTTGGTTCTGAGATTGAGAGGCTGGCGTTTTCGTCTTGGTTCAGTTGGCAACACTGAATCTTAAGGTGTTCTTTCATAGCTCCTAGCAGCTCGAGTTAGTTCCTGCACTGCTCCCACCGAACACTAACGAACAAGAAAGCGCCTTGTCAGATATTGACTTTGACGTCTGAGAGATATTTTCCTCTTCCTTATTTGATCTTGATGAGTGACTGACCTATTTTGAAGATTTCCAATTAAAGTTTGATCATCGTTGATGGATCTTGGAAAAATTCATATCAGGAGAGTTTCTCATATTGTTTGCGATTTTTGACGCTTTATATTTTTGAGAAATCTCCGTTCGCTTTGCGGATTTTTGAGGTTAGAAGTCACTTCATCATTGTGTGAAACCACTGGAACGAGAAACTCGCTATCAGACAGCAAACAGACCATCAAAGCTGTTATCAGAACCCCCCCACTTGATAAAGGTTAGTATTTGCATTTGGGCTCTACTTATGGCCCCATACTAGGGGAATCAGAAGTCAGACTGGTATTGTTTATTCTAGGGTGTTACCACTCTGCTACTGCTCCTCTGCGACTACCACTTTGCTACTACTTTGCTACTGTTACCTCTTCGCCGCTGGTAGTGCTCCACTACGGTTTATTGGAGTTCCACTAGTGTGATTGTTCCACTGTTTCGTTGCTATACGATTGTCTTTCCACTGTTCCACTGCTGTGATTGTTCCTGCTCAACTGTGGTTGTCCCGCTGTATATCTGTTGTTCAGCATTCCGTCGCTATTCGTCCCAGCTGTACATGTACGTTGATTGATTGTGTCGTACCCACTGTGCACCTGTATACACCAAGGCACTGATGAACTACAACCACAATAATTGGTGAACTGGCATGCTTGAGAATATCTACATTGTACCAGATAAGTTTAGAATAAGACTGCCCCTAAGGCGTAAGTATCCATAACTGTAAGCTATCATCGTGACGTCACAGGCACAGCCCTCACTGGAGGTTTCATATTGATATATTCAAACAATACCATACTCTCAATCACAGCATTCACTGGAATTCATCTTGGTGGTGGATATTTACATTAATTTCATTTTCTTTTGTATGGTGAGCTGAACTGTGCACATACAGTGTGTGTAACATGAATCAATATATTTTATTAGTAAGGGACATGAATATTTCTTTTATTCTGGTCCAAGTTATCTAAGCGTAAGGGAAGACAAAACCTCTACATATTTATATATTATTATTATACCTTTTACAGGTATCTATTGTTTAATATTTTAGTAATATTATTGCAGTGGGTTGTCCCATTCCATCAGGGTGGTTTCGGATTTTTCACTAGCGATAAATCCGTGGCGCTCCGGAAAATTAACCCCATATTTCAATCTTATCGAAATCAATTTATATTGTCGAATCCACGCCTACTGAGCTGCTGGGTATGTTAGAGGCGTGACACATCATTGCACATTCACTGCTCTCCTTTCCTAAATTTCGCCCCTAACACATTCCCAGACGACAATGTAAATTGTTGGCCGAGGCGTTAAGCCGAGGCCAACAAGCATTGAAGTCTGGGAATGTGCTTTTACTACGAGGTACACATACTACTTTTTCTGAAATCGCAATCAGCAGTATCAAAAACTAAGGAATTCTGCATATTGTTTGCGTGAATTCAATAACTGTCTAAAATGTAAACAAGCCGGCAAAAATTTTCTCGGATCGTTTTCTGTACGGCAAAGTCTTTTCCGTACCGTTTAGGTCCGAAAACGGTCCGGGAAAGTTCGTTGCTTAGCAACGGACTAAAATACTAGATTAGCGTATTTTGAGGCCTGAAGTTGCTCCGAGAAAGTGGGCATTCTTGAACGATTTCAGAAAAGAATGTTTTCACTGCAAGCAAATTCATTTCAAGATACTTATTTTATGTAAAGAAGCAAACATCCATCAGTTTGAAATGGAAGTTTTTTTATCAATTAGAAATAATTGTTCTTTTCAGATGATTATTCTATTCAAGAGAATGTATATTTTTGATTGAAGATATCCTTTCTATCTGTGTATCAGCCAAAATGAAGCAATAATTTTGAAAGTAAGTCAATCTTCATGATGAACGTTGATGACACCCTACATATTTGATGAATCGGTCGATAATTGACATCTGGGTTTTTAAAGTACTTGCCAGAATCTTACGTTTGTTCCGTTATAAAAAGATCTACACGTGTTCTATCAATTTTTCACTTTTCAACTCAACTCAACTTTTTGGACATAAACCATCTGAAAGTATTATATTATGCTCTGGTGAAGTCACAAATATTGCACGGAATAATAGAATGGGGAGGTGCAAATGACTGTCATTTGGCAATGCTGGATGTTATTTAGAAATGAATACTGAAAATCATCCTTTGAAAATAATTCTAGTGATTCATTCATAGATGCCAATGTATTCGACGTAAGACAGGCTTATTGCATCAATTTATCAGTCGATGTAAAGAACGATAAAATACAACTTGAATCTGTCGATAATAATTATAGTACAAGGAACAAACAAAACAAAGTACCTCACACCTCCGCCTATACAGGGTGATTTAAAAGTACTTTGACAAACTTCAGGAGGTGATTCCTCACAATATTCTAATATGAATTGCCCAAATAAATATATGTCCGGAAACGCTTCGTTTCCAAGATACAGGGTGTTGAAGTTTTATTTTTATTTTGGTTTTTTTCAAATAACTCTTGAAATACTGAACCAAATTAAACGAAACTTGGTAATAAGAGGTTTTTGAGGTGTCGAATTCGAACCTGATGTTATTATTTCTTTTACTCGTATGGGGCGCCACCTACACATCTTTTTCTCTTTTGAAGATTCATAACTTCTCTGAGCGTACTTCTAGCACATTTTTCAATAAAAAAATCGATTCCTCTATCATATCTACGTAAAAAAGCTACCCTTGTTAAAAGTCGCTGTAAGCAACCGTTTTCTAAATATTTGGACTTGAAAATTTCAAGTCAATTATTTGATAATCGATGCATGTTGAAGTTATTACCAATATTTTGCATTTTTCACAAGAATGCTTTGGAAAATAATTTGACATTTAAGTAAGTAGTTTTGGTAATTACATATTTTGTGACAGTTAAACGTTTTGTTGAAGTTTCCGTAAGTAGAAGTAGAAAACACTAATTTTGAAAAAATGGATTATTTAAACAATAATGCTCATTTATCCGATATCCTAATCGAGTACTGCCTTCAGCTCCAACATTTGCTAGTCTCCACCGTCGTTTGGCAGAAACAGGTAGCTTTAAGAGGGAAGCTGATATTATTGGAAGACCACGAGCAGTCCGAACCCCAGAATTGGAAGAAGCTGTTTTGAACGCTCTCGAGGAGAATCCAGAAACAAGTACAAGAATAATTGCTGAATCTGTCAATTCTACTCAGTCCACAGTTTGGAGGATTATCCACGATCAACAGTTTTATCCATACCATATCCAAAGGGTACAAGCTCTTTTGCCACGAGACTTTCCCCAACGCATTACTATGAGTCAGTGGTTTTTGAGAAAATTGGCTGGAAATCCTCAATTTTTAAGATATGTACTCTTCACGGACGAGTCAAACTTCTCCCGAAATGCTATCACAAACTTTCATAACAACCATGTTTGGGCTCTCGAAAATCCGCATGCAGTTAGTGAAAGGCATTATCAGTATCAATTTTCTGTAAATGTATGGCAGGCAATAATTGATAATTACTTGATAGGTCCTTTCTTTCTTCCGCTCCGACTGAATGGCGCAACTTACAGACACTTTTTAGAAAATGAATTGCCGGGACTACTTGAGAATGTACCATTAGAAATTCGTATCCGCATGTGGTTTATGCATGATGGGGCTCCGGCCCATTTTAGCGTTATAGCCAGGGAATTCCTTAACATAGTCTATCCAAATCGATGGATCGGTAGGGGTGTAGAAGAACCTAACCAGCCGTGGGCACCAAGGTCCCCAGATCTAAACCCGATAGATTTTTATTTTTGGGGACATTTGAAGTCACTAGTTTATAAAACTCCAGTAGCGAACGAGGAAGATCTTAGAAACCGAATAGTAGACGCATGTGAAACAATAAGGAACACACCAATAATTTTTGAGCGGGTACGAGATTCAATAACTAGACGACTGACTGCCTGTATCTTCGCTGAAGGTGGACACTTTCAACAATTTATTTTAATACAATTTAGTTTCGTTTATTTTAGTTTATTCTACATATTCAAAATTTCCTGAAATAAAATGTTGACATTTCTTGCAAATTTTATTACTATTAATTATTACTATTGAATTTTTATTATTAAATTACTATTTCGCTTAAGGATGTCATAAAGGAACGTACCCAACAGTAATGACCTCTTCAAGCGAGTAAAAAGTAATAGAATAGGTTGCGCCCCCTACAAAAAAACCAAAACTGCTTACTTGAACGTCAAATTAATGCAAATGCAAATGCAAAATAAAGGTAATAATTATTACATGCATAGATTATCAAATAATCCACTTGAAATTTTCAAGTCCCAAGATCTAGAAAACGGTTGCTTACAGCGACTTGTAACAAGGGTAGCTTTTTTACGTAGATATGATAGAGGAATCGATTTTTTTACTGAAAAATGTGCTAGAAGAACACTCAAAAAAGTTATGAATCTTCAAAAAAGAAAAAGGCGTGTTGGTGGCGCCCCCTACGAGTACGAGCAATAACATCAGGTTCGAATTCGACACCTCAAAAACCTCTTATTACCAAGTTTCGTTTAATTAAGTTCAGTATTTCAAAAGTTATTTGAAACAAACGAAAATAAAAATAATACTTCAACACCCTATATCTTGGAAACGAAGCGTTTCCGGACATATACTTATTTGGACAATTCATATTAGAATTTTGTGAGGAATTACCTCTTGAAGTTTGTCAAAGTACATTTGAATCACCCTGTATAACATGCTAACAGAGTTTATTAAAAAAAATACTTCAATAATGTACAAAAAATATATAAAAACTTGGATTTTGCATTCCGAAAGGACATTATTTTATGGTTTTGTAAACCAAACCTCAAAAATACGGTTGTTGGGTGTTTTGTGTGCTTCTGACTGGCATTAACCCCGCGACCTCCAGAGGCTTTTTGTGTCTGCCTCCGCCCAGCCCTGCCCTATACAGCCCAACCTTTATCGACTGATAAAGGACGAAAGTATAAAGGACGAATACTCCTCGTGCCATCACCGAAATTGCCGCGGTTTTTATATTCCCATAGCGAGTTTTACATTCAATCCTTCTGCATGCTATCGAATTATTGGCGGACACGCTACAGATAAATTCGTATTAAAAATGCCGTGAATCATGATTGCGAATGCGACAAGGTCGCCAGAATCTTTCGTTTCTATTTGCGCAGTTCATTTGTTTATATTTGAAGATTGATGGTAGGTACCGTGAGGGTATGTAGACAATAATTTTTGAACAGTCAGTTTAGTATTAGAAATTTCTTCTGTGTACTCCCCTATGAAAATACAATGTAGAAAAGATATAAAATACAAATAATGTAAACAAAAAATTAAGATGCCTGATTCCCAAATTTGAGTTATGCAAAACAATTTGAAATATCAAACAACTCAAGTGTCTGTATTATGCACTGGTACAGCCTGATTTAAATTATGGAATCATTGCGTGGGGGGGTTCATCGAATTATCTACGAAATAGAATTGAAGTGGATTCTGAAAATCATATTTGATAAACCTTGTTGATATTTAACCGAATCATTATATAATTTGAGTGGCATGCATGACTTGAGGCAAATATATTACAAAACACTAATAACACAGCAGTATCGAAATAAGAGCCAAACAATAGAACATATACTTTGAATAACACATCTCAATAACGTTACCTGTAGTAAATAAAACATTATTCCAAAGAAGCTTCATTTACATGGGTCCAAAACTTTATAATATGTTGCCATCTGATATCAAGTCGATAAATTCTCAAAAGGTGTTCAACACAAAAATTAAAAAGTAAATGTTTCAAAAGTTAAGAACAGATAATCATCGACTACTAGAAATAATTAACTCTTCTTTGTTTATACTGTTATTTATATTAAATATATATATATATATATATATATATACAGTGCGACGCTAAATTATGGAACAAATTCTTTATTTCTGAATATAAAGATATATCGGAAAAATCCTCGGACAGGTCGATTTTCTTTTCCGATGGGCCAATTTTTGAACCTCACCCAAAATATATAGGGTTATCCGCATTTGAGGAAAAGCGACTTTGGTGATATTTTTAAATGGGACACCCAGTATATTTGTCCATATTTGGTTAGGGATCGTCATTACAAATCCAGTGATACCAAGTTTGATGGGATTATGTCAAACGGCTGCGGAGATATTGCCAAAAAAACTTCTCCATATACCCAATGAGTGCGACAGAGACTTTTAACCTTCTGAATCGTGTGGAGACTCGCAGTCATACTCATTAGACATACGAGGAAGTTTTTTGGCCATATCTCCGCAGCCGTTTGACATAATCCCATCAAACTTGGTATCACTGGATTCGTAATGACGATACCCAACCAAATATGGAAAAATATACTGGGTGTCCAATTTAAAAATATCACCAAAGTCATTTTTACTCAATTGCGGATAACCCTATATATTTTGAGTGGGGTTCAAAAATTGGCCCATCGGAAAAGAAAATCGACTTGTCCGAGGATTTTTCCGAAATATCTTTATATTCAGAAATAATGAATTTGTTCCATAATTTAGCGTCGCACTGTATATATAACATCTACATCTATATATGTCATTGAATAAATATGTGTGTGTGTGTGTGTGTGTGTGTGAATGTAAATAGATATCTACAAGTACGTCGACCGCGAGCGGATGCTATATCCATGCGGTTTCAATCATTTATTTATTTGTTTGTAAATGTAAATTTACCTATTTGAAAATGTAATGCTAATTCATATTGATAAAAATAAATATTACTATTACTGCTATTACTATTACTATATTGATATATAAAGTAATAATATACCGACCAAATGCAGACTTTTCAAAAAATACTCTCCCCTTGTTGTCATGAAAACTGTGGGCTGAAAACTCCATGAGAGTTTGTTCGAATGGTGTTTTGTACAGCTTCAAAACTATATTTATACAGTTCTTTCATAAAGTACTGAATACATTTTTCCAGCCAAACTATCCTTTTCTGAGGAATCTCCTGAAACTGGTCGATTTTTAATCTCAATTTTCCACATTTATAAAGGAAAATCAAATATACAGGGTGATCTACGTTCTTATGAAAACGATTTTCATCGCACAAAGAATATTTGTGTCATGTACCTGGTCATATAGGCATACAAATTTTGTTACTGCTACAACATCAAGGCGACTCTGGGAATCTGCTGGTTCTTTATGTTTCAGCTTTGTTTCATCAATATTCTCCAGCAGGACCTCATTGAGCTTCTGGTATCGGTACCAATTTTTTGTAGAGATATCTTGTTCTCATCATTAACCTCTTTTGGAAGCAGAGTTGTATACGTAACCTTAGTTCTTAAGTTTTTTTCTCGTTCTCGTCTCCTTTTCAAATAAACCAAATACCTATTTCCAAATTATTCGACTTTTTTCTTACTTATTCTAATATTTACAAGTAGCAAAACTCTCATAGAATTTGCTGAGAAATATGACAAGATTTAATCCAAAAGTCGAATTCTAACTGCAGTTCCTATACTTCGGGAGGAAAATGTTGATTCAAAATGTACAAATAATTAAAATAAATTGAAAGCGAAATAAAAATTTACAACATAATTTTTAATGGGGAAATGTACAGCTTCAGTGAGACTGCTCTAGGCTCCCTATGCTTCAGGGAGGAGAATACTCATACTCCCAAATCAATTATAACCCTCTACTCTTCTTCATCCGAAGAAGAAGGCAGTGAACTTTGACTATTTTTTCGAAATTTCAACTTTTCTCTCGAAATTTCAACTTTTCTTTCGAAATTTCGTATTTTTTCTTGAAATTTCGATAAAAAAGTCGAAATGTCGAGAAAAAAGTCGAAAAAAATACGAAATTTCGACATTAAAGCAGAAAATTCGAGAAAACAGTCGAAATTTCAACATTAAAGTCGTAATGAGAAAAAAAATCTATGAGCCACCCTACGCTTTCGTACATACATGATTTTCACTTCTAATGAGTTTTTCATACATTCAGCAAAAACCAATAAAATGTCAAGTTTTTCGAGTATTGTATATTGATTCCACCATTTCACTACTAGCAGAGCGTTATTCTTCAAAAACAACAATCAAATCAACCAAATTAAAGGTATTGATTAAAAAAATTATAATTAAAACTTCTTATGTTCTTATCACTTATAATCGTAACACCAATACTACTTCAGTTTCTTCATCTTGCAACTTTCTGCAGAGTCCGCAGTGTGATTTGCCATCAAACAGTCATATGATTGTTTTCGAAAGTTCCATACAAGATAACTTTGTATTTTTATGAATAAAACTAGATGTACAAGATATCTTCGCAATTTTATTTAAAAAAAAGTTATAAAAAGTAAAAAACAATGATTTACTCATAACATAGTGGTCTCTACGACCACCACGAAAAAAAAACTGATATGACTTTTTTTTTATTTAGAACAGCAGAACTAATAAAAAATATTAATTAGAGAATTCACATTGATTTTGCATAATAATAATAATAGCGTTTATTGCCCAACAGTTACCCATTTATTTAAAGGTCAAATTATTTAAAAGAAAGTTCAAAGTGTAGTTCCGAACATTATGATGAATATTCAAATATAGATGAAGGAAAGAGAGAATAGAAAAAAAGAATAAAAATACTACAATCTATAAAAAATAAAAGAAAAGAAAAACTGCTACATAATACATAATGTTTTCATTCAGATATTGAATAGCCATATTTCCTATAATGCAGTGTATCATAATGAATATCACAGTGAACAGAAATTTTATTGAAGTTTTCACACATGGTATATACGAGGATGTATTGATATCTAGTTAGCCTAGACCAGTTCCCTGCATAAACAAAATATTGCGTTACCATAGCAACGAACAATAACTCATTAGAAGTGTCAGTGTAAAGTGAAACATTCTCAATTGAAATTGAGAATGTTTCTCTTAAGAGAGGTTATCTTGTACGATGGAAAATAGCGACTAAATTCCAACTTTCAGTCGCTGATGATTCCACAACTGACTTTATGAACATCCTGTTCATATTTTCAATGAAATCAACATGTCAGTGTAAAGTTTGACGTCAAAAAAGTAAACCAGAGTTACGCAATTAATTAAAAGAAAAAATATGCCCATCGGCAAATCGAAAAATTGGAGTATCGAGCCATCATCAAGTACCTGTATTTAAAAGGGTTAAGAGGTAAGCAGATTTACGAAGATATGCTTAATACCCATGGTGATCAATGTCCTTCGTATGCGACCGTGAAAAATTGGACTGCAAGCTTCGAAAGAGGTAAATTTTCCATTGAAGATGATGACCGATCGGGAAGGCCAGTTTCTGTGTCAGTCCTCGAAAATATCGATGCAGTTCATGACATGATTTTAACAGACCGTCGAATTGGGCTAAAACGGATATCTGAAGCACTGAATATTTCATGCGAACGAGTTCATCATATAGTTCACATCAATTTGGACATGAGAAAAATTGCTGCAAAATGGATACCCAAATGTTTGAATGTTGACCAAAAGCGTACAAGGGTAGTAGCATCGCGTTCGATCTGTGCTCGATTTGAAAACGATGTAGACTTCTTAAACCGAATTGTTACTATGGATGAGACTTGGGTACATTTCTATGATCCAGAAACAAAGCAACAAACGATAGTTTGCTTGAAATGTGCAACCGACCACCCGAGGTGGTGCTGTAGGTTTTCAGGGTTTTCCTGCAGCTGAAAGTGAATACGCCTCAAAAAATCAGTAAGTCGCCCCGGCAAATAATAATAATAGCCATCCTCTAGCCGCACAGGCTACGCCGTTGGGTACACTTTTCGAGTGTTAACGAGGGAGTAATATTATAAGTTTTATCAGTTTTCACTTTCCTGGGACAAAAATTTATCAAATTACAAAACAAAATCAAGTAATCTCCCCATTGGCCACCATTCAACCCGAATGGCTGCTTTTTCATAGTCCGGTGACCCTCAACCGAAGCACCGAACCGCACAAGTCCATCGAATACGTCGACTTTTTCATTAGTTTCTCGTGCAAAATTGATTGAACTAGAACGATTGATTGACAGGTGGATTTCATGAAAACGCTATTTATAAACTGGTGTATTCCTCGTATTCGTATACTGCCTTTTTCAACAACCGAGTTCGACCTTGCTTTTCAAACATTCCACTACAAGACCGGAACTGCCAAAAAAGGCGCGCGTGATCATACAGGGTGGAAGAGATACGGTATAGGAGTGGGAATGTAATAGTTTGATAGACATAAGTTCTTAGGGAAAAAGTAAGCAATAACAGAATGATGATTGATTGATATCGGACATTAAATATATCAAGATAGCAAATGTCATCCTAAAGAATTTTTTGGCAGATTTTATTTATTCATTACAGGTCATTGTGGAGGTCACAGGGCCGTAAATGATGATAATATATTCCTATTTTGTTATGAAATGATAGTCCAAATACAATTCGTACAGTTTACTCTTCAACAAACTTCTCACTAAAAAATTATACATTTTTACTGCACAAAATTCTTTTTCTACTCCCGTATGTGAATTACTAACGTCACACATCGATAAAAATGTGTAAAGCTTCATTTCACGAATCGGTGTGTGAAGTGCCATTCTTTTCTTATGGGATTTATTTCACGCACCGGTGCCATAAGAGTCAATACAAATTCACACACCGGTCGCTGGTCTAGGTAGCGGTGGCGAGAGAAATTGACAAATATGACAGTTCCCGCAGAGTGAAGTTCAGAGTTACATCAGTTAATAGATCGTAAATAGTAATTAATTACCCTCTGAATTAATAAATAGTATACGACGAAATTTTGATTTAAACCGATTAGCCGCGTATTTCACGCAAATTCCTGATGGACAGCATTCGAGTACTCCCATCAACTCCTCCAAATATAACGTTAGCAGCCAGTGAAGCAAGTTCATCGTTATTGCCACAAAAATCGTTGGGAATTTACGAAAACACTTTAGAAAAGTTTATGCAATGGCGCAATACAAACAACGTCCAATCATTCTCCGAAAGGGTAATATTAGCCTACCTATCTGAATTATCAACAAAGGTTAAATCTTCTACCTTATGGAGCCACTACTCAATGTTGAAAAGCACCCTTAGTGTTAAGTACAACGTACAAATTGGTGATTATCCTTTCTTGAAACGGAAAAACGAGGGATACATTCCTAAAAAATCACGCGTTTTGGAAAAGGAACACGTATTAAAATTTCTCAAAGAGGCACCCAATGAAATAGTTATTTTCCTAACAAGTGCGGAAAGTGATATTTTCCCGCACGCGACTGCCGTTGACCCGAACGACGCGAAGCGGAGTTCGAGCAAGCAGTCAAGGGCGGGAAAGACACTTTACGCATGAATTAGGAACATTATTTTTTCTACGACCGCATAAATATTCAAAAAGCACATTGAAAATATATATTTTATTTCAACATACAAAACATTCCATGAAAATCCACTAATTATTATTAATATTAATGTTGAAAACACAATTTGTTGCATTCTGCAAATGCGTCAGAATAGCCGGTCCAGAGTATTTAGTTGGTGGTAACTGGCTGTTAAGAGTAGCACTCGTAGATTGCAAAGTGCATGAAGATGACGGAGACGGCATTGGTTGCAAGTTGCCAGTACATGAAAGAATTTTATTCGAGATGGTTTTCTTCTGTTCCACGGAGTCCTCCAAATAACTCTCAGCAACAATGAAATGTACATTTAATAACGATAAATTGACATATTTTACTTTCCCGCACTAGTGCCTACGGCGTTCATCTGCGTCTTTATTAGTCGAAGGTGGAGGAGATCTAACGCTAAACAAACACGGCGGCTGGAAATCATCCTCAGTGGCAGAATCCCTAACTAAAAAGATAGATGTCTGCAATAAAATCTTAACAACTGAGAATAATCGTAGTTGTGTTGTCAATACCAACAGTACAAGCAGCACTAATTTTGTAGAGAAAGAGAAAGTAAATGTACATTTTGACAATTTACAAAATTGCAATATAACTGTTCATAATAATTATTATTGTAATAAAGAAAATTAGTCAAATTTTCCTTTAATTCAATCTCTAAGTAAAAGGTCGTAGAAAAAGTATTGTGTGCACCACGTGCGTGAAGACTTTTTTACGCACTAGATACACAATATACTATTTTCTACTACAGTGCGTAAACTAAGCTTTTACGCACTGCTGGCAGTGCATGAAACACTTTCGTAAAGGGTTAAACTTCTGAAATTGAAGTGGTGGGTTGATTAAAAAGCATATTTTTCAAATTTTATTTCCATATAACTTTTTTAGTAGTGGATGCATTTAAACGTAATTTTGACATAAACCATTTCAGAACGTCGCGAATCCAGTGGTATAGTCAAATTGTTTGTAAAAAAATCGCTAATAATTTATTTTTTTATTTTTGAATGTCTGTAAAAATTTTTGTTTTTTTTACCTAATGAATAAAGAATCATTCAAATCGGTTGGAAAATATACATTTTATGAGGGTGCTTTCATCTTAAATAGGTCACTCTGTACCTATATATGGAACTTTCAGAATTCAATACGTTACTAACCAAGTTTTATAATACTATTCAAGACAATAAATAGTCTTGTAGATGCAGTAACTTATCGGGGCAAATCAATTCATTTGCTCTTATACAGGGTGATTCAAAAGTACTTTGACAATCTTCAAGAGGTGATTCCTCACAAAATTCTAACATGAATTGTCCAAATAAATATACGTCCGGAAACGCTTCGTTTCCAAGATATAGGGTGTTGAAGTATTATTTTTATTTTCGTTTGTTTCAAATAACTTTTGAAATACTGTCACAAAATATGTAATTACCAAAACTACTTACTTAAACGTCAAATTATTTTCCAAAGCATTCTTGTGAAAAATGCAAAATATTGGTAATAACTTCAACATGCATCGATTATCAAATAATTGACTTGAAATTTTCAAGTCCAAATATTTAGAAAACGGTTGCTTACAGCGACTTATAACAAGGGTAGTTTTTTTACGTAGATATGATAGAGGAATAGATTTTTTTACTGAAAAATGTGCTAAAAGTACGCTCAAAAAAGTTATGAATCTTCAAAAAAGAAAAAGACGTGTAGGTGGCGCCCCCTACGAGTAAGAGAAATAATAACATCAGGTTCGAATTCGACACCTCAAAAACCTCTTATTACCAAATTTCGTTTAATTAAGTTCAGTATTTCAAGAGTTATTTGAAAAAACCAAAATAAAAATAAAACTTCAACACCCTGTATCTTGGAAACGAAGCGTTTCCGGACATATATTTATTTGGGCAATTCATATTAGAATATTGTGAGGAATCACCTCCTGAAGTTTGTCAAAGTACTTTTGAATCACCCTGTATAATATACACTTGTATAGATTTTCTTGAAGTAACATTTTTTCATTTTCAGACTATGGACTTGAAATTACCGGAAAAACTATGCCAAAAAACGGGAGATTTGCAACACTATTCAACAGAATTTCTGCTAAAAAACGATCAACCAGCACCCCACACCAATGAAGTATATTCAACTGATCCACATTCATACAATATCGAATAAATATTCGAAATGCTCGTTGTGAAAGTTCTGTGGAGTTTTGAGGGAGCTTACCGAACTGAAATTATAGAAGGAATCACGAAATGTAATGTGTGGAACACTGTACCAGTCGCAAACAAATATTCCAACACGCAAAACGAATTCTCGAAAAATCCGAGAGAATATTCGACTTCCTGAAATACATTAATATGCAGGGTAGGCTTACACGGAATAAGATGAATGTGTCGAGTGCTTACTTGATTTAAAGGCTGTACGGGTTGGTGCTGTAAGATTTTTTCTGGTTTTTCTGTGGCTGAAAGGTGAATACGCCGCCAAAAATTAGTCACCCCGGAGCGCCACGAAAAATACAAATAATATAGCCGACCCGAGGGGGTGACCACTCATCAGAAAACGTTCACGTATTGCCGAAATCCCTTATGATTTCCTGAAATATTTGGGATTTCCGAAGATTTCCTGGAAATCTTATGTGATTTCGAGAGATTTCCGGGGATTTCGTGAGAATCATATAAGATTTCGAGAGATTTCCGATGATTCCGTGGAAATCGCATACGATTCCGAGAGATATCCAAATATTTCTTGGAAATCCCAACTGATTTCGATGGATTTCCTAGAAATAATAAGAAAATTATTGCGACACGTTATTGGAAATGGGAGATTTTAAAGAAGTTTTGGTGCCTGAATCACAGATAATGAAAAGATTTGTTATTTCAGAGTCATTCTCAGTCAAATTTATTTTATTAATTTGATCAAATATCAGTTAATCCGAACAACATGTATATTCTTGAGACCTAAATATTATTTTGCAGCAAAGTAATGGAGTTCTTGCTAAAAATGTTTTTGATGCACCTATCATTTTGAGAATATATTTATTAAAAGAAATCGAAAAGAAATAATTCTAGTTTCATTGAAGTTTATATATTGATCCAAAAAATAATAATTTGGTTGAATGAAACAATCAAATTTAATCGAATCAATTTTGTCAAATTCGCCGTGTTGATTCGACACTAAGATATACTTGAGAAAATTAACAAAAAAAATGTATACCTAGTTAGACCAACGAATGATTCATTTGATACAATGAACATGCGCTTAAATCGAGGCTCGAATTGAGAGTTGATATTCAATAATTATTTTTCTTGCTTCAACAAATTATTTTGTCGTTCATATATGAAACTTATATTTCTTTAGTTCGAATGAATTTTGTTGAATGAGACCAATTTTGTTTTTTTCGAGTATTATATCATACAATTGTATGTGGATGGTAATAGACGATATACAAAAATTTAGGAAATTTTCATTCACATTGCTTTACTAAACCCAAAATTATCTTACATTGACTAGTTTGAAAATTCCACACTCAAACATGTTTTTTTTTGTTTTTGAATATCTTTTCAATTTTTGTTTTTTCCTCGTGGTTAATGCAAAACGGTCCGTTTCCGATTAGGTTAACAGGCCCAAAAAATATATACAGGGTGTCAATTTGAAAACTTCCCACCCTTAATATCTTCCTTCCAGTAAACAATATGAGTAATCGAAAAAACAGGTCAATTTTATTGTCAAGGGGGACACTTTCAAGGACTATTTGTAGCCCTCGTGGTTCAATCCCCTAGGAGGGGTAGATGTTGCCCTTAGAATTTTAAATGGGAAGGGGGGGTCAAGTGGCACATCATTTTGATGGGCGTTCAATTCTTGTTCCAATGGTACCCTGACTTATTATTTTTTGATGAGCATTTTCCGAAAAATTGCGTTCTAAACTAACAGAAGAACCCTTTATTAGGGGTAACATTAGCCATTAGCTCCAAACACTTTACATAAAAAAGTAGTCTAATAGTAAAACGTAGATGGTAGTAAAGTTGTGTTTATTAAATGCTGAATTTTTAAGTGTCATCGCAGAAATTGTACAGATAGCCTTCCTTTTTGCTACTTCTGCTGTAAAAAGTTTCTGTTTTCCGGCAAAAAATTGGTTAGCAAATTTGAACTATGTGGTAGTATTGTGAATACCGTTGTACCTGTTGGGCTGTTTAGGAATTACTTTAATAAGTGTATAAAAGTGTAAAAATGGTTTACATTCTTCAAGACAGAATTGAAATGATTGTAATTTATGGCGAAGTTGGAAAGTGCGCACGAAGGGCGGCATGTCTTTTTAACGAAAGACATCCAAATTGTAATGTAAGTCACCGGTATGTGCTTGATTTGGTGAATAAGTTTTACGAAACTGGTTCAGTGACAAATAAAAAAAGAAATAACCCCAGAGTACTAAATGAAGCAGCTCAAATTGAAGTTTTGGGAACATTTGCTGCAGAGCCCACGAGCTCCTTACGATCAGTATCAGAACAGACGGGAATGTCACGCGAGACTATAAGAAAAGCATTGAAAATGCATAAATTTCATCTATATAAAATGCAGATTCTTCAAGAGCTCCACGAGGATGATTATGATAGAAGAATAGAGTTTTGTGAAATCATGTCTCATCGAGTCAATACCATCCCTAATCTTCTGTTAAACATCTGTTTCAGCGATGAGTGTTCATTTTTTCTGAATGGCAATGTTAATAGACAAAATTGTCGCTATTGGAGTGACGAAAACCCACATATTTTTCGGGAAGGGCATACACAACACCCACAAAAAGTTAATGTTTGGGCTGGTATTCTTGGAAATGCCATTCTTGGTCCATTATTTCTGGAAGAAAACTTGACTGGCAATCTGTACCTTGATATGCTTGAAGAGACTATCGATCCTCTTATAACTCACGAGCTAGAAACTCAAATTGATGCAGAAGGTAATGAACTTTTGCAGGAGGATCTGTTACATTTCCAGCAGGTCGGTGCTCCACCTCATTATTTTCTTCCCGTCCGACAGTGGTTAAACGAGAGATTTCCGGGTAGATGGATTGGCAGAAGGGGAGCAGTTGAATGGCCTCCGAGATCACCGGATTTAACACCCTTAGATTTCTTTCTTTGGGGGCATCTTAAATCCGTTGTTTATAAAACACAACCTTCTGATATTGACGAACTTAAAAGACGAATTACAGCAGCATGCCGGTCAATTCCTAGTGAAGTTTTCCGTAATGTTAGAGGGGAGTTCGAAAACAGACTGTATTACTGTTTAGAGCAAAATGGACAACATTTCGAACAGCTAATAAGATAAGCGTAAGTAGATTTTATGTTGGAAATGTCTTTCTCGCAAATTAAATTTTATTGTGTAGAAGGAAAATAACCACCAAATAAAAAATCCCATGCGTAATAAATTTATTCCTGTCATTCAAGGGTTGGAGCGGTGCCACCTACTCTTCTAACCATTTTTATTAAAGGGAGTCAATACAATAATGCATCTCAGTATAGGCGTTCTAATAATTACTTCTGTTAGTTTAGAACGCAATTTTTCGGAAAATGCTCATCACAAAATAATAAGTCAGGGTACCATTGGAACAAGAATTGAACGCCCATCAAAATGATGTGCCACTTGACCCCCCTTCCCATTTAAAATTCTAAAGGTAACATCTACCCCTCCTAGGGGGTTGAACCACGAGGGCTACAAATAGTCCGTGAAAGTGTCCCCCTTGACAATAAAATTGACCTGTTTTTTCGATTACTCATATTGTTTACTGGAAGGAAGATATTAAGGGTGGGAAGTTTTCAAATTGACACCCTGTATTTCTTTTCAACCAACTGAACATCCTCACACTTGGGCCACATATATGAGTCTAGTTCCCATTTGAGGAATTTTATTTTGAATTGATTGTCTGAGATGATGTCCACAATAAGGCCAATATACTACGTGTCGTATTATACAGCATAATAGTGTTTTATCATTATTTGTAAAGTTGTGTCTTCGTCTCGGTCTTCGTGATTTAGATTCTTTTTTATTACTTTTTTTTCGATGTACTCATATTTTTGCATCGCATATTCCTGTCTGAAGACAAATGTCTTTTCTCATGGGAAAAGAGCCAACATAAAGTTGATTTTCTCACAATAATTTTTTTATTATTTGCATTTATGGTCAGAAAAGAAAAATCTGACTCCATGTTTTTATTTAAAAAAAATTATTTCACCCCCTCCAATCCAATTTTTTTTGCTCCACCACCCCCATCACGAAAAATAAAGTCGAAAACGGCCCCTACAATACCGTATTTTTTGCTTTTTTATAATAATTTTTCCTATTTTTTATTTATTTTTTTTCATTTTTGAAAATCCGCGGACACACGCACAGCCTAAAGGGACGGTCCTATCATAAAAAGTAAAAAATACAAATCTTTCTAGAATTACCCAAGGGTGTGCCAAGGGCTATTTAAAAAAAAATTTTAAAAAATTATTTCTCCCACTCAGATACAATTAGATACAATTTTTTCTTGCCCTACCACCCCTCACCCCGAAAAACAAGTCGAAAACGGCCTCTACAATGCTATATTTTTCGTTTTTTTAATATTTTTTTTTATTTTTTGAATTTTTTAGACCCTCTCCCTTCTGAACATCTTTTTTTCTTGCAAACATATTCTGCGTACGTAGCCACCGGTTTTTTTCCGAAATTCCTACCCGTTCGCTAAGTAGCTTTGAAGGGGGGTGGGGGGAGGAGTAATTTTTCAAAATTGGAACGCCCGCCCTCTATAACTGCCCAAATGGTTTCCCAATAAGTCTTCAGGTATCGGAGATACAGAATCACGACCTTCGAGGGATTCATGATTCGACAAGTTAATACAAGGAAAAATATGTTTCCCTAGCATCTATCAATCGTTCGTTTCTACGCATAAATTATAATTTCGCATTTCTCTAGCGACTGCGATTTCCGAAGAGGAAGGATTTCGGTGATGATTTCGAAAGTTTTGTCAGTGATTTCAGGATTTCCGATAGGATTTCGGGGATTTCAAAGTGATTTCGGATTTCTGGAGCGATTTCCTAAGTGATTGCGGGATTTCGGCCGAAAATCAAGCGATTGCGGTCGACTTCGGGGCAAATTTGTACACGTATCTAGAGTGGTCACCCCCTCGAGCCGACCTCTATCCACACAGGTTATGCCTTTTGGGTACACTCAATTAAGTGTTTGTGAGGTTGAATTAGGTACTATTATTACTATAGAAGTTGAACATGTTTTCATTGATTTGATAGTTTTTTGCCGTTTTGATTTATTTTGAATTGCGGAAACCTCAATTTACAATGCAGAATTGAACTGTAAAAATAAATAAATAGACTATAAATACCCAACATTCTCATCGTTGCTGAACGGTGTCACAAATTGTATAAACAATATACTCACGTCTTGCGGCTTCCTTATTAGGGAAGTTATTTCTATTAATCTAAATGAATATTACATTCCCAGTAGCGAATATTCACACTTGAGTACGTGACTATAGTTGTACGAGGCCGAGCACAAGACACTATCAAAAAATAAATGAATATGGATTTTAGCTTTGAACTCGCTCTGTTTTACATTTGTTTCGATTCGTTACATTTTCCATTTCTTCGGAAAATTATAGAAAATAATTTACAACGGAAATCAAGTAATTGTAATTCACACTCATGTCGTGGAAAAAGTTATGAAAAAACGAATAAGTGTCAAAATAGTAATTTACCTAACAAATTCGGAAAGTG
Source organism: Chrysolina oricalcia (assembly GCA_944452925.2). Taxonomy (NCBI): domain Eukaryota; kingdom Metazoa; phylum Arthropoda; class Insecta; order Coleoptera; family Chrysomelidae; genus Chrysolina; species Chrysolina oricalcia. The sequence goes on along the minus strand of OX101821.2, from coordinate 57,457,305 downwards.
ATACTTTTCCGCAGATGACCGAACGACGCGCTAGCGGAGTTCGGCCAGTAATCGCGTGCGGAAAAGTCACTTTACGCACGTGTTAGTATACACTATTTTTTCTACTAGCGTGCGGAAAAAAAACAAAAGTTAACATAAAGAAACAATCATTAAATACATATAAAAAAATTAATTATTATTAATATTAATATTGAATGTGCAATTTGTAGGCGTTGAAGGCTGCTGTACTGGTGAAAGTTGCTGACAAGTGGTAGGGCCAGCGACAGCGTCACTGAAGTTTAATATTTTATTGGATAGGCCCTTTTGGAAAATTGGTGAGCTCTCTACATAACCTTCTGCGACGCTGGAAGATTTCCAACCTTCGAGGCGTTTAATATTTGTTATTCCTTCTCCGGAATCTGCAAGCATTGTGGCGGCGGAACGTCGGAAACTGTGGCCCCTATATAATTCATGATTTGGAAGCTTCAGATAACTTGCAATCTCTAATGACATTTTTCCGAAGGTGTTTATTCCGATACATTGTACATTGCAAGTTCCGTTCTCATATTTCACGAAAAATCGCTTATGTGGGGTTTCAGGCTTTCTTAAACTCACATACTTTTTGACCAAATTGAGCAATTTTCCATTTTCTGCTTCCTCAGAAATCGCAAAGCTTCTGAAAGAGTGTTTTTTTGTGTCTAGGATATTTATCAATAAAATATTTCCTTTGTCATCAATGTGATCTAAAGACATCTTTGTTAATTCTTCTCGCCTACATGCGCCTGCCAAACCAAAAATAGTAACGACTTTTATATGAAGATAAATTTCGACAGGTGATTGATTCATTTATATAGTTAAAAATTTCTTCTTTTAAGAAAATTTTAGCCTTTTTTGGTCTAAATTCAAGGTTTTGTTTTTTTTTTGTTGACCTTGTTTCTGACCCCCTTTTTCTTTTCGTACAATCTGGATTGAAAAGACCGGACTATAGGTTGTGAAGAACTTGGGACCTGAAAGTTTTGTGGCGCATTTACCACAGATTTTCAAATGTTTCAATAAAATCGTGATGTTTGATGGTTTTCAAAAAATCATGATTTTATTTTCAACCCTGGTGTCTGTGACAAAATACAGTTTTGACGACATAATTCTTTACAGTTCCTTATTTTCAGGATACGTAAATATTCTTCCAAACTCATTTCAAACCATAGTTACACAAGTAATGCCTATTTCTGAACCGAAAAATGCATACCCATTCATTCATAAAAACTTCCTCCGTCCATTTTTGTTGATCAATATTAGAAAATGGTTATTTCCGATATCATTTTTAGTGAGACCATATACGTTACGTATTTGGATTTTTAATCTTTTATTTTCATCACTGTTAATAACGAAAGAGATAAGAAGTAACATCCACACTCATAAATTCGTATACAAATTAATGTACCCCCCACCGTTTCGTTACGGGAGATGAAAACATGCCATGCAAATTTCAATAAACTAATATGATTATGACGCTTGTTGAAAGTAATAGCTAAGTTCGGCTTTCCAGTCAAGTTTCTTGTTTCTTATAGTGCAATGACAACCACCAGACTCAATTATTTTTAATTGCTGCGGTCGCTATTAGCGCTATAAAATATCTTTGCATATTTTTTCAGCAAACAAGGCAGTTGGGCGTTACGACATACAGTTAGTTACACGTCGTTTTAATTATCTGATGCCTACCTGCATGCATTGTAATATCTGAAATTGCGCGACTGCCATTTATTTAATAAACTGTTATTAGTTTTGCCGTTGCCTGGACTCATCTACGAGCGTACGAGTGTGTTTAAGCCGATCGGTCTTATGGAAATCAACTACTGATAACGTATACGTAGACGGTTAATATAGTCATTTAGTTCGGTAGGAGTTCAATGAACAATTTTCGAACGTTGGTTACACTGGATACAACTGAACACCACGTATTCGTATATAAACTATAAACCAGTGTGACAGCAGCCACGAATTTTTATCCACAAATTCACCAGACTGTACCGCGTCGATAAAGTCGTGGCCAGCCGATATCCCTAACATCACATCACAGTTAAAAGTGGCTCGGTCACGAATTCGTGGCTACCAAATTGTGCTGGCCATGGATTTTATTTCATGATATACCGATTCAATATTGGCTCGCTTCAGAATACGAATTTTAACTTATTTTCGAGTGTAACTGTAAATGCACATCATTAAAAAATTCAGAATCGTTGAGGTAGTTCTGAATGAAAAACATAATCCCGATATTTTCATCCTTTATTTTGAGGAAGGTAAGTGAAATACCAACACACTCGGCAAGTATGGGAAAGTATTGAACTATGCGAATTATTAGTTCAACAAATTCTTCATTCTAGCACAAAAAATTCGCACAAAAATCCGCGGTTAGCTGCGTATGATTTTTCAAAGTTAGCATTTCGTCGTTTTTTTCATATTTTGAATGGGCCGTATGAGGTAAAATCTTGCCGGCAAAATATTTCGTGTAAAAGGTCTTATTCACTGCCTCCTCAAGAATCATTCTAGCCCAAAAGATTCGCAGAAAAATCCGCGATTAGCTTCGTATGATTTTTCAAAGTTGGCATTTCGTCGTTTTTTTTTCATATTTTGAATGGGCCGTATGAGGTAAAATCATGCCCTACACAATATTTAAAATCATGCCCTACACAATATTTCGTGTAAAGGACTTTTTCTACTACCGCTGACCAAAGTAGCCTTTGACGCTCTCAAATCTCAACGCAAAGTTGACGTTTTCCGAGGAATGTCATTTTGTGACAGCTTTTACGCTCTGGAGCGAGAATATTGAAAAAACGCTCGATCTCCCTAGCTTATGTTAAAAACGAACTTATTCTGGCATGATGGAAAGTGAACACAAGAAATTAAAAGCACTGTAAGGAACTGCGGTGGTGTTAGGGTTAGAGATGCTTCCTACTAAACTGGGTTTTTGATCTTGGCGTAAGTTCGATCTCGGGATTCGGTAATTTATTTACCTTTTTTCCTTTTGTTAGAGACTTAAATTATTGGATATTTTCATAGCTTATACATTTGGGATTACTATTGAATGTAAATTTTCTCATAGGTAATATTATGTGTCTATGTGCCTATTTACCAACACAAAAAATTCTGGGAAAAATCGTCGGTTAGCTTCGTATGATTTTTCAAAATAAGAATTTTGTTCTATTTTTCTAATTTGACATTTTTGTCGAAATAATAAATCGAATAGTTTAATACTTTCCCATACTGCCCGTGTGTGTAGGTTTCCTATTTTACTTACCTTCCTCAATATAATGGATGAAAATATAGGGATTATGTTTTTCATTCAGAATTACCTCAACGATTCTGAATTTTTGTGCATTAACAGTGACATTTGAAAATAAGTTAAAAATCCGTATTCTGAAGCGAGCCAATATTCAATCAGTTTGTCATGAAATAAAACCATAGCCAGCACAATTTGGAAGCCACGCATTCGTGGCCGTGCCACGTTTTTAACTGTGATGTGATGTTAGCCACGACTTTATCGACGCGGTACAATCCAGTAAACTCGTGGATAGAAATTCGTGGCTGCTGTCACACTGGTAAACTATCATCGCTTTGAAACACATTAACAACGCCTTAACTTTTTAGCGAAGCTATTGTCATTGCTATTATTCTTTCTGAAAGTTTCTCATATTATGTGATTTGATTAGACACCCCATACTTATAATGAAACTATTACTGTTATTTATTATTAGTTTATCAAGAAAAATGCTCAAAACACATATTGAAATTACACACGGTGACAAACACCCCACTAATACACTATTAGACTGGGAGATGGTGACATATTTATTTTCAGGTGATGATTTTGTCGTTTATCCTTTGAGACCAGTGAAACATGAAAATTCTGACAAAAATGATGACAAATTCGAACGGTCGCCGCGATTTTTTCAAATAGATACACATTATTTTTGGATACTACGGAAAAACTATCAAATTCATGAAGAATACCCTATAAGTACCTGCAATACACCCCTGGCAAGATATAGGTATCCGATTTTGGAAAATAATTGAAACGTAAATCACAAAACACATTTTAATTTTTCATTGTAGCAGCAAAACATACTTTTGTTGACATTGTTGAATGTGCACCGAGGTGTGATACACAACTTTTCAGAACTGTTCATAACGAAGTCAAGGATGGTAATTAGCATTTCCGCGGAACAAACCGACTGACCTTTGAAATAATTATCAAGAGTGTTATTCAAAAAAACAATCGTGAGACTCTTCGCAAGGGCATCTGCATTCTAGGAAGAAAATTTACCCAGATTATTATTAACGTTTTCCTTTTGCTCTTCGTGCATTTAAACTGGCAAGGTGTCTTTAATAGCTTCGTGCCAAGATGAGATCTCCGGCGCGATTTTTTTGAGACCGTTCAGAGATACAACACAAGATAATTTTTAATAATCAATCATAGCTGCTAAATTATTCATGGGTTAAAGAGAAGTTTCAAACAAGAAACAGCAGCAAAATTAAACACGTCGGAACAAGTTCATCTGAATGTATTACATCATGATGAATACTGGAGTGAAGCTAAAAAGTCGGCATTGCCAGCAAGACAGCGCTACGCTTCGATAAAGTCGTGCGCGGTATAACACAAGTTTATGGAATTTGCATATTGACATTCTCTGCAGCAATCCCAGGAAATAATGTTACGGACTCAAATTTATGTGTTCAATGTAGCGAAAATATGCCATCAGAATAATTTCCAAATTAAGTAGGAGAGATTCGTGCAGAGATATCTTTTTGTTTGACCCTCGAACCTTCCAAACATCTAGAAATAATGAAAAAACATTTCTAACTTCAATTATCATCTCGTTGCGTTTTTTTTTCACGAGGAAAATTGAAAAGTTTCAAACAAGAAACAGGCTCACGTTTGAAACCATCACCAATTTTGCTTGGAATGCGTTTTTTTTCAATCATGGGTTCTGCTAACTTTACCGTTAAGCCTGCAGAACCCAACCATAAAAAAAACAACTCAGATGATGATGAGTACAGGAGTGAAGCTAAAAATAAAGCATTTCTAGCAAAACTGTGAAACGCTTCGATAAAGTCGTGCTCGGTATCGGGGCAGTATAATCATATTATTACGTTATTTTCAAGGGTTTTTTTGACAGATGAAGTTGAAAAATGAGGAGTTGAATACGTTGAATGTGAAATTTGATTTTGAAGCATCCATCATTTGAACATCGTCCATTCAAAACCTCTAAAAGTAATGAAAATGAAATGTTTCCAACTTCAATTATCATCTTGCTGTGACTGTTTTGATGGAGAATATTGAAAAATCAAGTGTTGAATACATTGAATGTAAGATTTGGTAGCATTCATTTGACCTCCTTCCGACCAGCAAGAAATAATAATAAAATGTTTCTGACTCTATCATCCGGCTGAAATTTTTTTCGTGGAAAGTAAGTATTGAAAAATTCAATTTTACACTCAATTTTTCATTATTCTCTGTGAATATACTCTCAAGTAAATTGTTTAAATAAGTACGGCCCCAGTTTTGGTACTCAAATAAGTACAGTTTTCCAAACTACTTTTTTGCCAATCATTAATAGGTACATAATATCAATGACAAAACATTTGGTTTTCTCCAGTTCTGTGGTATTCAACCCATTTCACATTTATTTTTAATTCAGGCCTGTAGGTAAAAAAATCTTTCAAAAAATCAAAGATGATCCGAATGAAATTGTTATACCTACATATGTAATTCATTGATGTGGTCACTGAATTTACAATTTAGAACGAAAACTGTATAAAATATAAAGAAGGCCGTATGAAGTAAGTAACTTAGTTGATGGAGGTCGAAGAATAATGAAAAGTCAATGAGAATAATAAAACTGATATCATTAGAAAGGTTACAAAATGTTGCTGTGAAGAAGTTTTCTTATTTAGTTTCAGCCCCAGAAAAAAATAAAATGAGGAAACGAAATATTCATATTTTCCCAAATTCAATTTTTTTTTGCAAATTTTATACAGTCATTTTTTTTCTTTGGTGTCTTGGCATCGACTGCTATGGTCATTAGCCATAGAGTCATATTAATGGTCATTCTGTAATTCAACTTCATCCTTAGCTTGGACCAACTTTATAATAGAATGATTCAAATTTCGAATGTCCAAGGGAACAAATTCACAGATTTTATAAAGTTAGGACCAAATTGCGTAATTGGGAATCAAAGGGCCTTTGAAACAACGAATCGAGTATCGAATTTATTTTTCAAAATAAGTAAGAAAAATACTTTCTCACATGAAAGTTTCTTGTTAATTCTTGAGATGTCAAAAGAATTATTATTCATTTACACTTTTTTCATTGTTTGTTACTTAGGTTAGTTATTGTTGCACTCAATATTGTTACTCTGATTTTTGTTGAAGAAGACTTAATGAATGTTTTTCAACGACAAATCGCATGTTGAGTTGCGATGTTTTAGATAAATAAATAAAAATGTCCTCATTGAAAACATACAAACGAGTGTGAATGAATGAGAGATCAGAAGGGCATCAGCTATTAAAACCTATATAAAAATACAGCTAGCTTTCTGCGGTGTTCCAGAGAAGTGAACGAATTTGTGAGCGAGGCATTACAGACGAGAAGAAATGCTCTCATTTTAATTCAACTGAAATGTTAAGAAAATAATAGGAGCTACACTTCACATGCTTCACATATTATGAGCCCAGGTCGAATCTGAGCTTTGAAATATCTCTTTGCAAGCAAGAGAAAGCAATCAAGCTCATGGAAGGCACATCTGACAATGGACCTCGAGTGGTTCTCCCAAGAAAAGGTAGGTATTGGCGATAGCAATAGGTACTAAGCATGGAAATAAAATTCATTGATATGGTCTGATGTCCTCAATTACAGTGGATTCTGTCAGATTGCCTTGGAAATGAATTCCTTCATAGATAATTTTATGATCATCACTGTGATATTTAATATTTTTGTAGCGATTTCATACGAACTCAACAACAGCAGCTTCATAGTAAGTAGGCTGTCAAACTACTTCTTGGAGATGACTACTAATCCCATGTTAATCCGTTTACTACATAGGAGGGGTGGTTGATGACCAATATAAGACGGGTTTAAATGTTTACAAGAGAGTAAAATCAATCAATACTTTTCGTCCGATTAGAAAACATCAAGGAAAAACAATATCATGATTAGCGTGAATTCTCACCGTATATAAAAAAGGATCTCCTTCATTGTAGTAATTTCTGTTGGTCATTTTGATTTCTTCAAGGAACTCTCACACCATCGAGCTTCTAAAGAACACACGAGCACTTGTAAATATTCAGTTATCCACATAAATTCACTAATTTGCAATCATTTTTTTGGGTCTCCGCAACAAGGTCAGCGACCAACAATCAAGAATGAAGTTTCGAACGACCATTACCTAACTCAACCAAATACGACGCATTGCACCAAACACAACCATTTATTATTGTTTGATTCCTCGGGAAATGCACGGAAAATATAAACAACTTCGATTACAACAAACAACATCCATTACGATTAAAATGACAGCGACTGCAGTGACAGTCGACAGACTGACAAAAAATTGCAGTAATGCCAAACTTTCTTCAAGTAGAGGCATCTATCAGTGACTAGTCGAAGTAATCTGCAATAATCTTTCCTTGTTCCCCTGCTACAAATTCCTTGAAGTAGAATAGCTACTATCCAAATAAAGTAGGTACTTTAGACAATGCCTGAGAGTACCCAAATCATTGTATAAGGATAATCTTTATACTATGCCCAAATTCAATGAGTCAATAGTACCACAGTTTCTTTTCAGTATTTTCCGATAAAAAATAAAGAGTTGTCCAAGAAGTGGCAACGTCTTCATAGAGGAAAATGTCTGATAAACAAATTCCGTCTTTCGGCATCTTCACCAATTCATTCAAATTGAAGTGAGAATCAAATTGAAGTACCTAATCGAAATTGACGATATGTTCCGCGCATAAATTCTGATCACCATCTAGCGGTAACGTGAAAATCTATTAGAGAGGTAGACAACCTGGCCGTATTCAATAAATAAAAGGTGAAGTGGGCCCGGTTCAAGAAGACTAAAAACAGGCCCGGTTTTCATTCCTCAAAGAATAATAATACACAAACAGTATATTATCATTGTTTATATAGAAGATAGTTAGTCAACCTTATGGGATTATAATTGGATCAAAATGGATGCGACATGTAGATGGCGATAGTGAGCTCGCATCCAAGTCATGTCGTAACTTCAGTGATCTGGCCTACAAGTCATGTCGTAACTTGATTGAAACAATGGGACAGCATTAAAATCAGGGTTTTTTGAAGAAACCTGCATCAAAATGACGTGAATATTCATGTTTGTAACTAATCACGCTAGATGACACTCGCGTTTGGTCCAATACCTTTTCCACAGGCATTGACTTCTTCTATTTAAACAATGATATTATGAATCGGTAGTATAATCGTTGTATACAACGGTATAATCAACATTGAAAATTGCATTCAATAATTTCTCTGCGGTCAGTAAAACATGTGCAACAGAAGAATTGATTGTATTTTATTGTATTGTATTTTATTTATTGACAAATCTTATACTCTTATATTTTACATTTATGTCTTTTACCTTTATACCTACATTTTCAAAAACTTTGTCCATGAGATAATATCTTCTGACAATAAAGGATATTTTGATTGATTGATTGATTTGATTGAATCGAATGGAAAGTAATGGACCGGACAACAGAATTTGATAAATTTATGACAAGAGGGCCTTTTTGGCAGGATTGCTGTTTGCTGAAGTATTAAAAAGTCTCTCCTACATGTACTTTATGAATAAAAAATTGTATTTTATAACTTTCTACATTCACATATAATTATATGAAACGATTTTACATCGATATTCAAGAATTAGTACTTGGTGCGATCCCCTTCTTCTGATTGAGCCGATTTTTTCGTTTTCTCTCTTGAAGCTGAAATGCTAAAAAAATCATAAAGATCATCAATTTCATCAGCAAAATTGCTAAACTCGGTTGCTTTTAATAATGAGACACTCTCAGAAACCAAAGAAGGATTCTAAAAAATCCGATAGTGACTCATATGATAATGCTAATAACAAAAACGCTGGGGAATTTTAATTTTTCAATTAAATAATTTTGCCAATCAGTAATTTCAGGATAAAAAAAGATTCTTCGGTTGTTTATCACTGCATCCTGTCACAAAAAGTAATAGTTTTTTGGAAACAAAGGTTGAAAATTGCCAGAATTTGCTTGAAGAAGACCTGAAGCTTCCTAAATCTTTGGAAACTTTTCAAAAAAATTATACGGGGTGCTCAGAAATTGGCACCGAATTTGGCCATCTCGAGAATTGTGTAAGTCATTTTTTTTCAAATGACATCTCCATGTTTTCTCAACTCCAGCAGATTCTACACTAAAAAATAGTGGAGTTTATGCTTACAAGCCCATATCTAACTTAAACGGTTTTTAAAGAAACTTGGAATAACTAAAATTTCCGCTTTGTTATTAGAGATATCTGAATTATCAGTAGGCTTTTTTGAAAAATCGACAAAAAAAGACATTGAATTGAATAAATTGAATGTCTATGTCTAATAATAGTTATTTAAGTAACAAGGAATGTAAAGACGTGTTAACATTCGAGGTGAGCGAGTACGAGCCGAGGCAAAGCCGAGGCTTGTCGCTTGCCGAGGATGATAACAGTCGATACATTCCGTGTTACTTATTACGTTTTTCCCGCTGCTTGTTGACATTTCTCAAAATTTGCCTGAATTGAAGTTTGTTTAATTACCCTTCCTTCATGATTATTCGTTCGCTATTTCATTCTAAGTTGCTTGTGCGTGTAACTAAGTAACCGAATAAGCAGACAACAATAATATTCAAAAGGTCTCATAACCTAAAAATTGATATGAATGAAGCTCAAGATGCATATAACTCCTGGTGGAATTACTTATAGCTGTGAAATTGTCATCCAAAACTGTTGATGTACGGCCTGCTTGATTCATGACATTTTTATTACGTCAAGAGAGTTTACTCAATTTTAACATAGATGGCAGGCAAATCATTACCGATCATGATGACTTGACATGTCGTTCTGACAAACGCATGCTGCGTCATCGACATAACCTCAAATTGAACCATGTCATGATTGTCATGTCGAAGTCGAGACTCACAAAAAAATGCTATACACTACCCTAACTTTTACGAATGACAGAAAAACACAAGAACAAATAAATAACAATAACCCAACAACTAAAAACGTCGCAAAACTACCGAACTGAGCGAAAAGTATTAAAAGAACAGAAAAATCACACGATAAATACCAATATGCAATGTAATTGACATATAACCTCAAAATAATGTTAACGTTCAAAAACTCAAAAAATTTATCTAGTAGGCACTTTGGATTGTTGGAAACTCCACTATATTCGACTTAAGCGTCATCCATTGACGAATGGAACAAACTCTATTGACGCAATTACAGGATCAAGAACTTTAGTTGAAACAAAAGCGAATCAGTAAACGCACCAGGAGTTATATGCATCTTGATGAAGCTGAAGGTATTACTTGTCAAAGTCAAAGTCATTATTACCCTAGGCATGTAAATGACACTATTAAGTTCCGTTGTCAAGATGAATTAGTAAACGAATGGTATAGGCCATTTACCTGTTTTGTTGCTAAGCATGTATGGACTATTTACAGTGTCGGCAGCGGGAAAAATATATTTAATATTTAGACACTATTTTTTTCACCATTTTTCCATTTAGCAATTTCAATTTTGAGTAGTTTAGAAATAAATATTCCTGAACAATTCAAAAAAAAATTTTCTTTCTTCAAATAGAAACCACAATCTTCTATTAATGGAGGTAAATAAGACATAGTAGGAAGATTCATCATTACATCAGACAATTTTAGCATATTTTACAAACAGCATGATTTTCAAATCGAAACATTTTTAAAACAAAAAAGTTTACATTCGTTTTGACTGCACAATATTCTTTTTATTGAAAAACACGAGTTTTTGCTGACGTTGTGAACTATTAAAATACGATGATCACAGCCCTCTTTGATGTTCGCTGACTCTGGTTGTGAATGCTATGCAATAAAGCGCATATGGAAAACGCAAAAAGCTATTTTCTACCACTTGTAGTTACTCAAAACTCATGCAAAATTGAAAAATGTTCAGTGTTAAAATATTATTTCCATGCATCTACAACAAGTAGAAATCAACAATTTATAGTCTAAAATCGCTGCCGAAACCGTGACGCAATTTAAATCTGTTATAATTTTCTACCACTTTTAGTAGCTCTATGTAACAATAAAATCAAAGAATATAATATTTTATGTCCTAGAATAGTGATTTTGTGCCACTACAATGAGTAGAAATCAATAATTATATGCTAAGAATCCATTGGTGACGAAATTAAACCTGTTGAAGTGTGTTGAAGTTGAAAATGGTCCATATTTTCTGATTAATTTTTTATTTATTAAAAGTTAGATTGGATTTCTGTTACATGCAGACGTTTACTACATTTTCAAGTAATAAAATTTGTGGATACGTATGATTAAACATATTTATATTTACAAGTTGATTCACGAATGTATGACGGTAGTTTGTTGCCAAAATTCACTTTTTCTACTGTGACGTCAGGGAGGCATATTTTTGAAACGTTCTCTTCGATATAGTATTTTGACGAGAAAATATTGCACAGTACACAAAATTCGAAACCCTGTATTTATGGATTGATTTTTGGGAAAAGTAATACCACAAACATATGTTTATCTCTAATCTCCATAATATTCAAGGTGATTTGTTCATAGGAAGGTATTCTATTTTGGAAAAAGTACAAAAACATGAACAACCTGTATTCAAAAATTTCCTCTGTCAAATGTAACTATTTTCTCACTACATATTTATTTTCATACCATCTTCAAAGGTATGAATTCTGAATCCGGTACTATGACCAGTTTTCGAGATACAGGGCGTTTTAAAGTGGAAAATTACTGATTTTATCAGTTTTTTCTTCAAATTGAAAAGCCGGATTGATTCTATGTTGCACCTATGAGTTTAATATGAGTTTTGGTCAGATGTACATGGAAAGGTTCAGTTAAAAATATTCACTGTTACAGGGTTATTCACGAATAAATCACAATAGGTTTATGCAAATACTCAAAATTCTACAGTTCCGTCACAGATAAATTATTCCATGAAGTTAATACCTAGTCGTTTATAATTTTTAGTCTTGAATACTTCATCATGATTACTTTTCATACAAGGTGAGCCATACAGCCAACCATAACAAAAATAATTATGCTTTGAAATAATTGAAATGAGAACTTTTTAGTGAATAACCCTGTAACAGTAAATATTTTTAGCTGAACCTTTCCATGTACATCTGACCGAAACTCATATTGAACCCATAGGCGCAACATAAAATCAATCCGGCTTTTCAATTTGAAGAAAAAACTGATAAAATCAGTAATGTTCATTTTAAACGCCCTGTATCTCGAAAACTGGTCATAGTGTCGGATTCAGAATTCATACCTCTGAAGACGGTACGAAAATCAATATATAGTGAGAAAATTGTTACATTTGACCGAGGATATTTATGAATACAGGTTAGGTTGTTCATGTTTTTTTCAGTTTTCCCAAAATAGAATACCTTCCTATGAATAACCCACCTTGAATATTTTGGAGATTAGAGACACACATATGTTTGTGATATTACTTTTCCCAAAAATCAATCCATAAATACAGGGTTTCGAATTAACCCTAAAAAAATGATTTTGTCTAGTGGTTCTCTCTGTGAAACAACCTGTATAAAAATGTGTACTGTGCAATATTTTCTCGTCAAAATACTATATCGAAAAGAACGTTTCAACAATATGCCTCCCTGACATCACAGTAGAAAAAGTGAATTTTGGCAAAAAACTACCGTCATACATTCGTGAATCACCTTGTAAATATAAATATTTTTAATCATACGTATTAACTAATTTCATTACTAGAACATGTAGTAAACGTCTGCAACAGAAATCCAATCTAACTTTTAATAAATTAAAAAATAAATCCGAAAATATGAGCAATTTTTAACTTTAACACCCCGTATTTAGAAAACTAGCCATAGGATTGGGTTGGGCCCATTGACACTTTTGGATACTGATTCAGGTACTAAAACATACCAAACTTTCTGAAAATTAAACCGGACGCCACTTTACATAAGAAAAGTGCAAATTCATAGACGGAAAGATCCGTCCTTACACGAAAGTAATATTACCCACCAGCTGCCTTATTGACGTTCTCTATGAACCCATCGTCGAAAATATTCGTCAAACAGGGAATCTGCGGCATGCTCCTGAATAACTGCCCGGCGAACACCATGGAAAATATCCCGTCGTTCTTGAAGGTCACGCAGGACTTGGTGACCGAAGAAGGATTCCTGTACATGAACGGCATGTTAACCACGCTGAAAATCTCCGAATCGGTGGCCCTCAAGGACCTGCCCGACCCCAGCTCCTTGTTGACGTTCTCCACAGAAATCAGCTGCGACGCGAACGAACACTCTGTAGAAGGCTTGATGCTGATGATGTCCGACTTCTTGTTATCCACCAAGTTCTCCACGAACTTCAAGTCCGGCCCGATGGAGAAGTTGTTCACAGGCGCCTTCCCCGACTGGAACAGCACTTTTCCTTGCACAAAGTCCATGCGCAGGGTGAAGTCCTTGGGGCACCTCTTGAGCTGTCTGAGCGCTTCCGCAGAAATGTCGGAGAGCCGCACGGAGAGGTGCGACTCCGGGCGATTCGAGAGCGTGTTGGTGAACTCCGGGAAGGTTATGGTTATGTCCAGACCGTTCGTTTCGTCTTCTTCTTCGGTGTTCATCGGCGGTTCGCACGAAGGGATGAAGACGCCGTCCATGGAGTCGGATTCTTTCACGGGATTTTCCTTCTGATTCTGAAAATTATGCAACCCATAAATACCTGAAGGATTTTATTTCACGAACCCTGGATATTCAGAAAGTGTTTCGAGGCGCTTGATGGTTTCAGGAAAGCCCACTATCGCGGTTGCCAAAATACATTAACCAGGTAGCACGGTGACTTAGGAATGACGTCCTTATTTGGTCAAATAATTGACCAACTGACGTCATAAAGTGACGACTCAAACTCTGAAAAGTCGGCATAGGACGTCATCAGCTGGACGTCAGTCTGACGTCTGAAAAGAAGAAGACTTACACGATCATTAGAAGACATCATTGAATTGACCAATAAATGACGACTTATGAAAGACCTCCACAGTTCCTAGTTTCTAGTTTTCTCGTGGAAAATTATAGTTTTAGGGACTTAAGCTGCTAGAGAATTGAATGTACATATATTTGAATATAAAAGATGTTAGGTACCTACAAGATATTGTATTAAACTCACATTCAATCTCAATTGACAGTGCTTGAAATGATAGATCTTAGAAAATGATGAATTTTTGTGAAAGAACCACCCCGAATTTGTATTCTCTTATACGATTTGGGTTTAATAATATCACAAAGAGTTTATTACTTCAGAAATCCTAGGTGCTGCTACTTTTCCGATGTTCTTTTACTCATTCGAAGTATCATTTTGGTCGTGGACGTCACGGATCAAAATTGACTTAAAAAAGACGTCATAAGGACGTCATTTCACCAAACTGTACTACCTGGGGGTAGAAATTACTCTAGCCGATATTACCCATATTTTGTTTAAGAAATTAAATAATAATCAAATTCCTTAGAAATTCAACAAGGCTTCTCAAAGGTTCTTGCATCAATCAATCTATAAAAGTTATTATTGATCAGAAATGTAGAGGAAGCAAATTCATGGTGACTGCTTTCGAATAACCTTTCAAAAAAATGTCATGAAAAATTCTATCCCCTGATATATGATCGTCGAATAAGTTGAAAATGTTTATCCTGATGTGTGCCTCGAGGTTCCATATCGGGCCCCCTTCTATTTCTCGTACATGCAAATGAACTCATTTAATTTCTACAGAATCTGTCAACGATCCAGGTGATAACTTTTGCTGACGACAAAAATATTATAGTATTTCAAATGGACCTGAAATCAACTGAAACTGCTTATAAAAAAGTTGTTTTGCGGTCAGCAAAAAACGACGTCAATATTTACATAAAAACTATTTTAATGAGTTTTTCCTAAGTATTAAAAGCGAAAACTCTATCTTTGAAAATGATGATATAAGAGTAGATGCATCAGAAACAATTAAATAACTTGGTGTCAATATTGATAATAAATGGAGCTGGAAAAGGCATATTGATAGTCTCTGTGTAAAACTACGCAAGAATTGTTATGCATTGAGATTTATGTCCAATCATTGTAGCAAATCTATATTGTCAAGTCTAAATTATCGAATAATTTTCGGTTTAGTTTGTACAATATGCCTGAGATATGCTCCCTAACACCAGTACTTTACAGTTTATAGGAGACAAAGACACTATCTAGCAACTACAGAACTATAGCACTGCTATTTGTGAACACGAAAGTCATGGAAAAACCAATGATTATCGAGCTCATTCATAATAATAATAATCACAAGCAGACAAGAAGTCTGGTAGCTCTTTACCGGTCTTTGACCTCTTCTATTTTAATTGGTTATCATTTTTATATTTGAAAAGTTGCCTTCACCCTCACCTTCTTTTCTTCTGATTCCGAATTCAAAGACTCTGATGTTAGTTTTGATCCCAACGCTAAATCGGTTTGAACCCCTTCTGTATTCTCCGCCTGGGCCTCCTCCAACTTCTTTTTCACTTCCTTATTCTTATCCTTCGACTGCATGAACTTTATATAAATTTTATTCTCGTTTTTTGTCGGATTTTTCTTCACTGTTTTTTGCGACGCTTCGGCATTCTCGCTCTTGGTACAATCTGGAACCTCAGGATTCATCTCAAGCTCAGACAGTTTATGGGCGATTTTTTGAATCTCCGATATCTTCAGAAACAATTTTTGTATGTAATCCTTTTGAATTTTCTGAGTGGTACTAGTCTGAACCTTGAGAACGGTTTGTTTCATCTGAGATATATTATTCAGCATACCTTCCAACATACTGGTAATACTCCTGTCTGAAGCTGATTTGCTCATGTTGGAGTCTTGTCCAGCCAAAGCTTCATCAGAGAGCTTCTTCATCGACTTGCAGTCTTTCTTCTTGTCGTCTTCAAACTTTCTGCGTAGCAGGAATGTGGTTGCTTTCAATCTCTCTTGCAAGTCCATCATCCTGGAGGAGATCTTACTTGTACCAGGTGTCGAGTTTTTGTTGTCTTCAATAACAACTCTTTTAGTCGCAGAGCGACCATCATTTTTCTTCTGAATTGCTTTACCAGAAGTCACCAATAGATCTAGTTTTCCACAATCCCTGACAGGCTTGGTAGTGCTGTGAGGCCTAGTGAATTTCGGGATCAGACTTGGTTTTTTCACAGCTTTTGTGTTACCTCGACTTTTCGAGTTCTTATTTTCAATCCTAGTTTTATTTTGCGATTTGTCTAGATCACAAGTGCTCACTTCTTCATCCTCTCCTACGTTGCTATCAACGCTTTCAAGCGATGCATCTCTCACACCATCGAGAGAAGGTATCAAATTCGTTGCAGCGTGAGATTTTATTACTTTATTTGAGTCATCCTCATCTTCTGATTCCTCCAGTTTGTTTCCACTTTTTTCGATGACTGCTCCATCAGATAATCTTCCTGAAGTGCACGGTAGACTGTTGAATGAGATCATTTGAGGTATTGCCGCTCCAGTTACATTGGGGTGACATTCGCAGAGAATGTCCTGTTCGCTTTTTCTATTGACGTCGTCTCCCACATTGTCCGTTTCACAACTGGGTCCACTCTTGTCCAGCTTTCCAGGAAGTTTGTTGGAATTTTTCGGTTTCTTGCTCTCTGCTTTCTCGTGTTTGACTATCTGAGCTTCGAGCTCATCGATTTCTTGCTTCGATATGTCAGTTATGTTTTGGCTTTTCAAGCCTTGAGTGGTTTTTCTTTCATTTTCCTCGCTGTTTTCTTTGTTCTCATCGTTACTCATATTTAAATTCCCCAAGACTCTTTTGGAAACTGGTGTTGGGGTGACTGAAGATTTTTGTTGAAAATATTTTCGAGCAAAAATTGACACAAATGTCATATATTCTTTAAAAATTGATTTATGTCTGATAAGTACTTATCTTTGAGCTTCACTTCATTTTGACACTTGAACGATTATTGGATATTGCTCCGAGAGATCTCCAAAATGAATATTCTCGAATAGTGTCATACTGTGTGTTACGTATAATTAGAGACGACAAAGTAGGATATTATTCCGGATCTACATTTTTTATTTAAAATTTGTGTGAATATGCGTTTCAACGATCCACGAATTTTTCTTTTTACCCATACAACACTACATAGCGCAACGCTGCGAAATATAGGGGATCCACAAAGAATATCCTAATAATCCTAATAATTTCATTCACTTCAAATAAGGACGGATTAAGTATCTTCATGTTCATTACATAATTTGAATAATCTGGATGAATGGAAATCATCGAAATGTCAAATTTTGATGACTCCAATACCTACTTCATAAATGTATCAGAGATTCAGAAACAGGACCTGACTGTGATATTCCTGACACAAAAATTTATAATTCTGATAATAATATTATTGAAACTATTCATTCCTCACCCTCAGGCTGATACAATACATAAAATCTGATGAAACTTTCAACTTTGCAAATTTTACCCAAACCATGTTGTTAAATTCGTAGTTCTGGTCATAGGGGACTTTGGTGGAATGATGGACATACTGCTCTCGAATTTGAAAATCATACCGGCTTCCATCTTCCTTGGTTCACTTCGTCTGCTCAGGGCACATGATTCTCGGGCCCAATAGTCACTTACCCCAGGGACGTGGGGAGTGGTTTTTTGGGTAAATGACACACGCGCGCCCTCTGGAGTAACGGAGACAGAGCCCTACTGGAATATACCCAACGGAAAAAATATAATAACAAGACCGAGGTATTTAGAATGGCCTACCAGGATGATGTCTTCAATGCCTTGATCTAGATGTGTATATTGGACCCTGATACTAGATGCAATGCTTATATCCATGAGACTCGTACGGTATATACGAGACACCAGAGTTACCGTATGCTTCGGGGGATACTGAGTACGCTTTGGAAAATGAAACCTACCGAATCTATTGAAACATACTCATTTCCCACCATCAGGCCAATTCTAGCCTAATTTGGCACAAATAATAAGTGACACAATAAGTGTAAAATTTTATCAAGAAATTGATAAACTGAAGGAAGAAAATAAAATCATGGAGGACAAACTAATCAAGCAGCAGGATACTATAGCCTCGTTACTATATAAACAGGAGAAATTCGAAGCCGAAATATTATTTTTCATGGAATCGAAGAAAAACCGAATGAAAATTGTATGCAGTTAGTTCTTGATTCAATGATATGCAATAAAATGAATATCACATCGCTTGGACAAGATTCAATAGAAGATACCTATATCTCATCGGGAAGTATGACGGAAACAAAAATCGACCAATCATGATAAAATTTTGCACGGCAACTTATAAGAACATTGTCTTCCGAAATAAAAAATTACTGAAGAATACCGGCATTATACTCAGAGAAGATATGAACCCTGAGCGGCAGAAAATATTGAAAAAAGTCTTACTGAAAGTTGGAAAAAATGGTAACGTCTGGACAAATCTTGGAACAATATTCGTGAAATTCAATGAACAGGACTCTATTGTAAAAATTAATAATATGCTGGATGCAAACAGGCTCTGATATATTCCTGATATACTTTTGTTTTTATATATTATGCATTTTTCCTATTGATTGATTTACTTTTCATTGATCTTATCCCTAAAATAATAATTATTGTATTAAAATATTCTTCGCACCAGTCCAGTTTGTTCTGCACCTTATTTGTTTATTTTAGTTTGTGCACTTATTTACATTTTTTTAAGTTTCCGATAAGGTTCATTTCAATCCTTATCTGAAAAATAACATAAGTAATTTCTTTTTATTAACATTGCAATGTTTAATCTGGAATTTGGTTGTCTGAATGTGCGATCTTTGCTGCCTAGCTTACCTGAGATAAAAAATTTATTGTCAGTTCAGGATTTTGATGTATTTTCAATTTGTGAAACTTGGTTGAAGAGGGAAATTAGTGACGATTTAGTCGAAATAGATAGTTATAAGCTAGACAGGGTAGACAGAAATCAAAGGGGAGGTGGATTGTATATATATATATATATATATATATATATATATATATATATATATATATATATATATATTTTGTTTTTACGAAACTCCCAGGTTTTCGGAGAAAACCCCTCAAAAGCAGAGCTTGTGCGAGCAAGGGAGATATATATATATATATATATATATGCTGAATACTTGTTTCAAGGAGCAATAAATGTTCCAGTGACTGTAAAACAGTCGAAAACAATCCTTTAGGAACTCACTATACCTTTGTATAGATTGTATGGCATATGTCCGACAGAAAACAACTACTTCTCTGGCTAATACCTCGACAGATATTGAATTATATCTGTCAGACATATGTGCAAAGATCCTTACTTTGAAGGAACAACTTTGCAAGAGCTCTCAGAGACAGACAGCAGGACACCGCCTGATCCAAACAAGGAACCAACTACAGACCGGTTTCGGGATGAAGTCCCTCATCAGTGCAGTCTAGGTTATCACGGTTGTATACACGCGGGGACCCGGTGCCCGTCATCGTTCGCTGAGCTGAACGATTCGGAAAGTCAGACTATCAAAAAATGTAAGGCGGGAACATATCTGGTTCAAAATTATATCAATACTATTAGGTGATACTGATTGATGGTTGCATTTAATCAAGTAATAATAGTGGAAATATTAGGTGATAACGATTCTGAATCATCAGAAAATTCGTATAGCTCAAGAACCTCAAGCTCTATCGGAGCTATGAATATAAGATGGGTTTCTTTGTTATAATGACCTGTGGATTCATTTCCTTGGTCTGATGTTTTGAATCCATTGTCGAGTTGTCTTTTGAGGGCCTGAATATATCGCCTGGCATGATTCTGATATGAAATATTCATTTTCCTACATCTACATGGACAAGAGAGGCGAGAGAGATAAAATCTCGTAAGATAAAATCTCGTAAATTATCGGCGGTTTCGGCATCAATCTCTACTAGCAAGTCTTCTAATACCACATGATACATTTGTTCTGCTGTCTTTTCAGATGAGCTACTTGTAATGATATTGTTCTCAATAAATTGAATTATTGATAAATAACATATCCTAACCTAACTCATTATCAATTCGGGGAGGGGATACTGGGACTACACGACCATTTCTGTAACAGTAGCAACCAGTAAATTTCTAGCCTCTAACAAGGTTCCATGAAAAGTGGCGCGAAATATGTACCAGTCAATTTCAGTAAAATCGGAACGACCAAAATTACTGGGCAGTACTGTTCAGGAATATCGGAACATGACCTCAAAAGGCGCTTGCGCCCGATTTCCCAGATGTTTCAGAAACGTCAATGTCACCTAAAAATGCAAACGTCAAAACACCACCTTCAGAATCCATAGATCATGTTCAAGCGAAAAAGATGGTAGCAAGAACTATAGGTCATCTACCATCAACTGAAAACCATGACCGATAACATCCCGACCACGGTGGACGCAGAAACCCAGACAGTGATCAGAGTCCACCCTCACGTATTCGACAACGTAGACGAATTAGCGAGAATAGCCTCTGACAAGAAGCAGCAATCAGTGGTTTCCATAAAACCCAACGAGCAAACAGCAAAGTTCTTTTCTCTGCTTCGTTTCACCCCCTATACAGACATCAAAGAAGACAGCGTGCGCGTCATAGATCTCGAGAGGAAAAAGAAGCTTCAGTTCCTGACCCCAGACAAACACGACATGGCGGATATGGCGAGGAAGATGTCGCTATCCGACGACGACGGTGTTGGAGACGTCTGCTGGTCGATACTGCGCAGACGGTTGACGCAGTCGAGATCGAGCTTTTTGGACGCCTCTGCGCAAACGGACGTCAATGTTAAACCGCACATTCTCAAGGAGTTGCAGGTTGCGACTGTGAGCCAAGATAAGGAAACACAGACGGAGACATTGCTAAGGTGTTTCGGTAAATCTAGTGTAAACAAATGATAGAGGGGAAGATTCGTTTGCGGTGACTGTGACGATGCTAATTTGAGTGAAAAGTGCTTAGTGGAAACTTAGTCCAATTTCTTTCCAAGAAAGAACTCTGAGGGGCTTCATTGTCATCATAAAGCGCCGAAATGTACAACTTTTCAACCATAGTCTTCATACCTTGGACTAATTTTGTGTTTGATGAACCGCCTAACTTTTCTTTTCCAACTCAACACGAATC
Source organism: Chrysolina oricalcia (assembly GCA_944452925.2). Lineage (NCBI taxonomy): Eukaryota > Metazoa > Arthropoda > Insecta > Coleoptera > Chrysomelidae > Chrysolina > Chrysolina oricalcia. The sequence continues at coordinate 57,435,856 of OX101821.2, read as the reverse complement.
TGAATCAAGATGTCTTAGTTTGGAGGTCAGATCCTAGATAGTCCAAAGTTTCTGACGCACAATTATTCTAACACATTTTGATGCAGCGCAATACAAAAGTGTCTTCAAAAATTCATGTGAAGAAAAATATACAAGGTCATATAGGTTATAATTCAGCCTCGGAAGAATAGTGATCTCTTGTTGAAATAGCGATTTACACTGATGCAAAGCAATTAAGGAACAGTTTTGGGAGAAATTTTTGGGTGAAATGTATGAAATCCTCGATTTCTGATTTGACATTTCAATTCAAAAAGTCCTCAATACAGTACCCACCTATTTGGGAAACTATAATGAATAGATTGAACTAAAATTAACCCGTTATGGAATTCTAATGAGGGTATGTCTTCACATTTCGATGTGGTTTCTGTTCTGAAAGAAGAAAATTACATTGATTCCCAATCTTAAAAAATATGTTTTACTCTTTATTGGGTTACTGTGGGACCTAGATAAATTATTATCGGAAATCAGATTTTGTATTTAAGAAATCGAATACGTGAAAAAATACCAAACTAATTAAATTCCATACTTACGTTTTTATGTTTAGGTTACGTTAAGTAGATGTACGAAAAAGTTTGTCGTCGCTTTTTAATAATAAAATAATGATAATTGATTATCTTCATTGCTATTTTCTTGCATATTAACTCTCTTGAATGCGATACGATAAAATTCGTATGATGACCCAATAGTCGAAGAGCCCGTTAAGGACAGACCTACGTCATAGAATGAAGGCTGATAATTTTTGTGCGCAAGTACACTACTGATAATTCAATTCTCTTTTCAACAATACAATTTTTCTGTCGAGTACTTGCGATGTTTCTTCTCTAACCGTCCCGCAAACTCCTTATGGAATTTGGGTCCTGGTGGATTTTTTTGAACCCAAAAAGATAAACAGTTTTGCTGCTGGGGGGCGTTGAAATCACCCCTTGCGCAGATTAGAATATTTATTTTTAAATCCGGTAACAATATTGTCACTTGTTTCATTATTGCTAATGTTGCACAATATTGTGCTGTTTTTTTAAAAAATTCTTACCCCCCTCTTCTTCCCCCCAACTCCTATTACGATACGCAAAAACAATATTTCTCGAGTGCTTTTAAATGTATCGTAGAATGTTTAAATATGCCTTAATAAGGGAATTATCCGTTTTTTATGATTATCCTCCCTCCCCTCAAAGGGCACAAGACGAAATAATTTCAGTAGATTCTTCTGAATTTTTAATATGATGCAGTTCAAGTTATTTTGAATAGAAGTTAATTGGGTAGATTTTTTTTATAAAAAATTACACAATTTTTCAGCTAAACTAAAAACTAAAATACGTATAGATTGTTTTCGCCTATAATAATGAATACTTAGTCTATTTTGAGCAAGATATGATTTCAACGCCCCCTAGCCCCAAAACTATTTATTTTATGGGTTTGTCACTCAATTAATTTCTATTCAAAATAACTTGAAGTATATCATATTAAAAATTCAGAAAAATCCACCGACATTTTTTCGTTTTGTACCCTTCGGGGGGGGGAGGATAATCATAAAAAACTGCTTTTTCCCTTATTCATGCATAAAAATTCGACGATACATTTAAAAGCACTCGAGAAATATTTTTTTTTTGCGTTTCGTAATAGGAGCCTTGGGAGAGCAGTTAATGAGCTTTATCAGTCCGTAGTTATTAGCTGCTAAAGCGTTTTCTTCATGAGTGACACACAACTGTTTTTCAACTACCAAAAAAACTGGAGAATATAACAAATTAATATCTTTAATATAAATACAGCATATTTCAATAAGAAAAGAGTGGATCGGAAGCAGCTGTTTCGGGAGTTATTGATTTAATTCAATAAAATCATGATGAAGGTAATTATGTGGTAGCTGTTTTCATGGACCTTATACAATCTTTGGTACAGTTGACCACTCACTACGAGGACCTACACTAATAATGTGGAGACTGACAGATTGAATATTAACAAAGGCGTTCCCCAAGGGTCGATTTTAGGTCCAATTTTATACTTATTATGTATACAATTTATCCCAAATCACCTTATGTCATTATACCATATGTACGAACGATACAGTGCTTTTATATGCAAATTAAAACCCTTCAATATTAGAAAAAGCGATAAACGAGGACGTGGTGTTTTCTTTCGATACTCATTACCACTCCAGGATACATATCACTGTCTTTCTATTGAAATTACAGAGTTCTATGAAACACACAATTATTGCAAAAACTCACCTTTTCTTGGTCCTTTTTCCGACATTCCCCCATAAGAATGAAAAATCCGTTAACGTCCAATCCAAACCGACACACCAAAAAACAAAACGCAACACAAACACCAGAGGTCTTTTGCAAAATCGAAAAACATAACTCACGAAAGCTCACTCACGTACCAAATACATGATGATAAATAATAACATTAGGTTTGCTACAACCTGCTAACAAGTGGTGGAAGCTCAACAGTGGTGGCGGTAACTTTTATTTTTGAGGAGCCCACCTAAGGTGAGTTCAAAAATAATTTCTGCACACTACTTTTTTGGGATTGTCTGCTTCAATAAACTTTAATCATCCGACATAAAAATACTTTCACCTTGCTGTTACGAAAACTGTGTTGCTTAGAAACACCACGAGAGCTTGCTCAAGTGGTGTTTTGTGTAGGGTCACTGGAGGGCTTTGGCCTTCTTACAGGTATGGCCAATGGGTGGAGACTAATAGTTGCAAATACCCGACAAATTTGTAACAAAAAATTAGGTCCGATCTTTGAACTAGTGTCACATGCTAAATGACAATTTTTCTGTAATTGGAAATGTTAAAAAAATTTAATGATATTTATGATGTCATGATACTAAAATATTTTCTAGAAGAAAATATTTTTTTTTATGTGGATGCAAAGAGTGCGGACGTTTTATCAGATTGTATCAGTATCAGATACTTTACTTTGCAATTACTCAATAGATGGCGCGCTGGGGGCATTCCAACTTGAAAATTTCGGAAGACAGAGAAATCGAAAATGTAAAAATACGTATCAACAAAAATTTTGAAAAAAGTCATGGCTGAAAAGAGAATAGAATTATCCTTTCAACGATGAGGTTTTGACCCTCCATGCCATTTGAAATTTTTAAATTGATTTTTCCCCCCACCCCCTTTATCAGGCAACCACAATGTCATTTATTTCGAAGAGTAGCATCGGTACATCAGTGTTCTGCTGCCCAACCGTTTCATCGTTAATTTTAAATCTGTTTTGGCTACTTTTAATAGTTTCCAGTTGTTCACCTTGTATAAAGAGTTAGTCAAATGTATGGATCCGCCTATTTTTCTCATTTAATATGAGGGTTATCAAAAAAAAGTTCTGATAAAAATTGAAGGGATTTCTTTGCATCTTTCTATGAATTCAAATATTTTTTAGATTTGCCATTGTCGGAGAAGTGACGTCATCTGCATTTTTCTTAAATAGAACCATATTTCATATTCAGTTTCGCAAGAAAAGCTTGTTTTTTTTTCTAATTTCAGCAGTACTAATATTTTAACCCTCTCGATGGGTACAGTGTGTTTCGCACGTTTCTGTACACCTCTGCAATTCACTTACCTATTACTTAATTTGTTCCAAATTTTTCTCAATCGGGGAACGTAGTCAGTTCGACATTTTTAAGCGATATGGCAATTTGATTCAGACAGTGGCGAACGTAAGTTTTTAAAGAAGCATTTTTTATGTGCTACATCGACAGTTATTTCATTAAAAATATCAGTATGGGACAATTTTATGTATTAATAACTGAAATTATTCTATTGATAAAATGATGAATTTTTTTTATGAAACAACTGACAAACACATTAAAAATATTTTTTTATAAAAACTCACGTACGCCACTATCTGAATCAAATTGCCATATCGCTTGAAATATCTAACTGGCTATATTACCCGATTGAGAAAAATTGTGAAAAAATTATGAAATACGTAAGTGAATTATAGAGGTGGACGCAAAAATACGAAACACACTGTACCTATCGAGAGGGTTAAAATAATTTTAGAACTACTGAAATGAGAAAAACACAAGCTTTCTAGCGGTACATATGGTTGCATTTCAAAAAAAAGGCCGATGACGTCACTTCTCTACCAATGGCACATCTAAAACATATTTGAATTTACAGGAAGATGCAGAGTAAAATAACCTTCAACTTTCATCCACACTTTTTTCTACAGTCCTCATATCAACTGAGAAAAATGGCTCCATACATTTGACTAACTCTGTATAACTGCAGTGTCATCCACAAAACTTACTATTTTACTAGCGCTCTCTAGATTGAATAGTCCATTCAGGTATATATCGAACAGGAGTAGTCCAAGTACTGTTCCATGAGGAACGCCATATTTAATTACTCCATAGTCACTTTATCTGTCAGATATTTTAACACTGGCATACTTTTGAAACCTATTGCATCTAGCCTATCATAGAGAAGATCAACGGATTGGTACCCTACATTTGGCTTACCTCAAAAAGTATTCCTAGAAAAAGGTCAACCCAAATGGACATGGCATTGTCCAAAATGAAAAAACCTAGAGAAGAATGCATAGTGTTACGGTTCTTATTGATTATTCTTTTAGTTTGGAATTTCTTGAATGTTCTAGAACTCATGTTTCACAATATGAAGAACCCGAACTTGAATTTTGGGGGAGTTGAATAGTTGAAACATTGTTCATTATTTATAACATCAGTTGAACTCAGTTGAAAAGTATTGGAATTATTAGATGTTAAGGTTGTGTTTTGAAACTGATTTTTGATATGAGCTGATGAAGGCAGCTACCAAAGAATTATATCGCGTATTCAAAAACCCAGAAACGCATGTAAAATTTATTTGAAAAAAAATCTCAGATCGACGCCTATGTAGCGCACCCATAATCATTTAGAGATCCGCCAGACCAACCAACCGAAACAATAGCTCGTATGGAACGAGCATTTTTACCTTTTTATAGGAGAAATCATATTATTCATAAAATCTGCGGTGAATACCCAAAACAACAGGACTGCTTTTTTGATGTGATTGTTCCTCTAACGATCCTTTTAAACCATGATAAAGTGCACTGGAAGAAAAATATCCATTAGAAAATTTTAACGTATTCACTAAATGAAGTTTATATTATGATAAAAATAATGATTATGAAAGTTTTCATTGATAGAACGCACATGAATAAATTATTGTAAACATTCAGACGATTTTCAAATACAAGATGAGAAAGTCTTATAATACTCAACACTCAACTCAACAAATAATCTGGATATGATTGGCAGAAACCGTCAAGTCTGTTTCAGAATATCTTCCACTAATATACATTAGCATGATCCAGTGTCTTTCGAACACCAATGTTTTGTTGGAATTTTCAGGCTCATAAAAAAGTTTCTACACCAGATGCGATAGTTTCCCTTACAAATAGCGTATGTTTTCTGTCCTAGATAAAAGTATGCCTTGTATTCCTTGTATGTTTATAGATCTGGCCAAGTCATTTGACACTGAGAGTCATCCTCTACTTATGAAAGCTCTATGGGAAATTGGAATTTTAGGGAAACTCCTTATTTCTAAGCTACATTTCAAGCAGAACACAATGTGTAAGACTCCGAGACGAGTACATTGATCACCTGTTGAGTTTGGGGTACCACAAGGGACTGTTCTGGGGCCGATCATATCTTCAATATATATATATATATATATATATATATATATATATATATATATATATATATATATATATATATATATATATATAATCTATTCAATATCGAGTGCTCTGGAAAAATCATAGGTTTTGCAGACGATACTGCTATCGTTTAGAAAGCACCTACCTAGCATGGATTAAAAATAACAGTTCAAACCGACACTTCTCTTATCAAACATTGGTTCGATCAGAAGCTGTTGACAGTAAATTTGGAAAAACCCAGTACATGCCTTTTACATGATACAAATCCAATTTCAACTACATAGAAATATATGAAAGTGAAACGATTTGGCATATTTTTTTGGACACTTTGGAACCAAATATAATCTAACAGGTGGTACCTTTTGCAATAATCGAGATAACATTTGATTTCACCAAGGTTTTTAGACATTTCAATTGAGACCTGTCAACCTGTAATCTCTTGGAGATGTCATTTTTCGAATAATTTTTTAACGCATCCACACATTTTTATAATATGAATATTCAAGTCAGTCCCAATGATACCATCAGTTTAATTGAAGATGCTTGGTCCCCAAAGGTCAACACAGAGGTTAACTTGGATTCCAGAAGTACTAGTAGCGGCACAGATACCTCTTCCGCTGGTTTTTCCACTCAGAAGGTATGTTAAGAACAGATAAAGAATTTGAGTTCTCAATTTGAGCGTATTTTGATTGTAAAATTTGTGTTTGAGATAACTCAAAAAAAAAGTCGAAACTCCCACGAAATTCCTTTGGATTTGTGTTCAGGACATGAAACTTCGTAAGTAACATTTTTTTTTTCGGGAAAATGCCCGATAAACTTACCTTAACCGTATCAACTGATAGGTGGGTCGGAAGTAGTCCCGCAGTAAATCAGGAATAAAATCCCGCACGCGAAAGTTTTCTAAACAGCGCTAAATGAGATTTTTTAATGCGCTTGTAAAAAAAATTGATCCGGTGCAATAGAATTGATGAAGAGCTATCTATCAAATAAGGTAATCAAGGATCCACACTACTGAAACTGGTTTGCGGAGTACTACAGGGATCTATATTAGGGCCTATGTTATTATTTTCAATATACACATCTACTTTCAGAGAGCGGAAAAACTCACTGAAAAAACTTGAGAGTGCGGGAAATGTTTTTTTCAACGACAACGTATATGTATAGCACTGTACAGTGCTTTAATTTCAATATTCCCATTTTTAAAACGCTTTCAAATATTTATTTTTTGAGATAAAATGTAAAATAAAGCAGGAGTTGTAGTGTTCTTCATTAAGTTTAATGCTGTCCAGCCAAATTTTTTATAAATTGTCAAATTTCAAAATTATTGACATAAAAAACTTTGTTAAATGTATATCATTAAATATTTAAAAATACCTCTTTTTTCTGATTACGAAAATATGCCACACTATGGTAGTGTTACAAAAGCTCTTAGAAGATTGCAATTTCCAGGTAGAAAAGACCCATCTAAAAAAGTGTTTTATAGGCGTTTTTCGAAACTGGTTGCCTGAATCGAAAAAAACTTTTAGGCCAAAAACGGTTTTGACAGAAGATACAGAAATTATTATTCTAGCATATCTAAGAGTCAATCTTCAAAATTTATTGAACCCATACAAGCTTAAAATAGTGCAAACGTTTACACCAGCGCAAAACGAAATCAGACTGCAATTTTGCAGATATATCGTGGAAATCCTTCAAAGGGAAGCCACATTTTTGGATAAAATATTGTGGACCGATGAATCGTCGTTTTCCACTAGCAGAGGTTGCCATCGTCAAAATAGACAGCATTGGTCTAATTCAAATCCTCATCAAATACAGAAAATTCAGTATCAAGATAGACAGTCTGTTAGTGTTTGGTGCTGATTAATTGGTGAACGTGTTTTGGATCCTATAATTTTTGATGATTCATTGACTGGTCAGGGATATTTGAATTTTCTAAGAGCAGAAATTGAAGAACGTATTGACGATTAACCTCTAGCCTTATCAAGATATTTCATTTGGCAACAGGATGGGGCACCGCCACATAGTTGTCCCAGTTAAAAGGTTCTTGGATAGAAAATATACACAGTGGATTGGAAATTCGGGTACTACTAGATGGCCTCCTGATAATCCCGATCTAACACCGTGTGATTTTTCCTTATGGGGTCCCGTTAAAAAAATGGTCTATTCTACGCCGTGCTATTTTTTGGAAAATCTGAAGATGAGGAATAGGAATGCCATTCGACAGGTGCAAAACAACAGTTAATAATTATAGGACTCACACAAAATGTTTATATTACGTACATTGAAAATGAAGGAGGTCACGTGGAGCAACACTATAAGTGTTATCATTGTTTGTTATTGGTTAATTGGACTTATTTTATTTTTCAATAAATTTTTTGCTCTTAGACTTGAGTAATTCACTCGGTGAGTCAGTACAAACGAGAAAGTCATCTATATCATAATGAATGCCCAAGAACTATAGCTATGAACTATAACAATTCTTGGAAACAGAATAAAGGTGACTTTCTTGAAAAATTACAATTTCATATTTACACCAATTTGCGCTAAAGTGATGGAAAGAGAGGCCTCTGGAATTTCCCAAGAGAATGATCCCATAATAATAATAATAATAATAATAATAATAATAATAATAATAATAATAATAATAATAATAATAATAATAATAATAATAATAATAATAATAATAATAATAATAATAATAATAATAATAATAATAATAATAATAATAATAATAATAATAATAATAATAATAATAATAATAATAATAATAATAATAATAATAATAATAATAATAATAATAATAATAATAATAATAATAATAATAATAATAATAATAATAATAACTGTCAAAAACTCTCTCCGCGGAGACAGGGCCTGACTGGTACATTCCCAACGGGAAAAAAAAAAATAATAATAATAATAATAATAATAATAATAATAATAATAATAATAATAATAATAATAATAATAATAATAATAATAATAATAATAATAATAATAATAATAATAATAATAATAATAATAATAATAGGCAGGGAGGTCAACCAACACCTAAGGCCCTGGTGAGTTGCGACACCACCTACCCGAGCAAAGGATGCAAAATCGGACCAGCAGCTCATGCGCATCCGGGAGGGAAAAGGCATCTTTCCCTCCGGTGTCGGCCGTGGGTTTACTGGGTTAACCCCCCAGTAAACCCTAATACTCGGTTCCAAACAATCGGGGAAGAGGCCCCCACAACCGACCCCCTCGGATTATGGGTCAAAGGCAAGGTGGTGGGGCCAACAACGATGATTTGCCAAATGACAACCGCAATGACAACGGACGCTTTGAGTGGACGGACGAATTGAGAGACGGACTTCTGTATATCTACGAGAGCCCGCCCGGAGAGGATACATGGCAAGAATGCATGCTCTCTGGTGTGAAAGACACCCAGAGCATGCCGCCGTTTCCGCCCAAAATCTCAGGGATTATGTTTCCTATCTCCGGGCTCGAGGCTATGTTAGAGCTCCTCCTCAGCCGATTAACGAAGTGGCAGAAGTGGCAGATATGCCACGTGTCGGTCTGGCTGTAGAGGAGGCTCGCATCATACCACCAATGGAGGACATCAGAACCCGCAGGGCGCTTCACAATATGAAGCCCCTGAAGCCGCAAGAACTGGCACGAGTGGATGCAGAGATTGGCGACGTTCTTTCAGAAGAGGCTACCATCTGGCAGATCAATTCTGTCGTGTACGACGCCGCTCGTGCTCTATCCCAGACGGAGAGGAGGGAAACCACCGCTCTTGTTGGGAGGCATGAGCGACGCGTTCACAAGATGGAAGCTAAGATCAAGTCGGCGAGACAACACGCGTCTCGTATCCAGTGTGTGGTGGACTACATGTCGGCCAATAGGCCTTTTACGCCGGCAGTGCGGCGAATTGCTGCAAAGCTCACCACACATTGAATCAAGGTGTGCTGTTTACCATAAAACAGCACTGTCTTGATAGGATACGAATGCTAGTGGCTGCAAAGAAGTCACTAGTGAGGCGGGCGAGAAGTATCGCGGAAAACATGAAGTTCCGCGATAAACCTTCTCGCTTATTCCAAGAGCCTCCACGTGTTGTCGATAACCCGCCGGCTGCAGATCGGGTGGAAACATTCTGGAAGAATATCTATGAGTATCCGCAACCACTCAACGTAGATACTCCAGCCCTAGCGCAGTTCGAAGCATTTTGCAGGGGGCTTCGGCAGCCTGAGCTCAATGATCTGCGCATTCCGATAACCACGGAAGAAGTACGAGGGGCCCTAAAAGGCTCTAAGAATTTCGCTGCTCCAGGCCCTGATGGGTTGAATAACTATTGGTGGAAAAAGTTTCCAACAACCCACCGCCATCTGGCCAGAGTTTTCAACTCATGGCTAGATGGGGAGCAGCAGATTCCGGAGTGGTTTGTCGAGGGGCGAACCGTGCTCATCCCCAAAAACGGAGATTTGTCTGATCCAAAGAATTACAGGCCGATAACATGCTTGAATGCGTGTTATAAAGTGTTTACGCGCATCTTATACACGCGCATTCTCTCCGCAGTTGATCCGGTGTATGAACGGATAAATGAGCAAAGAGGGTCAAAGAAAGGGGTCGCCGGGTGCAAGGAGAACCTGCTCATCGATAGATGTATCACGCAGGACTCCGTGCAGTATAAGCGTAACCTTTCGATGGCCTGGATCGATTACCGCAAGGCATTTGATACAACATCGCATGAGTTAATCATGCATTTGCTCAGATGCCTTGAGGTACCCGGTCAAATAGTGGGATGCATTGGACAACTGATGCCGCTCTGGAGGACTCGCTTCACCATAAGATCTGGTAGAGACATAGTCCAAACAGAGCAGGTCATCATTGGAAGAGGTGTGTTTCAGGGAGACTCCCTTAGCCCTCTTCTCTTCTGCATCTCACTATTGCCATTGTCCGTTGCACTCAGGAATACCCGTGGGTACAACTGCGGCACCCCCAGCAACCGGAGGCATAATGTCACCCATCTATTTTACATGGATGACCTCAAATTGTATGCCTCTGGAGAAAGGGACCTACATCAGTCCCTTAGGGTGGTGGAAGAATATACGCATGCTATCGGTATGGAATTTGGGATCGACAAATGTGCCACGGTTCATCTCAAAAGAGGACGATGCGAGGAATATGGAGAGGATGTCCAGCTCGTAGACGGAAGCATCCTACATCATCTGGATGCCGGAGAGACTTATACCTACCTTGGGGTGGAACAACGCCGCTCCCAAGAGGTATTTGCAGTTAAAAACTCTCTCCGCGGCAAGTATCAGCATAAACTCCGACAGATCTGGTCATCAGAACTGTCGGGGAAGAACAAAGTTGCTGCAACTAATATGCTTGCCGTTCCGATCCTTCTTTACTCTTTCGGAGTGATAAAGTGGACTAAGGAAGAGCTGAGACAACTTGACGTTAAGACTCGCAAAATGATGCATCTCAATAGGAGCTTGCATCCTAAATCGTCCGTTCCACGGTTATACTTTCCCAGACAACGGGGAGGCCGTGGACTTTTGAGTTTGGAGTGTCTGCATAACAGAATGGTTCTGGATGGGGCCTGTAAAGTCATCAGGAGTTCAGATCCCCTTCTCTGCATGGTCCGCGACCATGAGAAAGCAGGGATTGGAGCATTCCTTTTTAAGGCAGCTACCCGTGCGGCCGATGAACTCGGTCTCGTTTTCGACACTGAACGGGCTAACCCAAACTCTGTCACCGAGTTGGGACCCGTTCAGCAAAAAGCTCAGATAAAAGCTGCGGAGACAGAGGTCCTGCTACAGCTACATATGGATAAGCCAATGCATGGTGTCTTCTTTCATAACATCGAAGACCTTGGCTTATCCAAAAGCTTGACCTTTGCCTTCCTCAGGTCGAGTGAGCCAAAGTCGGAGACCGAGGGATTCATAATGGCCTGCCAGGATGGTGTCTTCAACACCCTTGTCTACCGTAGTCGCGTGATGGGTATAGACGTCCCTGACACCCGATGCAGGGTATGTCGTGGGGCACCTGAGACCGTAATGCATTTGCTATCAGCATGCCCATCTTATGCGGTCTCAGCCTATATCCACAGGCATAACGCGGCGCTACGAGTGTTGTACTACCACCTACGACACTCGTACGGTATAGACGAGACACCGGTGTTGCCTTATGCTCCGGGGGATATTGAGTCCGTGGTGGAGAATGAGAGATGCCGAATCTATTGGAACTACTCATTTCCCACCCTCAGGCAAATACAAGCCAATAAGCCTGATGTCGTCCTCCTCGACCACCAAAGTAGAACGATATTCGTCATGGAGTTTTCCGCTCCAGGCGAAATTAATATCGTTCGAAAAGAGGAGGAAAAACGGACTAAATATCGAGATCTTCTCTTTGAACTCCGCAGGTTATATCCGGACCATTCTGTCAAAATGGTGGTTCTGATCATAGGAGTCCTTGGTGGAATGATGGACACACTGCTCTCCAATTTGAAAATACTACCTGCTTGCCGTAATATGGCGGAAATCTTAGCAGCAAGAATGCAGAAGGCCGTTATACTTGGTTCGCTTCGTCTACTCAGGGCACACGATTCTCGGACCCAATAATCACTCACCCTACGGATGTAGGGAGTGGTTATTGGGGTTAACGACACCAGCGCGCCCTCCGGATGGGTCGGAGCACCGGAGACAGGGCCTGACTGGTACACTCCTAAGGAGAAAAATAATAATAATAATAATAATAATAATAATAATAATAATAATAAAAATAATAATAATAATAATAATAATAATAATAATAATAATAATAATAATAATAATAATAATAATAATAATAATAATAATAATAATAATAATAATAATAATAATAATAATAATAATAATAATAATAATAATACACATGACACATGACTCTCGGACCCAATAATCACTCACCCTACGGACGTAGGGAGTGGTTATTGAGGTAAACGACACCAGCGCGTCCTCCGGATGGGTCGGAGCACCGGAGACAGGACCTGACTGGTACACTCTTAAAGGAATAATAATAATAATAATAATAATAATAATAATAATAATAATAATAATAATAATAATAATAATAATAATAATAATAATAATAATAATAATAATAATAATAATAATAATAATAATAATAATAATAATAATAATAATAATAATAATAATAATAATAATAATAATAATAATAATAATAATAATAATAATAATAATAATAATAATAATAATAATAATAATAATAATAATAATAATAATAACTGTCAAAAACTCTCTCCGCGGCAAGTATCAGCACAAACTCCGACAGATCTGGTCATCAGAACTGTCGGGAAAGAACAAAGTTGCTGCCACAAATATGCTTGCCGTTCCGATCTTACTCTACTCCTTCGGAGTAATGAAGTGGACTCAGGAGGAGCTGCGACAACTCGACGTAAAGACTCGCAAGATGATGCACCTATACAGGAGCTTGCATCCCAAATCGTCCGTTCCTCGGTTATATCTCCACCGACAACAAGGAGGACGAGGACTTTTGAGTTTGGAGTGTCTTCACAACAGAATGGTATTGGATGGAGCATGTAAAGTAATCAGGAGTTTGGACCCCCTTCTCTGCATGGTCCGGGACCATGAAAACGCAGGGATTGGAGCGTTCCTCTTTAAGGCAGCAGCCCGTGCGGCTGATGAACTCGGTCTCAGTTTCGACACCAAACGGCGTGATCCGAACTCTGTCACAGAGTTGGCACCCGTTCGGCAAAAAGCCCATGTAAAGGCCGCAGAAAATGCAGCTCTTCTGCAGCTACATAGGGATAAGCCTTTGCATGGGGTCTTCTTCAGAAACGTTGAAGACCTTGGCTTATCCAAGAACTTGACCTACGCCTTCCTTAGGTCAAGTGGGCTGAAGTCGGAGACCGAGGGATTCATAATGGCCTGCCAAGATGGTGTCTTCAACACCTTGGTCTACCGAAGCCACGTGATGGGTATAGAGGTCCCTGATATTAGATGCAGGGCCTGCCGTCAGGCGCCTGAGACCATTATGCATTTGCTGTCAGCATGTCCAGCATATGCGGTCTCAGCCTATATCCACAGACATAACGCGGCTCTACGAGTGTTATATTACCACCTACGACACTCGTACGGTATAGACGAGACACCAGTGTTGCCTTACGCTCCGGGGGATATTGAGTCCGTGGTGGAGAATGAGAAGTGCCGGATCAACTGGAACTACTCATTTCCCACCCTCAGGCAAATACAGGCCAATAAGCCTGATGTAGTACTCCTCGACCATGGAAGTAAGACGATATTCGTCATTGAGTTTTCGGCTCCTGGCGAAACGAATATCGTCCGAAAGGAGGAGGAGAAACGGACGAAATATCGAGATTTACTCTTCGAACTCCGCAGGCTCTATCCAGACCATTCTGTAAAAATGGTTGTTCTGATAATAGGGTCCCTTGGCGGTGTGATGGATTCATTACTCTCGAACTTAAAAATCATACCGGCATGTAGAAAGATGTCAGAAATCATAGCCGGAAGAATGCAGAAGGCTGTCATCCTTGGTTCATTACGTCTGCTCAGGGCACACGATTCCCGGACCCAATAGCTGCTTACCCCATAGTTTGGGGAGTGGTTATTGGGGTAATGATGTTGCCAGCGCGCCCTCCGAATGTATCGGAGCATCGGAGACAGGGTCCGACTGGAGGATTTTAATTCAATTCAGAAATAATAATATCTTTATTTTCCTTGAAGACAGAAATCTTTGGGAGATCATTTGCTAATGAACAGTCGTTACCGACCGATGATGAACCCTTTATTCCCATAAACACCTAACTATGTAGGCTTATTATGGCTTATTATTTTCCTTGTTTGGCAAAGTTATAAAATTTGTATAGGAATCGTCTAAGAAAAAGAAAAAGCAGATAAAAATAATCCCTGAAAAATGGAATAAAACTACCTACTTGTACACATAAATTCTTCAAAACTATAACAACACTTTTCAATAAGAAAATCTTTAAGTTTTCGTTTGCAGATATAAACGGTTTTGGATTTTTTTATTACATCTGGTATCAAATTATAAACACGTGGGGCCATCTGATCAGGAGAATTAAAAGCTAATTTAGTTTTAACAAATGGTACAAAAACATAGTTTTTTTGTCTTGTGTCAATATTATGCTTACATTTATTCAGTACAAACAATTTATTTGTATTTTCAAAAACAGATAAGCACAAGTCAAAAATTAAAAGACTAGGAACAGTTAAAATTCTGAAATTTTTAAAAGCATTTCTGCAAGAGTCACGGGGACTCATGCCATTAATGATTCGTATGAGTTTTTTTTGTGCTATAAAGACATCAGAGCAGTTGGAGGAAAAACCCCAAAAACACACTCCATATCTCAGTCTAGAATCCACCTGTGCATAGTACAGCTTCAGTAGCTGATCAACATTCAAAACCCGCCTTATATTTCTGAACTGATATGAAATAGAATTAATTTTTTTTATTAGAAAATCGCAGTGATTCTGCCAATTCAAATGTTCATCAATGTAGAGACCCAAAAATTTCAAGCTCTCACATTCTGTTGTTATATTGTCAGAATTATCATTGGCTCTGAAACTAATAATGTCACACTTCCGTTGACGATGATGAAATCTCATTTAATCTGTTTTTTTTTGCATTCAAAAATAAATTGTTCGCAGAAAACCATTTATTGATATTTTCAAAAACTGTGTTACATTTTTCTTTCAAAACTAACTCTGATCTGTCAGAGATTATAATTGACGTGTCATCTGCGTACATTGTAATGAATGTTCCTGGTGCCAAGTATTCCAAATCATTAATATATAAAACAAACAATATGGGTCCCAATATCGACCCTTGAGGAACTCCTAATTCAGAGAAGGCCATGCTGGAAGTTGCATAGTTAATAGCGACATATTGTTTTCTATAAGAGAGATAGTCTGTTATCCATGCCAACGGTATGCCTCTTATGCCATAACGGAATAGTTTATTTAAGAGAATGTTATGATCAACACAGTCGAATGCCCTGCTTAGATCGCAGAATATACCAAAAGGGCACTCGCCTGCTTCAATATAGTTCCCAATCTCTCTATGATATGATTGTATAGCTGTACTAGTTGATTTTTTGGTCATAAATCCACGTTGGTTTTTTGTAAAGATATTATGATCATCAGAAAATGATAAAAGTCTTTTCAAAAAAGCATATTCGAATATTTTCGACATACTTGAAGAAATTGTTACTGGCCTATAATTTTCCAATAAGTTTGGATTGTTCTTTTTATACACTGGTATGATTTTACCTATTTTCATCATATTTGGGAATAAACCTTCGCTGAATGACAGATTCACCAAATGAAGTAGAGGTTTAATCAAAACATGAAGACTCTTTTTCAAAAGAAACATTGGGATTTCGTCATGACCTGAAGAACTTTTATTTTTAAGTTTGCTATTCAGTAATTCATACAGTTCGGATTCAGTAGATCCCATAACTGATATGAGAGTGGAAAAGGGAGAAATATGTAGTTTCAGTGTATCATAGCTGGTGATATTCTTCAGTTGACGTAAAAGAAAAAGATTGCTACATAATCTACTTTTTAATTGTTTATTGTTTGATGTGATCAATCCAAGGAAGATTGCTGTCCACGATGACTCCAAGTAATGTTACACTGTTCACATCCGATGTAGGGGTTTCACCTGCAAAATGAAGTCGTTGAGTTTTGTCAGAATTCAACTTGAGTTTGTTTGCAGAAAAACAAGTTTCGGCCTTACTATTTACCTCTTCAGATAGTCCCGCAAGTTCTAACGAGTCCTTATCGGAATGATTAAAAGTAGTATCGTCGGCAAACAGAACAGATTTATGTGGGTTCATAAATCGACTGATATTATCTACATAAAACAATAGCGGCCCCAAAACTGATCCTTGAGAAACACCATGTATAAAGTTTGAAATTCGAAGTGGTACTATTGGTAAGCTTGTAAAAAATATCTACTCATCTGCTCCAATTCCGAATCCTGCTTATTTTCAGATGCTCTGTATGATTCTAACATTCCGTTTCAGAAAGATACATTTCACGACACTGTCCACTACCTGTCGCCTGTGACAACCCCTGCTCGTACGGAATACGAGGGAGACCTCTACTACCAGCACTATGTGCACCTGCAAACTGGATTCATATCTCCCACTGCTGATGGCTATAATGCTAGTACTAGTTCCACCACAATATCCTGCGACGAACCGGACCTGCAGAGAACTCTGGCCATCATAAAGCCGGACGGTTTGGAGTACAAAGACGTCGTTTTGAGGGCTATCAATGAGGCGGGATTGAAGATCCTCAGCGTGAGTATGTTTTAACGAAAAGGTAATTTAATGGTTTGTTAACCGTGTCCAAGAATCAACAGGAATTTGGTATGGTAATATCTTTTTGAATAAATCTTCCTACACCACCACAACGCTTATTTCTACTAGAATAAACGGAGTTAAAATTCTTGAAATTATAGTTCTTCATCTTCTCTCATCCAGGTTTCAGTTACCACCAAAATTTTGATTTTCAGTTCGTTGATTATCACTTCCAGTTCATCCATTTTGTTTCTTATTGATCTTGAATTTATGTATAATATCTTCCAGTGATTCTTGTTGGAGCATTCAAAGTCTAACATCGAATTTAGTTCATATAATTTCACATTTTCTTCGCGTTTATTCATTGTCAATTTTCTGAATATTTTATATAGTGGAAAGTTTTATATTTAGGATTCTTTTTATTACGAGTTATAATCAATTTGTGTATCAAATTGGTTTTAATGATATATAAATGTCGGTCAGTTCTTATCTGAAGCTAGATGGTCAAGAGGGTGGGTTGATTGAACCAGGGAGTTTATTTGCTTGATGTCTAATATATTCTTCAGGTTGTAAAACTTGTATGTAAGAAATTCAAGTTTTTTTTTTAATATTCTTGTCCCATCTAGCACTACTTCCAGATATTTGAAATGATTCGTACATTTTATTGAGAAATCCTGCGTAATGCAGAGGGAGGTATAGGTAGGTAGAGTATTTTTAGTGGAACTAATAGGTAAGAATAACGTTTTATTAGCATTGATTGTTGTGTAAATTGTGGAGACGACTTTGCGTTTTACTGATTTGTATATCCATACCACTCCACTTTGAGATATAATGGACACAGGTTTATTCTCAATGAGTGTTTTCAGCGTGAGTCAATCACCTGCTGAATAGAGGATTGCAGTATCATCTGCATAAGTGATAATATTTCCCTTGGATGGGATAGTGAAAAGTTCGTTCAGGTAGATATTGAATAAGACTGGTCCAAGAACAGTGCCTTGGGGTACACCATAATTGGTAATTATTGATTCACTAAGTTGGTCATTGACTTCCACAACTTGAGGTCGGTTGGTGAGATAACTTTCAAAGAGTTTTAGTGCAATGCCTCTCACTCCAATATTTTCCAATGACTCGACAAGCAGCTTATGACTCACAGTATCGAATGCTTTCGACAGGTCAATGAAGATACATATCGAAGGCTTACTATCGTCTAGGGCAGAATACATCTGGGATGTCAGTTTACAAATGGGGTCTTGGGTTGATATTCCTTCCCGGAAACCATGTTGCCTATCAGAAACAATTTTATGTTTGAATAGGAAATCACATAATCGTTTTTTTTAAGTTTTTCTAGTATTTTGGAAAAATTTGTAATTACAGATATAGGTCTATAATTCATTATGTGTTCCCGATTTCCTCCCTTATGTATGGGAAAAACTATGGCCTTTTTTAGAATGTGTTGGAATTTCGCTTGGCTCAAGCATTTATTGAGAATTGTGGCAAGGGGAAAGGATATCACATGTGAAATCGTTTTGAGCACTTCTGCTCGTAGATTATCTATGCCAGTTGATTTATTGTTTTTCAGCGATGTGATGATGTTATGGATTTCGACATGGTCTGTGACTTGGAGAAATATGGAATCACAGTTTCTAGATGAGCGTGGAGGTACATAGTTTGGATCTGGGAATATTTTTTCGACGAAATTTTCACCCACCGAAACATAGTACTGATAGATAGCATTTGCAATTTTTCTTTTGGATCTTCTCAGACACGACCCTGGTGTGTTGAAAGAATTTGTCAGCCAATGACGAGAATACTGAATACTTGTATCCAGGATGTAGGAAGTCATTTCGTAGATTGAGCAACTTTACATGTACTTTTTAATGATAAAATTTTGTTCATGTCGTAAACTTTGTTCAACCTGTATCGTCGAAACAAATGGGTTTTCCAAAAATCATAGGACAAAATATTCTTAGAATATGTCAAGGAATATCCCCTTGATTTTTGCTGCAAGTTTATCTAACACCCTGTATAGATGGAAATCGAGTTTAGCGAAAAACTTTAGTCTCCATTTTTCGAAAAATCGCAAAATTCCCTCAGACCTAACTCGACGAGCTGATTCCGAATGTCACCATAAGAATTGGATTCGACAAAGCAGTAAGTGGAAAAGGGGAATTTTTTTGACAAAAAAATTCACCATTCCACAAAATCATCATTTTCTGAATGAATAGGCCTTCTGATTGAAAAAACAAGAACATTTTCAGATCCAGAAGAAAATTTTCTATGAGGTGCATTTTTTAATTATTCCCAGGCGATCAAAATCCAAAAATGCAATATTGCGAAAATTTTTATTCTCCATTTTTCGAAAAATCGCAAACCTCCCTCAGTCGTAACTCGAAGAGATGATTTCGAATGTCACCTCAAGAATTGAATTCAACAAAGGAGCAAGTGAAAAGGGCAATTTTTTGACAAAAAATGCACCCTTCCACAAAATCGACATTTTCTAAACTAGTAAGCCTTCTGATTCGAAAAACGAGTACATTTTTGGAAGGAAATTCTATCTAAGATGCAGTAATACTCGCGGGATTCTGCATTTTTTTAATACTCACAGGCGATCGAAGTCGAAATAGGCAAAACCTCTCAAGAATATTTGTGCTCGCTGCCGGGTTGTGCTTATGTTTTTTTGTTGCAATATTCCCCTGTCATTTCAGCAAAGATTACTGCACCTGAGCCCGGAGCAAGTCTCGGAAATCTACGCCAAACACTACGGAAGCCCCTCCTTCCCCAACATGGTGGTGTCGATGAGCGTTTCCCCTCTGCTGGTCCTCTCTCTGGCAGGGAGAAACGCCGTGGAGAAATGGAAAACCATGATAGGTCCGTACGGCCAGCTTCGCGAGGAGTGGTTTTTTCCCTACAGCGTCCGCACCCGGTTCGGAATCCAACCGGACATCCCGGACGTTCTCCACGCCTCGGATAACATCGCCGAAGCCAAGTCGGAGAACAGATATTTTTATCCAAAAAGTAAGTTCCATCGAATCATCTCCGCAGTATTGCAAAGAACTGTCTTGTTTCTTCTGAGAGATCGTTAACGTATATAAGAAATATTGTGGGCCCCATAATTGAGCCCTGGGGAAGTCCTGTATTTACTAATGTCAAGTCAGAAGTAAACCATTCCATTACATTTCACTTACTGATACCTTTCTCCAAGGTACGATTTTAACCATCGTTATCATGGGTAATGAATAGGCATGGCTAGAAACTTAGATTAAAAAATATCTTATCTGATGAAATCTCAAGCCTACAGTGAGTCCCCCAAGGTAGTGTACTTGGTCCTTTATTACGCTCTGATTCGCCTCTCAAATCCAGAATTCTTGACAGTGGTAGAGAATGTGAATGAAACTTTGGAAAATATATTCAAATGGTGTTGTGCAAACAAACTCAAGATAAATACAAGTTAAACTAAATTTATTATGATAGGTAATAACAAGGAATATAATAAGTCTGAAGGAAGTGATTGTGAAATAAAAGTAAACGGTAACTCAATTGAAGTAATGGATACTTTCAAATATCTTGGAATCATTATCGATCGAGAACAATTTCATTTAAAATTAATTATTTATTCAGGTATTCCAATTTTTTCTCGAAATGGTCAAAAACTATTATATACAATACGCTGGTACTTTCTCACTTCAACTACTGCTCTACCATTCTATATTTGCTACAACAAAATGAATTGAGCCATTTACAAAAATTCCAGAATCGGACCATGAGAACAATATTATCCTGTTCCAAACGAACACCTATAAATGAAATGTTGTGTTCATTGAAGTGGCTACCAGTTCATAGAATGTTCTTATATCAAACAATGATTTTTTTTCCTTGGTGTTTTGGCATCGACTGCTATGGTCATTAGCCATAACAATTATTTTTATTTTCAAAATGAAAACAGGTTATGGAAAAAATATCCTCCGTTTCTGAACAATATAATTATAACACCAGATCTAGAAATTATATATTCATTGAGCCTGTTAGAACAAAGAAATCTCAAAATTCAGTCTTTTTCAAAGGGTTGAATAACTTTAATGACCTCCCTGATGAATTAAAAAATGCAAATACGCTATCAATATTCAAATCAACATTAAAGAATACGAGGATGTATTGATATCTAATTAGCCTAGACCAGTTCCCTGCATAAACAAAATATTGCGATACCATAGCAACGAACAATTAAATCTCTCAACCCGGAGATTCGGAGTGTCTTCCTCTGCTCGCTAGGTGGAGTGGCCTAGAAACTGCTTTCATCTCGTGAACCAGAATTGACTAATCAGCGGAGTGTGTATTGGTTTGGACGGGGAACAGATGGCTTCAGTGCTGTCTGTGTTGACCTGCCCTTGCACTGATGAGAGGCAACAACCTCGAAACTAGTCTGCAGGTGGTCACCCCGTCCAAATCAAAACATAATTCTGCTGGTTGGTCATAGAGGGCACTTGCAATTGCGTCCTCTGATATTTTGAGGAACGTTGCACAAGTAGCTGTTAGATTTAATTCAATACCCGTCGTGGTCTCTTAGCCAGGGGAGTAGTTGTTTTCTGACAGGTTCTTGCCATAATAAGCCTACATAGTTAGGTGTTTATGGGAGTAAAGGGTTCATCATCGGTCGGTAACGACTGTTCGTTAGCAAACGATCTCCCAAAGATTTCTGTCTTCTTCAACGAACAATAACTCATTAGAAGTGTCAGTGTAAAGTTTGACGTCAAAAAAGTAAACCAGAGTTAGGCAATAAATTAAAAGAAAAAATATGTCCACCGAAATGTGAAAATCGAAAAATTGGAGTATCGAGCCATCATCAAGTACCTGTATGTTTATGGGAGTAAAGGGTTCATCATCGGTCGGTAACGACTGTTCGTTAGCAAACGATCTCCCAAAGATTTCTGTCTTCTTCAACGAACAATAACTCATTAGAAGTGTCAGTGTAAAGTTTGACGTCAAAAAAGTAAACCAGAGTTAGGCAATAAATTAAAAGAAAAAATATGTCCACCGAAATGTGAAAATCGAAAAATTGGAGTATCGAGCCATCATCAAGTACCTGTATTTAAAAGGGTTAAGAGGTAAGCAGATTTACGAAGATATGCTTAATACCCTTGGTGATCAATGTCCTTCGTATGCGACCGTGAAAAATTGGACTGCAAGCTTCAAAAGAGGTAAATTTTCCATTGAAGATGATGACCGATGGGGAAGGCCAGTTTCTGTGTCAGTCCCCGAAAATATCGATGCGGTTCATGACATGATTTTAACAGACCGTCGAATTGGGCTAAAACGGATATCTGAAGCACTGAATATGTCATACGAACGCGTTCATCATATAGTTTACGTCAATTTGGTCATGAGAAAAATTGCTGCAAAATGGATCCTCAAATGTTTGAATGTTGACCAAAAGCGTGCAAGGGTAGACTTCTTAAGCCGAATTGTTACTATGGATGAGACTTGAAACGTAATGCGTTTATTTTATTTACATGTCTTGTTTTATGGTAATGGATATTCCAAATATGATCAAAAGTACTGATCAACAAGCGTAAGGATGCCTTCGAGAATTGGTTGCGCAGTAGACAAAACCCTGGAGTGGGGCAGGAGCTCAATCGCTCTGCCTTATTAAACAGTAGTCGATCTTTGTCGCACATCTACTCACGCTTTCTATCGTTTGCGCATCTCAGAGGCATCCATACGATTGTCGATCTGTGAGATCCGAATGTTTTGTATTTATTTAGGAAGTTCTTTTATTCCTTTAAAGAACCAATTGTCTAGATAAACCCAATTTATTTATTTCGTTGAAACGGCTTGTAGAATTAGACCGAATAGTGGAGAAACGAGTGGTTCGATTTATTATAAGCCCCTCTTCAAATTAAACTGTATTTTGTAGGTATTCTGGAACCAATAACTACGGATGGAGAAAGAGTTATCGATTATATGAAAAACTCGATATCCCCGACCCTACTGGAAGGTTTGATACAAGTTGTACGAATGAAACCGATACACCCCATTCTATTTTTGGCGGAATGGCTACTATTGAATAACCCCTACCAGCCGAAATTTCCAGAAAGAATAGCAGTTGCTCCTCTTTGAAAAAAAAAAGAAAGCCGATCGAAATATACATATATTTGCCCAAATTATGTTTTCTTACATAAAAGTCCCAGTGTGAACTCGACAGATGTCACGAATTTCTTCACATTATTAACCCTTCAATACCGATGCTCTTGAGATCAACCTAAATTCCGGTAAGGGGACCCTTAGGGACCCCAATCAAATATGTGATTTTTTATGAATATTTATATATATTTTAATAAAAAATTCAAACTTAAGTCTTTCAAATGCATTTTATTTCAATACAAATGTATATAAACAGATAAACTTTAATCTAGCAAACAAACTAACAAACTTAAAAATCCTTCTACATGACAAAAAATGTTTAGAAAAATAGCCAATAAGGAAACTCATTTTGTTAATAGGAATAATATTAAGGAATATTCTGTTTAAAAAACAGGTTGTACATTAGGGTGGTCCTTATTTGTTCACAATTTTTTTTTTGGAAATCTTGTTGGGGCTTAGAAAGAAACATGATATTTTTTTAGAATTTATCGTTAATGTTTAGGGGTCGCGACGGGACTTTTAAAACGGGAATGTAAAAAATTAAGATTTTTTTTAATAAATTACCACATTTTTTCATAGCAGTGGAAACAAAAAATGAACTAAATGTCAAATTGTGTAAATTGTCAAGTTTAAACATAAAATGAAGAAGTCAATTAAAAAATTACTCAACAAGGGTTGATTTTTCAGAGTCGGGATATTTTGTTCTAAATTCTTTGACAATCAAATGTAGATATTGCTTTTGCTCTTCTTTCATGGTGATCAACTTGTTGAATTCTTCCATTAATGCATCAACACGTTCTGCAATATCATTGACTACTCTCACTGACTGCACTATGTCTCTTCCAGCTTTATACTCCTCATCGGGTGGCCAGTCAGCAACATATTCTTTTAAAAAATTGGATGATATTCCAAGTTTCGATATTTTTTTTTGCAATATCTTTGGTACCTAGACCCAGATTTATTCGTTTCGGAGAGAAATCGCGACCTTCGTTATCTAATGCCTGTACCATTTTTTGTTTGGTATCTGAAGCAATTTCGTCATCAAAAAATGCAAATGATACGAGCTCCTCTGACGAATACCACAAATGTCCCATAATTTTTTTAAAGCAACTTTGGATAGTGCTGGATTTATATTTTCGAATATAACAGAAGCTTGATACCAGTATTTTGGTAATTTTGAACTGGTGTCTAAATAAGAATATTTTCAAGCAATAAATAGCTTTTGCCATCCAACGAGCCCTGTGCAGTCCTGCTGGCATTCTAAACAATTTTCTTTTCTCAGAGGTACTCCTCCTAGGTAAATAATGGTGAGGTTGAGGCTCTTCATGATCATCTCGAGGCTGATACTGGTTAAGTTGTTTTAGAGCGAAGGAATTCATACCCTGAGCTACGTTTTGAACTAATTCCAGCGAATGAGGATCAAATGTTACTGTTTCGTAGTCGGTCTGGTCAATTTTGCTCCAGTACTTCTTAAATCTTTTGAAATTTAAAATATCAGTCCCACTTGAAGGGCCTAGTGGTGTGCTCACGACAGCTTCCTACATTATCTCCAGTATATGATGGCGACATGCACTTTACTTTATCGTTCAATCCCCATTGCAATATTGTATCATAGAGAGCTGACGCACATGCCTCTCCTGTTCCACGTTCCAGTTTTGGGACCGATAGTAGTTGATCAATTCCTTGCCCTGACACCAAAATAGGAAGACGATCCACGGTATCATGCCCAGTGATAATTTCGAGTATTTCCATCCCAGTGAACAATCAAAAGCAAATTAGTTTTGAATTCACGTTTTAACTACTCCGCTATCTGCGTGCCCTTGAGAATGTCAGGCAAGAGGGGGTGAGGGGAGTCAAATTGAGAACGAGTGCTCGTTAACGTGTCATATAAACAAACAAACCTCATACCTTGTTGTAAATTCCTTCATGAAAATGTTTCTTGATCGTCTTATTTTAAGTTCTTATTCAATTTTTAAATGTCGGTCGCGACCCCTAAACGTCATTTCAAAAATTAAAATAATATAATATATAATAAAATATAATATAATAAAATAAAAAATCTGTATTCATATTAAAGCACAGAGAACATAATTAGAGGCTGCCCCGTTGATATTTTTCACTTTGACAAATAAGGACCACCCTATTGTTCGTTTTTTCTGTGGTCTTCACACACAAATTTGCTACAGAGGGCACACGTAATTACTTTCTTGTCGAAGCCACAGATTACAGAAACTTTTGTAATCTTTGAAGGATACACACGACGTGCTTACCGACACATATCTAGAAGCGCTTTTGCCAATATGTTCAAATAATATAAATATTTGTATTAATTCTTGCTTGGGGTCTCAACGGGACCCCGCATAGGCATTTGAGGGTTAAGAAAGATTCGTTAACTGGATATATTTAAATTGAACTTAATTAGATTATCAACTATAAACTACAGAAGTGATAGTATAGACAAACACATAAAATACCTACTAAGGGTGGCCTATCATGGAGAATATGAAAAATTGCTTCAGATAAAAGTTATACAGATTATTTTGTTGCTTATTACAAAAGTGTTTCTTTAAAGCAGGGCAACGTAAATCATCAATTTTTCAACTGGACCACACTGTAAATTGTCCCACCACTGAACTGAGCAAAATATTCCATATATAAAAGTATTTCCTTTTTGAAAAGTTGTCAAGATTTTTCCAAAAGAAAGAAAATCTTCGTAAAAACAGACCATCACATATCATAAAAACTTTATAAATATAAATTATGCAAAACCATTTGAGACATGCCAAGAGTGAGTTGAAATGAAAGTATAGACTGAAAGTTACTTTTCTCAAACAGGAGATTTCATACAGAGGCATTAACTTGACAAACTTCAAGTATTCAAAACTGCTTGAATCCCAACTGCAGGAAAAACCCAAAAAAACTACATCACCAGCAGAGAAGTCAATGAGGCGAGAATAATGACATATCACAAGTTGGTAGCTAACTAGTAACTAGATCAGAAAAAAAATTATAATTGAAATTGACTGAGTAGGCCGTGGAAGAAAAATTAAAAACAAAGATTCAAAAGTTGGCCATGGAAACCATACGTCACTTGATAACAGCTGCTACTCTTTCAATATTTTATTTTCATTCGTCAGCGTTATAATAAGACGACAAAAAAAAGATTGGAAAAATTTGAATATGAATATACAACTCTTTCTTGCCTGTATTATTCAGAATAATCAATCCTTTCTAATGCTATAATAGAAAGTTATTTTTTGAAATAAAATACCGAAAAATCCATCAATTATTATTCTTCAAATGAAAACAAAACAGATACATGGAAATAAACATTCAAATTGATAGGATTAATGATGAAATAAATTCAAAACTTTTGGGTGTAATATCTTGGAAAGCTCTCCAAATTTTTCCTTCTGGCTCATGAAGAGTTATAGGCTGTGTAGAATACACCCTACTTTTGAGATGTCCCCATAGGAAAAAGTCGCACGGAGTCAGATCAGGTGACCTTGGTGGCCACCTGACTGAACCAAGGGTTGCTATTTTATGTTAAATAATAGTTAATTTGATGCAAGAATGGGGGGATACAACAGTTCCACGATGAAACATGAACACAGGGACCATACCAAGGACCCCTTCGTCTCTGCCACTCCAGCTTGTGTACTCCAGAGATAAGTTCTTCATCAGTAAGAGTGTTCTAAAAGTGTGGTTTGGAAACGATAATTAACAAAACATTAATTAAAATATTTCAGTAAATTTTATTTAACACTTTAATTTATAATACTATCTCTACTAATCTCATAAAACCCTTTAGTCAGCATCCTCCCTTTCATCTTGTACAAATCAAATGATGAGTGCTGGAACAAAAATCATAATTTGTTTTTAATACCGTGATATGTAAGCAAAAATGCGTTAAGATTAAATTCCACGAAAACCAAGGCACCATTCTATACATCGAATATGAAATAATACAACAAAAATTCCAAATTATTATGTTGAATAGTTGCCTTAATAGCCAAAGTCGAAAAGTCAAAATTTACTGAAGTGTCAAAAGTTTATCGACAAAGGTTTTCAACTTAAAAAAGATGTAAATTAAATTCACAATATATTATAAATTATAACGTTGAAAGTGATTTATTGTTATTATTCTAAAAATAAATCCCATCACGCAAATTGAACATTAATCTCAAGCAACTCACCTCATATATCACCAGGGACTCTAACACAATGTCAAGAGGGTGCATACTGTCGATGGATCTACAGAATTCACCAGCAACTGGATGATCTTGTCTGCGTATTTATCCACAATAGTATTGCATTTTTCTTTAACTGACCCAGGTAATTTATCACAAACTTTCTTGACCACTTTTTCAATTTCAGCCTACGAACATAAAAATAAAATTATTGTTTTGAAATGTCATAATTTTTCTATCGAAAACTAGATCCAGATTTATTTATTTCTACCAATAATCATATTTATAATACAAGAAATAAAAATAGTGTCACAGTGAAAAATAAAGGTCTCAGAAAAATTTCAAATATTTATTGCCATTTTACTATGATTTAATTCCAAATTATATAAAAGGGATCAAGTCATTATTCTTATTCAAAAAACAATTGAAAACATGGATTCAACAGTCTCATGATTTATCTTTCACTTCAATTAACTCATGTAGATTATTTTTATTATCATTTTGTTGCATTTTAAAAGTTTACAAAACATATACCTACATGTAATTCTTACCTAAAATTTCTCGCAACAAGTTTTTAACTTCGCGAGTATTCACCTCTTTATACAAATTGATGTAATGCTTTTTCATTGAATTTTGAATAAACTTTATTATTATTATTAATTCACGATATAGTGGCCAGAGTGGTCGTAGGATCCATACCTGGGTATTGGAACATACTAAAATTATTGAAGAATCTATAAACTCTGTATAGACTTTGTATAGAATTTGTCTAATATCAGTTGGTAAGCCACTTTAGCAGTGGACTTATTATCACAAAAAGTAGGATGGAACTTAAAAATAAATGGCTTTCATAAGAGCATGTCGGTATAAAATGTACTGGAGAGCCATTTTCACCATTGTTAAAAAACTTTGAGAAATGTTTTTATTATTGTTTCAATATTTGTAGTTGTACTGCTTGAGATATAACTACTGGCTGATAATCTGCAGTCTTTTTGAAAGAGGTGTCTCCCTCGATATTTTCATTTTATGGTGATATATAATACCCAGTGAGAACATTTGATTACCTATATTTGTTGAAGTTGCAATAATATCACCAACTGATTTATCGTCTGAATATTTAAATTATTTATAGCATGGGAGGCCCAGTTTCACAATGTCTGGTCACCAAATGGTTAAGATTTGACTATGGGTTAGGTATTGAAAAGTGTTTCACAGTAGTTGGTTAATAATTCCTTTAACTTTACTTCAACACAATTCAATGGCTAAGAACTGACCAAGAGATAATAACCTTACTTTTGCTTTGTTTTGAAAGTTAATTTTTGACATTACATAATAATGATGGATATTCCAAGATAAGATAATATAAAATTCTGAAATGGATATGTACGGTAACAACACATTTAGAGAAGACAAGGAAGAGGTGCGTCGGCCAAAAATAATTAGGCAGAGGACGGACTTTCTTGAAGAATATGATGAAAATGACTTTTTTACCATTTCAGGTTGACCCCAAGATCAGTCGAAAGGATTATAGAGGAAATCAGAGATTCAATTGAACATCCCACCGAATGGATGGGAAAATAAATTATTTCGAAAACATTTTATGCAGTATTAAAATAACAATTATTATGCTCAAGTTACTTTTTGGGAATGACTGTGAGTGATCAAGTGCTTTTGACATTAATTTTTCATGCAAATGGATCATACCTGAAAACAGAATTATCTGAAGTTAGCCTTGCCAGGAATAATTATATAAATGATTTTTCAAATTTATAACTTTCCACTATGAAACATTCAAATTTATGTGTTTCAAAATAAACAATAAATGAAAGAAAACGTTCAATACATAACATAAGTTATTACTATTTAAAAAATCTACCTACAATATTAACAATTTTCAATAAAATCCAATACTGACTTACAGCTTTTCATCTGTTACTTCAAAATGATATGATAATTGTCAGGGACACAAAAATATATTCGTTATTTAGATCTTCCAGTTTTTTTTCAGTGAGATCAATTTTCTTCTTCAGAAGTTCAAATTTCAGGGTATATTTCTCCAGAAATATTTCTCTTCGTTTTACAAAACATAATTTTTCTTCAATCAGGATATAACTAGGATTCATAATTTTTCTCACATTTGTTTTTGATCTCAACTTCTGAGGAACAGGCTTTTTCAAATTATTGTATATGATGTCTAATCATGTTCTTGACAAATATCAGCAGCAGAATTGCAACTGTGTTGGCTATTATCTAATAGGTACCTACTCCTGTTTTTAAAATTAATTCATTGTGATTAGCCCATTTCCAGTTGAATTTCTTCTTTAGTATTTTCCATGTTTTATCTTTTTCCTTCCACGAAATACAATCTTACATTCTAAACATTTTTTGTAGTTTTCGACAAGACTTATTGAAAATTGCTCCTCCTCTGATGTAAAATTGGCAGATCTATAGTAGGTATTTAGTTTCCATTTCTTTCTGCAAAAATAACTTTATCTACAATACAGATCATTCCCAATGAATGATATAATACTAGCAGCTCGGTATTCATCATTTCCATTCAATTGAATTCTATTCAACTGCTCAATAATGACAACCTTTTGACTACGTTAACATGAAATCTCGTTGCCAACATATTGGAAACACTGTTATTTGACTCACATAACTATTGTTATTGTGAAACATTTCAAACTTTAACCAATGGTAAACCTTAAGGTTTTTGGTTAAAAGACTAAAAAAATCACCATAGATTGTGAAACTGGGCCATGTCATAAATAGAAAGCTACAGAGCGAAAGAAAATGATTCAAATCTGTGTTCTTCAACAGACAAAACTAGAAGATTGTGAAGTCTTTCCAACACTGCTACAAAAATAGTTATTTAAGTTTGTTCTGAAAATTCCATTTACGAGAAATGCAGTTTTGAAAATTGAAATTTTTGTTTTCTAAATAATAAAGATATTTACTGCTTTTTATTGTAATGAGTGCGTTGGTACTCTTTATACTTTGCAAAAAAATACCCCAGTATCCAAACCCAAATGAAAACCCAGAAAACCCCTTCTTTACTTAATAATGTTTTTCTTACCTCGGTATCCCCGTCTTTTATGAGGTTCACGGCTTCTTTCACAACGAGTTCACAAACCCCACATAGTGGTGAAGCGTCAAGCTCAACATCTCTAAAAAAAATAAAAAATTTATTACTCGTCCTAAGGACTCGTGATTTTTTCAGAAGCAGTTTTATTCGTTAAATTGTCAAGCAACGAAATTCTCATTGAAATGTCAAGTTTACCTTGACAAAAAAGTTATTATAAGTGATCACTTACTTTGAATTCTGTTTTTCTACTTCTTGCGGAGGTTGGACTAGCATACCATTCGATACAGCTGTAAAAAAGACAAATATAATATTTTTCATCCTGAAAAACGTTGAACTTTTTATATGGTGATTCAGAATAAGATCTACAAACTTCGTGGACAGATTCTATACATAAAAATAATACAAAATATTTCTGGCATCTACCTGGAAGAATGAGTTATATGAGAAAGCTACGCTTTGGGCGAATACACATAGGGGAATTTTAGTGTCCAGACCAACATGAATATCTCCCATTTGTGGTAATCCTGTTGCATATTGTGGCGAAGCTGTTGGTGATGCCGGGCCTGAACGCTCACGCAGGCTGCATATGACATTCGATACGCTATGCACCGAGAAGAGTCTGGACGATTCGATGGATCTGGACGATTCGATGGAAAATTCAAGAGCATTCAGAGAAGTGAACAGCGAATATAAAAAGAACGACGCAGCAGTCAGTCGGGCAGTCAGAGCGAAGTGAAAGTCGAAATAAATAGTTCCGTGATTATAAATTAGAGTATTGTGTTATTGAATCATTGTATTTCGTTAAATAAATTATTTTAGAGTGAATTAGAGTTTAAATATACAACAATATGAACACAATGGTAGATAACTTCTTCTTCGAGTTTAGAGTGAATTTGTTGAATTGAAGCCAGTTTGCTATTCTAGGAAAATCGTTTTCTATATTTTTCAAGTATTTGCTTTATATGTAACAACTGAGAAACTAATGATTTCGCCTATATTTTGAATACATTTTTATATATAGGTGAAATATAGAAAACCGGTCCTAGAACAGATCCTTGAGGAACCCCGTCAGTTAATTATCTAGCAGTACTACACACTCCATCAATTTGCACCTGGAGAGCATATTTGAACATTCTCTACCCAACTAAGATATTTTCGACAATGCGGTGTATCCACTTCAGAAAGTAGTAGCAACTTTGATTTTTCGAATGGAACACTCTGTATATAATATTATTTTTGGAATCTCAGAAATTTTCCAAAAAACTTCTTTCGATATTTTTTTATAGCTATCTTTTTACCGTTTTCGAAATAAAAATTAATTTAAATTTTTTTCTTCGAAAATGATGATATATATCTTTTACTTAAGAAGTACCATGATGAAATATGGTTTGGAATTAGGTTATACTTGGAGGTTTTCCACACTTCACCCTTATCTCCGGTACTTTAATACAGGGTGGTGAAAAATACAGTTATTTCGTTTTCTTCAAGAAGTGACTGGAAGTTTTTGAAAATTCGGAAATCTGCCGAAATTTGCTTTCTTTCTATCTATATTTATCATACCATAGGTTAGGATACATTTCATTGAACTTTCTACATGTTCTTCTGATAATTGTATCACACTGCCCAAAAATAACAAACATTTGAATAGTTTTGTTTCATCGTTCTGAAGTGAAGAAAATGTCGATATTATCAGGAGAATGTCGACATTTTCGTCATGCTACTCATGCTCATAAGTTCGAAACTTGACTAGTTAGGTATTCGCATGATTTACATATGAAAAAAAAATGTTTTTTTCCGTTAACCAGCTGTCGTCCCCTAACGAACGGCAGCCCTCAAAAGTCGAAACTTGTGCGAGCCAAGGATTAACGAGGTCTTACCTTTTAACGTGCGATTCCTAGCAAATTTCAACAGCTTTCCAAATTTGTAATAATATACAGGTTAAGCGATGCAGCAAGAAAACACAAAGTCGTCTCCACAATTTAATATTACTTGCCCGTACACCATTACAATTACATTACATTACATTACATTACAAATTGTGGAGACGACTTTGTGTTTTCTTGCTGCATCGCTTAACTATACTACTCCACTTCGAGATACAATGGACTTCTACCACAGATTAATATACAGGTTGTTCTTTTTGGAATAATCAACTGTCAGTCACTATTTCAAGCAAACGAAAAAACTGTATTTTTTACCACCCTGTATTGAAGTAATGGAGATTAAGCTGAATTATGGAAAGTCTCCAAGTAATACCTAACTCCGAACCAAATTTCGATACCATGGTATTTCTTAATTCAAAGATATCAGCATTTTTAGAGGTCATGATTTCCGAAGAAAAAAATTTAAATTAATTTTTATTTCGAAAACGGTAACAGATAGGTATAGGGAAATATCAAAAAAAGTTTTCGGGCAGTTGTTGGAGATTCCAAAAATTATATTAGGTATATACAGGGTGTACCATTTGAAAAATCAAAGTTGCTACTACTTTCTAATAGAAGTGGCAACACCTCATTGTCAAAAATATTTCAGTTGAGTAGAAAATGTCTGAATATGTTATCTATTAAATTTTTGCGAGGTCAAGAAAAATACTGGTTGTCGGCACTGATTCATCTTATGACTCATACATTTGTAAAAAGGGTGTCAGGAGCCTACTTCTCAGCCTGACGTAGCATCCTCCCTACAATTAGTTCTAGTACTAATATTTCATGTTATTTGGATCACCCATTTCAAAAGTAGAACACGAGTTCAGAAAATAGGCTTTTTCCGCTCGTGCGCGACAATGTTCCCGTGGGAGACGAAGCCGAACACGGGAAGTCGTGCAAGCACGGAAAAAGCATGTATTATTTATGTATTATTCATGGTATCCAGAAGTTGCCACAAAACAAAAGAGTTATTTACCCTATTGGTAAGGAAATATTCAAACAATTTGCGATTTCTAGAGAACTGTCAACAACAAATTATTTAATTTTGACATGTAAATAGGCAGCTATGATGACACCAGCGCACGGAAAACCCCTTTTCAGTATGCTAAATAAGCATGTAGTGTTTTCAGATAGTTATAATATAAAGGATATTTACAGATCACTGTAAAATTCATTAATTTATTTATTCAACTTACCTTGGCTTGAGCAGACTTTCAGAAGGCTGCATATGTTCTGTGGATCCACAGAATCAGCCAGCATTTTGATAATCTGTGGACCATACTGATCTACCAGACTGTTACACACCGTTTCTACATTTCCAGGCAATATATTACAACCTCTTTTGACAAGATTTTCTATTTCGGCCTGTAAATGATAAACAATTCAAAAAAAAATTCCAGGCAAGATATTACAAACTCTTTTGACAAGATTTTCTATTTCGGCCTGTAAATGATAAACAATTCAAAAAAAATGTTAACAATTTTTTACCTGTACAAAGAAACTGTTCAAGAAACTATGTATGACCACAGTAGGATGAGCTTGACTTTCAATAAGACTGTTCAAAAATGCATCAATAATTAATACAGGAGTTAAGACTTTCACTAAATGAAATATTTGAGGTGTTGAAATTTGCAAACATATGAAATATGCTTGAGAAATAGAAGTTAATTTTATAAAGATAAAGGATATATAATGAAGGGAAGATTAAAATCATAATGATGAATTAGAAAACTCATTTTGAAAAGTAATATTATAAAAATTTACAAGTCCTAAAATAAATTTTCTTATTGAGATATCATTTGGACGATTGTTTGGAAAAATTTAAGACCCCAAAATACATGGATCAGATTTTGGATGGCAATCGATATATTATGATATAACATCTTTTTAGTCTTTTTCCTTTCATTTTGAAACTTATTTCCACGAACTTCTTGGAAATGAATCTCTTCTTGTCGTATCCAATTAAACTTCTTTTATTCTCTTTGGCAACAAAAGGATACTATTTTCAATTTCATTATTTGCCATTGTATTCTTTTGATAATTTACAGTAAATATTCTAGGACAACAGCAACTTGTATATTTTCAAATCACGTACAATAGCAAGGTGAAGAATTTCCTCTAGGCCAATTTTGCTTAAAATTTGTTCTTTCCGTCAACCGGCTGCACCCTTACAAGCAACCCTCAGAAGACTTCGAGAGACTTATGCCAGCTATTAAAAACGAGGCCCTTACGTTTTATCGTGGGATACCATGCATTGGACCTGTGACTGCGTAGGGATTTGAACCTAAGACATTATAGTTGATAAGCAACGCTCTGCCATCACGGCCTATACGAATTCAATACTTTCATGAAATATTTTGAAAAACCCCTCCTTACATTGTAACGTTTTTCTTACCTCGGTGTCTCCGTCATGTAGAAGGTCCACGGCTGTTTGCACGACGAGTTCACAAACGTCACATAGTGGTGAATCGTTTAATACGTCTCTTAAAAATAATATAAAAATTAAATTAATGTCACTCAAAAAATCAAATCACTTTATTTCTTTTGAGACAATATACATTGTTTGAGTCCGTCAGATGTGGATGATTCCGCATGAAATAAATAAACATAGATGAGTTGACAAAAAAATTATAAAACACACTAAATATTATATGGCGGCCTAAACACCCATATACAGGGTGGGGCACCGAAAACGAAACAGATCGAATATCTTCAAAACGCATGTGTTGTGAATAAAACGCAAAAACACGTTGATTTTTAATCCAAGGGGGACATCTTCCTATCATAACCTCAACTGTCATACCCTTCCCCCCACCCCTTGGGCACTATCACCCAAACAATTTGAATAGGGAAAGTAGTAAGTGTGACACATCATTAAAATGGTAATTTCTTAAGAAATTCAGCCATGCCAATTTTTGTCACCTAACTTTTTATTTTGGCACCCTCTTGCGGGAAAAAAAACTGTTCCATATTCCAAATTATGAAACTTCATTTGCAAGCTATTTTGGCATAAGAGGGCGCTAAAATAATAAGTTAGGTGGCAAAAATTGGCATGACTGAATTCCTCATGAAATTACCTTTTAAATGATGTGTCACACTTACTACTTTCCCTATTCAAATTGATTGGATGATAGTGACCAAGGGGAGGGTGGGTAGGTATGACAGTTGAGGTTATGATAGGAAGGTGTCCTCCTTGGATTAGAAATCGACGTGTTTTTGCATTTTATTCACAACACATGCGTTTTGAAGATATTTGATCTGTTTCGTTTTCGGTGCCCCACCCTGTATATACATATACAGTATCCGGCATAAAGTTCAAAGCATATGGAACACTTTTTTATTATTGATTTCTCAACAAAAATTATTCTTAATGAAAACCTCTGCTTCATCCCAAACCTAAATTGCAAATACCAAAATTGAGCGATATTAAAAAACATGCCTTGTTTTCAAAAAAATTTGATACCATTACTTTATCTTTCACGGTAGAATTAAAAGTATGGGGAAATTATTGTTCAGAATCGAATGTTGATTCAGAAATTCAAATCACATTCACCTATGATCAATTTTTCTACTTTTTTTCCAATTTTCTCCTCATCGCCCTGTACGATATGAGAAAAACTATGCTAGATGAATGGTATATTGTTGGATATGATCATATCACTCTCTGGATGTTCCCTCCTTTCTCCCTCCCATCGGAAAATCACGTTAATTAAAAAATGTGACGGTATTTCACAAAATCTTGCTGCAAATAGTGAATCAACCTGAATTGGTTTTCAATATCGCTCGTATATGGTAGTATAAAATTCAATTTTGGTATTTGTAATTTAGGTTTGGGATAAAGCAGAGGTTTTCATCAAGAGAAATCAATAATCTATCAATAATAAAAAAGTTTTACATATCCTGCGAACTTTATGCCAGACACTATGTTATGCAGTTACAGACAAATATACACACATACACGAAATTGTAGGCATTAGACATTCTATAAGAATGAGTTAAAAAATATACAGGGTGCTATTTAAAATTTTACAGTAGGAGTGAATTAGCTGTTGGTAATAAAATGAAATTGCGCTGTTATTTCAAGTACATATCCTCACAGCTGAAAATTACAGATTTTGATCCAACTAAATATGTCGGCTAGTTTAGGAACCAGAATCTGGCTAAATCAGTTTGGGTCACCCTCTATATCTTCCAGCCAAATTGAAAAATGAACAAAAATTCTGATTTGAATAAAAAACAATCCTGCTAAATCAACCTCTTAACCTCGATTTTTTGAAGACAAAAATCTCATCAAGATATTGTTATCTTTGTTTCAAGCATATACACAAAGATGAATGGCTTCTCTTGAGTTCTTGCGATCAATAATATCGAAAAATTGTGAAATATTCTTGCTATGTTTGTTCAAAATTAAGATTCCATTTAGACATAGGTATGTTATACTTACGATGGATTCTGTTTGTCCAGTTGTTGACGTGGTTCGACAAGCATACCATTTGTTACAGCTGTGAAAACACACAGTAATAGTTATTTAATCAACTATATTGTGTCTATTAATGATCGAGATATTTTTATTGTCTCATCCCTCCAATATTTCCCGTAATTTATAAATAAAAAAGCGAAATAATCAAAAGACATGTTGGTGAAGCTCATAGACCTTTACTTTTTGAAAATTGAATGTATAGGAATCACATAGAAAACTTACCAAATATTGCTACAAAGGCGGTATAGAATAACATATTCTTTTGGTCCTGAAATCTGTCTATAATCGTTCAATAATGAAAATACTCTAATCAAATAACATGTTTGATAATCTCGATTCCCTTTTATACTCGAAATTCAATACAGTGTTGCCATCTACTCTTCGTATTTCACATGAACTGTGCTATTATTTTTTTCAATTATTGCACTATGAAATATTCGTTATAAATTACTGTAAGTATAAATTATAAAAAATAGATAGAGAAATTAAAACAATCAGAATCAGAAAATATTTATTGTAAAAAAAATTGTTATCAAAACTACTTAAATCTGACATAAAAACACACTGTATAAGTTTAAAGAAAAAATAATAAAGTATAGTTTCAATAACATAGGTCTAGACGACTTTATAACATGTATATCAAAAATTGAAAAAGTATATTTGAGCATAAAAAATTTAACTATCTCTTTAGGAGTTATAAGTTGTGAAATTGTCAATGAGGAATTCATCTGCATTGTAATTTACTCCCCGAAGGACGAGTTTTTTCAACCTCTTTACGGAATTTGCCATTATTCTTTATTTTTCTTATGGGAACAGGAAAATGGTTGAAGAGTTTCTTTCCATTATAAAATATGGAGGATTGGATTTTGGAAGTTGGAGAAATAGGAAGACTGATGTTATATAATATGAGTCTGGTTTCATACGAGGATATATTGAAAAAATCTTAGCCTACTATAGAGGAACCAAACAAAATTTCAATGTCAAAATATTTTATTACTCAACAAACATATTCTCTTAATTGGATGCATTACAGCGAACCTGCAACTTCTCTAAACCTTTCAAAAAAAATGTTTCTTCTTGCTCTGCAAACCAGACCTCCACAGCTTTTATTACCTCCTCGTTGGAAGAAAATTGACGACTTTTTAAACTTTTTTTCAGCTGAGAAAAGAGATGATAGTCGAATTATTTGCATGGCAACATGAGATTTGTGTTCAGGGGCGTTGTCCTGCAAAAACAAAACATCTTTGGATAGCTTTCTGCGCCTTTTCTCTTTAATTTTTTCACGTAGAGTGGTCAGTAATGTCGAATAGTAATCTCCAAAAAACTGAAGCAAGAACTTTTCCAGCAGATTTTTGGACACGAAACTTCTTTAGCTCTTGGAGAACCGGAGTGTCGCCATTTCATCGATTGTTGCTTTGTTTCTGGATCGTAGAAATGTACCCAAGTCTCATCCATAGTAACAATTCGGTTTAAGAAGTCTACATCGTTTTCAAATCGAGCACAGATCGAACGCGATGCTACTACCCTTGCACGCTTTTGGTCAACATTCAAACATTTGGGGATCCACTTTGCAGCAATTTTTCTCATGTCCAAATTGACGTGAACTATATGATAAACGCGTTCGTATGAAATATTCAGTAATTCAGATATCCGTTTCAGCCCAATTCGACAGTCTGTTAAAATCATGTCATGAACTGCATCGATATTTTCGGGGACTGACACAGAAACTGGCCTTCCCGATCGGTCATCATCTTCAATGGAAAATTTACCTTTTTTGAAGCTTGCAGTCCAATTTTTCACGGTTGCGTACGAAGGACATTGATCACCAAGGGTATTAAGCATATCTTCGTAAATCTGCTTACCTCTCAACCTTTTTAAATACAGGTACTTGATGATGGCTCGATATTCCAATTTTTCGATTTTCACAATTTCGGTGGACATATTTTTTCTTTTAATTTATTGCGTAACTCTGGTTTACTTTTTTGACGTCAAACTTTACACTGACACTTCTAATAAGTTATTGTTCGTTGCTATGGTAACGCAATACAGTGGACCCCCGATAATCCGGCCCCTGTCTAATCCGGCGCCCCCTGTAATCCGACATGACTTAGAATTACATGTATAGGTTTGAACAGGTCACAACTCGTACGCGCCACCGCTATTGTGCTCGACGCGTATGCATTGTTTTACTTAGTTTGAATTTGACTACTAGTGATAGCGGTACGGCCTAGCGTGCGTTCATTGTTTACTATTTATTCATTGTGTATTAGGTATAGTACCTAGTAATGTCGTCACAAACCCAGAAGCGAAAGCACAAAACGTTGACAATTAAAGAAAAATGTGATATTTTAGATCGCTTAAATCGCAATGAAACTTTCAGTAGTTTAGCAAGTGAATACGGCGTAGGCCGATCTACAATTTATGACATTAAAAAAAACCACGAGAAGATTAAGAAGTTCGTGTCAACTACTGACTGCGGGCCAGGCAAGAGACAGACACTCAAGAAAGCTGAACATCCAGAAGTGGAAGAAGCTTTGTACATGTGGTTTCTTCAGGAAAGAAACAGGCATGCACCAATTTCGGGACCCATGTTGGCGATGATAGCTAAGTTTTTTTATAAGGAAATAACAAAAAAAGATGATTTTGTGGCCAGCAAAGGATGGCTAGAACGTTTTAAAAGTCGTCATGGCATACGTTTAATGACTATTACAGGAGAGAAACTTTCTAACGATGCCACCTGCATAGAGCCCTTTAAATTAAGATTTTTGCAAAAGGTGAACGATTTAAATCTTGACCCGTCACAGGTGTACAATGCAGACGAATCAGGGCTTTTTTGGCGTGTGATGCCTAACAAAACTTTCGTTTCTTGTAACGAAAAAGACGTACCTGGACGAAAAGTGAGTAAAGAGCGTGTAACCATACTACCATGTGCTAATGCTGCAGGTACACACGCGCTTAAGATGGTGGTCATTGGGAAATCTAATAAACCAAGGGCATTCAAAAACATTGATTGATATTACGGACAAAAAAGTGCATGGATGACAAAAGACCTTTTTAAAAAGTGGTTTGATGAATGCTTCGTACCTGAAGTTAGAAAATGGTTAAAAGATCATAATTTTCCTCAAAAAGCGTTGCTGCTTCTTGATAACGCTCCCGGTCATCCGTCTGAAGAAGAACTGACAACTGAGGATAAATGCATCACTGCGATGTTTCTTCCGCCAAATTGCACTGCACTGATTCAACCAATGGACCAGAACATCATTCAGTTTGTTAAGCAAGACTATAAAAAAACCTACTTTTGAGAGCCGTATCAAAAGACCAACCAATAGAAAGAACTTTAAAAGAATTTAATATGAAAGACTTGGTTTTTGCTCTTAGTCAGTCGTGGAGTGCGTTACCGTCATCAACTATTAAATCGTCTTGGAAAAAGTTATGGCCAGATATAATCACCACTCGTAGCAACGATCCACAAATCAGTGTAACTTCGGAAGTTATAGAACAAGTCGCTACTGAAACACAGATAAGTCCGGAAGATTTGGAAGTCTGGTGCCGTGGAATGGATAAAGAAGAAAATGTTTGTCTTGAAATATCTGACGAAGATATTATAAAAGAGGTTTCTAATAATACAACAAACGATCAGGAAGATAACGACGACGTGATTGCAACTGCTCCACAAGTCACAGATCAAGACGCAGTTAACGCTTTTGAGCTAGGTTTACAATGGGCTGAAGAGAATGGTACATCCTACAACGAACTTTTACTTTTGAGAAGACTGAGGGACAAAGCTCTGATCTCGCGTTATAACAACCTTAAACAAAAAAAATTGATGAATATTTCAAAGCTTCATAATTTGATATAGTATTCACTACATGATTTTGATTAATAATTCTTGATTATTTTGGTAGATATGTATGTGCATTTATGCTTAATTTTATAATAAAACGTAAGCTCTCAATTGTTATTTAATTTACTAAATTCGACTTACATAAATTAAGTCTGATTTGTACTTCAAAGTACATACATATGTACGTATAATATATAGATTCTTGTCATTAGATATGTAATTTGTGGGATTACAAGGTACTCTTTCGTAAAAAAATCCGGACTATAGGGGTCTTAGGCAGTGCTCTATAATCCGACAAATTCGATAGTCCGACACTGCCCTGCATAATGTTTGCCGGATTACCGGGGGTCCACTGTATTTTGTTTATGCAGGGAACTGGTCTAGGCTAACTAGATATCAATACATCCTCGTAGTTCGATTGATGAGGCATAATGTTCTTCTTGTAGTTCTAATGAATGAAACAAACTGATTATAAGATGAAGTTGTGGGCATACAAATTTATAAACATATCGACACCATTGATAAAAAATATCTGAAAATACTTAATCATGCTTTGGTAGAAAGTCACCTGTCCTATGGAGTCATTGCAAGGGGAGGGGCCTCAAGAACACTCATCAATAACCTACAAAAAAATTCAGAAGAGAATTCTTGAAATGATGTATAAAAATCAAATCCAAATATCCATCCTGTATAGAAAAACGTCGATAATGAATGAAAGTCAGATATTTGTTTTACCGATACTATTGAGGCGGTACAGACATAAATCATATATCTTTGGTATGAAACCAACGCATTGAGACCTAGAACTCAAAAAAAAAACGATAATAATAATAATAATAATAATCTCTTTATTTACTCAGATTGATCTGTACAACCACAGGAGCAGAAGTACAAATGAAAAAGAGAAAAACGTCAGTTTACAATATATATATATATAAAAAAAACTATACTATATTAAAATAGAAAATGTCACAAGTATTAAAATCGAGAATGTGTAGAAACATTTAACATATATAAACATAAAGAGAAGCATACACACATATATAAACACACATGCATGCATACCCACACACATACTATATAAATATAATAATAATTAATAAATATAGTTTCTTCCTATATACACATATGTATTGATTACAAATAAAACTCGTCTATACTGTAGCAGTTCTTTGATAAAAGGAGTTGCTTCAGTCTTGATTTGAAGATATGTACATTTCCAGAATTTCTTATGCTATCAGGGAGTTTATTGAAAAGTTTGCAGCCCAGAAACTCAAAGTTTCTTTGGTAGAGAGCAGTGCGATGTTGACTAGGTTATAACAAGTGGGCATTTCGGGTAGAATGATTATGGTAGGCTCTGTTAGCAGGTAGTGTATTTCTATTTCGGTAAATATATGTGCAAGCTTCCATAATGTATACTCCTGCTATTGTTAAAATTTTCAGAATCTGAAAAGTTTGTCTACAAGAATCTCTATAGCCCAGCTTAGCAATGATCCTAATAGTATACTTTTGTGTACAAAACACACGAGACACGGTAGAGGATGTGCCTCAGTTCAGGATGCGAATTGAAGTTTGCATAAAAGACAGTCAATAAAATACTTTGGCTACAATGGTTGGAGAGAAACCTAAGAGAATAACAGGCTTTTCTGAGTTTATTACATAAGTTGTCTATATGTGTCCTCCATTGAAGTTTTGTCATCAAAAACAACACCCAACATTTTTGTAGACTTAGTTAGGTTCATTTCCAAAGCAGTATCGACAAACAGATTCAACTCATATTGTTGTCCAGTATTCATCTTGAAATGTAACACGTTAGTTTTAGCTTCATTCAACATTAAATTGTTTTTCTTCGACCACGTAATATTTTTTTTGTAGGTCTCAAGAGCTGTGAGTCCATATCGTTTTCAGTAATTAATATATTAGTATCATCAGCATAACATGTACAGGTAGGACAGAAATGTTACATTTTTGGGACCAAAGCTTTTCGATGAGCTACCGTCCGAACTCAAAACGATCAACTCATACGAAATGTTCAAGAAAAAGTTTAGAACTTGGTTTGATGTTGATTTGGGTTCCAAAATTTTTTCACAACCTCCGATAATATTTGATAATTTAAGTATGTGTGTTTTCCAAAGCTTTTATAATTATAACAATACT
The DNA here is from genome assembly GCA_944452925.2 of Chrysolina oricalcia. NCBI lineage: Eukaryota > Metazoa > Arthropoda > Insecta > Coleoptera > Chrysomelidae > Chrysolina > Chrysolina oricalcia. Next base: position 57,392,957 of record OX101821.2, on the reverse strand, counting down.
TTTGGTATCATTTTAAATTGTCTAGTCTTTTGGTTTTGTTTTCAATTGTTTAGTTTTAATAATTTTTTAGATTTTCTTATTTTAACATAATTGAAGAATACTAGTATTTTAATGATGTTTTTATTTAATGTTTGAATAAAGATTTCATGCCACGCAAGGATTAATTTTTCTTGTCGTTTTCACTGTTTTTTGTCCAACTCAGTCTGTGAGATAATGAATAAACTTATTATTATTATTAATCTTCCAAATAACATAGCAAAATAAATTTGAATGAATTTATATTCAAACAAAACTTTCTCGAAGTATAGACGAGGAACTTCAAGCCTGTTCACTTCGTTCAAATCAATTTCATTGAAGAGTATAAACAGTTGTTTGTCATCCACATAGAAGTGTCACTTAGGGCTATACGTATAGGTCTAGCTAAACTGCGGATGGACATACCAATAGTTTAGAATGAATATTTAAATAATCAAATGGTGTTGCAAGGGTTCACATTCTAACCGGTGAATCGATCTGGAGTTTAAACTGAACGTTTACAATCGGACCTTACTGAACTGTATAATTGCATGGGTATAAGAGGAGAATATCACGGGACCCAATACTGAACCCTGTGGAACACCCCCCTCTACAGTCGGAGCTGGTTCTTTGTTACCACCGCTAGGAGTCGTTTGGATAAATAGGCTTATAATTCTGCCTACAGTATTTGTACTGGGGTAATAAAATAGCCATCAGGAGTGTGCATAACTTTCTTTGACTGCAGTGCTTTCTGAGTCAAAATTATAGACGAACCTTTCAAACGGCATATTTATTTGTTGTTGCTTTGTATTGAGTAATATATTCCTAAACATATCAATTCTGTATGTAACCGTATAAATTGTTGACATTTGAACATATCTCTGTAGACATCAAATAATGATTGATAAGAATATTTTTGCCATAAAGAAAATTTACATTCGACGTGATAATTTTGAACAATATGTGGCAAACGAAAACCAGTCCAAGGCCAAGTAACCCGAAAAATAAAAAGTCGTATCTCCTAATCAATCGATTTTTCTCTAATGAATGAGAAATATCATTCTTCAAATTTTTCATATCAGGATATTCATGATATATCAGTACTTGTTATTCACTTATGTGTCATTCAAAACCTAATCAATATTGTTCTCTACAATGCTTTGTTAATGAAATGATTATTTGGAGATATATGATGTCAACTTTTGTTGTTTGGCAGAATTTTCTTAAACTTGCTTACAAAATGCATCCCTGCTAAAATACACCGTGCTGATAATACCCCAGCAAAAAGAGTATGAATTAAAAAAATATCACTTGAAATAATACATCTTTGTATTGAAAATAATTTTGGTTAAAAGTTTCTATATCTGAAGAATTTCTTCACTCGGGCCTTTCAATTCTGGCAACTGTTAATCACTTTACAAAATAGGTAGTCAAACTTGACAACGATAGAAGAAAGGAAGAGGAGGTGGAGTGCGGTGTTCCGCAGGGCACAGTGTGCGGACCACTCATGTTATAGAGCTAGCGACGACTTAGAAATATTTGCTATTCAAATTCAAATATCTTCGTACTATGAACGATCCAACAATATTGAAAATTATGTTTCATGTCCTTGTACACAAAATATCTCTGGTCAGTTCACAATATTAGACAACACTATTTATTCAACGTTACCAAGTGAAAGACGTCTAGATAAAAAATAGAGCATCATCAGTACTACACTAGATACCGTATTAAAAATGTTCATACCAAGTTAGTGAAACAGCTATACATGGATGTTTCACTTATATAACACTCAGAATACATTATTGTCGAATATGTACAAAACCCATTTAAATACACTGAATTCATTCAACCTTTAAAAATAAATTATTTCAACATTTTCTAATTACTGTCGTTTCGATTCAACTATTATACTAAAAAATTCCACAATTTTGATTTTTTGCTACCACCAAAAACCTATTCATAACAAATAAACTAATAAACATTATTATTACTAGGTAGATGACAGTCTAAGTTGTTTCCCCAGTATACAACCCAGCATAGAGCAATGAACAAAATTTTAATATCGCTATTTGATCATAATTTCACTCTCAATCAAGTGAATCGAAATTCAAATTTAAACCAAATATTTCAAGAAATCGAAATCCATACCGATAATACAAAAATAAATGGGAAATATTTGTATACAAACTCAATTGGCGAAGGTTTTCGAAATGGCACACAAAAACATATTAAATAATTTCTTAAGAGACAAATAAGCTTTTAAATGGTTCTTAGCATGGTTTGCTTAATGAAAAATCAACAATTTCTGCCATAGCTGAGGTTTGTGAATTTTCATATGCCTCAGGGTTCAATACTGGGACCAATTCTATTTTTGGTTTTCATAAATCAAGTCGTATCATCATATCCTATCCCAAATTCTTGACGTTTTATATGCAGTTGACACTATTTTCGTATCATCAGCAAAACAGGTTTCAGAACTGCTAGCTGATGCTAAAACTGCAGCAACTGAAGTTTATATTTTCTGTTTAACTGTCAACTTAAAGAAATTACAAATTATGACATTTTTACCAAAAAATACCTTACTCGATATCAGTTATCCAGTTAAAGTGAGCATACCTTTCTGAGTTTTCAAACTTTCAAATCAACAGTTTGTATAGTATTTCTGTATAATTACCATCGTGATAAGATTGCAGGGGGTTGTACAGGATATTCGGTCTCACAAGCAATTCGACCTTTGGATCTTTTGTGAAGTCCATCTTAGAAAGAGAGGAGAAATAATAAAAAATATTATAAAGTTTGCTGCTTTTTATTTGGTACTTTCCCAGAAAAATATTTCGAGCGGTAACTATTCTTAAATGGACAATTTTCAACTATTACTAAAGTTCCTAAGCTGAGTGTTCAGTTGGCATCATTGAGCATTATTTGACTTAGTCCTACTAAGGTAGGCATTTGGGGAGTCACACATTGTCATAACGGTCAACAAATAAACCGAAAAATATAGAAGTAAGAACTGTATAAATGATACAGGACAAAAATCACAACCAGTTATAATGACATACAAAAAGAGACAGGGCCATATCTCAAAAGGAAGAATGTCAATATCAGAACAATATAAGAAAGTGAAACTAATAGAATCGTTATAAAAAAATTAATATTATTAGGTAGTTTTTGCCTTTACTTTACCAGGCTTTACAAGGGGATTATTCATACCCAATGATGATCCAGGTCTAATCTGAAAAGTTCGTCAATTTGATTTGATTTTACAAAGCACTAGGATTATAGTACCGCAGCGACAAACTGTTGGTTTCCATCTTCACTAACACTTCTCCTGAACTTGCGCTGATTCCAAACTCCTTTACAGAATTCCTTGGCCTATAAAAGAGAATAAAATTTAGTGAACATATTGTACGATTGACAATTTTCAGATAATTATTATTGCTTTTGTGCGAATCCAAGCAAATTAAAAGTGACAGCTCCTAGCATGTAAAGTAGCAGTGCATGTCAAACCTCGCGATATTTTTACTAAAATTTTCGATTATTTGCAACTAGAAAAAGTGGCCCGCTTCTACCAGAAACTGTTTTCGGATGTGGATCAGATAATTACAAAAGCAAAAATTACTTTTTGCGCGACTCCACTCAAAGAAAAAAGCATGTGAAGTCGAAGTGCATGTCAAACCTCGCAATATTTTTACCAGAATTTTCCATTATTCGCAACCCGAAAAAGTGGCCCGCTTCAACCGGAAGTTATTTTGGGATGTGAATGAGATAATTATCGATGCAAAAATTACTTTTTACGCGACTCCAACGAAAGAAAAAGTAAGAAAGTAAAGTAGCAGTGCATGTCAAATCTCGCTACATTTTTACCAAAATTTTCGATAATTTTCAACCTGAAGAAGTAGCCGGCTTCGACCGGCAATTGTTTTGAGATGTGTGTCAGATAATTATAATTGCAAAAATTACTTCTTGCTCTACTCAAATCCAAGAAAAATTGTCAGCTCCAGGCACCTCTTGAAACATGTTTACATCACTAGTTGCACTATTTGGTATTTCTCGCTGTGAGATTAGCCTTACCTCAACTCCACACTCATTTGCAGTTTCTTCATTTTGACACCAGTATCCTGGACCACGAGTGCAGTGATCAGCCCCTACGAGTTTTTCATTGCGTGGCTTTGATCCAAACCAAACCTTTTTTTGGCAGTGAGATCTAGCCTGGAATGAAACAAATTCATCAAAGATCATTTTCATGAAGAAATATGCTTATTTATTTGGTTTGTCCATGGGAGATGATTACACCATGCAATTATAAAAAAAATTAGATCTACAGAATTTATCGATATAATTCAGCCTCAAAACGATTTTATATAGTATTATGAATTTTATTTATTTATTAATTGTTTTATATAATAATTAATAATTTTGAAATTTCTGTTTTTCTGATTAGTAATGAGTAATATTTTTGAAATGTTTTGTTTCTTGATTTTGAGTTGTTTTTAGTTTCTAAATGTTTTTTGCCAAATTCAACTCATTCCTCAATGGGGAAGTTCCATAGGATTGGCTCAGTTCTGTTGGTAGTGAATGTCTTTTCTAAAAATAAAATTTCCAGATCCTTCTATTACAATGTTTAATTTTACTTACAAATAAATTAGTTTTTATATATATGGGTAATTTTGGAACAATAGAAATTTATAATTATTTATTCTAATCTTTCTTACTTAGTATTTTCATTTGAGTACTCATTTTTTATTTGAAATTTCTAATATTTGTATTTGTTAGTAAAATTACCTCCAATCTGATATTTTTAGTTCATGACCGCATTTATTTTCGAAAGCTTCAAGTCATCTCTCTATCGATTATGGAATCTCATTTATGAATCTGGCTTTCTTTGCGCTAATTTCAATCACAGAATACTTTTTAACAGAATTTCTGTCTTTCTGCGCTGCCAATGAGATGGCGCACTCTCATGTTTCGTAAAGTTTTCTAGATTGATGACATTTATCTAAATTTACGTACTTATTCTTATTTTCTACAAGCTGAAGCTACTAATAATACTAATTTTCTTTACGGAATTCAAAATTTGGAAAGTTTATATCACTTAGGAGATTTGCGCAGGTACTGCGCATCAGTTCCTTTTTTGAATAAAATTTCTCAGTTTTCAGGCAATTAATGGAAGAACGGTGAAATGTTGCTGCTATAGTTCTCGCAATGGAGGATAGTATAAATAAGTTTTTTAAATACCTTTTTCTCGAAGGTGGCTGACAAACTAGCCGGCTTGTGTATGCTTTAATTTTGGACTTTCAATTTTCAACAAATCTTTTTCGCAACTATCGGCTTCTCTTCATGTTCTAACCCTCTTTTTTCAACAAGTTTCCCATCAACTAGTCTCCTTTATTCTGTTCTTATTACAATTGTTTAAATAAGTAAGAAACATTTTTGTATTCTACTAGGTGATTTTATTATTTTTGCAGAAGGAATTGTAACTGTGGGCTTCCAAATGAGTTACCGGGTGTTTTTCCAATGAGTTCAAAGTTTGTTGTTTGCTAATTGCCAAGGTGTTTATATCTATTTTTGTGTTTATGAAAAGTTTTGAAATTTCCTTTATTTATCAAAATTTTATAAAAATCATTACAAAGGAATGAAACTATTTCTGAAAATCCAATTAAATGTACACACTCATCGAGTCTTACCCCAAGTCCACATTCATTTGCTGTTTCTTCAGTTTGACACCAGTATCCTGGACCACGGGTACAATGATCAACGCCAACGAGTTTTTCATGTGGCTTTGATCCAAACCAAACCTTTACTTGACAGTGAGATTTAGCCTGAAATGAAACAAATTCAATAACGAGCATTTTCATGAAAGATCTCGCTATAGTTATTTATGCAACCCCAGTGTTGCCGATTGGCGGATAATTATCCGATTTGCGGATAATTTGAAGGGTTGGCGGATATTTTGCTCACCCTGTTGGAAATCGGATAAAAAACGGATAATAGGATTTGACTGAATGCTAAAATTACGAGCGATTTTCTTAGTAGAAAATGAAAGATTTCATTTTAGATTTGACAACAGCTATATTTCGTGATGGATGAAGCATAGTGGTGAGATTCTGTGTAATGAAGAATCCTTTTGTCGAAAGATAATTTCTATGGTCGAAAGTTATGTCTCTGTCTTTGTCTCTCCCACTGACCATTGCTTAACGAAGCGATGCACAGACCTATCCAGTGATTCAGATTCAGCTATTCACTATCAGATGTCGCGTATGGAGCGGGTCTTCAATGCTACCAAATATTTTTTAGTTTTAATCGAAGTATTTCAGGTATAATGTTTAATTTTTCTATTAAGGAATAAATATGAAATAACAATAGGTACACGTAACTTTTGTGTTGTTTTTCCAATATTTTTTTTGTATTTCAATGCTACCAAAGATTTTTTAGTTTGAATAGAAGTATTTTAGGTAAAATGTTCACTTTTTCTATAAAGAATAAATATTGAATAACAAAATAGGTACCTGTAACTATCTTGTTATTTTTTTTCGATATTTTTTAGTGTATTTCAATGCCACCAAAGATTTTTTAGTTTGAAAGGAAGTAATTTCTGTAAAATGTTACTTTTTATATAAATAAATATGAAATAACTTATTTTTTTCATTATTGCTACAAAATACCTATTCTTGCCTTCTATTTGGTACGAAACCTGAATATATAGCAGTGATTAACTATTTTTGATTGTTTTTAACTTATCGGATAATTTCGGAGAAAATCGGATAATTTCTAGTTCAGAAGAGGATATTTTAATTCTCATCCATTGGCAACACTGTGCAACCCAGTTAACACAAACATCCCTGAGATGTCGCATTCATATCACTAAATGTTACGAAACTGAATCACAATAATACGTCGCTGTCACCGCCAAGGTACTCCAAATAAAATTAATGTTCACAATTCTCATCACATTTCGGTTGATGTGAGACGAATATGCACGTCAATTTGTGAATATCTCTGACTTATCGAGCACATTCTTAACCGAATCAAAAATGTCGGTGGTTTAGAATTTTGATCTTATGTCTCAAAGACGTACAAGTAATTCGCATCAATTCAAATAATAATGGCTATGGGAATATCAGTTTGTGCATCTATCTGACCTCTCAGAAACATTTAATTTCTGACAAGAAAATTCCAATCTTCTACAATAACAATGGTTTGTTTGCTCGTTTGGCGACGTGACGTATAGTGACCGGCACTGCGGCGAAATGAAATGAACTATTTGCAAGATGGCCGCTGAGGAAGTGTTGTCTTTGTGCATAGGTGCCGTAATTTGCCGTTTATTGGGTCTTCAAGTGTCTAGTGTGTTTCTGAGTTCTTTTCCAAGGTGAGTACTAACAAAGATTCATTGAAATAGATTGACCGATTTCCATTTTCAAGTGTACTCGATCGGGTAGTTACGTGAATAAATATCACTTTCCTAGTAAAATGATACCAAGCAATTTCGCATTTGACTCAACGCAGAAGGAGAATGAAAACCATACTTTTGAATACACTTTACCTGGAATTCAAAGTCAATAGAATACAAAAAATGGCCAAACTAAGTTTCTGTTATTCAAATGCCTCTAAATTACTATCATGGTAATTCCAGAGGCAAATAACTATAATTTATACATACTTCCAGTCGATATTTCGTGTTATTGGTGTATTACTGATAATGAAAAATGTTTTTTTTACCATCAATCTATTGAAAATCGAGAGATTGATTCAATCAATTAGTACTGTGAGAAAAAATTTGTAATCAGTGGCTTGAGACTAGTATGTTTCTTAGAGGAAAATATAACCCAACCGACTGCCAATAAAATTCTGCAAATTTTGAATAAACATATTTAATAATGATGATAGTCCACCAAAATATATTCGTACCCTCTTGGGCACTAGCTCGAAGTAACCTAACTTTATTTGGCGCTTTACCAGGAAAATATGTTGATTTTGGATCGAAGTACCCAACGAACTGTGTTATAACTTTCAATATAAGTAAATGGAAAAAGTCAAGTCTGTCTCTTTATAGAATCACGTTACTCAGGTGAATTGATATACAGAACCTGTTGTTATTGGTTTACCTATATCATGGTGATTCATTTAAAACCTAAATCAAGTAGGTAATGAATCTATGAAATTATTTAGAAATATTCCAAAACTCCATATATCCCATTTGTTACACTTTTGAATACATATTCACGTTAACAGAGTTTCTCATAAACATACAGTGTCCTTCAAAGAGTTGGCATCAAATGGAAAATAAACTTTTAATAACTATTTATTCTGAAATTTGACTTGGATCGATGATGAGTCGTATCATAAAAAAGATAAGAAATATCAAATATCCTAATAATCGCTTAAAATAGTCTTATTTCCGAATAAAAAAATAAAGAGAAAAGTAGATTCTATTTCAATTTTATACATCTTTGAATTTGAACGTTATATTGCAAATTTCAATTTTTGCCATTTTTTCAATATTTACAAAATTTCAGATTTATTAAAATAATTGTAACCTTGACAAAAATCTTTTGTATTACTATACTGTTGTAATCACTGTATGAATATCGATGAAAACATGTTTTTCTTTGAGAAAATGAGAAAACCGTTTCAATTTTCCTTCTCCTGCGGACTCGTTGTATTTTCAGCTTTGGGATTGCAATTCATTAATATTCCAAAAAATTATCGGTAATAATCCTACCACTTATTATATTACCCCTGAAAATACCTATTCTATAGGTTTTTTTGCGGAAGATTGGATTACGTTATATATTTTTGATCAATGATTTCATGATCTTCCGTGAAGTAGTGTCATTTTTTATGGATTTATTTTCAGGCATTCGTTATTTTTCAGGAATACTCCACAACCCTCAAGGAGATCGAGATGTTAACGCGAGATTGTCTCCGCCATGTTAACCAGGAACAGAAAAGGAAGCACTGTTGGCGCTTCAATAATGTAATTTTTAGTCAAGTTTATTTCTTGTTTGGAATTATGAGTTTATCCCCAGTATTTTTTCATTTATTGCTATAATTAAAGTTTTGTTAATAGTAAAATTTTGTATATTCCTTATACTATTTTTTTTCTATGAACCTGACAGAGATAGGTCATAATTTTCCGAAAATTATAAGAGTCGTTCAAGTGCTCTTTTCCGAAATTACTTTTTTAATAAAGTAACATCAACCTCAGGCTCTCTTAAAGTGAAAGTAAAGTACACAACCTAACATTGCACACACCAAGAGTACAAAAAAGAACCTGGAATAGGAATTACGTGTTGAAAATTTTGTTTTCATCGGAATATTTCAAGATGACACTGCAGTGTTTCCATAAAGTATCCTTCTTCCTGTTACCTTCTGCACGGCTCAATATTTTTTCTATTAAATCAAAAACAAGTTTCGAGGCGTTCAAAAGTTAACAGGGGTGTGTTATTTTATGAACACAATGCATGGAATGCGAGTCCTATGCAGTTTCTAGTGCAGTGTTAACTTACTCAGAAAGAGATTCCCTTTTAAGTATAATTGAGACTTCTTGTGACACCTTCAATTGGTATATGTGATAGAGATTTGAGTTCTCTTAGTCTTCTCATCTGATATCTTCATCAATCGGAATGTGTTACGCAAAAACAATCGAAAAGCACCTCGCTTTTAGAGCATGTGGATGATTTACTCAACTTCACATTGTAATTATAATGTTACCTCAATGTGACTCCAATTTAGATGTGCAATAAAACGTCACATTCACCCAACTTTGAGTCATATTTGGAATCACAATGTGAAGCAAAAAATGACCAAAAGGGCCCGAAATAGAAGATCTGGAGATGTCGATACGAGTCGCAACTCGACTCACAGGAGTGACGTGGAACATGAATGTGAGGTCCACTAACATCTCTGAGATCGATTTGTGTTTACTGGGAACGAGTGTAAAAAGTGAGTTTTTATTGCACTCGACGTGAAACTGTTTCATTTAGGTGGTACTAAAGTGTAAGACATTCTTTGTTCAAATCTAGCTGCTAAAAGTAATTCAATAATATTCAAAGAAACAAATTTTATTTTTATTAAATTGCATTTTTTACTAATGTTGTAATCCCATTGTGTAATAAATATGATTGACAATAATATAAAATACGCAACTGTTTAAAACGTAATACAATCTTATAAAAAACGGGATAAATATAGTGTCGATTTGACTTTTATGTTTGTCATAAACCAAATACTGCTGCGTAAGATCCAACTTTACGGGTTCAGAGACCAAAGTCATGACTGGTTTGGGTCAATGAACTCGAATTGTAAACGCTAATAACTATTCCGTTATTGGCTTAATTAAACATGGTGTGCCACAAGGGTCTGTGCTTGGACCTATCCTGTTTTTATTATATTTTAATGACCTTGCAAATATCAAGACTGAGGGTGTATTCACTGTTTTCCAGGCGACACAACGATCCTATGGCGTGATCAAAATTCAAACAATCTTTTTAGCAAAATGTCTCGGGACATAAATGCTGTGAGAAAGTGGTGTAATGCGAATATGCTTTCGTTTAACACTAACAAAACTGATCTTTTGTCATTTCAATGCAGTATACCAGACATTCCCATGGGGAATGATGTTATTTCAGCTAACAATATCTACACTTAGACAGTAGCCTCAATTTTGAACACCATATATTCTTTCTGAGTAAAAAGCTGTCCTCAGGGTGCTATGCTCTGCGTGTTATTTCAAACGAATTGGGTGAGACAACTGCGAAAGTAGTTTATCTCGTATTATTTGAGTCACATGTCAGGTATGGTATCCCTTTCTGGGGAACCTGCAACAAACAACGTTTCAATATGGATTTTTACTCTTCAGAAACGCTGTTCGCTATACTAGCGGAGTTAAATCTTGAGTATTCTGTAAAGAGTTACTCAGAAAGCAGAAACTCCTCACGATTCCATATCTATTTGAGAAACCGTTTGTCTGGTACATAAAAACAAATCAACGGATGTCACAATTCTTGGACACATCCGCCAAAATAAAAACTTAAAATTACCAAATCTTCCAAACTTGATTAAAAAGCTCTACAGTTTACAATGCTGCTTAATTGTATAACAAGTGTCAACATCAGTGATTCCATCACTTTATTCAGAAAATCGGTGAGACATATTCTGATAGAAGAAGTATTTTATGATGTCCAAGATTACCTCAATAAAAACATGAGTGATCCTTCAATTTAAATTTTTAATCATGTTGTTTTTTAACTAGGTATACATTAATTGTTATGTGAAATGTGTTTTATATATACTTAATTTTATTTTTCCCGCTGCCGACACTGTAAATAGTCCATACATGCTTAGCAACAAAACAGGTAAATGGCCTATATCATTCGTTTACTAATTCATCTTGACAACGGAACTTAATAGTGTCATTTACATGCCTAGGGTAATAATGACTTTGACTTTGACAAGTAATACCTTCAGCTTCATTCATATCAATTTTTAGGTTATGAGACCTTTTGAATATTATTGTTGACTGCTTATTCGGTAACTTAGTTACACGCACAAGCAACTTAGAATGAAATAGCGAACGAATAATCATGAAGGAAGGGTAAGAAAACAAACTTCAATTCAGGCAAATTTTGAGAAATGTCAACAAGCAGCGGGAAAAACGTAATAAGTAACACGGAATGTATCGACTGTTATCATCCTCGGCAAGCGACAAGCCTCGGCTTTGCCTCGGCTCGTACTCGCTCACCTCGAATGTTAACACGTCTTTACATTCCTTGTTACTTAAATAACTATTATTTATATTTTTACAAGACTTTGTCAATAAGATGTAAATCTTCAGACAATAAAGGATATTTTGATTGATTGATTGTCATGATGACGAAAGCTGTAGCAGGATGACAGATGAGTGCAATAAAAAATTTACTGCACTCAGTGCAATAAAGAATCAATTTTTCCACTAAATACAGTTCAATAAAGTTTTGTTTTATGCATGAACTTAGAAAAATATATTTAGTTTAGAGCAGATGATGATTACCACATATACAATTGTGACACACATTTGAATCTAACGGGTTTGTCGAAATCATTCTTCTTTAAAATTATTCTATAAACTGAAGCTACTTATTTCTGGAAACCAAATTGACAGTCTTACCCCGAGTCCACATTCATTTGCTGTTTCTTCACTTTGGCACCAGTACCCTGGACCACGACTACAGTGATCAGCTCCAAGGAGTTTTGTATTATTTGGTTTTGGTCCCAACCAGACTTTAGTTTCACAATGTGATCTAGCCTAAAATAAATCAACAACCACTTGTATATTTGTACAATTACAATAGGAAACTTCTGTCTAGAAAACCATTAGAAAACTCTAGGAATTTTAAGATTGAAGATACTTTTGCTAGAAATAGAGAGAAATAGCTAAAATTGCTGCATAAGGTTTGGGCATAATGACAAAGGCATTTTATTACAAATTTCGCAATATACTTACATGGCATTCTTCAGCGTTTTGCTCGTTTTGGCACCAGTATGTCGGACCATACGTACAGGGATGAATTCCTAAAGGTTTTCCAACATCAACCTTCGAGGAGCATAGCATAAATTGTGAACAAAGTTTATGGGCAGTAACTTGTTTCATTATGAGATGGATGAAATCCTCTCCGTGCTTTTCTATTATTGCTTGGCACTGAAAATTTCGAAAAAAAATGTTTTTTCAATTTGTTACATATTCTTGTTATTCTTATTTTATTTTTGAACTGTTGGAGAGAATTATGTTTTTGAAATATTCATTTTCGTTTTTGTCCGTTTCAAGTACAGTAGAACCTCGATTATCCGGGCCTGCCGGGACCGGACCTTTGCCGGATAATCGAAAACACGGATAATCCAAAAACTTCATTTTTATTTCTTTAATAATTTATTTACACAAATGCATATCAAAAGAATAAAAGAAACGTGATACATACATGTAACAAAAAACAAAAGTTTTAATATTTAAACATAATTCAACGTATATGAACAGTAATAACTAAAAACGTTAATAAAATCACTAACAAAAAAAATCAGTAATTTTTTTTTGTTTTTGGGCTTCGTAAATTATATCCCTTATAATTTCCTTCATTTTTCTAAGTTGAAGTAGATGAATGTCATCAGTTTCAGGTTGTTCTTCAAAGTAATGGATAAGTACATTTACTGCATCTCCTGCTTCTCTATGACTTGTTTTGATGATGACATTATTTTCATCGTTATCACTACTTTTGTCAGAACTTTCTGCAGAGTTCTGGTTATTTAGATAATCTTCGTCAATAATATTCTGATACCCTTTTTCGTCGTGATCACATTCTATCCATTCCTGTATTTTGGCGTTATCTATTTCTTCCAAGCCTTTGATTTGTGAGGCTATAGATGCGATGTCTTCGACTGATAACTCATTTTCATCTTCATTTTCAGTACAATCTTCTTCATCTGCTGTTAAGGTCATAATTTTATCAAATGCTCTTTTAATGTTAGTCTCTTTAACTTCACTCCAAGCGCGAGCTACAGCATAAATTGCTTCTTTCAAATTCAGACGTTTCCAAAATCCCATAAAGTCACATTCTCCCAACAATTGGAGCATAAGGTCTTTCCTATAAAGCCTCTTCATGGTCTCTATAACACCTTGGTCCATGGGCTGGGCAATAGATGTCACATTAGGAGGAAAATATGCTACTAATATGTTCCCATCTGCTGATTTTAGTTGCTCTACATCAGGATGCGATGGAGCATTATCCAGTAACAGTGCAGCCTTGGGTGGAAGATTATTTTCTTGCAAATAAGTTTTAACTTGTGGTATAAATTTTTCAAAAAAACACTTTTTAAAAATCACTCGGTCCATCCAAGCAGCTTTTTGATTATAATAATCAACTGGCAGTGTTTTTACATTTTTAAAAGCCCTCGGATTTTTTTATTTTCCTATGACAGCTAGCCTAAGCTTATGGCTTCCTGATGCATTAGCACAGCATAACACTGTTAAACGGTCTTTGCTTACCTTGAAACCTAAATAAAAAAATAACTTTAAAAAAAACAATCAGTACAGTACAAAAATAAAGCTAACCTGGTGCACTAGTTTCTGAGCCTGCAGCAAGTGTTCTCTTCGGCATTGCTTTCCAATAAAGTCCAGTTTCGTCGCCATTATACACTTGCTCGGGTTTTAGGTCATGCTCCGTTATATGATTTTCCAAATCATAGCAAAATTCAACCATAGCTACATCATCGGCACTTAATTTCTCCCCTTGAATAGCTAATTGTCGTATTCCATGACGTTTTTTAAATCTGTATAACCCGGAAGAAGCGGAGAAGTTTCCTTTAATTTTCAATTGCTCATGAAACTTTAGTGCTTGCCTAGCACACATCGATCCTGATATTGGAACCCCTTCCGATCTTTTTTGTAAGAACCACTTGGTCATAGCATCATCAAGTTTAGGAAAAGTAGATCCTTTTAGAGACTTCCTGTCAGAAATAGCTTTTGCACTATCAGCTTTAGCTACAAAGCTCTGTAACTTGGCTTTATTCTTCACAATGTCGCGAACCGTTTGTTTTCCAATGTTATATGTTTTAGCCAATAGAGCAACATCTTTCTTTTTTTCAAATTGTTTTAAAATATCCATTTTTTGTTCTAAAGATAATACATTGCGTTTACGCTTTTCGTTAGCACCGGTACGCTGCATTTTGTGCGTGTTTAACGAGTCGGGTTGATACTGTATATAGTTGACGAAAGTAATAAGTAAACACATATGTAAATTCGGGATTCCCCGAAACGAACGTCTGTACGAGACGAGCGTCTGCGCGGTGCATTCAATGTTCACGCGCCAACCTCTGGCCAACAGACACGGATAATCCGCGCACGGATGACCAATTTAACATGCCGCACGGAGAATCCGCCGCCCGGATAAAGCGCGCACGGATAATCGGGGTTCTACTGTATAGTAATAATAAACATATTATTTGTATAGTGGCCCCCGAGCACACATTTGTCTAGTGGCGTCCATTTGATCTAGGCTGATGTTAGTAAAAAGAGGAACCATCACCATCATAGTTTGGCATTTGAAACGAAATTTTCATAATATCTAGTTAAAGAAGTTCAATCAATTTTTGAAACTTCGTGACATAAACACATTCGAGGACAGTTTAAAAAAGTTTGTGATAGTTAATTTTTTAATTCCTATTTTGGGACAAATATTTCAATTTGAAGTTCCGAATAGAATGATATTTTTTATCCACCCTGTATTATTCAAGGGCATGAGAATATCACACACATGTCTATCAAATGATATTATAATTATTTCCTATCTTCCATAATCATTACAATGATTATTGTTTCGGGATGCATCTGCATGCAGATGGCATTATTTCGACACAAAAAAATCATAAATTTCAAGTGGTTTTGGGCGATAATAATAATATAATAATAGTAACATAATGATAATAACAATTTATTCACCAAAAGGAAATATTTAACAGTGAGTATTTGAGTTTCCTTATATAATTTTTCCGTTGGGAAAGTATGTGGTTTGCAATGAATAATTTTCAGGAATATTTTTTCGATTTTTTGTAGATATATATGAAACGGCGGCTCCCCAGGCTATTATGGCATAATTCAGGTGGCTTTCTACAAGTGCATAATATCCTTAAGTGGTCCGATGCAAGAATATTGGATAAATATGTGAATCCATATAAAATAAATCAAAGTTTTATAGAGGTGGTTAATTTGTACATTCCACTTCAAATGTTTATCTACGAATACATCTAATTATTATTATCAACACGTGAGAGAAATTTCTTGATTATTAACGTTGACGCTCAATATATTTTTGTAAGTAGTTTATATATGATGTGAATAGGAGAAAGTGAGTCTTCTCGAAGATAACTGTTGAAAGGCGGTTTCTGAACCAGTCAAATACTTTACTTAGGTCACCTTCTGCATTGGCTCTTAGTGAGTTTCAATCATCATCATTCAGGAGAATTGCCGTATCGTCGACAAAACTTACTACTTCACCGTTTAACGGAAATATAAATCCTTTATATAGAAGTTGAAAAGAACAGGACCAAGAACTGCTCCTTGAGGAACACCACATTCCACTGGTCTTGAGTTACTTTTGATGTAATTTATTTTTACATGATGGATTCTTCCTGATAGTCTTGCATCTATACGAATGCTTGCCCTCTTATTCCTTTGCTATCTAACAATTTCAGGAGATGATAATGGCGATGGGGATAGTCAATATCATTGGAGGGGTGGATGAAGGTCACTAAAAAATGTGCTAATATAAAAATGGCATTCTATTAAAAAAAGCACTGGACCCTGTATGTTTTCCTTGGTAGGCACTGTATATTTATTTGGCAATAATTTCTAGTTATAGACTCTGTTGTCTAGTTTAGTTTCGAGCAATCTGACGCACTGTATAACCTTGGCTTACTTTACAATCAGATGTGATAATCACGCAAATATTTCGCTCTCACTGGATACCAATCTAGATGCAGATTTGAAGTACTTCAACTGATATTATTCTAAGGAAAATTAGTACCTTTAAATTCCAACCATTATAATAAAGAATGAATGATAAATCTATGCTGCTGTATTTCTTGATTGATCTGAGATAATTGACCTTAAAAATTTTTAAAATACCTGAATACAATACATATCAGTATGTACTGATTGAATGGAATGATACAAACATATTGCTTGGCGACCAACTTGATTTGAATAACTCACCTATGTTGAATTTACTTTCTTTGAAGTAGAGATATTTCATTAATGTAGATTTGACAGGAATAAAATCGAGAAAGTACCCTTTCTCTCCAAATATTTCCACCAAGTGGTAAATATGATGCAAAACTCTGACAGAAAACAACTACTCCCCTGGCTAATACCACGACGGATATTGAACTACATCTGACAGATATTTTGTGGAACACCCTGTATATGGTGCTTCACACGAAACGATACGTTGACGAGACAGCGCTCTCTTCTTTTGACACTAGACTAATCAAGTGTCGAAAAGAAAAGAAGAACGCTGTCACATCGCAGTACCTTGAATCCTTCTTCGAGCGGCAGAAGAAAGCTTCACTGATTTATTTATGGTTCGTCACAACACGTAGTATAGAATGCTTGTTAATATGAGAGGAGAAAGAAAAGTCAAACATTGATATAACTAAAATTAATTCATTTAAATATAAAACGAAAAAAATATCGGTTTAAATTCTCGGTGTGAAACCACAGGATCTCACTTTGTATATAGACAGACCGTTAAACGTGTGAACTACATGCAAATCTCACTGCAGTGCATCAAAACAATATTTGTTTAAAACTATAAAATGGGTGAATGGTACACAAGACGTCATTTAAAAAACATGAAAACACTAGCCACTCTTACTGAGTTTTAAAACGAGAAAAAGAATGGCATAATTAATCTTAAAGTGAAATATTGAGTGACAGATAAATAACTGCAAACACGTTTTGTATCACCCGGTGCAGGTCAAAAACAATTATTAAAAGAAAATGGTAAAAACGAATTTCTTACAAAAAGAGTCTGCAGCAAAAGTCATTTTCAAAACGTCAGAAATACGCAAACAGAATTGATTGTAAAACAAAAACAAATATCTGAGACAAATATAAAAGGAATATTCAGTTCATTATATAGTCGAAAATGGGTACAAACAGCTGTGACAAATATTTCTTCACGGGAATATATGGTCATTGACCTACTCACATAAGATAAACATCATCGAACGTAATGCACCAGATGTGAGAGGGAACGTCGCGTGTCCCCGGTTCAACACGATTTATGATGGGACGGCGCCTTCAGGTATTCCAGAGAGATTGCGGGCGTAGAAATACTGTATTTATTGTGATCGTAGCACTTCACCTTTCTTTACTTAGGTACGAAGACCACTTGTTTCGTTTTCGATATCGAAACTCGACGTTTATTCTTCACAGGAACTAGCGGATTGAAAACTATATACTTGGGTACACATCTGGACATCACTGAACGAATCGCCTAGTTGACGACTACAATAGAAAACCGTCGATTCATTCCTACGACTAGGAATTAAAACTTCGGAGCTGACTTGCGAACTGACGATTAAAATTCGCGAAACATTCAGTCTTTTGCCCGGAACTAACTAGATACCGAAGAATACTGGACTGATACTGAAAGGATACTGAAAGTACATACGCTTACGAGTCATTTTATACACTCATGAAGCTATACATTTTAATATAATGAATAATAAACTAACACAATAGTGACATTAGTTACGGCTATTAATAACACTCTAATAGTCATTTTCTCATATATCATAGTGTTAATTCGGTTTTCTGACATTCTTAACGGGTTAATATTGAGATTTATCGACAGAAAAATGTCAAAAACGCGTGTTGCAATTATATTTATTACACCTATAAATATATCCTCGTGACTTTTATAGTCTGTGAATTCCTAAGACAATAACAACTTTTGTCTTTGGCCACCTGTGCTTCCGATGAATAATCGATTGGAACATTTTGTGCATCTGGAATACGAGTATTTATGTTAGATCTTCTCCTTCTGTAGTTTGTTCTACGATAGGATTTTTATTGTTTTGATAATTTTCCCTACGTTTTGACGTTATCCTGCATTTAATTAACTGATTAAATGATTCTACAGGGGGTTGGCTGGGGGTATATCACAATTTGTTCTTCCAAAAAGACTCAAGTTAAAACTGCTTATTGTAAACAAAACAAAAAATTATCCTTCATTCGGATGAGGATGACCACCTGCAGACATGTTTCGAGGTTCTTGCCTCTCATCAATGCAAAGGTAGGTACAACTTTAGAACCGTCTTTTCCCTGCTCAATGAATTATAATCCATTGTTTATCTAATTCCCTGCGGATGAAGCAGCGACTTACAGTACAGTCAGTCGTAGCGCCACCCGCCAGGAAAATCAATAGCTCTAGTAAACATCTAGGAAAACACCACTATGGAGTCCATAAATCAAATAAAATGTAAGTTTTGAAGGTTTTTTTTTGTAGAAGGGCAGAAAATAACTGCTTCCCCGGCTGGTACCACTTCTAATATTGAATTATATCTGAGCGGCTTAGCTAAAAAGAACGCCTTTTTTCGATTTTGATGCGTCTCTCCCTAATCTGACGAGGACAATAATTAACCTTGGTGTGGTTCTAAATTCTTTTCTAGAACAATTTGGTGATTTCGAAACCGTTGAAAGAAGTATCAAGCGTTTATTTGTCCAGGAGCTGCATTTGTAGAAAAAGTCTTCGCGCGGTAATCTCACAAATAGCTATTCCGCTATTTATTGAATTATCAGGATATACCGTAAAGTGGGCCAATAATAAACAAAATCTCATTATCTTCAAGACAGGTTTTTTCTGTTAACTTCAGGCGAAAAAGATTTCTTTTCACTATAGCTTTCCGAAAGTTTATTCACTGTATCCCTACTAAGCCTAGGAAGGTTCGGAAACATTTCTATTACCAAAACCTCACGAAAAAATTAAATGGGCATTTTCAGTACCTTGAAATTTGCCTCTTTTTTCACATGACATAATGAAGGGAAGTTTATAAAATAGTCCTAACAATTTGACCAATTTGAACTTTCCTTGAAAGATCGTAAGGGTTTTTCTACTTCTAGCATTGACAATGATTTCTAATGAAAATTAAAGCGTGCCATTTCCCTCCAGTGAGTGAATAAAAAATGCTTTGGTACATCAGCATAAACTTATATACAACACAATAAACACCAAAACAAAAAAATATCAACAAAACTACAAAGGAAATTTTATTAGTAACTTAAATCCATACATTACACAGAGACACATCTTATCACAGTTTCCGATTCACATGGCAAATCCTTTCTTGACTCCAGGATTTCTAAAATTCTCAAACTACACTGTGAGTATCAGTTCAAAACTAAATCTAAAACTAAGAATTCCATGACAGTTCATCAACTTAACTTTTGGTAATAATCAAAATTGGTTTCAAATGGAGGGTGCTGAAAGAAAAAAAAAACACATGAATTATCAAAAATTATTAAAATTGAGCGCCAAGAGAAATCAGAAAATGTAAGGAATGAAAATAAACACGAATGACAATGAGAAATTTCTTTGTGATTCATAGTATCAAAATTACAATCAAGAACTTCAGGTAAAATATTGATAAAGCTCAGTAGAGTTCATATAAAGGACCCCGCAAACACCTTATGGGATTTGGGTCCCGGTGGATTTTTTTGAATTTTTGGTATGATGTAGTCCATGTTATTCTCAACCAATGTTACCATTGCGCCAACTCAAAAAAATGAACAGTTTTGCTGCTAGGGGGCGTTGAAATCACCCCTAGCGCAGATTAGACTATTTATTTTTGAATCCGGTAACAATATGTTCACTTGTTTCATTGTTGCTAACGTTGCACAATATTGTGCTGTTTTATAAAAAAAATGTTACCCCCCTCCTTCTTCCCCACAACTCCTATTACGTAACGAAAAAGAAAATATTTCTTGGGTGCTTTTAAATGTATCGTCGAACGTTTAAATATGCCTTAATAAGGGAAATAGCAGTTTTGTATGATTATCCCCCCTCCCCCCGAAAGACACAAAATGAAAAAATTTCGGTGGATTTTTCTGAATTTTTAATATGATGTAGTTCAAGTTATTTTGAATCGAAAATAATTGGGTGACAAACCCCGAAAATGAATAGTTTTGATGCTAGGGGGCGTTGAAATCTCATTTTGCTCAGAATAGACTATTTATTAATATAGGTTGAAACAATTTCTCTACGTATTGTAGTTTAGATTATGCTGAACAATTGTGTGCTTTCTTATAAAAAAAAATCTGAAACCTCCCCCTTACCCCCAACCCCCATTTTAAAACACGAAAAAAAAATATTCTCGACTACGTGTAAATGATTTATCAAAATAAATGTTTTAATCAGTTCAAATGAAGGAAATCGTACAGTTGTTTAATTTAATCTCTCCCCTCTTCCTTTCAATCCACCAATATTTTTTTGAATGGAGAAAAAGGTGAAATTGAACCACTGTACAGTTTCCCTAATTTTAGCTGATTTAAACATTTATTTTGATAAAGCATTTACAATAAATATCGTGTTTTAAAATAGGGGTTGGGGGTAAGGGGGAGGTTTCAGTTTTTTTTTTTAAATAAGAAATCACACAATTGTTCAGCATAATCTAAACTACAATACGTAGAGAAATTGTTTCAGCCTATATTAATAAATAGTCTATTCTGAGCAAAATGAGATTTCAACGCCCCCTAGCATCAAAACTATTAATTTTCGGGGTTTGTCACCCAATTATTTTCGATTCAAAATAACTTGAACTACATGATATTAAAAATTCAGAAAATTTTTTTTTTCATTTTGTGTCTTTCTGGGGGAGGGGGGATAATCATACAAAACTGCTATTTCCCTTATTAAGGCACATTTAAACGTTCGACGATACATTTAAAAGCACCCAAGAAATATTTTCTTTTTCGTTACGTAATAGGAGTTGGGGGGAAGGAGGGGGGTAACATTTTTTTATAAAACAGCACAATATTGTGCAACGTTAGCAACAATGAAACAAGTGAACATATTGTTACCGGATTCAAAAATAAATAGTCTAATCTGCGCTAGGGGTGATTTCAACGCCCCCTAGCAGCAAAACTGTTCATTTTTTTGAGTTGGCGCAATGGTAACATTGGTTGAGAATAACATGGACTACATCATACCAAAAATTAAAAAAAATTCACCGGGACCCAAATCCCATAAGGTGTTTGCGGGGTCCTTTTCTTATGTAATTTGAAAATCATTTTAGATGTTGATATAAGCCAAAAGACATAGTTTGAAATCAGAAAAGTTATGGGATGAAAATAAACACAAATGAAAATAGTGTCAGAGGCGGGAAAATGTATTCATGATTAACAATATCAAAATTACAATCAATAACCATTACAAACTTCAAGTAAAATATTAATAATATTCAAAAGAGTTCAATTGAATTTTCTTATGTACTTTAAAAATTTAGAAACTCATTCTAGATGTTGATATAAGCCAAAAGACATAGTTTGGAATCAGAAAAGTTATGGGATGAAAATTAAGACAAATGAAAATGGTGTCAGAGGTGGGAAAATTTCTTCATGATTGGCAATATCAAAATTACAATCAAGTGAACTGTTGCAAACTTCAAGTAAAATATTAATAATGTTCAAAAGAGTTCAAATGGATTTTCTTATGTATTTTAAAAATGTAGAAACTCATTTTAGATGTTTGATATAAGCCAAAAGAAATAGTTTCAAATCAGGAAATGTATGGAATGAAAATAAATACAAATGAAAATGGTGTCAGAGGTGGGAAAATTTCGACACGATTAGTAATATCAGAATTACAATCAAGTGAGGTGTCATACACCTCAAGTAAAATATTAATAATGTTCAATAGAGGTCATATAAATTTTCTTCGGTATTTTAAAAATTTAGAAACTCATTTTAGATGTTGATATAAGCCAAAAGAAATAGTTTCAAATCAGGAAATGTATGGAATGAAAATAAACACAATGAAAATGGTGTCAGAGGTGGGAAAATTTCATCATGATAAACAATATCAAAATTAAAATCAAGTGAACTGTTATAAACTTCAAGTAAAATATTAATAATGTTCAAAAGAGTTCAAATGAATTTTCTTATGAATTTTAAAAAATTTGAAATTTATTTTAGATGTTGATTTAAGCCAAAAGAAATAGTTTTAAATCAAGAAATGTATGGAATGAAAATAAACACAAATGAAAATGGTTCAAGAGGTGGGACAATATCTTCATGATTAACAATATCAATATTACAATCAAGTGAACTGTTATAAACTCCATGTAAAATATTGTTAATGCCCAATAGAGTTCATATAAATTTTCTTATGTATTTTAAGAAATTTTGAAACTCATTTTAGATGTTGATATAAGCCAAAAGACATAGTTTGAAATCAGGAAATGCATGGAATGGAAATAAACATAAATGAAAATGGTGACAGGAGGTGGGGAAATTTCTTGATGATTAACTTCATCAAAATTACAACCAATGGAACTGTTATAAACTTCAAAGTAATATATTAATAATATTCAATAGAGTTCATATACATTTTCTTATGTATTTTAAAAATTTAGAAACTCATTTTAGATATTTATATAAGCCAAAAGACAGTTTGAAATCAGGAAATGTTTGGAATGAAAATAAACATAAATGAAAATGGTATCAGAGGTGGGAAAATTTCATCATGATTAGCAATATCAAAATTACAATCAGTGAGGTGTTATAAACTTCAAGTAAAATATTAATAATGTTCAATAGAGTTCATATACATTTTCTTAGGAATTTTAAAAATTTAGAAACTCATTTTAGATATTGGTATAAGTCAGAAGAAATAGTTTCAAATCAGAAAATGTATGGAATGAAAATAAACACAAATGAAAATGGTGTCATAGGTGGGAACATTTTTTCATCATTAACAATATCAAACTTACAATCAAGTGAATTGTTACAATCTTCAATTAAAATATCAATAATATTCAATAGAGTTCACATAAATTTTCTTATGTATTTTAAGAAATTTAGAAATTTATTTTAAATGTTGATATAAGTCAAAAGACAAAGTTTTTACTAGATATAAAAAAAGTACTCACCTATTTGAAGTTACTAAGTGGATATGAAAATATTTATTGTTCAATCAATAATTATTTGATTGAATGTGGATTTGCAATATCCAATAGACTTGCACACAGCTTCTCTATTTGTGTAGTGGACCAAAAGACTTATCATCGTGTCTCCATAATCTTCTATAATCTTGACACACTGTAACAGAAAAAATATTGAGTGATGGTATCACCGTTGAAATAATGTCTGAAAGTAGACCCATATATCCCAGGATGAACAAGTATGTGATTTTATGAATAAATATTTTTATAAGATCTTTTGATAACCTGGATAATTCAGAACAAACACTTCATGGTGGAGTAGACAAAAAAAACATTAATGGATTAAAGTTTGAGCATATCAGAATTCTTACAGATAGAGATAACTTACTCCCTAAATACCCAAATTCAAATGGGTTGAGACATCCGTCAAAGTTCTAAATATATTGAAGCATTTACGGTCTAAAAGTTCACGTCCAACAAAGTGCATTCCTCATTACAAACCCTTTAAAAAAATTCCTTTAAGAATGATGAAAAAGGGATGACAATAATTTCAAAACATCAAACAACTCACTAATCATCAGAGGACCAGTTCTATCATTTGTTTCTCAGCTTCAGAAGTGCAGCAAGTCAGCTCTTCATCAGTATTGATTTACAATGAATAGGAATTTTTGTAAATTTTCAATGACAAAAAAAATAATTTTAAATATGAATAGTTCCATAACTTTCATAATACGAGTGTATGAGTGGGCTTTTAAAGCAAGCGCAACGAATTTTTAGAGCGGAGTGCCCTTACAGTTGCAAGTTTTTTAAAGGCACATTTATACACGTGTTTTGTAAGCTATTTCTATTATACTTGCATCATGAAAACAATGCTGGAAATGAATTTCAGATCAGGTAATGGTCATCTGATGTCACGTACTGTTGCCATGGAAACAGCATTTGTTGTTTACAAGCTTATTTGGCAGGCCAAACTTATACAAAATCTGTTCTTTCCGTCAACCGGCTGCAATCTAACATCAACTCTCAGAAGTCTTCGAGATACTTGTGCGAGTTAGAGAAGACGAGGCCCTTACTTTTAACGTGTGATGTCATATACGGGACCGGTGGCCATGCAGGGATTCGAACCCACGCACATTGAGAAGCTCTTATGATTGATAATTATACATTGGTTGCGAATCAAAGAGAACTATCATCCGCAATTTCAAAGTTAGCCGAGGAGGCTGTATCAAAATTGATACCAGAAAAATCCAGAGACTCGTATTTTAGAGACTGGGAAAAGTTACTGCTTTGGCACGTTTTCTAGTCCATTTGACAAGGGTTATGATGAAGGTACAATAAAAATCGAAGGTAAGGGTAAGTTTAGTGAACTCCACCTCAAAAATTAAAAAAAAGTGGTGGTACTTTCGTAGTTTTGTAGAAATTTCGTAGAGGTCTCTAATATTTTTCGAGTAATGGCCTTCTGAATTGAGCTTACCTTTACAGTTTTCATGCAAAAATCAAAAAAACAAATCACCAATGAACCAAAAGCAAAGACCCAATCATACCATCTCTTAGCGTATCTGTTAAAAGTAGGTGGGATGAGAAACGTGCAGTTAAGGGAGTGAAGAGAAGAATCTACTTACCAAAAACGTACTACAAAGTATCTCTATAAGAAATTCACCCTTTCTAATCTTCTAATCACCACACAAGACAAATTTATTTGTGGATTATTCGATCAGAGGAAGAGGCAATAGAATGAAAACTGAACAGAAAAAGACATTTTTTTAAAGAAATACTTTCACAGTATTTCTTCCAAAATCGATAATAATCGTTGCAGATATAGAATTCTGATAAATATTTTTATTATAATTAAAATGAAGATTTTCAATTATTTGTGAATCAACGCCCAAAACAATACTGAAAAAATTATACCAAAAAAAAAGTTCTTTGGAATCGACAAGATTTTTTTTTTAATGAAGAAGAATGGATAAAAAAAGCACGTAGCTAAAAAATAAACGACTCAAACATTTTTCGTGCTTTCATTTTATGTCAAGTAATAATTTATTATTTTCGAAAATATCAACCAAAACAATATTTTCACATACGAAGATTAACAGTTTTCTTTTCTTTTTTCATTTTTTAATTGTGTTGATTACATAAAATTCATTGAATCACAACAATTCATTAAGGATTGAAATTTAATTTGGGTAAAGTAAAAACCTGTAAGATGAAATATTCATTATTCAAAGAATGTCAAAGATTGACTGGTATTGTAGCAGAACTTTCCTCAGTTCCATTTCAAACTGATGTTGAGACTTTTTATGCTTTTTTTTACGTAAGAAATTATAAATATTTATTCTTTTTTTTACACTAGTCAAAAATTAGACAAAATGTTTTCAAATTTGATTTGGAATTTTGATCAACTACTTTGCGATTTACAAAAATTTCAATTCAACATATATATGAAAATTTTTGGTTTATTATTATTTTGTTCCAATAGACATTGATAAGTACTTCAAACGGCTTTCAATATCATAGAAATAGATGAAGGTTATAGAATCTGGTACATTTCAGGTGAAACAGAAATACGCCAAAAAAAGAGCAAAGGCCCCAAAGTAGTTTCTTGTGGAACCTCCAAGATATATATATATATATATATATATATATATATATATATATATATATATATCCAACAAAATAAGGAAAATCAAAGCTACGTGTCCGAAAATGTAGACAAGTTCGCCTGGTCGATTATTTTTGTTATGAAAAAGAATGCAGAACTAACAGAAATAAAAAAATACGTTACTCGCTTCACACCACATAAAATATCACAGATCAGTTTCGACATACCTGGCTTCTGTACTGTTGAGGCAATCCCCTGCATGTTTTCTCCAGAACGTGCTCAATTTTATGATCAGCTTTGGGATTGTTGAGTATTTTCTCCATCACTTCAACTGTCATCTCACAAATGGGACACTCCAATATTTTGACTAAAAATTGAAATCAAGAATATTATCCAACCATAATCAAAATTTTATTAATAAATGATATGGAAATTATCGATTATTGGAGTGACACAGGGATCCGTTTCGGGCCTCCTTCACTCCCGACATATATAACTCAGTGTTGCTGATGTAAAATCGTCTGTGATAACAATAAAGAAAACGGATAACAATCTCACGGCTGTTTGTGGATTATTTTTCATGAAATCTATTAAGTATGCAATGAAACATAACCTCACCTCGTATAGTTTCCAAATAACTGGTGCACAATTTAATCATGCCGCAAATTTCGGTTGGTTCCAGAGCAGCTATCAGCAATTGGATGATGGCCTCTCCGTATTGATCTACTAGACCGTTACATTGAGTTTTTAACGTCGACGGCAAGTCATTACAAACGGTTCTGACGATCTTTTCAATTTCATCCTATGAGTACAAAATTCAGGAATGAAAATTAGTCTTGATATAACAAATATAAAAATCGTTTATGAAAAACACATGCATTTCTTTGGAAAACCAAAAAACAATTCAATCGATTTTTCAAAATTTAATTACATTAGTCAATTTTCAATAAAAACTTCCCTGAAGAAGACAGATTCTTTTTTGAGCTTTTCCTCCAAGCTGAAATTTCAATTTGTCACTTACATCAGTATTTTTGTTTTTGAGCTGGTCTTCAATTTCCTTCATCACGAATTGACAAATGACACATTGTGGTTTATCTTGGACAACTGGTTCTTCCACATCACCATGACCAATGAGGGTATAGTCTGGTGTCATACTGCGTTCTGAAATGAATTGAAAACGCTTCTGATAAAGTGAATTATACAATATTTTCCGATTCTTCAAAATGTATGTCTGATCAAATAAAAATGAGTTATGATTATTATTTTTATTTTCTATATTTTAAGGATGTAACTAGAGAAACTGGCATCGGAATTGAACCAGGCTACAGATAAGGCAACAGTAAAAAAATAGCTCTGCTCAAGTCTATTTATTATAATAATAATTACAAATAATGATAAGAAAGATGGAAACCATGAAACTGAACCAAATCTGGAATTCTGTTCTCAAAAACGCTAGGATAGTTCCATTGAATATAGACCAACTAGCAGCCAATAGGATGTCAACAGACCCCGTAGCCACGCCCCAACCCCATCTGCCGTAAATAAATATAGCCTTAGGTCAACAAAGAACGACGGCCATCAAACCCGCAAAAAATACTTTATAGTTCAAATTTAGGGACCAATTTATCATTGAAGACCTTGGCTTATACAAAAATTCAAAATTCGCATTTCTCAGGTCAAGTGGACTGAAGTCGGAGGCCGAGGGATTCATATTGGCCTGCCAAGAGTGTATTCACACTCACACTATTTTGTACAACTTATATTTATTAAATTGATGGATGTAGCCGTTACTACGTGGTAGGAAATCATCACGAAAAATGAGAAATAAAACTTTCTATGTTTTTATACCACTTCTATTTGTAACCAACGTTACTGCAGTTTTGTCCTATATGGACATTATCAAACAATACAATAATCTGAAATAATAAATAACACTCCATTATTATTTATTATTTCAGATTGTTGTATTGTTTGATAATGTCCATATAGGACGAAACTGCAGTAACGTTGGTTACAAATAGAAGTGGTATGAAAACATAGAAAGTTTTATTATAGAAAGTTTTATTTCTCATTTTTCGTCATATTTATTATTTCATATAATTCCAACTTACCCGGTATACTTTCAAAATAACTGGTACACAGTTGTATTCTGGTGCAAATTTCTTTTGGTTGAAGAGAGGAAATCAGCAATTGGATGATGAGATCTCCATATTCATCTACAAGACTGTTACATTGTTTTTTTACTGATGAAGGCATGATCTTACAAACATTTTTAACAATCTTCTCGATATCGTCCTATGAACAAAAAGCTAATTAGTAAAATATTGAGGACGGTTGTTATTGTTCAAGTCATTATTGTCCAGTTGGATGATGATGTTGAAAAATTGACAGAATCGACCTTAAATTCTCTTATGGAGATTGACATGGTAAAAGCGTCAAAAATGAGGCTGAATCGATGAAGCACCACTACTTTCTATGACAATGAATGTTTTTCAAGCTATTTGTTTTGGTTTTGCAATATCCAGTGGATTTTCTTGTGTGATACTACAAACATATTTTTTCTTTGGTTTTACTTACATCTGTCTTTCTGTTTTTCAGCTGGTCTTCTATCTCTTTCATCACAAATTGGCAAATAACGCATTGTGGTCTATCTTGAACAACTGGTTCTTCCATACCAATAATTTGACCGTTGATTGTGTTATCAGGTATTACATTGGTTTCTGAAATGACATAATTCAAAAGTGTCACTTCTGTTATAGTGTATTCTAAAATAAAGTTTGAAAACTTGAGAGGCTTTTATTTTGGAATATACAATCAACCCAAAAATGTCCGCAATAAAAATCAATTTTTCTACTATCGCTTCTTGAATAGTGTCAATTCTGAAATTATGTTACCTCAAGAAATGGAATGGTGAAAAAATACAATGAAACTTTGAAATGAAGTGTTGATTCTGAAATTAAATATTGATTATGAAGTGTCAGTTGTGAAATAAAGTGTCGACTTTGGAATGGAATGGAATGGTGAAAAAATACAATGAAACTTTGAAATGAAGTGTTGATTCTGAAATTAAATATTGATTATGAAGTGTCAGTTGTGAAATAAAGTGTCGACTTTGGAATAAAATGTCAATAATCAATATATGTGTCAACTGGGAAATTATGAATTTTCCATCATGGTAAACTTTGAAATAAAGTGTTGATTATGAAATGATGCGCCCATTCCGAAATAAACAGTCCACTCTAGAACAAAATGTCAATTCTGAAAATGTGTGTCAACTAAGGAACAGACTTTTGGAAAAATATGAAAAATCAATTTATAAATGAAGTGTCAATTTTTAAATAAAATGTCACTTCTGTAATGAACGGTCATCATGGAATCATAAATAAGTGTCAGATTTTGAAATAAAGTGTCGATTTTGAAATAAAGTGTCGATTTTGAAATAAAGTGTAGGATTTTGAAATAAAGTGTCGATTTTGAAATAAAGTGTCGATTTTGAAATAAATTATCGTTTCTGGAAAAACTTGTCAACTATGAAATAATTTGAAAATATAAATAAATGAATGTGTGTGAACTAATAAACAGACACTTTCCTCTCATGGTAAGTATGGTGAAAAAATATGGAAAGTCAACTTAGAAATGAAGTGTCAATTTTTAAATATAATGTAACTTCTGGAATGAACGGTCATCATGGAACCATAAATAAGTGTCGGATTTGGAAATAAAGTGTCGATTTTGAAGCAAAGTGTCGGATTTTGAAATAAAGTGTTGATTTTGAAATGAAGTGTCGATTTTAAAATAAAGTGTCGGATTTCGAAATGAAGTGTCGATTTTAAAATGAAGTGTCGATTTTGAAATAAAGTGTCGATTTTGAGATAAATTGTCAGTTCTGGAAAAATTTGTCAACTATGAATGAGAAATGGACAATTTTTCTGACGTAATAATTTGACTAAAGCAGTCGATGCCAAAACAACAGAGAAAAAAGCAAATCCGATTGTAAGACGTGTCAATAACAGAATAAAGTGTCTATTTTGGAATAAATTGTCAACTTTGAAATCGTTTGTTGAATGAGAAAGACACTTTTCGCTCATGGTATGGTGAAGAATATGAATGATCAAGTTAGAAATGAAGGGTAAATTTTAAAATAAAATATCGCCTCTGGAATAAACTGTCATTCAGGAATCCATGTCAATTGAAATATAGCAACTTTAAAATGAGGTGTCTATTGTTGTTCTGAAATAAAGTGTCGGACTTTGAAATAAGTGTCGGATTTTGAAGTAAAGTGTCGATTTTGCAATAAAGTGTCGAATTTTGAAGTGAAGTGTCGAATTTTGGAATAAAGTGTCGATTTTGAAATAAAGTGTCGATTCTGAAATAGAGTCATTCTGAAATGAAATATCAATTTTGAAATAAAGTGTGAATTCTGGAATAAAGTGTGAATTCTGGAATAAAGTGTCAATTCTGGAGTGTCAATTCTGGAATAAAGTGTCAATTCTGAAATAAAGTGTCAATTCTAAAATGAAGTGTCGATTCTGGAATAAATTGTTAACTCTGGAATGAGAAATAGACTGCATTTTGTAAATATGAATAAACGCAAATCCGAATGTCAATTTTATTGCAGAATGAAGAGACAATCCGTGAATTAAATGCTAATTCTTTCAATCCTTCAATAAAATATCATGATAAAATGAAGGACTTACCAATATTTCCACTGACGTGCTTGAAAACATACGTGGGTAGCTGCACGGCTGGCTTGTTATCTTGACACAGTTTCAGAAAAACGCACACCTCATCCGCTTTCAAATCACTGATAAGTAATTCGATCAACTCATCAGTGTAAGTCTTCACGAACTCTTGACACTCGGGGACCATGTCGTTGGGAAGATCGAGACATATTTTGGTAATAGCTTTCTCTATATTTTCCTGTCAAACAAAAAATAATTATAATAATGATACAAAGTTTGCGCTTTATATTAATAAGGTACCTTAGTTTTCGAAGATTTGACCATATTCTCGAGTTTGGTAACAGCAAGAAGACACAGGGGGCATTTAGAGTCGCCTTTGGCTTCCATGAAAATTTCAACATCTCTGCTCTGGGGTGAAGGGCAAGCTCTGATGAGAGGGCAGATTTGAGACGGGTCTATTTCCTGAGCAAGAAGTGCCACAAGAGCAGGTTCGTAGTTGTTGACGAAATCCACGCAGGTGGCGTTCACTGAGCTCGGGAGTTTGTTGCAAGCCTTGTCTACTACTTTCTTGATATTTTCCTGGAAAACCATGCAAATAAGGATAATAAGAAAATGCTTTATTGACCAAATAGACAAATTAAAAATGTTCAAAGACTGTTTGAATATAGGACAGATGGTGTAGTCACTGGATTTGAGTATGAAAGAACATCACAAAGAAACAATTTGAAAAAACAAAAGCCATGGAACAAAGTAAGATCTTTACTCACATACCCTATCTAAAGCTAGATAGATAAAATTTATTGGTCCTATTAAATGATCCTCACAAAGGGACGATGAACATGTCAAAACAAATATTTTATACATTCCTAACACTGGTATTTGATTACATATCATTTAAATAAATTACTTAATGACTACTATAACTTGTATAAAATTCACAATTGAGAAATTGATGAAATAATTCAGTTGATGGGCATCTGTTCATTAAAAATATATAAGATTATATTTATATTATATATTAATGTTAAGAAAAAACAAAACAAACAACAATAATAAGTAGAAATCAATTTCTCATAGAAACATGATGTAATAAGTTATTACCTTGTCCATGATTATGTGAAACCAATGATGAGAACTGAATATCCATAATATATACATAAAAGAAAGACAAATGGCAAAATAAATTTGAATGTATGCATACTTAATATTGGTCACATTTCGTATAAATCAAAACAATAACAAAAAGTATTAAAACATCAAAATTCAATATTATTACACATTAAAATAATTTTCCAAATTTTCAGAATTCTCAATCAACCAGCATCTGATTTTATTTGTAAAACCCGAAAATTCATTTTTTTTAAAGAAACTGACCATTTATTAAAATCTTTTTTACTTATATAAATGGCATGTTGTTGCATCAAAGTTGTAGAAAACTTTTCAGTTGATATCCAACTTTATTCCACTTTACTCTTTGTTTCATATTCATGACAGAATATGATTATCAATTTGTAAATTTTTCATGTAAGCTGCTTTATGCTGTCGATGCTTTATAAAAATTTTGTTTAACAGATGAAATTTTATAATGTTCAAAGATAATTATAGAAGAATACCTTGAAAATTATTTTCAAGGTAATTTTTAATAGATGTAAGTGGTTTTAAAACTTGTTTATACAGGCATCCACAACCTATTTTGCCATAGGCCAAGATAGGCTGAAAGAGACTATAATAAAAATTCATAATTTATTTACCACTGACGATATTTCTTAACAACCTAAATTAATAAAGTACACTGGCATGCAAAATTAACCGGACAAACAAAATTTTGTTCAAATTCAATCTTAAATAACTTTTTAACCTTTTCATCAATTTCGATAATTTTTTTGCCAAGTTGTAGGTACTTTCATTGTTATCATTCTCTACTATCGATTTTGCAGAAAGTTATTAAAGATTTGTCACTATACAGGTTATGATAAAAGGTGCACTTTACCCCAACATTTCTGAACACCCTCTGGAAAAATTTGACTACTGAATGATAGGTCTTCGTACGAGATTTTAAAGCCTGATCTTTCGTCAACAGTTCTTTTTTTGATTCATATCAATTACTGCATTCTTAAAGAAAAAACGCATTTTTTAAGAAAACCATGCGATTCGTAACCATAAACAAGCGATTTTTTTAAGTTGGCTTTGCTTGTTATGACAAGTTTCAGTTAAGCATTTTTTATGGCTTGTCAAAAAGATTTTTGCTAAGCAGTAGTCAACAATTATTCACAGATTTATTTGCTTTATAGTGTATGTTAAGGTGGTTGTGTCTCTAGGTGATTTGTGTTTTGGAGGTATACCGCTAACGAGAAAGTTTTTAAAAAATGAGACCGGAACAAGTAGCGCAAGCTGTAGCTTTACAAGATGATGGTCGTGCCATTCGATATATCGCAGATAGACTTGCTGTTCCACGCAGTACAGTATCCGATGCGATGGAAAGATTCAGAGAAACTGGTTCGTACTTAAGAAGACCTGGGCAGGGAAGACGGAAAGCAACAAACGCAGTTAAAGATCGGTTTTTGAGACTCCAAGTTCTTCGAGAAAGAACAATTCCTGCTACAGCTTTGCCTCGAAGATTGGAAGATGTTCATGGTACCGTAGTTTCACCTGACACAGTACGGCGAAGGTTGAAGGAACAAAACCTATCATCTTGTGTACCTGCTACAGGTCCCCTATTGGATGCAGGTCATCGAAGGCAGCGCTTGGAATTTTCTCGAACTCATGCAGATTGGGATATAGACGATTGGCGAAATGTTCTTTTCTCCTAGAGTTCAATTTGGTGGTGGAGGAGTGATGATATGGGGCGGTATTTCCTTGGAAGCCCGCACAGATCTTGTTTCGCTACGGAGAGGGAGCCTCAATGCTGATACATCAGGGAGTGTTTGGAACAACATGTAGTCCCTTATATGCCCTTTATAGGAGAAAATTTTCTCCTAATGCAAGATAATGCTCGGCCGCACATAGCCAGAATGACTAGGCAATACCTCAATGATGTTGGTATCCAAGTACTCGACTGGCCGCCAAGGAGTCCGGATCTCAACCCCATAGAGCATATGTGGGACAAATTAGGACGAAGGCTTAGGCAGAACTATGGAGAATTTCAAACTGTGGTTGCGTTGGAACAGGCGCTGGTAAACGAGTGGGAGCAAATACCCCAAGACGCAGTTGCTGGTTTAATTCAGTCTATGCCAGAAAGGATGAGAGCTGTTATTCAAGCCCGGGAAGGAAACACTCGATTTTGATACCAATTAATTACCATTGTTGTCACTGTTATTTTTTGAATAAAATTTTTTTATGGTTCGAATCGCATGGTTTTCTTTAAAAATGCGTTTTTTCTCTAAGAATGCAGTTATTGATATGAATCAAAAAAAGAACTGTTGACGAAATATCAGGCTTTAAAATCTCGTACGAAGACCTATCATTCAGTAGTCAAATTTTTCCACAGGGTGTTCAGAAATGTTGGGGTAAGGTGCACCTTTTATCATAACCTGTATAACTTTCTGCAAAATCGATAGTAGAGAATGATAACAATGAAAGTACCTACAACTTGGCAAAAAAATTATCGAAATTGATGAAAAGGTTTAAAAGTTATTTAAGATTGAATTTGAACAAAATTTTGTTTGTCCGGATAATTTTGCATGCCAGTGTAGTTTCCTTAGTTTTCTTATCAATTCATATATTTGTTTATGCCACTTGAGTTTGGAATCTAGATACTTAATTAAATCAATTTGGAAATATGTTCGGTACAGTTACACTGCTTTTAATTTTTTAGGCATGAAATAGTATGGATCTTCAATTTTTCCAATTTTTTATTTGCATATTCTCATGCAATCTGAGCTTCATAAAATGAGACTTAATCAAATTCAAAGTAAATCGTGATTGAGATTATTTTTTTAAATTGATGAATCAAAAATTCAGCATTTAATACAGTTTCTCCCCAGGTATTTCCACTACCTGTATCATTGTCACAGAAAACAAAACTTTCCTTTAATTTTCATATTTAACAAATCATTGATATAAATCAAAAATAAAATATGTCCGAGAACTGGCCCTTGGGAAACACCACATTTCACTTTTCTAGAATAACTTTTGATATGATCAATCTGAACAGTTTATTTCTTTTCAAATAAATAGCTTTCAAATAGTTCTAGGCAGATTTCTCTTATGCCAAACCGGTCTAATTTCAATAAAAAATTTGTATGTGAAGAGTCAGAATTCTGGATTTCAAATAAACCCAACCTATGATATAAGGGTGTGAGATGAATCGAATAATAATATAGGACTATGTAAGCCCCTATTTCCAAACTCTTTTGATCAGCATTTTTCCAGGTACTTGGAACTCCTAACTTTACTATTTTGAAAAGATGTGAAACCAATATCAAGAATTATAGAGGTAATTCCAAAAATTGTTAGTGATGAAACATATTCGACACTTCACAATTATTATTATCTCATAACATCAAAATGTCTGTAATTCAGGATAACAAAACAAAAATCATGTAGATGTTGTGTTTGATAAGTATCTTGAAACTTATTAATAATCACATTGATAGTATTTGTTACAAAGTCTTTAACCCTTTCGCTGCGGATCGGCATAGTGACTAACTCAAGTGAAGCTGCATTACTATCCTCGTCCCACTACCCTCCATGCTGTACCGACAAACAAAATTAAAATCAAGATCGGCACAAAATTTTATGTCGTATCGGGTCTTCACAACATGCTACCAACGATAACTGAGCTTGCTGTAAGGCTAGAGAAATACTGGCCATTTGTTTTCACGTAGATCCGCGGCATACATGAGTGCCATTCGCACCGCGCGAGGAATCGCTGCGTCATGCATGTATGCCAGGCACACTGAAAGGGTTGAAAAAATGATAGAACTTTAATAAATCAAATTTCAAAAAATGGGACAGCTATATGTGAAGACTAATGTTAAGTTTAGTTCGAAATCTGTTTTCATAATATGTTCCATGATATTTTGCTGGAAATGTTTCTGATTTGGTGATGACCGAGTGTTGTAATTCTCTAAAATTGATATTTTTTTTGGTCGCTGAAGACTTTCTAGGTCTGGTGTTGCAACTTTGGACACCTGAAGTCTTCCTCAAAGACGCTTTTGCAATTTTAATGTTGATAAATATTGATAAATGTTGATTTCCTTCATTCTTGAAGGATATCAATGATTTTCTGCATTTCTACTGCTTCTCGCTTAAGGTTATGTTATGAAAACATTTTGGTTTAGTGATTTGATTAATCAACAAGTATGCAAAATTTGTCGAAAATTGTGAAGTTGATATTAATTGTGAGTGCTTATTTAGTTTTGGTCAAAGTTTGGTGTTGTGTCATTATAGCAGCTTGCTAGTGGTAGTTTTTTTTTTAAATAACTAGTCAGGAATCGAACCACAAAATCGAAAACACATCATGTACATATCCAGTAGCCAATCAAGAGCCGAACTACAAAATCGAAAACATGATGTTTTCAATAATCAACACAGAAATTTCAACCAATCAAAACACGCTATTTTAGCATAAGTGGTAATACCACAAGTGATTGAATTTTCGCGATAAATCTGTCGATTCATTTCTGAACGAAACTGAATTGCTTCGAGAAAACACCACGAGTCCGCAGGACGAGTGGTGTTTTCTTGATACAATTCAGTTGAGTTCAGAAATAAAAGACAGACTTATGAGATACATTCTTCACGAGTGGAATTTTATTACACTATTTCACGAAGCATTAAAAGTATTATTATAAGCATGAACAACCAGTTCATCATAACCATAATCAATCAACTACAATAACAAAAACTGTATTATAAATATCAATAATTTATTATATAGTTACGATGCGACTCATTTTGACGTTTTCGCCTACAATTATATCTGTCAAAATGTCAAACTTTGCTTTGTCATCTATGGTTACATCGTTGAAAACACCAACGCTGACAGACCAATCAGAATTGAGAGACAGCAGGTGTTTTCGCGATAATACAAGTTGTCTTTGATTTGTGATTGGTCAGATTACGTGAATATCTTGAGAATAGTGGAATAGTCACTGAAATACCTTGTAGTAGATATTTTTAAAAACTGAGTTTGTACATCGATTTATTTATTGTTTTCTTCACCGTTACCAAGTACACTCTTACCAACTTTACCTACCTCTGTTTTGGGGTCAGTAATGGCTACTTGCATCTCGTGTAAAAAGTATTCGCAGAACACGCAGACCTCTTTGTTGTAAAGGATCTGAGTGTGAGGAGGCAGCAGCAGTTCAAGGGGCAGTTGTTGCTGTTGAGCGCTGGATGGCATGATTCTGATGGAGGAATCGTCTTGGTTCATGTTGACTTGCACCAGCGGTTTTTTTTGTTCTGATGATACCGAAACGGCCATTTTTGAGGTTTCGTATGGAAGAAGAGGAGCAATAATTCCGCCCTGAGAGAAATTAACACGTATAACAGTATTTTATTTTTCATAAAAGAATTATTCACAGTTTCTATACAATAATTCCTATAAAATTTGATTGTCACAAGAAAATATGTTATTGTTATTATTTCTCCAAAATTAA
The DNA here is from genome assembly GCA_944452925.2 of Chrysolina oricalcia. NCBI lineage: Eukaryota > Metazoa > Arthropoda > Insecta > Coleoptera > Chrysomelidae > Chrysolina > Chrysolina oricalcia. Next base: position 57,355,365 of record OX101821.2, on the reverse strand, counting down.
AACTCCCAATGACATATTTTACATTTTGACTCTTCCAATAAGGTGAATGAAATAAAAATCCAATCTCATATTTTGAGTGTGAATTATGTTAATTACTCGTTTTTTTCAGAAGATTCAGAAAAAAATCTCCATTTCAAAAGGAACCTGATCTTGTTTAAGAAGGTAGGATACATTTGGTGGATTTTTCTTAATTTTTGAAAGTTTGGGCCCTTTAACCAAACGAAGGTCCTCGGTAAATTATTATCCCGGAAAATTTTAACAAAAAACTCACTTCCATTTTTAATTCCTGTTGCGAATTCAATTTTTTTCCAAATAGGTTTGATTTTTTCTCTCAATGGGCGAGTGGATTGGTACTGAATATATATCAAATTCGAATTTTTCTACCAATTAAATTTGTTTGCGTTAACAAATAAGTGTTTACTCAATATTTGAAATCGTCAAATCGATGGGCAGGTAGCACAGGTTAGTGAAATGACGTCCTAATGACGTCTTATTTAAGTCACTTTTGGTCCGTGACGTCCTCGACCACGATATATGAAACTTTATTAGCATAGTGTTCTTAAAAACAGTACATGTCGATAAACAAAAAAATACAACTCATACAATTAATTATATTATATAATTTACGGTGACTGATATATTTCTTAATATACTTATACTCCAGTTCCAAAATTGTAGATAGTGACTCATCGCCAGTTTACGTGGTTTCAGAGTGCGGAATGCACGTAAACTGACGATGAGTCACTATCTACAATTTTGGAACTGGGCTATAGATTTTAATGTGTATGAGTTTATATGTACATGTATGCTATTTATGTTTATGACTTGACTATTCCTTTACAATTCAAATTGTCAAAGAGGAAAATAAAGTATTATTATTATTATTATTACAATTAACGTAATATTTTAGTATAAGAAAACAAATAAATAGATTGCAATCACTGGGTAATTCACATGAAACTTTAAAATGGCGTCGAATTGACGTATTTTAATGACTTCCCTGCGAAGTCAAGTGTTATTCAAAAATTGTTGACTGAAATAGTACGTTACTGAGAATGGTTCCAAAATTCGTGATTACAGAAATCCGGACCCCCGGGTCCCGTTAGCAATTTACGAAAAATGATTTGAGGATCGGTTGTATGAAGAATAAAGACATGTGCTGGTATAATGTGTTATTTTTAGTGCGATGGTAATGTGATGAAGCATTCTGTTACTCGTCGTCATCACTTGCACAGCGCTTTCTGCTACCCACCAGCTCAAAAAAAACGTCAAATAGACATAATTTCGCGAGGATTGTGTAGAGAATCGAAAATTGAATAATAATATACAGGATCATATGCTTACACCTCCGAAGTTTTCTCAGTATACAGTATACAAGGATTTTACGACATATATACATTAATCTACCAACTGTTAACAATTTTAGACAGTGTCAATGAATGACTCATCGTTATATGACCCGCTGTTTCCATTTTTTGAACTTTCAACTTTTTTTGAACTTATTTTATTAAGACTGATCTAGCAAGCTAAAGATGTAAGAATAGTCGATAATTTACGAAATTAAGCAATTTAAATACACAGTAACATTAAAAAAAAAAAAAAAATTGTCATCAACCTAGGCTTGTCTCGAAATCTACTCTATTAGTAATTTTCAGTTTTTTGAAAAAACGCATTGTTCAAAATCAAAAAAATCTCAAAAGTTATATTTTTTGGAAAATAAATAACATTTTGAAGAAATTTTTCAATAAATTCATGAAAACACACATGATATGAAATCTAACAATATAAATAAATTAAACAACGAAATGAATCAAATGAATAATAATAAACAAAATAAAATCTCAACGTCCGTCAACCACCGGCAATTCTGCTCAACGTGAATTAGTTAACATGTTTGTTGTGATGCCGTTTGTTGAATATCCTCTCTGCTTCCCTGTGCGTCTCATAATTTTCACCAACAATTAGAACAAGCTCTATTTTTTCTTCGTTGCTAAACTTATTCATTTTTGTGGGTAATTTTGTGGAGTATGCGATTATTGGGCCCGAGAATCATATGCCCTGAGCAGAAGAAGTGAACCAAGTATGACAGCCTTCTGCATTCGTACATTTCATTTTCCTGCTACACTCCACTCAGCTTTTCACCACGACCCCGTGTTTCGCCATATTTCGGCGCCCAACGTGGGGCAAAAAGTTGGTTCATAGATATTCATAATAATAGCCAATACTATCGAATCTCACATAAATTTATTAGCCGACCAAAAATTACACCATGTTCAATCAACGGCACACGCAACATACCTCTTTTGCGGTCCCATTACAGATCCCGATATCGTTACAAACTGCGTTGGAATTCAGTTTCTCCACCAAAAAGCTGTAGATTTCAGAATAGTACTGCTCAACTAGGCCTCCACATTCGTCAGCGAATTTTCCGGTCTGTTTACAAAGTCCTTCCAAGACCTGCTTGAATTCCAATTCCGTCGTGTTGGCGATCAACAGGTCTTTGAGGTGCTGCACCAGCTGCTCGCAGAGCTGACAGGGCAGGTCATCGTTTACGGCACTAAACATAATAATAAATGTGTTGGGATAAATGTAACATCTAGTAAAAAAATTAATATTGCTCACAAACAAGATTCATCACACTAAATAGAGAAGAGGTTTTCAATTTGGTGTGCCACAGGGGACAGTTTTGGGGCCGCTGATATTCATCATCTATTTCGACTACCTTTTTTATAACCATACTTTAGGTGAAATTCATAGTTTTGCAGATGAAACAGTGATATTATATGAAGAAAAAACTGGACTGAATTACATTCTAAGACCACATTAGATTTTAAAGATTAAAAATTGGTTTGATTATAACCTACTCACAATAAACTTTGAAAAAACGAAATATATGCCATTCACATTGGAAATAACACATTAAGACTTCGGGAAGAACTATATAAAGTCCACAGAGATAACCTCAGAACGCAAATTCAAAAACTAATTAAATAAAGGCCATAAATGAAGAACAGTGAATGAATGCTATAAAGAAAATAGAAGCAATTGTTATATGATGCCTGCTAATAGTTTCTGTATTGGTTTTTTATCGTTACTTACGTTACAGGAACATATCCGATATGGGACATTGGGGTGATCTCAACCTTGGCAGCATGCGAGTGGAACTGAGCGCTGCATTCTCCTGACATTAGACACACTTCGTTTGGATTCAAGTGTTCTTCAAGGTGACTGTATATTTCGTTGAAGTAGGTTATGATGATGTTGCTGCAGCCGTCCGAGAAACTTCCCATTTTCCCGCAATACTACAAAACAAAATTCGTCATAAGAAATGTATTCCTCACAGGTATATCCTCTGAATGGGTAAATGGAAAGTTAATCATTGAACCCATTCTAAAATGAATTATCTGGACTAATTTATACACGTTAACGAAATTACGGCGAATCTAGAAAGTTACAATTCATAATGGTCCATACAACTTTCTGATCTCTGCACAAAATTGTATTGGTATTATCTTATAACTTAAAATTTATATTTGTAGTTATACAGGGTCCTGCAACAAGGGCGCGGTATTCCATATCTACATTACGGTAAAGGATAGATGAATGATTTTATGAGCAAAATGATATTATTTTCTGAGCTATACAAAATGAATATAATGAAACTTACACAGGGTGTTCAGTTTTTTTGGGCGGGTCTCAACTTTGTTTTTTGTTTAAATGGAAACCTGTATTTTTTACAAGTTATTCGGTTTCTACATGGAGAATATAAGGTACTTTTTTAAGCCTTTCTTTCGAAAATATTGACGGTTTACGAGATTTTTAGCTTGACAGTTTTTTTTTCCAAAATTGGTCACTCATTATATTAAAAATTATAAAGTTGTACAAAGTCCCATTAAAATTCGTTTCTGGTCTAATAGTGTACGTACGTGACTCTCTCAAACGATATATCTAAAATCGACCTGTGCAAAAAACAGCTTGCCAAACATTGTAAATAAAAATGTGCAAAATCTTCTTTATTTTAAATGGAACACCCGGTATATTATCGATCCGTAAGAATTGGCAGGCAAATATTTGTACCTGCCAAACTGATTGATTTTCAAAAAATCATTTATTCGGTTTTCCTTGAAAGGTTGTTGTTATCTTCTAAGAGAGTAATTATAGGCATGAAGCGATAATTTAAAGAAGGGGTTAGACAAAAACTATGCCTGAAATGAAGGAATTAGAAGGTATTTCATTTCGAGAAATGTATTACAAACATCGATCGCAGTCGTCAAATATGAATTTCGTCGTTCATTAAAATTATGGCGAAGGAATATTTTTCGAAAAAAAGCTTTTTAAGAAAAACTATTGATATTAACCATAGGAAATATTCAATGAAATTTGTAGAGCCTTTGTTGGCGCTTCTTACGGATCGATAATATACCGGGTGTTCCATTTAAAATAATTATGATTTACAATGTTTGTAAGGCTGTTTTTCGCACCCTGTATATCACAGGTAGATTTTAGATATATCGCTTGAGAGAGTCACCAACAGACATTATTTGGCCAACATCGAATTTTAATGGGACTTTGTACAACTTTATAATTTCAAATATGATGACCAATTTAAAAAAAAAAACCTGTCATGCTGAAAATCTCGAAAACCGTCAATATTTTCGAAAGGAAGACTTCAATAAAGTACCTTTTATTTTTCATATAGAAACCGAAAAACTTATAAAAAGTACAGGTTTCGATTTAAAAAAACAAAGTTGAGACCCACCCAGAAAAAACTGATCACCCTGTGTAAGTTTCATTATTTTCATTTTGTAGAGCTCAGAAAATGATATCATTTTGCTCATAAAATATGGAAGACCGCGCACTTGTTGCAGGACCCTGTATAAGATCTCCCTTTAACTCTCCAAGTATTGAATGAATAAATCAGCAGGTTGCGTGTTCCACCCAGTTTTTCAAAAAATGGCCAAGTCTTTTTGTTAACTTACGCCTCAGTAATAATCCACATGGGCAAATATTCTTTTTATCCACTAAAACATTTTCCTTCTTTGCATAGTACCCTGTATAATATATCATTTAATTATATTCTCCACTTTGGAGCATCAAAAGTTTCGCCAAAAATCACCTTACTTTGATATATGGCAAAACAGAGCCGGCTTTAGTCCAGCCTAGGTCCAACATATTGTGCCCTATATCCACCCTTAAAGCCGGCTCTGTGGCGAAATGTTGAATTTAGTCAAAATTGATTATTTATGCTTCAAAGTGTGTACAGGGTCCTGCAACTGCGCTCCGGTGGTCCATAGCTTCTAAACGGCGCAACTTAAAAATTTATTTCGAATGCAAGCACGTTTCCTTCTAGAGAGAGTACCTTTGGAAAATATTCCGAAGTATCCAAGGTGACTCAGAAAAGTTCACCAAACCAAACTTATGTTTTTTGTAATGAACGCCCTATATTTCATCACATGGTTGAATAGAGATTACTTTGACCATTCAAAAAATATAGGGTCATATATGTTCTTCAACGTTATTTCCGGAGATATATCGATATTACTTCAAAAAACACAAGGTATTCAACACTCTGTAACTCCTCGTGGAAAAATAGTTCTAAAAACTTTTGGGAGGCGAAATGACTCCAGTATGGTCTAGTTTCTGTAACACGACACACAGTTGAAATTTCATTACTTTTTGTGTACCGGATAGATCGAAACGCAAATTGAAAGGTATCTTGGTTTTTTCAATTGGAAATTTACGTTATTTTCAAGGTGAAGTGAATACCAAGTGTGATACATCATTCGAAAGGAAATTTTATGGCATTTCCAATACTGAAATTGAATATACGGGTTTCCATTTGAAAAAAACAAAGTATATTTCAATTTGCGTTTCGATCTATCCGGTACACAAAAGGTAATGAAATTTCAAGTGTGTGTCATGTTACAGAAACTAGAACATATTGGAGTAATTTTGCCTTCCATAAGTTTTTGGAATTATTTTTCCACGAGGAGTTACGGAGTGTTGAATACCTTATGTTTTTGTAATGTAATATCGATATATCTCCGAAAATAACGTTGATGAACTGAACATACATGACCCTATATTTTTTTGAATGGTCAAAGTAATCTCTATTCAACCATGTGATGAAATATAGGGTATTCCGTTACAAAAAATATAAGTTTGGTTTGGTGCACTTTTCTGGGTCACCTTGTATTGTTAAAAATTGTTTTGTTAAAATTGTTTTTTCCGTTAACCAGCTGTCATCCCCTTACGAACGGTAGCCCTCAGAAGTCGAAACTTGTGCGAGCTAAGGATTAACGAGGTCTTACCTTTTTACGTGCGATTCCTAGCACTTTCTCGGGCCATCAGAAAAAGTTCTGCAGTCGCTAGGGTTTGAACCTTTTGACTGGCAGCCAAAAGTGATTGAAACAATGTCGCTTTATATTTTCCAAAGATACTCTCTCAAGAAGGGAAGATGCTTGCATTCGAAAGAAATTTTCAAGTTGCGCCGTTTAGAAGCTATGGACCACCGGAGAGCAGTTGCAGGACCCTGTAGTATAAGCCAATAAGGGTTTGCTGATCGTGTTTATACAAGGAAGTGAATTCCTTATCTACTCCAACTGGATGAAATTGTTAAACATGTCATTGAAGTCTATCAAATAAAGATTGGTAAAAAAAAATCTGCTGTGTATTCATTGCAAATATTTAAAACCGAAAATTGAATTGTTATTCAATATCAGGTATTGGTTCAACTGATGAAAAAAAAAAATTAAATGGCCAGCTTGTTTTCATTCATTTATAATCTACAGAAAATACAATAGCTTGATCCGATCATAACTCTGCTTCATTTATCTATATTTATATCTTCAATCATGTCTCAGACTGAACTGTCAATATCCACTCGAAAATCATATTGAATCTGTCTCAAGAGATAACCTGAAACTATTAGAATGTGTGCTTATTAATTAGTTCATTAATTAGAATTATTCAACTAAAAGAAGACTATGTCCTCATTACATAAAGCAGACATTTTTTTATTAAATAATTAAAATGGTTCAATCTACACACAAAAAGATAGAAATGCATATTAATTTTATTACACACTGAGTATCTGAGTATAATGAAGAGTTTTTGAGAGCTAACTTCTCAAGTCTGGTATTAATTTTATACTTATTAAAATGCAATATCGCAAATAGATCTGGAAATCAATCTGATTATTGAACAAGTTTATATTGAATCTCACATTCTTTAAAAACACAAAACCGTTCTGGAATATTAAAGAATATAATTTTCCTATTTCCTTATAAGAGGTTTCCCTAGTATTTCCTGGATGATTCAGTTTTACAATATTGCTTATGCTTTTCGGGAGCCTAATATAACCAGTTGGCTTATTGAACAACATTCATTATTGCTAAACTTGTCAACGAAATTAATTACTAACAAAATAAAAATAGCCTGCATAATTTATCAAGAAATGTGAAATATTCTCTCCATTCTGATACCATTTACCACAATACCAGATAACAATTGGAATTTAGGTATACATATATTGTATTTAACATATAAGATAAGATTTCAGTCAGTCCGGTTTTATCAATAACTCAACATAGAAAATGGATATTTGAAATGTCAAAAATTGTTGTTTCTCTTTTATTCGACTCCAATCATAATTCGCAATCGTTAATATAAAAAATTGTTTTTAAACATTGAAACAAACTGATTCAAAACAAGTTATTTGTAATAGCTGTCACAAATCACCTGTTTTGAAATGCTTGATTCGAGCACCTTGTATTCCTACTTCAGAAACGCGCAATACAATATGTTTGTAAAGCTAAATGGAATGACTCATGTAGACCCATTTTTATCAAACATATTATTCTTAAATTAATTTCCATACTCGTTTTAGAAACTACCTGTTTACCACAAAAATAAAACAGGCTTTATGGCAAAAAACCCCACATATAATACACGCAAATCTACTCAAATGAAAAGTCTTAATCCAACTCTGATTTGAAAAAGTGCCATATTGGTGATTAGAGAATTGAAACCCCTTTTAAACGCGGTATCACACGCTGCCACTTTTCAATTAAATTTTTATAGGGGTAGCTATTACTCCTAGGGACAGGTGAATAATATATAAAAATTAACCTGTCCCAAGATTTTTCATTTGTATTCACAATTACGTAAAAGTGAATGTATCCGTTACTTTAGGACCTCACTGTATATGTATAAACTAAAACGCTTCAACTCTCATGTTTCAAATCGTACACTGATCTAGTGAAGGCATCTATTTGATTGAGTCAACCACAAAATCTTATTAAATAAATTAACATCATTTTCTTTTGATAAAAACATGACGAACTATTTAGAATCATATCTCACAAATCGTCCAAATATTGTGAAATTCAACAACAGTAAATGAAACTGCTTTGTCAGTGTTTCTGAAGTATCCCAAGGCTCGATCCTAGGACCATTACTTTTCACTCTATTCATTAATGATATAAATAATTACATCAAATGTGCAAAATTCTTGCTTTATGCAGCTGACTTGAAAGCATATCAAAATAGAATCTTTGGATGACATAAGAAAACTTCTGTCAGTTATTAATGCCATTCTGAAATTCTGTTAGGATAATGATGTATCCAAATGCAAAATAATGTCCTATACTAGGAAAAATAAAAATTTAAAGGGTAATTACACCATCGATGGTACCAAACTAGAAACTATTAATAAAATCAAGACTTGGGTGTGATTTTCACAAAAAAAAATTCTAATTCAAAGAACATCACCAGACTTAGTTCAGAATACTATAGAAAACATGGTTTCATTTTGAGGTTTTGCAAGGATTTTGGATACTGAACATGTATTATGCTTTTCAACTCATACATACATCCAAATTAGAGTACTACTGCATTATTTGGAACCCAAAACTGAAATATATTCTCAGAAAAAGTTTTTGAGATCATTGAATTGTAGAAGTTATGGAACATATCCCATGCTATCTTATGAAAGCCAAAGAATCGACTTCGACCTCACATTATTGAACAAACGTGAAAAAAATCAAATTTTGTTCATTTTTGGTGTGTTACATGGCCTCAACAATGTACCCACCTGATATATTATCACTCTTTAGTTTTAACAGAAAAGAAAACTGTAGGTCACAATGAGCTTATGACAAGAGGCATAAGATGTCCGGAGGACTGCTCACTGCTAAAATCCTATACAATAGGAAAGTTGGGTCGAAAATCCATCAGAAAACAACTACTTTCCTGGCTAATACCACGACGAACATTGAATTACATCTGATGAAATTTCCGTGCAGAGTTCCTACAAGGTTATCTCTGCAATTGCTTGTTGCATGGGAATGTTCATCGAAACATTCGGACCACCTATATATCGATTTCGGAGTGTTGCTCCTCATCAGTATAGGGTAGGTCTAGCAGTCAATAACTAATGACTGCAACGAATGAATCGACGACCAAACCCATTTACAGACCGAAACTGAGATCGCGCCCGCACAGTGGATTAATTCCAAACTGCGAGCGCCATCTCAGTGCCGGAAGCCCAACCAAAGCAATACCCATGACCACGATCGTCAAGACCGTATATGAACAGAAAAGAAAACTGTAGGTCACAATGAGCTTATGACAAGAGGCATAAGATGTCCGGAGGACTGCTCACTGCTAAAATCCTATACAATAGGAAAGTTGGGTCGAAAATCCATCAGAAAACAACTACTTTCCTGGCTAATACCACGACGAACATTGAATTACATCTGATGAAATTTCCGTGCAGAGTTCCTACAAGGTTATCTCTGCAATTGCTTGTTGCATGGGAATGTTCATCGAAACATTCGGACCACCTATATATCGATTTCGGAGTGTTGCTCCTCATCAGTATAGGGTAGGTCTAGCAGTCAATAACTAATGACTGCAACGAATGAATCGACGACCAAACCCATTTACAGACCGAAACTGAGATCGCGCCCGCACAGTGGATTAATTCCAAACTGCGAGCGCCATCTCAGTGCCGGAAGCCCAACCAAAGCAATACCCATGACCACGATCGTCAAGACCGTATATGAACAGAAAAGAAAACTGTAGGTCACAATGAGCTTATGACAAGAGGCATAAGATGTCCGGAGGACTGCTCACTGCTAAAATCCTATACAATAGGAAAGTTGGGTCGAAAATCCATCAGAAAACAACTACTTTCCTGGCTAATACCACGACGAACATTGAATTACATCTGATGAAATTTCCGTGCAGAGTTCCTACAAGGTTATCTCTGCAATTGCTTGTTGCATGGGAATGTTCATCGAAACATTCGGACCACCTATATATCGATTTCGGAGTGTTGCTCCTCATCAGTATAGGGTAGGTCTAGCAGTCAATAACTAATGACTGCAACGAATGAATCGACGACCAAACCCATTTACAGACCGAAACTGAGATCGCGCCCGCACAGTGGATTAATTCCAAACTGCGAGCGCCATCTCAGTGCCGGAAGCCCAACCAAAGCAATACCCATGACCACGATCGTCAAGACCGTATATGAACAGAAAAGAAAACTGTAGGTCACAATGAGCTTATGACAAGAGGCATAAGATGTCCGGAGGACTGCTCACTGCTAAAATCCTATACAATAGGAAAGTTGGGTCGAAAATCCATCAGAAAACAACTACTTTCCTGGCTAATACCACGACGAACATTGAATTACATCTGATGAAATTTCCGTGCAGAGTTCCTACAAGGTTATCTCTGCAATTGCTTGTTGCATGGGAATGTTCATCGAAACATTCGGACCACCTATATATCGATTTCGGAGTGTTGCTCCTCATCAGTATAGGGTAGGTCTAGCAGTCAATAACTAATGACTGCAACGAATGAATCGACGACCAAACCCATTTACAGACCGAAACTGAGATCGCGCCCGCACAGTGGATTAATTCCAAACTGCGAGCGCCATCTCAGTGCCGGAAGCCCAACCAAAGCAATACCCATGACCACGATCGTCAAGACCGTATATGAACAGAAAAGAAAACTGTAGGTCACAATGAGCTTATGACAAGAGGCATAAGATGTCCGGAGGACTGCTCACTGCTAAAATCCTATACAATAGGAAAGTTGGGTCGAAAATCCATCAGAAAACAACTACTTTCCTGGCTAATACCACGACGAACATTGAATTACATCTGATGAAATTTCCGTGCAGAGTTCCTACAAGGTTATCTCTGCAATTGCTTGTTGCATGGGAATGTTCATCGAAACATTCGGACCACCTATATATCGATTTCGGAGTGTTGCTCCTCATCAGTATAGGGTAGGTCTAGCAGTCAATAACTAATGACTGCAACGAATGAATCGACGACCAAACCCATTTACAGACCGAAACTGAGATCGCGCCCGCACAGTGGATTAATTCCAAACTGCGAGCAGTGAGCAGTCCTCCGGACATCTTATGCCTCTTGTCATAAGCTCATTGTGACCTACAGTTTTCTTTTCTGTTCATATACGGTCTTGACGATCGTGGTCATGGGTATTGCTTTGGTTGGGCTTCCGGCACTGAGATGGCGCTCGCAGTTTGGAATTAATCCACTGTGCGGGCGCGATCTCAGTTTCGGTCTGTAAATGGGTTTGGTCGTCGATTCATTCGTTGCAGTCATTAGTTATTGACTGCTAGACCTACCCTATACTGATGAGGAGCAACACTCCGAAATCGATATATAGGTGGTCCGAATGTTTCGATGAACATTCCCATGCAACAAGCAATTGCAGAGATAACCTTGTAGGAACTCTGCACGGAAATTTCATCAGATGTAATTCAATGTTCGTCGTGGTATTAGCCAGGAAAGTAGTTGTTTTCTGATGGATTTTCGACCCAACTTTCCTATTGTATAGGATTTTAGCAGTGAGCAGTCCTCCGGACATCTTATGCCTCTTGTCATAAGCTCATTGTGACCTACAGTTTTCTTTTCTGTTCATATACGGTCTTGACGATCGTGGTCATGGGTATTGCTTTGGTTGGGCTTCCGGCACTGAGATGGCGCTCGCAGTTTGGAATTAATCCACTGTGCGGGCGCGATCTCAGTTTCGGTCTGTAAATGGGTTTGGTCGTCGATTCATTCGTTGCAGTCATTAGTTATTGACTGCTAGACCTACCCTATACTGATGAGGAGCAACACTCCGAAATCGATATATAGGTGGTCCGAATGTTTCGATGAACATTCCCATGCAACAAGCAATTGCAGAGATAACCTTGTAGGAACTCTGCACGGAAATTTCATCAGATGTAATTCAATGTTCGTCGTGGTATTAGCCAGGAAAGTAGTTGTTTTCTGATGGATTTTCGACCCAACTTTCCTATTGTATAGGATTTTAGCAGTGAGCAGTCCTCCGGACATCTTATGCCTCTTGTCATAAGCTCATTGTGACCTACAGTTTTCTTTTCTGTTCATATACGGTCTTGACGATCGTGGTCATGGGTATTGCTTTGGTTGGGCTTCCGGCACTGAGATGGCGCTCGCAGTTTGGAATTAATCCACTGTGCGGGCGCGATCTCAGTTTCGGTCTGTAAATGGGTTTGGTCGTCGATTCATTCGTTGCAGTCATTAGTTATTGACTGCTAGACCTACCCTATACTGATGAGGAGCAACACTCCGAAATCGATATATAGGTGGTCCGAATGTTTCGATGAACATTCCCATGCAACAAGCAATTGCAGAGATAACCTTGTAGGAACTCTGCACGGAAATTTCATCAGATGTAATTCAATGTTCGTCGTGGTATTAGCCAGGAAAGTAGTTGTTTTCTGATGGATTTTCGACCCAACTTTCCTATTGTATAGGATTTTAGCAGTGAGCAGTCCTCCGGACATCTTATGCCTCTTGTCATAAGCTCATTGTGACCTACAGTTTTCTTTTCTGTTCATATACGGTCTTGACGATCGTGGTCATGGGTATTGCTTTGGTTGGGCTTCCGGCACTGAGATGGCGCTCGCAGTTTGGAATTAATCCACTGTGCGGGCGCGATCTCAGTTTCGGTCTGTAAATGGGTTTGGTCGTCGATTCATTCGTTGCAGTCATTAGTTATTGACTGCTAGACCTACCCTATACTGATGAGGAGCAACACTCCGAAATCGATATATAGGTGGTCCGAATGTTTCGATGAACATTCCCATGCAACAAGCAATTGCAGAGATAACCTTGTAGGAACTCTGCACGGAAATTTCATCAGATGTAATTCAATGTTCGTCGTGGTATTAGCCAGGAAAGTAGTTGTTTTCTGATGGATTTTCGACCCAACTTTCCTATTGTATAGGATTTTAGCAGTGAGCAGTCCTCCGGACATCTTATGCCTCTTGTCATAAGCTCATTGTGACCTACAGTTTTCTTTTCTGTTCATATACGGTCTTGACGATCGTGGTCATGGGTATTGCTTTGGTTGGGCTTCCGGCACTGAGATGGCGCTCGCAGTTTGGAATTAATCCACTGTGCGGGCGCGATCTCAGTTTCGGTCTGTAAATGGGTTTGGTCGTCGATTCATTCGTTGCAGTCATTAGTTATTGACTGCTAGACCTACCCTATACTGATGAGGAGCAACACTCCGAAATCGATATATAGGTGGTCCGAATGTTTCGATGAACATTCCCATGCAACAAGCAATTGCAGAGATAACCTTGTAGGAACTCTGCACGGAAATTTCATCAGATGTAATTCAATGTTCGTCGTGGTATTAGCCAGGAAAGTAGTTGTTTTCTGATGGATTTTCGACCCAACTTTCCTATTGTATAGGATTTTAGCAGTGAGCAGTCCTCCGGACATCTTATGCCTCTTTAGTTTTAATGTACCTGACAAGACTGAGAACTAGAAATGTCATGTTCAAAACTGTTAACAAGAATTCCCCTATTGATAACTGTTTAGTTGCTGATGATTTCCTCAAAATCTCTGAAATAGACCTACTAAATACCTCAAGAAACTGTGACAGTAAATGTTAAATATTAACAAATGTATTTGTTTTATACTTATTTTAACTTCAACATCATTTTAAAATTGTGCTTAAATATATGTAAAAAGCGAAAGTTGAATCTGTTATATCAAACGCCATTTATACAATGTTAAGTTTATGCTAAAAACCTTTGATGTTACCGTTATATTTATGGCAATGCTTGTCCTAAAGTTGACTAAATCCACCATTAGTTGTCCCTATTACGTTGTGTTGTGATATTTATAATTATTTATATTTATTATATTTATTATTATTATATTATTTATCCGCGGACAGCCCATGGCTTTGCGGTTTCTCTTCTTGTTTATTCACAAGATGAATTGTTGTATTTAATTCGAATAAACAAATATTATTATTATTATTTCTATCTGTTTTTATATATTTTACAATAATTAGTTTTCAAGTTATAACTTTTACACTGCTACATGTAAGTAGATTATGTCTTTTTGTAACCAGTATAAATGAATAAATTATTAAAATAATGAACAAGTTCACTCACCCACAAGAAACTATGCAGGACCTCATCTCTGGACATCCTGTTGAAATTGTCCTCCAAAATATTCACGACTTTATGACATCCATCGCACTTATTCGGCTTATCGATAGGGGCCACTTTCGTGGTGCTTTCTGCTGCCAACAGTTCCTGGACTCTCTGGTTGTTGCACAGCCCTGCTACGGAGCAGACAACTTGGGGGTTCATCTGAGACGCCAAAGTGTCGATAAGTTCGGGAATGTAGTTGTCGGCAATTTTATCGCATTCTCTTACGATGGGTTTGAGATAGATGAGACGGCAAGTACCTTCGAACACCTGCTTGATAAGGTCCTGAAAGAGCAAAACCCATATGGATTGATTAAGATGGCGCTACAAGCTATCAACATTTTTTTTTGGAGATACGGGCCTTTTTTTAATGATAACTGGCATTTATAACACACATTTCTTCCTTGAAAAACACCCAAAATGCCTCCTTATTTGTACCAGCAGAATATACACACTTTAATTCACCAGTTTCACACTTTTTTTAATCAAAACCAGTACCTTTTAGGAGAAAATTCTTCGTTCTTCCAACAATCTGTTTTGTTTAGTGAAAATCAAATGAAATAGCAGCTTTCTCGTAATAAGTGCGAAGCTAATTTTGCGACATTGCCAATGTTATTCCAGAAATATTCAATTCACGTATCACATGGAAATGAGTTGATATAACCGCTACATCTTCCCATCAACACTTTAACTGCACATTCAAAACGATGGTACCTATAATGTTTCTGAATGATTGCAGACTGGTAGAATTAGAAGGACGAGAGAGATCACGGAAATGTGCGCAAACATATGCATATACATGCGCACACGCATGTACGTTAACATGTGCAATATATGCAAACGCAGAAAGAAAATCTGTGTTTGTTGAAAACTATTCACTACAAAAATTTCATATTCATCGGTATGCAGGAATTTTAGGGAAACTGACAACTTCTCATTGTACTATTTTTAATTTCTCATGATTCATTGTCGATTCAATGAAAGACATTGATACTGGCCACTTTTTGTTGAGTAAGAATCCATTTCGTTGTAAGATGATAGAATTGAAAAAAAATGCATGATATGAATATTTTGAATGCTCAAAAGATATTTTTTGAAATATGCAGAGCATGTAGAACCATTTTTGCGAAGAAATACTAACTTAAAAACGTGACGGATCACAAAAATTCATTTTTGGTATGTGCGCAAACAAATTGAGAAAGACGCAACCTAACCGCAGGTATAGTCGGGTAAGCCTTGTTGGGTTGGCATAAGGTCGGGTCAGTCGGTTCAAGTTATAGTTATTAACTAGGCAATTTTATGTAAAAAGTGGTCTTAATTTTTTTGGGACCGAAAACAGTTTTTCTTTCTGCGTTTGAAAAAATTTTACATGTTAACACACATTCGTGTGCGCATGTGTATGCATATGTTTGCGCACATTTCCGTGATCTCTCTCGTTCTTCAAATTCTGCCAGTCTGCTTTTATTTAAAAACATTATTATTATTATTATTAAGTACCATTTTCTTGAATGTGCAGTGAAACTGTTAATGGGAAAATGTAGTGATTATTTCAACTAATTTTTCATGTTATACGTGAATTAAATATTCTGGAATCACATTGGCAATATCGCAAAATTAGCTTCGCTCTTACGAGAAAGCTGCTATTTTATTTGATTGTGAAAAGTTGGCGGTGACTAATTTCCAAAATACCAACCTTACATGAATGAAATTCGCTAAACAAAACAACGTGGATTTGAGTTTTTGTGATTGTTGAAAGAAGGAAGAATTATTTGATGAAAGTACTGTTTTAAATGTTTTCAAAAAAAAAAATGTATGGCTTGTAGCACCCGGTTAACGAAATTTTACCGAATTTTCTAAGACTAGCTTTCATCCAAAGGCACCAAAAAGACAAAAATTATTTTAAATTATATAAACTCACCTGTGTTTCATTACTCTCCAAATTATCTCTAGCCTGTTTGACCATATCCAGACATATCTGACAAACGCTGCTGGTGTCTGGGGGAAGTTTCTGGTATACCCAGACTGTGTCAATACAATGACGTACTGCATGGCATCCAGACGCAGTTCTACCAACAATATGTTCATCATTTTTGGTTGAGCAATTTATCTTTTGAGTAGAATTGTAAAATTTGCAGAATCGATACATCAAAAATTAGCAAAATTTTCAAATTTGCCAAGAAGTCATTTCTAGTGATATACACTTTTACTTTCTTCATGAAAAAAAATATCAGTTCTGAAAAATCCTTAATCCATGTATGTTCATAAATTTTGGGTGGAAATTTTGACCACCCTGTGAATTATTTTTGAAAATTCGATGGATCTGTTCATAACTTGATGCTTTAGGTGTGATTAAGTGAAATTTCACATTTACAACTGTTACTGTCTATGAGTTGTAAATTTTTCAGAAAAAAAATCAATATCTCAAAAACTAACCAATTTGGGTATAGCCATTGTTACACAAAGTGGACCTAGACTCTGCTGGAAAATTAAAAAATGTTATGAAATACAGGGTGTTTTTATCTTGAAAGATCCTCCCTGTCTGAAAATATAAACATAAAGCCCTGTATATAGTGACTAAATAAATGATCATAATGCTGGTAACTACCAAGACAATAAATCACACAATTTAAAAATTCAGAAACATGCACAATAATAAAGTGTTTACATGATTCACAAGGTAATTGAAACAGAATTTATTACTGCAGAGTTGGAACTCTCAAGTAAATTGATATCCTGATGATATCAGAGGCTTGAAATTAAAATCATTCAAGGATACAACAATTTATGTTGATAATGAGAAAAGCACAACAAAATCTGGGAATTGAGAATAATATTGTGAACACACTGAAAATTATCTTTACTCGATATTTTTTCAAAAATTTTGTTAGCATTATAATACAATCAAATCTTGCAAATAACTGAAACTGAGAAACCTCCATCTTTGAATTCAAGCAGGGTGAAATAATAATAGCTAACCTGTAACCTGTACCAGTACAGGTTATGCCTTTCGGTACACTCGGAGTATTTATTTATGAGGAGGTATCATTATTATTACTCTCAAAGTTTTGCAGGAATGGGAACGTAACATTTTTTTTTTCGCTTTTTGGTCTTTTTTCATTAGAATTCGAATCATTGTTTGCAATTCCAAGTTTTATTTTAGTTCTGAAAAATTATAGATGACCCTTTATAACTCTAATCAATATTCACAGCATATTTTCATTAATGAACATTTCTAATAATAATAAATAATAAATGAACTTCAATGAACCAACTACATTGATCCAATGGGCCATTGACCTATGTCCTTCAGCCCATTGTAATTATATAATTCGTGCTGGTAGAGCGTTCGCCTTTGGAGCGAAGGGTCAAGGGTTCAAATCCCCTCATGGTCATCGGTCTCGTGCATGGCATCACACGTTGAAAGGTGAGGGCTGCGTCTTCCCTAGCTCACACAAGTCTCTCGAAGACTTCCGAGGGTTGCGCGTAGGGGTGCAATCGGTTGACGGAAATAACAATTTTAGCAACAACAATAAAATAACTTAAAATATAAATACATGTTATAAACCAATAACATTTACAAAAAAAAGAACATTTCTTCCATGGTGCGTCAAACTTTGTCTAATACTTACGTTAAATTTTTGCACCAGTAGTCTGGCCCCCAAGTACATTCTTCAGTGCCCAAATTGTGTTTTTTGTGTCCTGGACGTGGGGGCACAAAAACACCACTCGTGTGGGCTAAAAAATGACAATAGTTTTGGATAACATCAACCCCCAAAATGTCCGCAAGTATATGAATTTTTCTATCTCCAGCCCCACAAACAACATGGTGAAAATCAAGAGTGCCGAACCGGTTTTCAGAGGTAAAAAATTTAAAAAATTCTTAGCTATATATGGGTTGTTGGAAAATGTTTGATATAGAAGGGGAAAAATCGCTTGGACTGCAAATAGCCGCAAGTAGTGTGGGGGTGCGAAAAGATATAATACTAAAGGGAAACTTGTTTTTTTAAAGATTTCTGTCAAAATTAGACTTCCTATCGAAAAAAGGTAGTAGTGGATAATTGAAAGTTCTACAGCTTCTAATTCTACCATTTTTTCACATGACCTCATAAATATGGAGAAAATTTGGTTTTTTATTATTAGCTTCCACAATAATAATGAAATTTGGTATTAATGTACAGTTTCTATATCAAAGAAGCTGTAATTTTTTCTAAGCCAACTATTATTTTTTTTTATTTTGAGATATATTTATTTCAATAAGAAAAGGACCCCGCAAACTCCTTATGGAATTTGGGTCCCGGTGCATTTTTTTAAATTTTTGGTATGATGTAGTCCATGTAATTCTCAATCAATGTTACCATTGCGCCAACCCAAAAAAATGAACAGTTTTGCTGCTAGGGGGCGTTGAAATCACCACTTGCACAGATTAGACTATTTATTTTTGAACCCGGTAACAATATTTTCACTTGTTTCATTGTTGCTAATTTTGCACAATATTGTGCTGTTTTATAAAAAAAATTCTTATCCCCTCTCCTTTTTCCCCTAACTCCTATTACGAAACGCAAAAAATATTTCTCGAGTGCCTTCAAATGTTTAAATATGCCTAAATAAGGGAAATAGAAATTTTTTATGATTATCCCCCCACCCCCAAATGACACAAAACGAAAAAATTTTGGTGGATTTTTCTGAATTTTTGATATGCTGTAGTTCAAGTTATTTTGAATAGAAATTAATTAGGTGACAAACCCCAAAAATGAATAGTTTTGATACTAGGGGGCGTTGAAATCATACCTTGCTCAGAATAGTTTAGATTATGCTGATCAATTGTGTAATTTTTTATAAATTGAAAATCTGAAACCTCCCCCTTACCCCCTACCCCTATTTTAAAACACGAAAAAAATTAATTCCGGACTACTTTTAAATGCTTTATCAAAATAAATGTTTTAATCAGCCCAAATTGAGGAAATCGTAGTTGTTTCACCTTTCCTTCCCTTCAGAAAAATATTGGTGTAGTTCGCTGACTTCTAAGTAAGGCGTAGTTCATGATTTTTGAATATTAATTAATAGGGCGAATATCTTGAAAATAAATAAGAATTAGATATCCACAATTTGAATTTGAGGTAGTGCTTGAATTATGTTTGTTTCGTGTTTTGAAATAGGGGAGGGGAGGTTTTAGATTTTCAATTTATAAAAATTTACACAATTGTTCGGCATAAAATAAAACAAAAATACGTAGAGATAATGTTTCCGCCTATAATAATGAATAATCTATTCTGAGCAAGGTATGATTTCGACGCCCCCTAGCATCAAAACTATTCATTTTTGGGGTTTGTCCCCGATTTATTTCTATTCAAAATAACTTGAACTGCATCATATCAAAAATTCAGAAAAATCCACTGAAATTTTTTCGTTTTGTGTCATTTGGGGGGTGGGGGGATAATCATAAAAAATTGCTATTTCCCTTATTTAGGCATATTTAAACATTCGACGATACATTTGAAGGCACTCGAGTAATATTTTTTTTTGCGTTTCGTAATAGGAGTTGGGGGGAAAAGGGGGGGGGTAAGAATTTTTTTTATAAAACAGTACAATATTGTGCAACATTAGCAACAATGAAACAAGTGGAAATATTGTTACCGGGTTCAAAAATAAATAGTCTAATCTGCGCAAGGGGTGATTTCAACGCCCCCTAGCAGCAAAACTGTTCATTTTTTTGAGTTGGCGCAATGGTAACATTGGTTGAGAATAACATGTACTACATCATACCAAATATTCAAAAAAATCCACCCAAATTCCATAAGGAGTTTGCGGGATCCTTTAATTGAAAAAATTTCGATTTTTTCAATTTCAAAGCAGCATTTTTTTTTTCGAATCATTACTTCGAAATTGTGTAAAACATTATACTGTTGATGTGGAAAAACATTGTCAAAAATGGGAAAGACCAAAAAAACACTTTTTTCAAGATCGATTATTCAGTAAATGTTACTAATTCTTGGTTGTTCATTTAAATAAATCGTTAAAAGTTACTCAAAACGTTCATTGTGATATAATAATTAATAAGAGGTAAGTAATCATTTAAGATCTGAACTGGTGAAAAAGAAAAAGTTCAAACAATAATTTTACCTGAAACATTGCCGAAAATTACACGTTTTAGACAAGAAACACATTTCTTATATGCTTGTTGGGCACACAAATATTGAAAACATTTTTAGAAACAAAGTTCTAAAATTGAATGATGTTGATTCGGATGATGCAGAGCAGCTTAATAAAAAAATGAGATTAATATAAATTTTGATTGTGTATTTCTATTCGTGATTTTATTTAATGTAAAATTTGTAATAAACTTATTTTTCCCGCTGCCGACACTGTAAATAGTCCATACATGCTTAGCAACAAAACAGGTAAATGGCCTATATCATTCGTTTACTAATTCATCTTGACAACGGAACTTAATAGTGTCATTTACATGCCTAGGGAAATAATGACTTTGACTTTGACAAGTAATACCTTCAGCTTCATTCATATCAATTTTTAGGTTATGAGACCTTTTGAATATTATTGTTGTCTGCTTATTCGGTAACTTAGTTACACGCACAAGCAACTTAGAATGAAATAGCGAACGAATAATCATGAAGAAAGGGTAAGAAAACAAACTTCAATTCAGGCAAATTTTGAGAAATGTCAACAAGCAGCGGGAAAAACGTAATAAGTAACACGGAATGTATCGACTGTTATCATCCTCGGCAAGCGACAAGCCTCGGCTTTGCCTCGGCTCGTACTCGCTCACCTCGAATGTTAACACGTCTTTACATTCCTTGTTACTTAAATAACTATTAAATAAAAAAAGCCTTGCCAAACAAAGGTAATTTTTAGCAAATTCATAGGTAAAATTATTTTGTAAACATTTTGTTTTCCAGCAGTCCGAACCTTAAAACAGTTGATTAGTTCCCTTATTAGATATTAGAATGAAATTTTGCATCACTTTTACCAGTTCATTTAAACGAACAATGAAGAATTAGTGACAAAAAACAAAAAGTTAATATTTCGCTGAAAAATTATGTTAAAATTTACTTAAAATCAAATAATTTTTGTGGAATATAAAAATAAAAACCAAAAAAATGTGGGTTTTGGAGTTTTTCTCAATATTTGCAGATCTTTTAATACATACAACTTCAACATTAAAATTTTTTCTACAGAAAGTCTATTTTTACCAGAAATCGTAAAAAACACGTTTCACCCCACAAACCCTCTGCATCCCCCCTCCACTTTCAGTTGTTTGTTGCGGTCCAATTGTTATTTACCCTTCTATATAAGTAATAAATTATTCAATTTTCCGACCTCCCATATAATGCTAAGAATAATTTCTTTATTATTATTGACATTGGTTTGGCAGTCACACCTAACTTGAAGGGGAAAAAGAAGTATTTTTGTTATCAATTTCTACGAGCACTAGTGCGAAATAAAATATTAAATAAAGCACAGTTAATCCTAAACAAGGTGTTTTGTAAAAATTATATGTTGGAAGGTATAATAGGAATCACGCAAAATCTGATTCACTTGTTGATGTTCTGTGAGTAAAATCTCGCAGAATTTTGTTTCTCGTCGGAAAAGTATAGTGTAAAACTCGTGCGGAAACTGGATATTTCATACTCGCCTATGGCTCGTGGTTTGTCATCTCATCACACTCGTATGAAAAATATTATTTTCCGAACTAGTTGTATAATATGCTATTCTAGCACGGCGGATTTCAATCTTGAAGATTTCGCATGATTTTTAGTGCATTCGACAAGGATTATGCAGATATAAGGAAAAATCAATTTCTTTTCAACATTGTCAATTACTACACATTTTTTTATCGTCTCATATTTAATTCAAATAATTGAAATATCAGCAAATTGATTTCTCTGATTTTTCTAGACTATTTATCCACTTTTCTCGTAATAAATATTCATTTAAATTGAACTTTTCAATTGCATGTTGATTAATATCTTCATAAGATAAGAAATCTATTTGGTAAAAAATAATCGATGCGTCAACACCAACGGAAAAACAATTCACCAATCATTTTAGATGAATCATGAGAAGCAGATAACAATATTTTGCATCTACTTGATTTATCTGTAGAATGTTCCCAATAAACGACGTGACAGTCAGCAGAACTGAAGATAATATTAGTGACAGGAAATGACCAACTCAAATCTGAGAAAAACTAGTAATTCTAATAGAACAAGTAATGATCTAATGCATTAACTGGCATTTCAGAAAGTTGGATCATGCAATAAGACACAAATAATGAAGGACTAATGTACCTTATTAGTTTTTCTTGCATAAATTACTGATTCAAACATCTGAAAGTAACTCTTCAGCTTCAGCTTCAGATTTATAAAAATTATTAATTTTTGAAAAATGGTCTCTTTTTCGTGGTTTTCCCGGATCTTCTCAGTGAAAAATACACTTATCTGGTCGTATAAAAAAGCATTTTGTAGGTTTTATGATTCTCTACAAAAGTTCTATTGATTGTAAAACGATTCCTCCAATACTTTATCAGATATTCGCAAAAAAACAAAAAAGTTGTAATTTTTCACTATTCCTTGTTAAAAAAAAATCACAAAGCGGTTTTGCTGGGGTTTTAATTCATGAACCATCTCATTAAAAGTAGTATACTTAGATAGTTTTTCATTATTCATGTTCAATTTTCATTCATGAGTACAACCAAAAGTCCTACAAAAATAGAATACCAATTCATCAGGTCATTGAATGTACAGCAACCTTGGAATTATTCATTTTATCATACTAAATTTGAATAAAATCTGAAGAATAGGTGATAAAATCGTTAAACCATATCTTCTCATATCCCTAGAAAAAAATTACTTTGCTGAACATGGTTATTGATGATTCACATTTTATTTTATTCCAATGATATGTTTAATTCAAATATAGTGATGTCAGGATACCTAATATGTTCGATTTCGCAATGAAAATGAAAATTAGTAACAAACTGCTGAAGCTTTCTTTAAGTGACCAGTGCAAAAATAATCCTCGAATAATAACTTATTCATATTGGATCATCCAAGGTTTTCTCATCCTGAAAAGGAAAACGTTGAGAACAATAAAAGTTTTCAACTCTAAATGGACAATGGTGTACTAATTTTTGTTGAGTTGCCAATAGAATAACTTATATTAGAGAGTAAACAAAGATGACCTGTGGCTTATCTTGCCAAAAGCTAAAGGTCGTTTTATTTTTACAGCAAAGCTAAACACAACGTAGTTTGAATGATTCTAACAATTTCAAGAAAACCACAAGAATGTCATGAAAAATTGTAGCATGAAATACTAATTGCAAACAAAAGGTATTTTATTAAAGAGTATTAAATTGATCCAAGAAACAAAAACAACATTAATTATGATACATTAATTCTTAAATACCACGCCACTAGTTCGATTTTTCCTTAATTATAATAAAATTACAAGTACTTTCTGGATAATACCGGAAGTTGAGGAAACATTGTTAAAACACTTACCAATAATTGCCACAAATGAAAGGAAGAATAAAATCTTCATTTCGAGATTCGAACCTTACTTATTGCTAATGAATTTAATGAATCAGCGTCAAAAATAATAATAACCATCAACGCATAGACCAAAACACTACTACAGCTGATAACTACGTTCTCTTTATTCTGAATTCTGACGCAGATTGTTGTTTTCTTAAAATACGGTTTCATTGATCAAAGTACCGATAATGTCACTTCCAGAGAGAAATAGCAAGATAAATCTTGACGATACTGAGAGGGACAGAAGATTTTAACTGTCATCCAGTTCAGTCCGAGTACAACAAAGAAACACTCGCAATGATTTGCATGACAATCCACCATGTTCGAAATGTTGTTGAAAAAGTTTTGAAGTTTAGTTTGGTAATGCAAGCAAATAGGATACAAATGCTGATTTTTGAGTTTGTATAGAAAACTGATGGGAAAAGCTCAAACAACATCACTGTTTGTCCAAATTCACACAAACAGGAAATTTGAACGTACCTCTCGGGCCTTGATTCTCTAGTTTGACTACCAACCAGTAGATGACTCAAACTGTTAATACATTTTCAAATATTATGAAAATTTCAACACTGTTTATGAAGAAAGAAATGATCGAACTATTGAAATCAAGAGATTCTCTCAGATTCACAAATTTCGCTATTGATAATTGTCTGATTTTTAAGCAATATAAACAATAGAGACGGCAAAAATTAAATGGAATAATTTCCATTGTGCCATCTCCTAGAGGAAATATCAAGTTGTGATGGACTAGTGTTGGAAACCTGTAATTGAAACAAGGACTACTTTGAGTTTGGCCTACTGTCTATGAGATAGCGCGCAAAGTCAATTTGACAAGAAAGTCATATTTTTCACTAAAACCCCGATTTTCCAAGAACAATGATAAATAGAGCGAAAGGGAGCTCATTTCATACCTCTGTAGAGGAATTATTCAGTAATTCTCATCTTAAAAACTTCAGTAGGAATAAAAATTTATTGTAAAAATTTCCCTTATGCCATCTTTTAGAGTTTTGATGGACAGAGAGCGCTGAGTGTTAGGAACCTGCAATTGAAACAAGGACGACCTTGAGATGTGTCTACTGTCTATGAGATGGCGCGCAATGTCAATTCGACAAGAGTGCAATATTTTTAATAAAACGCGAATTTATTCAAAAATTCTGATGATGAGTACGAAACTTATTGCATTTCTGACTTCTGCTCCTCCTGTATGGCAAATTTGGAGAATCTGAGTTGTAAAATTTGTTGTAAAAAGTTTAAAGGGGTTAGAAAAGGCCGAGAAATCAACTTTCTCCGGGAGCCACCATTCATTATGAAAGATCTAGGAACGAAGCTGAACTGCGGAAATTTCTTTCAAATTACGAGTTTTTGTAGTGAAGTACCTATCACTACGAAATATTCATATTGAAAATGGCACCAATTGTTCATTCACTTTCAACATTGAGGGTAAAAATAAAGTTTGAGTTAAATTGTTCGTAACGTATTAGTTCCTGTTCCAATGCAAATCGATATTAATAATAAAGTATTCAAGTTGCGCTTTTCATTTTCCTACACCTAGTGCCGCACCTCAATAAATCATTTTTTGCTTTTTGCATGAACGTAGAAAAAATGTTGTATGCAAAAATTCACTTTTTGCACTTGTTGCATAAATAACTATTAAGTTACGCTGTTTTTCAAAAATCGAATTTTTAAAGAAAAATGCGATTATGCAAAAACTATGAATAAATAGAGCGAAATGAATTTCATTTCTGATTTCTGCATTACAAGCTCTTGCTGTATGGCAAATTTGAAATCAATCTGGGGTGAAAAATTTGTTGGGAAAAGTTCAAGTTGTTTTTGCAAAGGCTGAAAGGTCAACTTTTTCTTAGAGCCACCAAATGATTTATGTTTTTTAATTAAACTCCACTCCAAATGTCACAGCAATAAGAAAGTCTTTGACTTGTACAAACCTAATTGGGATTCTGAATACTATAACGAGAGATGGGAACCTACCTTTCATGTTCAGCTTATGTAAACGAATGAGCCGGATTCAATAAGGGGCCAAAATAATTAGAAAGGGCAACAGGAGGCGACATAATATTTTTCTCATCTGCCCAATACCTAGAGCCGGCCCTGTAAACATACCACATCCATAAGGACCTATGACGAAATCGATTCTATGAGAAACTCCAAAGAAAAATACAAAAACAACTTGGGACAAACATTAAGGTAAGTGCAGGCTATATGGCCAGGTATAGCAATATGGCCAATTCATTGTTTCTCAATAAGTTGAACTATTGAACCGTAGATGTCTCCAGGCATCATCAAAGGGTTGTTGTGGATTGAATACCCACCGACCATTTATCGCTATTTGTTTACCGCGAGCTTTAGTTGGGCATTTGTCGTTGCGCAGTTGATATATGAACTCCCGTTCTTATATAAAATCGTAACAGAAAAGTGTATTCAAATTGAACCAGGTAAGTTTTTGAATATTTTTCACCTGTTACATATACTTTGGACCCTAAGGAATACTATAGTTAAATTACTTTCGCATGTATATTTGTTTTACTTTTTTAATAGACTGATAGAAAAAAAAACAACGACGTCGAGCAATGTGGCCAGTTACCATGTGGAGCAATACGGCCATGGCCATATTGCTCTTCACTATTATTGCCAATGTAAAATTTTGATATTCGTTTATCTTTCAGAATGCCACGTCGTCGATGTCAGGGGTTGCGGGGCACATGGACTGGAGATAATTTGAGTCTTGCTCTCTCGGCAGTATCTGAAGGAATGTCACTCAATAGAGCTAGTATTACATATGCCATACCCAGACGAACACTCAGGAGATATGTAGCAGAAGGTAAAAAGGAAAAGTCATCTCTTGGCCGGAAGACCATCCTAACAAGTGATCAAGAAGCGAAATTAACTGGAAGAATTCATCGACTTGCTGAAATTGGTTATCCACTCACTTCGACAGTACTTCGAAGATGTGTATATCGATATGCCCATACTAACAATATCGTCAACCCTTTTCGACGAGGAAATGAAATGGCTGGGCGTTATTGGCTGCGTGGATTTCTGAAACGGAATCCAAGGATCAGCCCACGGAAGGCCCAAAACCTCAATCCAGCACGAGCTCAGAAGCTCAATAAATTCATTGTCAACGACCACTTCACAAAACTAGAGGCTGTTCTCAAGGAACTCGACATTATCGATAAGCCAGAGAGAATCTACAACGTGGATGAGAAAGGCTGTAGGTTGAGCCTACATCACCAACAGAAAGTATTGGCGAAAAGAGGCGCAAGAAGAGTTCATATTGTAGCGAAGGAACACGGAGAAAGTGTTACCATTGTCTCCTGCGGAAATGCACTTGGAACAGTTATACCCGCAATGATTTTGTTCAAAGGCAAACGTATGAAGCCAGAATGGCTAGACGATCTTCCTCCAGGTGCTACCGCTCATATTACTCCAAAAGGAAGCATGAACATTGAAACATTTTCACTCTGGATTCAACACTTCGCTAAATTCAAAGTGCCTGGACCTTGCATTATAATTTTTGATGGTGCAAAATGTCACTTAGATGATAGTATAGTTATAACTGCTGATAGATATGATATCACATTATACTGTCTCCCGAGCAATACTTCACATGAACTGCAGCCAATGGATAAGGCGGTGTTCAGGGCCTTCGAATATTATTGGGATGATGAAGTTATGAAATATTTCTCCGTTCATAGGGACCGTACAATTACCAAACAGCGCTTTGGAACCATATTTTCTACTGTGTGGGATAAGACGATGACTCCTGCTAACATAAAATCAGGTTTTGCCTCCACTGGAATATATCCATTCAACCGGGATGCAATTCCAGAAGTAGCATTCGCACCCAGTACGATTACCCATCAGGAAAATAAAGAACAGATAAACGTGACTTCTGCTGAACGTATTGACAATCCGCATCATCCTGAAAGTGCTCAAACTGATGCAGTTCCTTCAACTTCTGGGTTGCAACAAAGAAAGCGTCTTCGACAATCAGTCACCAGACACCAGATGAAAGTTCCAATTCCGATTCCTCTGATTTCAGTGTGCACGATTCCAGCGAAGAGCGATCTGGAAGTGATCATGGACACTCCCCTCAACCGAACGTATCATTCACAGAAATGCTGAATACCCCAGAAGGAGCACTAACCAGAGGAACTAAGACATATCGAAAACCTGCCATGAATAGCAGAGCTCAAATTGTAAAGATAGACCTATTCAAAAAACAAGACAAGACACAGAGTAAACTTCCTAAAGGCACCGCTGTGAAGAAGAGCTTAAGAAGTCTTAAAAAATCTACACTGGGACGCAACTCTGCCACTAGTAGAGCTACCCAAGATAGCAAGAATTCTCAAAAACAAACAACTCGCGAAAGCTGGTATTGTCCGCTTTGTGATGAAGACAGGATAGCAGATATGAGACTGTGCAACGCTTGCAGCACTTATATGCACGAGGAATGCCTGGGCCTCACAGCTGAAGATGAAATTGAGCATTTTATTTGCCCTGAGTGTGATGCGAATCATTGAACCAATATGTTCACTAATGAAATAAAACTGTTTTTTCCATAATTAAACACACGTTCTCGAAGTAAGAAATCTTTGTTTTAATTGAATAACGGCCATTTATTTAAAGTCCAAGCAATAAACAGATCCAATAATAGATTTTGACCTATGGCCATATTTGCAATATGAAAATCCCATACTCTCATGCTATGGCCATATTACCGACACGGTGTCGGTAATATGGCCAAAAGCAACTTTTTCAAATAATCGATTTTTTTCTTATAGAATGTCTTTAAACTGACATTTTTTTATGTGAAATGTTAAAATAGATATCAGTTGTCCATGTCCATATTGAGCAGCTGAAACAATTGCCTTATTTATTTCTGGAAAAATTCCGGAAGCTTAAGGTGGCCATTTACCTGCACTTACCTTATTTGTGATTCACCAAAAATACAAGTCTTGTGTATATCTACTTTTCTGAGCTTTGACTCTAGACTTTATATAGTTATAGAATGTAATAGTTATGATCTTAGGTTAGATCCTGAATAAATGGCTACTTGAAAATATTTTTCAGAATTATGCAAATCTGCTTTACATAGAAGAACCTCCATTCGTTCAGAATTTATTTGAAGTTTCATCATCGTTTTCCAAGTTCTACATTTTGTCGCCATTACTCATGATTTAACGAAGTTCGGTAAAAGCCACATAAGCCTTATTTTGTTCTGCGGATGCTCTCCGCTCGTTTTGCATTTAATTTCGTATTCAGTAGGAGTGTTTCAAGTATTTCGAATATTCCTACCCGTTTACTTTGTAAATTTCATCGCCTAATTGAGAAACAGTAATGAAGTAGGATTAAAACGGGGAATATAGTTTATTACCATAAGAAAATTTTATCGTTGGCAGAGTTTGTGAGTTAAAATACATTCAGAGGGTAACCCCAATTCCGAAAACACTCAAAGAGAAATGCTAAAAACACGATGATTTTGTTTTAAGGTGTGACAACTATTGAGCTAGTCCTCAACCTGGCTTCCAGCTCACGTACACGAAAGTTTCAAAGGACACATGAATAATAACTTTATTCAGTACAGTATCAAATTACAGATTCACAAATTGCAGAACAGCTGAATAAATAAGTAGAAACCCCAAAAAAGCTCGATGAGAGCTTGTCTATGGGTAATTCCTTATTTTTTATTTAATTTTTTTTTTAAGTTATTCCTCTGCTTTGAAGTTATATGCTGTAATTCTATATAAAAACATACATGGCTACATACATTAACTATGAATACAAAATATTAAATGATAATAATGATATAGCAATGACACTAAAAAGTATACTACTTTTATAAACTTTTAACTGACTTAACTATATTATAGGTGTATAAAGAAGGAAGACTAATGTCTTTAATTGGACTTTATGGATCAACTATATCATGGAACATTTTTCTGTCGTTTAATAAAACCCATTTTTCTATTTTTTTATTGAAAAGAGTTATCGAGTTTATATTTCTCAGCTCCATTGGTAACAAGTTTCTCAATTTAGTGCCAATAAATACGAAGTATCGTTGACCAATCGCTTTCCAGGTTCTAGGTAGGGAGTTGTTCGCCTTTATTTTGGAGCAGGTGCTATATTCATGATTTATTGGACTCATATAGTTGGATTTGTATAAGTGAACTGGTACTTTATTTTGATGTCCTTTTAGACTTATTGGATATCAAGTAACCCAAACAAGTCAAGTGGCGTCAGATTTGGAAATATGGCTGGCTAATGAATCGACCTAAATCTCCCGATCCGATCCCTTGCGATTTCTTTCTATGGGGATATTTAAAATCTGAGGTTCATAGACACAGACCTTTCAGACATCAAGAACACCTTGAAAATAGTATATGAGATTGTGCGGCCCATGCAAGTGCCGCCAGTTATAGACCGGGGGATAGTGACAGATTTTGGGACACGATTTTACTCAGTATGCCTTGTGGTGGACAATATTGTCCGTTTATTCTCATGATAATAATGCATGAATCAAAGAGTCGTCGTAGGTTCTTCATATTAAAAAATAATTATAGTATTTTCGAAAAATTATGTGTTTCTGTAAGATACCAATCATGCTGCCATGTGTTTTGTAATAAAATAATAGACGTAAAATACTAGGGAAACCATTGGCATTTCCTTTTATCAAAAACAATTTCACGTGACCATACCAGCCATTCGGACCCACCCTGATGACTTGCCAATGGTTTTTCGAGTATTTTAGTTTTATTATTTCATCACGAAACACATAGCAGTCTGATTAAAATCGTTCTTACAGTAATGACAAAAAGTTTTTGCCCTTAATATATTTTAATTGTTATTGTCGGTTTTATTTGATATTAGAAAATAGGTATTTGTCGTTATTGAAGTATACATTTGGTATTGGTCGTATAGATGATAGACCGAATGCGTCTATACTCAAATTTATTGCTTGCACGGAAAAAAATGTAATGGTAGCAAATAAAATTTGCATACTACCCAGTGAAAATTTGCATACTATATGGGACAAGTACACGCTTTATAGCCACAAGAAAAATTAGATTCCTGAATTTGATCACTTGCTGTAATTGAAGTAATTTTAGGAATGTTACCTAACGATACCTTTTATTTTATTAACGTCAATCTACGTTTGATTTGCAGAGATTCTCAGTTTGATAACTACTAGTGACAAGTAAATTTACCATTGATGAAGAATGATTTACTCTCAAATAACTCATATACTTAAATCTACTAAAAATGTATTAGTTGCTACTATACAATATTCTACTGCAGCAACATTTTTAGATTATTACAGTAATTTTAGTTTACTTGGCCTTATCAAATGACTCACTTGTGGGTAGTTTATTATTGTCTTACCTTTAATAGCTTTCATTCCATCATTGGTATCAGAATACAACGGACTCAATTGAAATATCCACTTGCTATCATTTGTTTTTTATAAAGTCTTATTTTCAATACATTCATTCCATTCTTGAATTTAAAATGATATGAAAGGTTCGGTTGCTTGCACCAAGGTAGCAATGATTCAGTTTATACTATAAGAAAACGTAAGTGCATGTCATAACTTATCAAGAAAAACTGGAGAAAGATTGAAGTTTTATGACAATATTTTTTCGTGAACCTTAAGTTGATATGGAAAGAAGTATAAAACATTTTGACGGTTCTTTTAAACAAATCATCGCCTCTGGCCATACCCTTACTGGATCACTCAGTACATCATGTTTCATAATTAAAAATTTCGGAACTTTGTTGAATCTGTTTGTATTCATCAGTATGAATGAATGAACAAGCCGGCAAGCTAATGTCTTTCCTCATTATGATCATAACAAATCCAAGTTATGCATAACATAATGTAGAATTAGAACGTTCTGAAAATTGAAAATAAAAGATATCGAAGAAATGAAATAAAAATATGTAAATTTTTAATATTTTTATTAAAACAAAAAACAGTCTTTTGGAAAATTTTCCTGATTCTATTATACATAACATGTCAATACTCTAGAAATGTTAGGTCAATATCCACATTCTACATACCAACAAGTAAAATACATAAATCAAACTAACACTATTCACACAACTCACAACAGTAATAATAGTATAATTCCGGCACACGATGTAACACGTCCACATACAACTACTAACTCAAATGCTGGAATGGGGCCAGTTGATGATCAGTGCAATTGTTACTACCGATTAATCCTAAACTGGTCGCATATCAACAAGTAGGTGAACAGTTTCATTATCGTAGGAACACCTAGCTCTACTGCAAATAAACAGTTGTATTATTCCTGTAACACGAGTCTCTGTTGTTATGACATACTTTTCAGAAACACGAAGTAAATAAATATGAACACATTTCCAGCGCTAGTAAAATGTTGACATGACATTATACAAAGTGAAATATCCAATGTTCGAAGCACTTGCTGTATGTAAACAATATTATAGCTACAAGTTCATGCGTTCAGAATACTAATTTTTTTAGAGACAAAACGTTATTTTATCCACAATCACCTTATAATTGAAGTTTTATCCACACTTTTGAACCGTATAAAGTACCACTTTATCCACTAGTGGAATAATGAAATTACTTTATTCCACTAGTGGAATAATACAAAAAATACAATCTGGAATATCAATCACATTTTACTTATTTTCAGCAACTTCACAAATTTTTACAAATGGAGTCGATAAACAATCGAAAATACATAGCAACCCTTCAACACCTCCCGATATGTTATTTCAATGATTTTTGAGGAGGTAACAGCCGCTGTCAGAGCAAAACGTCAAATCATTTTGTGATGAAAAATTTCCGCGATTCTGTCTAAATGAATGTGATTGTGAATAAAGCATTGTATTGCATGCGTGTTTTAGATACATTTTATTCGCTTAAGAAATTTAAACGCTCGAGCTTCGCTCTCGCGTTTAAACATTCTTGCGCAAATAAAATGATATCTAAAACACTTATACAATAAATAACTATTCTTTAATATAGGTATTAATTTTCTTACCACAATCGAAAAAAAACAGGAAACCGTTTTACTTGGACCATTTTTTTCCGTGTACATTTCACACTCTGATCGAACTGTTCTGACATCGCAAATTGCAAAACTAGCCGGGAAGCGTTACTTTGCGCATGCTCGTGATCTTTTAAATGACTCTGATATTTATGAAAATACCAAAGTAGACTACCTACAAAACAAAGAGTCTTTGGAACTAATACTCTGTGTGCTTGTGAATATCAATCACACTCCAATTATATATTTATCTTTAATTATGACAAGGAGCAAGTTATTTGTACAGTGCTGCCGTTGACTGAAGTATGGAAACTTTGATAATGGTATTACTTCTTTGTCAGTGTTCTGTTTTTATTTCCAGCAAATGCTGCACTTTAGCGCTCGTAAGTGAAAAACTTATTGCTGTTACAGTGGCGGCAATAAGGACTCGGGGCCCCCCCCGCCAAATTTTGTTAGGATATTCATACATGTGGAAATAAAATATGGAAATAGCAAAGAGGTCCAAGAGGCCCCTTCTGAAACTGCCCCCCTCCGCACGGCGGGCTCTATACGAACCCTGCGGGCCCCTTATCGCCGCCACTGTGCTGTTATCAAAATAGTGTCAAGTGCACTAGTGCATTTGGACCGTTTTTCTCGGTGTAGTTATAATCACCTTCCAAACGGGTATAGTTGTCGTCAAACATATAAGATAAATAAAAAAAGCCGCAAAAAATGGTCTTATCTTTTCCTGGAACGTGCCACATAATGTGGGGGCAAGTGGTGCAAGAGTTTGAAATAGCTAGTGCATTATAGGTAACTTCGCCATGGGTAAAGAATTTTTCAATTGCATCAAATTCATTATTGACAGAGGATTAATTAATCCAATTTTATTTAGATTAATGAGTATACTAAGTACATAGATACGAGTAATTCAAAAAATATATGCAGTATAATGATTCAATTTATCATTAATGTAAAAGTTATTCAACAAAAAAATTACAAATAAAATACATTCTTGTATATACAGAGTGTTCATTCAGTACTGCATTCTTCACGACTCAACATCTGGATTGTCAGGAATTCAGATATTTTTTTCAGATAATTTAAAAGTGATCTAGAGAAGGGAATTCTCAAATAAGTGCATATACCAACATGGTCTTCCATGAAAATAAAAAGGGCCAGCTTCACGTAAAGTTATTTTTCGATTCCCGACTGTCACTCTCGGAGCGAAGTTGCATGCCAAACTACATACGCACATTCAAATATAGTACGCCAACTTCATTCCTCGAAGCTTCTCGATAGCTAGTAGGCCTTTTTTCGCGATGTGTTCTTTACATTCAAAGAGAAAAATTGCATGTATAAAATTAGAAAATGAAGATTCCAGAAGAAAGACACAGAGTATTGGTCCAAAAATGGTACTTGCGCCGAAATCACATTAAGACTACTCGAAGCAACTATACCTGTCTTCTCGTTACAATTCAATTCGACTGTTCTTCTCTACAGTCGGAGCGGCGCGGGAATTGTCCCATCACTTTCAGTTTTGGATGACTCCTCTGTTCGAATCGCGCTAGAAGTTTAAGAAGGTTGGAACGTCTCGCGCCGCGTCAGATGCGAGAAGTGCCAGGCACATGTTGACACTTCACGTTCGAATTTGGAGTGGAGCGATGGAGTGTCACTTTGGAAGTCACGAAAAACTGCACGTGAAGGGCCCACTTAATTTCAACTTTCCAATTGATCGCTCTGTGTTTCATTTATATGAACTCTCTGTAATTCTATGTTTTCAGATTGAATAGTGTGTTGCCACGCTATCATTATTTATACAGATTTCATTGCGAAAAATCACTTCACTTTGAACTGGAATAATACTTTCGTGTTTGAAGATTTTCTAATAGATGATATGCACAATGTGTGATTTTTTTCTGATTGAAGCTCTCAGTGTGGTATGTCAATGATCAATTGTGCTAAAATTCCAAAATTATATTTATCATATGGGTGTCTTGAACGGACTTTTCATCCGGCACAATTACATTAAATTTTGGTGCCAAATATAGTTTTCTCGATTTTTATCGGTGATTTCTATCAAGTTTTAGTGCAATCATATATTTATTTCTTACATAAAATTTAATGTACTTTCATAACCTAAAATCAAATTTGGGAATATAATCAATATTGGACACTGGCATTCTGTTTCGTACAATTATATTTTTATTCATCTGCTCTTGGGTATTTTGTGACTCCCTAAAATATTCTGAATAGCTGGGTGGGTGAAAAACATACAGTCTAACTCCCACCATCCGGTTATATCTCATTTCCACTGGATGTAATGGATCGCCTTCGTTGGATATCTTGAATAGTATGTGATTGGTGATCCTTCAGTAATTAAAGTAAGTTAAATATTAATTTTCAACTTTAACGCCCTGCATCTCAAAAACGAATTGTTGTCTTTTACATGTTCACCTATAGCCATTATTTTCTGTGCAATGTGAGAAATTAATGAAAGGACCGGTCCACCTTAAGAATCATCCTGTATGAGCAAATATTGTGCTAGTCCTCACATTTCCTCCAAAAAAAAACAATCACAAATATATATATATATATATATATATAAGTGAAAATAGAGTATATTTCGTTTTAATTCCGAGAGTTCTAACCTTTGACAGCTGTTTCGTGCTAACGTACTAGAAACTTGATTGAACCTTGGGTTGGTCAGAACAACGAATTGTTGGCTGCCTGTCAATTTGTGGACAAACCTCTACTTTTGGATTCCTTGGTTCGTGTCAAATTAAGTTTCAACTAGTGACTATATATATATATATATATATATATATATATATATATATATATATATATATATATATATATAAAATCAGTGTGAGTCAATATCAATACTTACATAACTTCAGGAAATTACCAGGAAATCAATTCCTATTTTGTCAATAACCAAACAGTTTTTCAGACTAAAATCGCACTAAATCAATAAATAAAATTATTGACATCTCTACCTTTATTCAAATTATTCCACCAATCGCCCCCACGTAACACTTAGCGCGGAAGATGTAAAGGCCCGCACAGCAATTAGGAATGTTTTTTCCATGCAGGGTCGGGCGTAGTTATAATAGAAATCACAGCTGTTTGCGGTACGCGCAGCTATTAGCAAATTAGATTTCGACGGGGCAGTTGTTTACCCAATCTAAGGATACTAATAATTATAAAAATGGATGATTCTGAATACAAAAGTTACAGTGCTTTTGTTAAATTAACTTGAATAATCTGCACGCATCACAATATTTAGCAGCATATGTACAAGTCCGACCCTGGTTGGCGGCATGGGAGTCAATTTCATGCTAATCGACCATTTTTTGCGCCTTTTTTTATTTATCTTATATGTTTGACGACAACTATAACCAACCCATCAGAGTAATGATTGTGGCCGTCTAGAAAATAAAAACATAAAATTTCGAAGCTTTGAATCTCAGGAGACTCCAACTTGCAAAAGTGTCCCCAGAGAGGGCGGGGATCACCCCTGCAGCCCTGTAGGAGCATCATCGCAAACAAACTGTCCTTTTTAACAACAGATGCTGCTCATTACTGCGCACCGACTATAAAACCGCTTTATGTCTTGTAATGTGGCGGGAAATTGTATGGCCTTGTTTGGCTATTTATTATATTATCTGTAGGTTTCGTTTGGAGGGGCCGTGATTTATGTAACGCCCGGTAAAAAGAAGAGCAATAAAACGTGTTTATTCTGTACTCGCGCCGGGTGGGTAAATAATCTGGTAATTTTTGGATTCTGGGGTGAGTTGTTTGATCAGAATAACACGCTAGGAGTTTGTATAGACGCGGAAAACACTGAATAACCCATATAAAAGTTAGACTAGATAGATGAAAACTGATGGATGTGTCTGGGGATCAAATTTTATGACAAACTTAATGGTGAAAACCGCATATCGATATCTATCATCGTTTATGAGTTACAGCGTGTTTTTAGATAAATGTTCATTTACGAAAAGTTGCTGTAACTTTTTTCCTGTCGAAAATTCCTTGTTTCTATAAAAACATTTCCAAAGCACTTTTTTACGTAGAATTTAATAGTGTAAGTGATTTATAAAGAACAATGAAATATATTTCTTCACAGAAGGTGTTCAAAATGTCCACCAGCTTTTCCTACACATAGGCGACACCTTTTCTGAACGCTTTTTGTCGAATTAATTAGTTCAATAGGAGTGAGAGAAGCAAAACTTTGCATCACTGCCGCTTCCAATCGTATCTAGAAATGGTCGACAATTTAAAAATAAGATCTTTCAACCTTCCCCAGAGGAAAAAGTCCATAGGCGTTAGGTCCGGTGATCTGGCCGGCCAACGGTTGGGTCCTTGGTTGGCTATCCAATTATTACCAATATTTGCATCCAATTTTTTTTAAACAATTGTAGTGTTGTGAGGCGAAGCTGTTTATCGAAATACTCTACTTTCAAATCTACACATTTTTGCATTCGATTAAACCAATTGGCAAAGCAGTTTTTCCACTCCGAAGTGGGTATCTCCAATACATGGTTTTTGAATGCATAAACAGCGTCTGGGGCGTCGAAAAGCGTTGACCACGTAATTTGTTCTTCACTTGAGAGAACAAATAGAAATCATTGGGTGCTAAATCAGGGCTGTACGGCGGATGACCCATGAATTCAACGTTTTGAGTGCTCAAATAGCGGGTTGTTTGAGCCGATGTGTGTGAGCTCGCATTGTCATGATGGAGAATTATCCTTCGTCGACGGTTCCTTTTCCTTATTTCATTGATAACTTCTGGCAAACAAATAGTAGTGTACCATCTAGAGTTTACCGTTCTACGTTGCTCTAAAGGCACGGTTGCCACATGGCCGTTTATACCGAAGAAACAGGCCACCATTTGCTTCGAAGTGCTGCGAGCACGAACAACTTTTGTTGGATTTGGTTCATTTTGAAAGACCCATACAGTCGACTGCTGTTTAGATTTGGGCTCATAACAATAAATCCAAGATTCGTCACCTGTGTATATGTTATAAACTGCATTTGATGCACCGCGGTCATATTTTGTAATCATTTCCTTGCACCAATTTACACGAGTCTTTTTTTGATCGATTGTCAAATTGTGCGGAATCCAACGAGAACAAACCTTTCTGACTGCCACAGCATCTTATGTATACTTGTCATACTAATGCCCAGGGATGCCTCGATCTCGCGATATGTCACATGACGATCCTGCATTATCAGTTCGGACACATCATCAATGTTTTCTCGCACAACAAACGATTTTGGACGTCCATCTTTAACTTCGTCCGCCAGCGAAGTACGGCTACGTTTGAATTGAATTCACTAAACCATCGATATATTGTGGCCTTGGATGGTGCTTCATCAGCAAAAATCGAAGTTGATCGGCACACTGCTGTTGAAATAATCCACGTCGAACATCGTGAAAAATCATAGCACGAAAATGTTCACGATTTAGCTCCATTTTTTGGCCGAGATAAAATTTTCAGATGTATATTAACAATCCAAATAGCGTATTTATGACAAAAAGTTCTGATTACGTATACTGTCAAAAATGTCAAACTTTGCGATAGCGCAGTTGGATCGCGCCTAGCAACCCAAGTGTTGCCAATTCTGAATACATAAATAGCAACCCTCCTATGAATCAAATAACCCAAGAATTTACCAAAACACAATCCACCATCCCAATTCCACTCCGGTTTCCCGATTTGCCAAAGAAACCACACCGAACGTTCCCCCGTCAACTAAACGGCTACATGAAATATTGCTTTTCCGCTTTCACGTTTGCAGTGTTTTCCAATTTAATTTCCATTGAATTATTAAAGATTACCCGAATGGAAATTGGCATCGCAGCACGCCGAATAATAAGAAACATACGTATTACCATGTAAATCGCGTTTGACTCGATGATAATGCTGTTCGCCATTCGCCACGTCAGATGCAATTTATGGCTAATATATCTAGCAAGCCGCGTTGGGATAAAGGTCCCGGCCGATACCACCCCTTACGGACGCGTAAGCCGACTTATCTTTTATCGAATGCCTCTGTAAACCAATTACGTTTGTTGTGTAACAAATTTGGTCTATAGTGTGTGTTGTGTATCGTCTGTAGCGCAACTTTTAATCCTCATTCCAGAGTTGGCAACTTTCAGTCTGAATTATTCGAAGTTTCTATGGATGAACCGGTGATATGAGAATATTACGAAAATCGGACGAAGTTTTCAATTGGTGCAAATGCCTTCACTAAGACCACTGTTTGAATAGAAGTAAGATAGTGTCATCTAGCGTGAATACTGAATACATGAATACTTGACGTCATTTTAATACTGAACCCAGTGTTCCTTGATTGACTCTGCCTTACATGGTGGTTCTTCGGGTTGTAAGGCCGACGTATGTTTACAGAAGTTCTCGACGTTTCGCCAACACGAGTGGTGAGTATTTTCAAGAGATATTTTTTCAAAGTTTCTTGTTTCTTAATTCGCTGTCAAATGCTTGACATTTGTTATACATGATTATACGGTGTCTCAATAAATACCTACCTGTGATTTGACGTTCTTACATCTGATTGGTCCATAGCGTTAGCTGACATCATAGAATCGTTCGTACCGTTATTTTGTGGGTAGGGAGCTAATTGAGAATTTTTGAGAACTGGAAGCCAAACCTTGTTCAATTGTAGTCCTTCTTCGGTTCTGTTGAAGTTGTTGTGGTATTTCTGAATTTCAATTGCTTCCCGGAAGAGTCTTGGGTAATAGGCAGATGTTGAAGAGATGACTTGAGTTTCTTCAAATTTCACTCTATGATTATCGTTGTTGAGAGAATGTTCTGCGACAGCGGATTTCTGTGTGTGCCCTAACCGACAGTAAGCCTTGTGCTCTTTGATTCTTGTTTTAACGGAGCGTTTCGTGGTTCCGATATAAACGCTGCCACAGGAACATGGAATGCGATAAACCCCAGAAGACATCGTATAACAAATGTCAAGCATTTGACAGCGAATTAAGAAACAAGAAACTTTTAAAAAATATCTCTTGAAAATGCTAACCACTCGTGTTGGCGAAACGTCGAGAACTTCTGTAAATATTCGTCGGCCTTGCTCACAAAACTTATTCACATTGCATAACCCCTTCCTTTAATCCCATAAGGATGGCTAACTAGTTCACTTCTATTTAAACAATGCTAAAACTCAGGATCATACTCAATCAAAAATAAAGCCTCTTATGTTTGTTTGTTAGATAGTACCAGAATTTTAAATATCGGAATGAAAATGCAAATTTTCACTTTCGGATTTTTTTTTTCAAGTCAGAGGCTTTTTACAATATCTGTCAGGTGTAATTCAATGTCCAACGTGGCCTTAGCCAAAAAAGTTCTTGTTTTCTGTTAGATATTATAAGAAAATCTTATCTTATCTTAGGTTTTTTCCATTTCCAGAGGTGTCATACTTTTTCAATTGAAAATGTTTTCTTTTTTCAACATAAATACCTTCTTTTACGATTGAATCTAGTTTAGACATGTTTATTGAAACGAAGACTTTTTTCTCAAAATTTCACCTTTTATGGCGAAAATTCGACTCATTTCGAAAATTGGACTTTTTTCTCGAAATTTCTAGTTTTTTCTCAAATTTCAAAGTTTTTTTCAAAGTGCCGACTTTTTCGTGGAAAATTTGACTTTTTTTTCGAAATTTCGACATTTCAATTGAAGTTGTGACTTTTATAACAAAAATTCGCAAAATGTCAAAATTATTTTAGATACTTATTTTTCTCAAAATTTCAACTTTTATGTCGGAAATTCGACTCATTTTGACTGTTATTTCGAAAATACAAATTTATTACGAAAATACGACTTTTAAAGTCTTTATCTCAACTTATCTCTTGAATTTCCAATTTTTTCTCGAAATTTCTAGTTTTTTCTCGAATTCCAATTTTTTTCTCGCAATGCCAAGTTTTAGGTGGAAAATTCGACTTTTCTTGGAATGTAGGCTTTTTTTCTTGAAATATATTTTTTTTCTTTGGTATTTGGCATCGACTGCTATGGTCATTAGCCATGTGTTCTTTATAGGCCTTGTTACTAACTCCATGCGCCACCTTAGGTGGCAGCATTGTTAATTGGAACGCAACAGTGAATCGTGCAGGATCACCCTAGTCTAGCCACGAGATTTCAATAATTTAATCGGTTAAATTAAATTAAAAAATCCCAGCCCAACCAGGGTTCGAACTCCGGACCTTTCGACTCGGAGTCGGACGCTCTAACCACTGCGCCACTCCCCGACATTTTTCTTGAAATATTATCTTTCATGTCGAAAATTCGACTCTTTTCTTGAAATTTCGACGTGTTTCTCGGATTTCTAGTTCTCTTCTCGAATTTTGACTTTCTTCTCAACTTTTACGACTATTAATATTAAGAAAAAATTCTCCTAAGTTTTTTGTAGATTTTCAGAAGGCAATCAAAAAAGGTTTTGTGAAAAATTTCAAAATCTTCAGCCGTTTTTGAGATTATGTGTTAGAAAATAATTATGATCATTTTCAAGTTCCTAAGTTTTAGTTTTTTTCTCGAAATTTCACCTGTATGCCGAAAATTCAACTCATTTTTCGAAAATTCGACTTTTTTTAAAAAAATACGTATTTCGTTTCAATTTATCTCTTGAAACTCCGACTTTTTTCACGAAATTTCTAGTTACGATGCCACCGGTGAGTTTTTCAAAAACCTCACAGCGATTTCTCAGCTGCATCCCTCTAATAACTCGTCTCTATTTCCGCAGCACGCCTCTGCAGCGGGGTCCATATTTAGGGGTATTTTCCACCATTCCGCACCCCACGTTGATGATTAATTACAGGGCGATGAATATGCATGAGGCAGCGAGGCGCGTTATCTGAATACTAAATACTTCGAACTCGACGACATCGCTACACCGTTTTCATACGATTAGGAGCGAAAGCGTACGTAAGGGCGTACAAGGGGGGGGGACAACGCAGCGAGAGCGTTCCGCCGCGTCAAATCGATCATTATCTTTATCGGGCAATTAGCTGATTCACTTGTTCGCATATGGTTGACGCGATATAAGTTAATGGTATTCAAAAAGAGATTACGATTCGTACATTTGTCGGGCAAGGATGGTGTGAAAAGTACGGAGGCGTAAAAGGACCACGAGCAATTTTTTTTTGGAATCCTGACTATATAGTCGGAACCCCGACTTTAATCTCGGACCTCCGTCTTTAATTTCGGATCCCCTACCTTAATCTCGGATTCCCTACTTTAATCTCGAAGGTCCGACTCGTATCTCAGAGCCCCGACTTTAATCTCGGAGGTCCGACTTCAATCTCGGACCCCGACTTTAATCTCGGACCCCCTACTTTAATCTCGGGGGTCCGACTCGTATATCGGAGCCTCGACTTTAATCTCGGAGGCCCGACTTCAATCTCGGACCCCGACTTTAATCTCGGACCCCCTACTTTAATCTCGGGGGTCCGACTTTAATTTCGGACCCCCGACTTTAATCTCGGACCCCCGACTTCAATCACGAGGGGCCGACTTTAATCTCGGACCCCAGACTTTAATCTCGGACCCCCGACTTTAATCTCGGACCCCCGACTTTAATCTCGGACCCCCGACTTCAAAGTCGGACCCACGAATTTAATCTCGGACACCCGACTTTAATCTCGGAACCCCGACTTTAAACTCGGACCCCCGACTTTTATCTCGAACCCCCGACTTTAATCTCGGACCCCCGACTTAAATCTCGGATCCCCGACTTTAACCTCGAACCCCCGACTTTAATTTCGGACCCCCGACCTTAATCTCGGACCCCCGACTTTAATCTCGGATCTCCGACTTTAATCTCCATCCCCTTATTTTGATCTCGGAATTCGACTGTGCTCTCAGATTCTAGAATTTTTAGACACAAAATGAAACGTTTTTTCTTGTTCACTATTGGTTAAAAGGTTAAGGTATCTAGATTTTATTTAAAATATGAACAGGATGTTTATAAAATTAGATGTCGAATCATCTGCGACTGAAAGACAGATTTCAGTCGCTATTTTCCATATTTCAAGATAACCTCTTGGAAGGTTTTTTGAAAAGGGAAACATTCTCAATTAAAAATTTAAACAAACATGACTCCTCTGGAAAGAACTTTCGATAAAAATTAAGCTATTTTTTGTAAAATATCTAACAAAAAACAACTAGTTCCTAGCTAAAGCCACTCTGGACATTGAACTATATGTGATATATATTGTATTGTAATAATAACAGCCGCTGTCTACCCGCACAGGCTATGCCTTTGGGTACACACTCTTCGCGTGTTTATAATAATAATAATAATAAATAAATTTTATTCACACACACATAATAAAAACCCATTAAAGAAGACACTCACACTATATAAATACAGTTACAAGTACGAGTGACAACATATAAACAATCTAAAATACAAAAACACGTGTGAATAGAATATACTCGGTAAGTGACCAACACTTGTTCCGAGAATAAAAAACATACATAAAAAGAGAAAAACTTATCTAAATACAAATACTAAAGAGATAAAAACAATTTGCTAGCAAAATTTGGATCATATTATCATTGAAGGATTTGGGAGGTTGAGAATAAAATACAACCAGAGGGTATATGTTTCATAACACAATTTTACTGGTGAGGAAGTATTATTATTATAACTTGAAAGAATAAATTTTATTAAAATTCATTTATTTTGTAGAAAACAACTAATTCCCTAGCTAAGGCCAAGCTGGACATTAAACAGCATCTGAAAGATATTGTGAATAGAACCTTTCTTGCAAATTTTCACTTTCAGATTTTTTCTTTCAAGTTATATGGTCTTTTCACAATATCTATCAGATGTAGTTCAATGTCCAGCGTAGCGAGTCATTTTCGTTATATTAATAGTAATTGAAGTAATGTTCGTGGGATTCCGCATTTTTGAAATATTCTCAGGCGGCCAAAGTCGAAAAATGCAATATTCTATATAGAAGGAAATCAAATTTTCGAAAAGTCGCAAATTTCCCTCGGACTCAATGAGCTGATTCCAAATATCACATTTAAAATTTAATTCTACCTAACTGGAAACTGAGTACATTCTCTGATTCAGAAACACCCTGTGGATTGCAACAACTATAGCAGCTGTTGTCAACTGATATCTCATTGAACCCTGATCTTTTCTGAACATTTTGTTTTTTTAATCACGACATTATCTGTGTTTTTACTGGAGATACACTGTTTTAAAGCGAACGGGCTAATATCTAGTGTGAACTCCCCGCGACAAAATGACTTCATTCAGAAACTCTTGTGGAATAGCATCGAATCCTTCCTGAAGTACAATTCGCAGATTATGAAGGGTGTCTGGTAAAGCAGGTCGGCGACGAATGCGCATTTGAAGTTGGTCCCAGAGTTGCTCAATTGGATTGAGATCAGGACTGCAAGCTGGCTAAACAATTCGTTCAACACCCACTTCGTCCAAATATTCGTTAACTACTCGTGCCACGTGCGGTCGCGCATTATCTTGCATTGATACGAAGCCGTCTCCGACAAAATAAGAGTAGGGAACAACAGCGTTTTGGAGAATATCTTCGATATATCGATGCGCATTTAAGGTGCCGTTTTCAACCAAGATTAAATCTGTACG
This sequence comes from Chrysolina oricalcia, assembly GCA_944452925.2. NCBI lineage: Eukaryota > Metazoa > Arthropoda > Insecta > Coleoptera > Chrysomelidae > Chrysolina > Chrysolina oricalcia. The sequence goes on along the minus strand of OX101821.2, from coordinate 57,310,603 downwards.
GGCGTCCCTCGAAATTCCTGCCCATACCATCACAGAACCCCCATTAAAACTTACACGTTCTGAAATTGTACAGTCCACAAATCTTTCATTTCGACGTCTCCAAACTCGCCCCCGACCATGAGGCGATCGCAGGCAAAATCGCGACTCATCCGTGAAAAGAGCTTTAGTCCATTGCTCAGTCCCCCAATTCAAATGTAGGCGCGCAAATTGATGATGTGCTCGACGATGTCTTTGAAGCAGCTGGGGTCCTGTGGCAGGCCTCCTTGAAGACAGGTTATTTTCTTTAAGTCTTCGTCGGATTGTGCTCTCACTGACTTCAATTCTACGCACGGTTTGTAGAAGATGTTGATTCTGAACAGCTGTAGTTCTTACGATTTCGTAAAGCATTCAGGACAATAAAGCGGTCGTCAATTGCACTCGTCTTCCGTTTTCTTCCGGAACCTACTCGCCTGTTGAAATTTCCCGTTACCATATACCGATTCCAGGCATCCTGGACTGTTGTTCGAGGTATACCAAGGATATCGGACATTTAACGTTGACTTCGGCCATCCTCAATTAAGGCCACAATACGAGCAACACCCATCACAGATAAAGGCATTTTCTGATTTCAAAACCGTTGACAAGCTCTTAATGTTAATTTAATGTCAGTGTCAACTCCACGTATGCCGCCTAGATTATTTACACGTAGAAATTTCTGCCTGCGAACACTTTTTCCGAGCCGTTCGCCTTCAACAAGTGTATCTCCGGTAAAAACAGAGATAATGTCGTGATTAAAAGAAATAAAATGTTCAGAAATGATCAGAGTTCAATGTGATTTTGGTTGACAACAGCTGCTATAGCTGTTGCACTCCACAGGGTGTTTAAAATTTCGGAAAAGAAACTTTGTCTCATTTTTGCACCCCGTATATGCTCAAATTCAAATCTGAACAAAAATTTCTGATATGACATCGTTACTGAGGAATTAATCTACAATTTAAAAAAAACAACAAAATCAAATGAGCGGTTCGCGAGGAAGCCAACTTTGAATTTGGGGCCAGTTTTAAGTGGCCGGTTTTTTTTGCCGGTGAGTATGTATATAGAATTCGAGCATTCGCGGGTTTTCATTATTAGATTTGCATTTTCTGATAGAACATGCATCTTGTCAAAATTTTCAAATGGCTTTATTCCTTATTCTCGAGTAATAATGAAATTAACGAAACAAATTTTAAATATTCGCGGTTCTTCATTATTTTCCGCTTCCGTACAGACCTTTGAAATTTCACTTTTGCATTTTCAAACGTCTTGTCAAAATTCAATTGCATAAAATCCGCCCTTTCAAATCGTTGCTTTCAAATTCGTACCTAGATAACACAAATTCTATTACCGGTGTTTCTTATTTTGTTTTTGATCTGACGGTATCATCAGAATAAAATTAAATAAGAAATAATAGAAATAAAGAAATGACTTGAAAATAAAAAACACATACTGTCATATTTAAGAAATCTGTTGACTACTTATAATTCTATTTTAACCATCAATAAACCAACAAGGGTTACTACTAACTCCAATTCCTGCCTAGATAACATAATAACGAATCTCGAAGGTGATAAAAAGGGAATAGTAATCATAAGCAGGTATCTCTGATCACAAGTGTTGTTATGTGACCTAAATAAAACCAAATCAACAACAAAAGTTGAGAGACGCTATATGATTCCAAATCAATAAGTGAATTCTGCACAAAACTAAAGTCCGAACACTGGATGAATGTATACAGCGCGAAAGACGTAAACGAAGCTTTCTCAAACTTCAGTGAAACCTTCAATTTTCACTTTAACCTGCACTTTCCAAAAACACGTAAACACCAGAAACCTATTGAATACAAGATTTTTGATACAACTGAAATCACACAAATGAAAAACCAACTTGTTTTTTATCAATCAATTTCTAAAATCGATCCAGCCTATAGAACCGCATATAAGGAGATAAAAGAAAAATATAACAATCTCTTGGAATCAGCAAAAAAAGATCTAAAATTGTAAAGTCAGACAATAAATCCAAAACAATGTTGCAGATTATTAAAGAAGTGTCAGGTACTGCCCAATCTCAACAATTTGAATTCGATAATCCTCCGAGGTAGCCAATAGCTTCAATGAATACTTCACGAACTCTGCCCCTCAACTCTTGCCAGCACAGAAGAATATTCGTAAGGAAAGTGGTTTTGAAACGTCCATAGCCTTTCACAGTCACACTCTGTTTTTGAATCCAGTCACAGAATATGAGTTACTCTCAATAATAAACAAAATGAAGAACAAGAAAAGCACTGGTATTGATGAAGTACCCATACACATACTGAAAAGCTGTGTCCAAGAGATTGCATGCATTTTAACCTTTCTTATCAATAAATCATTCGAGGAAGGAGTTTTTCCAGATGAACTAAAGATAGCAATAGTTAAACCACTTCACAAAAAAGGAAATAGGTCAGACATATCTAACTTCAGGCCAATCAGTCTATTAACATGTTTTTCAAAAATCATCGAAATAGCTATGGCTAATCGATTAGTGGATTTTTTTACAAACTTTAAGATCTTTTCTAATAACCAGCATGGCTATCTGAAAAATAAGTCTATTGAAACTGCTTTGGTTTATTTCAGCAACGAAGTCCTAGAAGCAATGGACAAGGGAGATCTATCCTGTGGAGTCTTCATGGATTTATCCAAGGCCTTTGATTGTATAGATCATGACATTTTAATGAGGAAACTTTATAAATATGGAATTCGAGGAAACTCTTACGACTGGTTCATTTCATATCTGCAAAACAGAAAGCAAATAGTAGAACTCAATCAAAAATATAATATAGCTAGATCGGAGGCTTTGGGTGTGTCTATGGGGGTCCCACAGGGTAGTATTCTCGGTCCAATATTATTCATTATATTTATTAACGATATCAACAAGGTTATAGAAGACATAAACACAGCTCATATGATTAACTATGCTGATGATACCAACCTTCTATTAACAGGTGCAAACTTACCAGATATCATTAAAAATGGTAGCAAAATAATAGAACAATCCAAAGATTACTTTCTAGAGAACAAGTTGGTTTTAAATGATGGAAAAACAGATTGTATCATATTCAAAATCAATAACAGTATAGATACACCACAAAATATAATCATGGATAATCAAAAAATTATTTGTAACACTTTAGTGAAGTTTCTAGATATATACACTGATGACACTTTAAGTTGGACTAGTCAGGTAGACAACCTTTGCAATAAACTGTCCTCGGTAATATACGCCAGGAGAGTTCTGAAAAGAAATGTTGACCTTGAAGCACTAATATCAGTATATTATGCGAATTTTTATTCTGCCATGAGACTAGGGATAATCATCTGGGGCTCAAGTCATGGGTGGAACAGAGTTTTCCTGTGTCAAAATAAAATCATCAGAATAATTTTCAATATAAATACAAGAGATTCCTGCAGAGGAATCTTTAGGTTACACAGACTACTAACTATGTCAGCAATCTACATCTATGAATTGATAAAGTTTATTATCAATCATCCAGGCCATTTAGACACACATCGCAAAACACATATTTACGGGACAAGGCAAAGAAAAGACTTCGCATATCCCATTCATGCAACATCCTTATATGAACGTAGCACTGTCTATAGCGCAATGAAATTTTATAATAACCTCCCACAAGATATAAAAGATATTGGAGTTGCCAACAGATTTCTGAAATCTGTAAGAGAATTTCTATATAACTTAGAGCCCTACGATACTGATGAATAATATCTGGCCTGCAAAAATTTATGAATCCAATTTTATATCTACAAAATCATGCATTGATACATAATTTATTGAAAAATTATCTCTAGTTTTAATAACAATGTGAAATGTCACATATCTTTTTTAAACTTACATGTAAAATTTTTGATACTTTAGAAGTTTTTGACGTATTTCTCAGACAAAAATATTCTGCCACTCTTATAAAATACTCTGTGGAAAAAATGTATCTGTATCTGTATGAATGGTCCTTTTGTAATTTTTTTTTCATTCACCCGAAACTGTATCTATTACCGTTTCCGATATTCCCATGGATGTCATCCTTATCTTGTATTCGCTGTATACCGAACGAGCAAGTGTTGAGCCCCTGCGTTGCCAGTTGCTGTTCTCACCGCCAGGTTTTTCCCCGGCGAGCGACAAATCAAACTTTTTCATCAAAGTGGGCGTAAGGGCGGAATGTGTTTATTTACATCATAACGCGGACCGGCCCATTATAACCTCGATGAAGCACACATAACTGCAACTTCAAACGCAATATATTACGGCGCGATCTGAATTGTATGAGGTAGCAACTCCGAACTCCACAAAGGACTCCATTGTGATGTAAATGCGGTTCTGGTCAGGATATATACGCTCCTGAATAGTGGAAGGATCTTCGCATTGTTCGTCCGACGCCCGGGATTACCGATGTTTATAACTGCTGTACTATTGTTCGTTCTACGTTCTGCTAGTATTGTGTCTTTGAGGCATTGTATCCGAATTAATGGACATCGAATGATGTGTATTTCGATCTGGAACGTTGTGGCAATATAACACAGCGCCAAAAATGTTTATTGCGAGTACTATCGTATGCCATTCGGTTTGAAGAACGGTCCAAGTGCTTTCCAACGCATCATGGATAACATTTTATTAAGCCGGGGATTCATCTGAGAAACGTTGCCATACGTTCGCATTCGTCTGCATTCGTTCGCATTCGTTCGTCAAGTGTAGACGGTCATTTGCAACGAATCAGAAGCTACATTGCAACTAACTGTGGATTCCCAAAAATAAGATCGGTTACTAAGTTTTTAGCCACGCCCTGCGACATAGTCGCCGTGAAGGAATTTTGGTTACAGATAAATCGTTTTGTGTGACAACTCTAATAACTAGACTTTCCCAAATGATAGCTTGGGTGGACATCCCTGTACATATTCATTAACATATTATATAATTCGTTGAATAATTATCTTGGAAGAAAAATGTCCAAAAAACTTCCATATTCTTTCGAATGACTCAAATACTATCATCGCCCCTAACCCTAGTAACAAAAATATATTTACAAATGACATACCGATTCGATTCCGTTGTTTGATCGATTACGTATTCCCGCATTTTAAATTCGGAAAAACTGTATCAATCTGTGCTAGTTTTACTCCTTTGTCCGCGGTTTTAAAAAGGATTATAAAAAGCAGAAATCTCTCTTGAGAGAAAGAATGAGTTTATGTCTGCAATAAACCGAAAATATCGTTCCAAAATTGAATTGTATTTTTGGGTACGCGATGCAATTATCTGAATTTGGTTTCTTTCGTTTAAAAAATGCATTTACCAGATGTTTGATAAATGAGCTTGGCATATATATATATGGTGATTCCAGGTGAGTTTATTGTCAATCATAACTACCAAAAATTATCTATTTCACCAAGTTGAGACATTTTTTGTTAAAAAACTGAGCTCTTCAATTTTAGCAATATTCAACAGCAAGCCGTTGAGAGAGCACCACTCAGATATTTGATTTGTAGCATCTTGAGCTTTTTGAACTAATGTGGAAGTTTTTACTGCAGAAACTAGAATGTTTCTTGTAATCAGCAAAAATTACATTGACTAAAGCTTCTGTACAGCATTTAGGAAGATCATTGATGAAAATTGAGAAGTGGTTCCAAAACTGAGCCTTACCATTGACCCCAATCGACCATTTTCGGTCTGAAAGGTAGGAACTAATCCAGTTCAATACAGATACGCGAATTCTATAAAACCGTAATTTATGTAACAGTATGTCATGGTCCAATACCAATCCCATCCCAAAGTTTTATGTTTTTCATCCAACATTTTCAATACATGTTTGAGAAGTTGATTAGACAATATGCTTTATTGTCTGAAGGAATACCTTGTTGACGAAGCTTTGTCCATAACATAAACATAAGAATAAATATACTTAAAAATACATACATGTGCGTACAATAAAATATGCTGGTAATCTTGAAGTATGTCAAAATAGATAAAAATACAAAAATAAAAGACATCACAGACATAAATTACATAGCAATAAAACAACATCAAAATTCAATAACACACAGTAGATATATTAATAATAAAAAAATAAAAAGTTATCCTCATAAAATTCTTCCAGGCTATAAATAGGTTTTATCAATAAGAAAGTCTTGCAATATTTTTCTAAAATTTGGATAATCACTCGATATTAAAATGTGACTGGGTAAGTGATTATATAAAAAAATTGTATATAAAAGAATCTTTGACAAGAGTGGAGGTGGGTATGGGTAATCCAAGTTCATTAGACTGACGTGTTGAATATATTGGGGAGCGTTTTAGGAATTTATGTTTATATTTATTGATGAGGCACACTGTTTCCAGAATGAATATCGAAATTAAAGTGAGTATTTTATGTTCTGCAAAGAGCGCCCTGCAAGATTGTAGCCGATTTGCTTTACTTAGGTAACTATCGAATTGCTCTCTTCTGCAGAACAAAAACTGTTTGGAGTTGGATTTTACTACATAATATCCAGACTGGAATTCCATTTCGTAAGTTTGATCCTACTAGCGAGTGGTATATTGTTTTGGCAGCGCTTATCCCCAGTTCTTTCGATGTGATCCTCACTGCATAACAACCAGAGGATGATTTTATATTAAGTTTTTATGTGATCGTCGAATTTCAGCTTATAGTCTATCATCACCCCGGGAAACTTGGATTGTGGCTGATGTTCGATTATATTTTCATTTAGCTGTACGGCATCTAGATCGCATCGAAAATTAATTATACTAGTCTTCGAAATATTCAAGGATAGTTCGTTAGAATAGCACCAACTTATTTGACGTTAAGTCAAATATCTTTTCGAAAATCATTTTTATTTTTGCTGTGCCGTAATATTCTGGTGACAACCGCGAACAAGGTAAATTTTCCTCTAATGTCTATAGTCATTAATATAAAGGAGAAACAGTATTGGGCCAAGCACAGATCCCTGAGGAACTCCGCAATTAATGCTGGCTAAAGATGAAGAAGTTGTCGTTTTGACGATTTGTTTTCTTCCAGTTAGGTGAGATTGGAGCCATTTAAGTGCAGTTCCATTTATAAAGGACTTATAAGTTTGTTTAACATAACGCCAATAAAATTATTTTGTACCAGTTCATTCTATGTAATTGAGCTATCAGATCGTATGGATGTTTTCTGAAATAAATGAATGAATAAACCATACAATTGAGGCAATCTGACGTTTTCCATCAAAGAACGCGGGAGATTACATTTTTCCGGCATTCATTCTCCGACGATTCAAATAATCGTTCCGTGCCCTCTTTCCCAAGCCACTTTCGTCAAGATAGAACAACAAAGGGTTTTAAAATTCAATTATTTCGTGCCAGAGCTACAACAGAGCGCTCAAAAAGGCATATGCTCGTACAGCACCCTTGACGACAGAATATCTAATTTTGAGACAGTGATTTGAAAATTTTAAAATATTTCGCACGGACGGAGTGCAAATAATAACTCACAGCCCTCTTTGTTTGTTTTATCGAAACGGGGCGTAAAAATGTGTATGCTAATGGAAACGTGTCGAACTGCGGCTGGATCGGGCACTCGAATTTGTTTTTTAAAATGTACAATACCGAAATTTCGGACACGTGCCTGAACGTAAACAGTGTTTCAGATCCGTGTCGGTGTGGTTCGCTTTGTGGGAGTCAATGAAACCACAACAGTACTAGACTACTGCCTATAATTTTTGTGAAAAAGAAAGAAGTAATAGGCAAGGACCAGTTGGAAAATCTTGAGGTTCCAACTTTTAGGAAGAAAAAGTATTTAAACACGATAACACTCAAAATGGTGAAATGGGGATGCAGTTTAGGGGTTGAATGCGGTTGTTTGTGATTTGCGGCGAAACGTGACCTTCTAGGGGAAAATGTTCGATGGAAAAGTGGTAGATAATAAAAAAATCGAAAACTTTTATACCTAATACTTTTCGACATAACCCCAAATTAACTGTTAAAATGGCAGAAAATCGATTTTTCAGATTTTTTCTCACGTATAAATGATTTAATTTAGATGATTTTTTTTTTACAATATGTCTTTTTTGGTGTCGAATAATCATGATTTTTTCGCAATTTGAAAGGAGACTGGTTTTCGAGTTATGTATATTTTTCGACAAAAATACCCTTAGCTTCCACGAACAATTGTCTTGATGTTTTTTTGTATTTCGAAGGTCGAAAAATGATTATTTTAATTGTAAAAATGTCTACTATCAAATGGTCTATGTAGCTTGGCGGTTTATTGATTGTTACACCGCTTAAAATTGAGAAAAACCGACAAGTCTCACTGAATCATGATTTTCTCAATATTTTCATTAGTTGTGAAAAAGAATAAAAATGATATTAATGAATTAATTTTGTTGTATTATTATATATCCAAATATTTTATTATCAATAATTTAATGCAAACTATATTTTGTTATAAAAATAATGGAGAAAGTCGAAAATTATTGAGAAAGTCAATATTAAGAGAGACTTTTTCTCAATGTTGAGCAGTTTAAGGATCAATAAACCACCAAGTTAGACCAATCGAAAGTAGACATTTCAACAATCACTATGATCACTTACAGACCATCCAAATACAAAAAAATATCAAGACAATTGTTCGTGCCTAACTCGAAAAATAGTCGTCTTCTGGATTGCAAAAAAATCACGCTTATTTGACACCCAAAGAGATATAATTGTACAAATTTTCATGTGAATTAAATAATTTATAACGAGAAAAAAATTTAAAATTGAAAAATCGGTTTTTCGCCATTTTGACGGTTAATGGTCCTGCCAGTTACTCTAATTTTTATTTTTAGCGTTTGAAATTCGTGTTGGCACCAACCTATACCTACTCCCAACAATTCGGTATCCAACAAAATTAAATAATTTTTTTCAACTTGCCCCAAGGCTCTGTTCTCAGCCCCTTATCATTCCATATACCTGTAGATATACAGAGTTGGCCATAATATTTGCAACATATGAGAAACATTTTTATTATCAGAGCTTAAAAAAATACTTCATATTGTGTTTTTGCATATTGGAAATGCAAAAAATAGATTTTGACATAATACGTCAGTGACCACCTATGTGGCGAAATTTTGAAAAATGCTTTCCGAATGGGTAAGAAGTTCTTGAAGATTTTGTTTTATTCCTATATATACGTGAAATATCTATCTAAAACAATAATCACAATTTTTATATAAATATTTTTTTTGTTGACTGAAATACACTTAACTTGGAATTTTGAGAATCATTATAAATTAGGTTCGATCCCTAATGCTAGTGCAAAATAAAAAAAACTGGTTTTCACTGTTTCTTATCAACCAATTTCTCCGTTAAATTTTTTATAACATTTAAAATTTAAAGAGTCACAATTAACCAATTTTTTTTGGCCGCAATCACATTTAATGGTAACAAAAGGCAAACATCAACGTGTATTCCACAGTACAACGTGGAAACTTTCTACTTTTCTATTTCAGCTACCCACTTCATTTTTATTATTTCCTCAAAATAATTTCTCTATTTCATTTCCGCCAATTACATCATGTTTTTTAAAAAACGAAAGATGCAATTTCTCATTTTAGGATCCAGACTAGTAATAAGTAAGAACAAACATAAATAAAGTTAAAAACGAACAAGATATCGATTACCTAGACTGTTGCAGCAGATGAAAATCCCACACTGATTAGCAGACGATAATCATTCTCAAATAACATAATTTCAATTGTATTCAACTGTATTTAATTTTATTCATAATCAACTCGAAAGTTTGTACTTGCTTTTGTGAAATATGGTGTACTCCAAGGAACCATTCTCGACCCCTCATTATATCTTCCCTGAATCAATGATCTTCTTCTTATAGATGTCACCTGAGAAATTGAATTATCATAGTTTGACAGATAAAACCACCAAAATCTTCGAAGTTGAAAATTACTATGTTCTCAAGATAATTTGATACAAAAATACTTGGAAACGTTTAATGAATAATTGAATTTCAAAGTGCTCAGTGATATTTTGATCAATATTATTATGTCTCTTTCTCGTGCTACGAAAATGTTTAACCACCCCCCCTTCTCCCATACGAGGTTGTCAAAGTAGAATAACATATATTAGAGACGGAATCAAATACCTGGGAAAACCAATAAATTCTTCACACTTATAGTCGAGTACACTAAGAATAATACAATTACAAATGTATGTATTTCGACTGTCATTTGTCAGTGTAAAGATTTCGTTTTTCGAAATGATACATGATGTCAATTTTAATCGACACAGAATTTATCGAAACAAAATTGTATGTGACCGTATCAATCAATCAATCATTAGGATTTATGGATGTCGATTTATTACATCTTGTTCATTAATAAACACAAGCGGATAACGGATAAATAAATTTTCTACATTATTATGAATAATAATAATAATAATAATATAATGTTTATTTCCAGAATTTACAAATATAACAAACTATTAAAAATTAAACATTGAAAATAAACATGAAGAATCATTGAAGATTAGTAGCTTGTGCATGATATACTAAAAGGCCTAAAATGACAACAGTATTAAATAAAAAGTGATATAATATAAATACAATGTAATATAATGAAGTGAAGCTGTAGTGACTATATCCATGAATAAAAATTGATCAAAAATATCCCACGAAGAAAACTTGTTGTGGATGTATTCCACCTATCTTTTTCAAGGAAGACTTAATCTGAGAATACATAGTTTTTGAAGAAAATCAATTTGGTGAAAAAAGTGACAAGAGACACTTAATGAAATAGAAAGAAAGAATGAAGTGAAATAAATTTACGAAAATTGTAGAATGATAAATAATTATGACACACATAATGTTCTAGCATAAATAGACAGATCATTTTTATACACATTTACATTTACACACTAATATAATATATACATACATACTAATTTTAACAGACATAAACTTATACATAAATACCTTTACCTATATAACTTCATCAACGTATCATAATGCAAAAATGCGCCTATAACAGATTTCAATTCTTAGCCGGGAGAATTAATCATATTTGTTATATTTTCCATAGACAATTGTTTTAGCCAAAATTTCAATTTCTTTTTATATAAGGAAGTATTGTTTATATTTCTAATGAACCGTGGAACTTGGCCAAAAATTTTTGGGCCTGTGTAATAAAATGCTTTTTGACCTATTGTTTCTGCAGTTTTTTCTGTAGAAAACTCAAAATGTCTTGTACCGTGTATTATGTATGTGCCTTATTGATATTAATTCTTTTTTATTTTTATATCGTAAGCTGAGGACTTTGTAAACATACAGTTTTTTTAATTCGAGGAAAAGTTTTTTTGTGGGATAAGTGCGTTTTTTATTGAAAATAACTTTCAGAAAGTATTTTTGGATCACTCGAAGTTGTTCTAGACGACTATCGTATGCTCCTCCCCAACCAGATGTTCCATACTGCATATGGGATTCTACTAATAAATAATTTTGAGTGAGTCTTGAGAAAGTTTTTTTTAAATATTTAAAGGTAAACAATATTGATCTTAATTTTTTGACTATTTTGTTTATATGAATGTTCCATTTTAGGTGCATGTCAACTTCAATTCCGAGGTAGGTTATGGACTCCACACACTCGATGAAATCAGTTGAATTATTTTCTTTTAATGTTAGTCGATCTATATTTGGTGAGCTTGATTTATTGCAAGACAATGTAATATATTTTGTTTTCTCTAAATTCAGTGTGGGTTCCATATCACTAAACTAGTTTTTAATTTTTTTCAGATTTTGTTAGGCCTTTTTCTTAACCCCGTCCCAAGTAGTATCTGTGAGCAGCATTACTGTATCGTCTGCAAATGATGATATATTCGCGTCTACATTCAGAGAAAATATTCCGTTAATGTACTTTAAAAAAAGAGAACCGGTCCCAAAACAGTGCCCCGAGGTACGCCAGTTATTACCTTACGAGATTCGCTTTATTTCATTTTCTATTTTAACGGTAGGATTCGAAAATTTTGTACACGATCCCTCTGGTACCTAATCTTCCTAAATTGACGGTATCAAATGCATTAGCTAGGTCTAGAAAGACACCCATCATTTCCCTTCATCCAGAATCCAGAATGCAAATGAAAAATCCTGAAACCGGACAATTTTTATATTTGAAACTACATATTCTCGAAAAAAATATTTACCTGCCCCTTCAACTTCCTGGGTAGCCTGTGATACCACGTTAAAAAGGGGTTTTTCGTGCAATCGCACGCGAAGTCAGTATTTCGCGTTCTCAGCACAGTCCGCGAAATTTAATTTCGCGGCCGTTACCCATAGCAACGGCCGCGAAACCAAACGTCACTTTCAAAAATGTTTTCAGACATCGTCTTAACATTCTGTTTGTCACACCAATCTTTAAACTCGCCGTAACATTTTTCGTACTGCCGTTTGGATTTTTCGGGTATTAAAACGGAAAGCGCCGAATTTACAACGCTTTTGAGTTCAGGAGGAGTGGAAGGTACTGAAATATCGCTATCAGTGTCAGACATTTTGCGTTTTGACAAGAACTGTCAAAATATTTTGTATATATTGAAACATATCATTTCCATAGAACACGGTGATATTGTTAAATAAATTGAACTGCTGTTGATTTTAGAGCAATAATATATTTATTTACAACTATCTATTTTAATAATTTTAACGATTCCACGAAAAATAGTGTGTATGCCATGGCCGCGAAACTTTTTAACGACCTCAAGATTATCTTGCCTCGGCCGCAAGCGGCCTCGGCGATAACTGTTCTTTCGGTACGTTAAAAAGGTATTTCGCGGCCTTAGCATACAAATAACTATTAATTATCTAATCAGCAAAATAGCACTTTTTGCTGAAACCCCAGAAGAACTTGTACATCAGAAAATGAATAATTTGTCGAAAGAATTTACTGATTGGTTTAGTAACAATTCTTTGATTGTCAATCCTGACAAAACAGTATGTTTACAGTTTTATTCTCGTACAAAAATTTCAAATAATTATTTTGTTCGCGTCAACAACAAAGATAAATATTTTTCGGATTCAATAAAATTTCTGGGCACATATTTAGATGCAAATTTGAAGTGGAATACACATGTTGATCAGGTGTGTAAAAGACTGAATAGTAGTTATTATGCAATTTTGCAGCTGAAAAATATATTCACACTAGAGCAATTAATCAATGTGTACTATGCTCTCTCATATCCACATATTTCTTATAATATTGTCCTTTGGGGAAGTACGGCCAATGCTCGCAGAGTTTTTATCAGTCAAAAAAGACTTATTCGCCTAATCTTCGACTTAGATTACCGAATGACGTGTAGGAATCATATCAAAAAGTTTAAATTACTGACTGTACCATCGATGTATATTTATAAAATTGTAACATATGTTAAACTCAACATCAAGAGCTTCTCAAAAAATGCTGACTCTCATGACTATGCTACGAGGCATGGTGATTTATTTATAGAAGTACAAAGCACCGTACTTCACTTTACGAACGTTGTCCTAACTATAATGGAATACGATTTTTCAATCATTTCCCCAGTGATATCAAAAATGAAAAAAGTATTAATAAATTCAAAACAAAATTAAAAAAATATTTAGTGGAATCCTACTTTTATGACCTTAGTGAATATTTTGATAATTCATAATTTTTTTGTTTGCTAGTTTGTATGGACGATATGTTTAAAGTAATATAAATATTTGTATAAACTAAAGACGATTTGATCTTCACAAACTTTTATTTCACCACGACATGTTTCGCTATCACAGTAGTTTCTTCAAGTGATTATACAATAAGCTACGTACATCCATTTATATACCCTGAACATTAATTACAACTAAAAACACACTTAACCAGACAGTTGATAATTCTAATTAACAATGGTATACCTGCCCTACCTGCATTAATAAAATTGTATCCGAGATGACAAAAGTAAACATTCTAGTCTTAAAATAACAATCAAGTGAAGGAATTTCTATTCAAAAACATTAATTATAACATAACTTAGCAGATTGATTATAAGACTATATGCACATTAGTTCTCTCTAAGAAAACAAATTCAACAATGGTGAATTATTCAAATCAAGTTGGTCATTGAGTAGTAGGTTTGTATTTTTAAGTTTATTTATTTCTAATGATTCTAAATGATTTAGCTTTAATCCTTTATTTTCTATGTGTAAAATCTCGAACTCTTCATCAAAAGTGTGATTTTCTTCTAAAAGATGATTTGAATATGTTGAATTTGTTTTTTTATTCACATAACTCATATGATGTTCATGAGTGCGATTTCTAAATGTTCTACCAGTTTGACCAATATATACCTTAGGACAAGTACCACACTTCAATTTATATACCCCTGATTTCTCGAATTTGGGAGTTCTGTCTTTATTATTTTTGATAAACCTTCCCAACGTATTATTTGTTCTATATGCGACTCTTATATCTTGTTTATTTAAAAATGAAGCTACCTTTCTTGTTGGTTGTCCAAAATATGTTAAAGCTCTATAATTCTGATTATCTGTTTTTGTGACCGGAAAAACATTGTGAATAGCTTTTGCGTGGAGTTTTTTAGAAAGTATTGTATCTATTAATTTACTATTGTAACCATTGTTCACTGCAATTTGTTTTATAATGTTGAGTTCTTTATTGAAATTTTCTGCTGAAAGGGGCAAATTTACTAATCTATGATGCTGTTATAAGCTGCTACTTTATGTTGAAAAGGATGGGTAGAATCGCAATGAATAGTAATATCTGTGTGGGAAGGTTTGTGGTAAATTGAAAAATCATGCTTTTTGTTTATTTTACTTATGGTCAGATCTAAGAAATTAATTGAGTTTAAATTTTCAACTTCAATTGTGAATTTTATGTTTCTATGAATATTATTAATATATTCGTGAAAAATGTTTAATTGCCTGTTAGTACCTGTGAAACATACTAAAACGTCATCCACATATCTATACCAATACAAGAAATGTTTAATTAAAGGATGTTTGTGAATCAACTTCTCAAGGTTATCCATGAAAATTTCAGCGAGTAATGGACTCAAAGGATTTCCCATGATCAAACCTGAAGAATAGATTTTATTATCAAATTGAAAATAATTTTGTTTCAGAATATAAATATTTGTTTATCGTATATATATATACATATATATATATATATATACAGGGTGTTAATTAAGTAGGTTGACAAACTTCGGGAGGTGATTCTTTGAAGGTTTTCAGGACGAAAAGTTCATATAAACATATGGCCCAAACGGCTTGGTTTTCGAGATACAGGGCGATAAAAATACATTTTTTTCAAGATTTTTTAGAGTTAACTTCGACATTTTCGACAATAATCAGTTCAAATTAGGCAAGTACAATCCATTCAATAGGGCGCACGATACAAAATAATGCATTTCTTAAATAATTCACAGGGTCCTCCTTTTTTCAGAGTCAAGCTTTGTTCAACCCTTCAGAATTTTTTTTTCCGCCGCCACTGACATATTATGAGAAAGCAATAATCAATGTTGTTTCATTTAACATCTTTTTGATATCTTGCATTTTTTCATTTACTTTTACGGTTCAGGGGCTATAATGAAAATATTAATTTAAACATTTTCCAGTGTGGCATAACATTAGAAAATTTGAAAATTAAACATTTTCAATTATTGTAAATTGATGGAAATATTTTTTCAGAATTAGAAAAATCTACGATGAATAAAAATTATACAATAAAAAATATAAAGACAAGCTTTTATACAAATGCACTGAAAATGAAAAAATAATTTGTTTTATTTTTTGTAGGTTATTCTGTGAGTATCAAAATCTTTTTGTACAAGATTACCTAGATCAAACAATGAAATGAATTATTTTTTCCTTTTCAGTGTATTGTATAAAAACTTTAAAATGTTTTCTTTTTATAATTTTCATTTTTAACATTTTAGTTTATTTTTTATGTGAAACTGAAAATCTCCAACCCAAAAACCATCACATACCAATTTTGAACAGAATCGGATCATAATCACAAAACTCGTCCGCCATATTGGAGCCGCCATTTTGTTTTTTAACAAACATTTTTTTAATGCATTGTCACCGGAATTACGGAAACCTGCCAAATTTCAAATTAATCGGAGTATTAGAAGTGGGTCAAATTCAACTTTTACTAAATTGTTTGTTAGTTAGTTACAAGTGAAGCTAAATAAAAGCTTGTTATTGTAAAGATGTGATTTCTTTTTGTGATATCTAACAGAAAACTACTATCACCCCGTCACTGCGGTACGCTGGATATTAAACTAGATCTGACAGATATTGGGAAAACCTTAACTTTCAACCTGAAGATTCTGATGGTAAAAATGTGCATTTTCATTGAGATATTTGATTAAAAATGTTTTTACCCATCAGTCTTGATAGAGAACTCATACAAATTTTTTGTTATTTTAAAAAAAGATATTTTTTAGTTTTCAATTGAACGTTTCCTTTTCAACATAAAAAACTTCCGAAAGGTAATCCTGTAATGGAAGATAGTTAATAGGGTTTATCTAATAGTCGCAGATCATTACACATTTGATTTTCATTTATGAATCTCTGGTCATAACTCCGAAAAACTAAATCAAACAAATTTTTGTTTCCGTACGGAGTACATTATTTTATCAGAAATTTCGGTTTATTTTTTCTTCTGCAGTAACGCAAAAATTTTGTAATCAATTTGAATTAAAAAAAATAGCAAAGTGGGCTTTGATATTAATTCATTTATTTAAATATCAACAACTTGACAGTTATCGAAAGTTGAGAAACTGTCTCATTGTTAATTCTTCATTAGTGCAAGCTATAAAGCAGATTCATTCAATATTCCTTTGGATAAAATGGTTGAATATACAAATTCAGAAATGGCAGACATGCACTTAATGTATGGAATGGCTGATGGTAACGCTCGTGCCGCCAGACGAATGTATCTAGAAAGATTTCCACAACGTCATATTCCCAGCACACAAATGTTCATCAATATTCACTCCCGTCTTCGTGAGGTCTGCTGTTCTCATAGGAAGACCCAGGAGAGTTAGAACAGTTCAGATAGAAGAAGCTGTACTTAACGAAATTGAGCAGCATCCAGACACCAGTACAAGACAAATTGCGGCACAGTTTAACGTAACCCATGTATTGGTATGGCAAATTTTAAAAGAGCAACAACTTTATCCCTATCACATACAGCGTGTTCAAGCTCTTCTGCCAAGGGATTTTCCAAAGAGATTAACTTTTTGCACTTGGATTCGAAATAAATTGTTGGAAAATCCATGGTTTTTATCTCAAGTGTTATTCACCGATGAGGCATGCTTTTCCCGTAAAGCCATTATTAATTTTCACAACAATCATATGTGGGCTGATGAAAACCCACACGCCGTGATTGAAAACCATTTTCAAGAGACGTTTTCTGTGAATGTTTGGGTTGGAATTGTAGGGAATTTCCTTATCGGGCCACATTTTCTGCCTCATAGACTCAATGGTGACCATTATCGACATTTTCTTGAATTCATCTTACCTGGACTCCTAGAAGAGATCCCACTGAGGGAAAGAATTGGAATTTGGTTTATGCATGATGGTGCTCCAGTACACTTCAGATTGGTTGCACGCCAATATTTAGAAGAGAATTATTCTGATCGCTGGATTGGACGTGGTGGGCCACAACTTTGGCCACCAAGGTCACCCAATATGAATCCACTTGATTTTTTCCTCTGGGGGCACCTTAAATCATTAGTGTACCGAACTCCAGTTCAAAGTGAAGAAGACCTGAGGAATCGCTTACAGGAGTCATGCGGAATTATAAGAAACACTCCTGGTATTTTTGAGCGTGTCCGCCAGTCTATGGTTAGGCGCATAAACGCATGCATTGAAGTTGGCGGTGGCCATTTCCAGCAGCTGCTTTGACATATCAATGTCAATAATGGTCCTTTTCTGAACTTAATTTTATTCCTAGGGAATTTATGTTACTTTGCTCTAGTATTTGATAATAAAGTTATTCACTATTGAAAATGTCCAAAATTATTTTGCCATAATTAACTTTGTGCAATACATATTCAACCTGAGTTATGGTAAAAAATGTATGGGAGCTCCATAACATTACATTTTCTCTACACGAGCAGAAAATAGCTATTTGTGTAATGAGAACAAAATGACGTATTGCGTCACGCGCTAATCTTTGGAGAGTGGCAATGACACTTCGAGAAATGAATTATTTTATATCATGCGCACTATTGAATGGATTGTACTTGTCCAATTTGAACTAATTTGGATCGATTATTGTCGAAAATTTCGAAGTAAACTCCAAAAACTCCTAAAAAATGTATTTTGATCACCCTGTACTTCGAAAACCAAGCCGCTTGGGACATGTTTATATGAACTTTTCATCTTGAAACCTTTCAAAGAATCACCCTTCAAGTTTATTAGACTATTTGGAAAATGTTTGCGTTAATATTTTCATTGTAACTCCTGAACCGTACAAGTAAATGAAAAACATCAAGTGAGCAAAAAGATGTTAAATGAAACAACATTCATTATTCCTTTTTCATAATATGTCAGTGGCGGCGGAAAAAAAAATTCTGAAGGGTTGAACAAAGCTTGACTCTGAAAAAAGGAGGACCCTGTGAATTATTTGAGAAATGCATTATTTTGTATCGTGCGTACTATTGAATGGATTGTACTTGCCTAATTTGAACTGATTATTGTAGAAAATGTCGAAGTTAACTCTAAAAAATCTTGAAAAAAATGTATTTTTATCACCCTGTATCTCGAAAACCAAGCCGTTTGGGACATATGTTTATATGAACTTTTCGTCCTGAAAACCTTCAAAGAATCACCTCCCGAAGTTTGTCAACGTACTTAATTAACACCCTGTATATATATATATATATATATATATATATATATATATATATATATATGTACCTATATATGTCTGTGTATATACATTTTATGACTTGTCCTATATCGTGTGTATGATCTTAAAGGATAAATAAAGATTATTAATATTATTATTATTTGATTTTTGGACGTTGGTAACAATAAAAATCAAGTTCAATGTGTTTGTTTATTAACGACGTCTAGCGAACTAAAATAAATTTTAAATACGTCTGACATTGGTGACTACAAATAATAATAACAATAATCGTCTTTGCTTTATTATTTTCGAATAGAGTACATAAATAGTAATTATAAACATAGATTAAATTGAAAATAAAGATCGAAGTTCATTTTTGATTGAGTGCTAGACGCAACCAAAAATATTCTTCCAAAAAAATTCCAAAGTAGCAGGTAATTTGTTATATTAGCTGCTATGAGTATGATGAAAATGGTCATCTGACAACATGACAATTATTTAAATACCTTCGAAGTCATTCACGTCATTTGCTGAAACTTTTAATAGTGTTATCGATACAAATATATTTTCTCAAACTTTATTCTTTTCTCAAATTATGATATTCAGTAGGTAACAGGTAATAGGTAAGTTTCAAATTGAACTTTTCAATTTCTAGAATGTTAATTTGGATATTGACCAAAGCAGTCGATGCCAAAATACCAAAGAAAAAACATGAAATTATAACACCCCACTCGTGAGCGCTCTGAATTTTGAAAGCAAGGGATTCTTCTCACAAAAAAAAATATTGCGGGATGTTCGCCTAAACGTCATGAAAGGACAATTTACTGTAGCCCACTTGCCAAAACAGAAATCCAATACGATTTCAAAGAATTACCGGATAAATGATGGATTAGAACAATATTCTACCGGACATGCACGCTCACTATGATCCAGTTAATTCAATGAGCAGCGTGCTGTGCAGAACAAACAAAAGAGCGTCAAACGTCGGCAAGAGGCACGCGCCCTTTGTGCCAACACGTGCCCCCAGGACTGCCCAAAGAAAACAATTGAGTTTCTTCCACAAGCAATTCTTTATAAACAATGGCAATGGCGTTTGGTTAGCACAGTGTATTTGAGTATTCAAATAAACAACAAATTTTGGGATGTCTTTCATTTTAAATAACTGTACTCGTTTTTTGAAACAGAAGGCTAATTAATTTAGAAAAATCGATTTTGTGGATGGGTGCATATTTTTGTCGAAAAAATTGCCTTTTCCAGTTACCCCTTCTTCCAATTCAATTGTTGAAGTAATATTCGGAATAAGCTCGTCGAGTTACGCCTGAGAAAATTTTGCGAATTTTCGAAAAATGGAAAATAAAATTTTTGCAAAATTCGATTTTCTGCAATTTTGGACTTTGATCGCATGGGAACATTTCAAAGATGCGGAATCCCGAGAATATTACTTCATCTTATAGAAAATTTCATCCTGAATCCGAAAATGTACTCGTCTTTTCAACTAGAAGGCTAATTCATTTAGTAAAGGAAGATTTTGTAAATAGCTGCATATTTTCGTCGAAAAATTTGCCATTTTCCAGTTTACCCTTCTTCGAATTCAATTTTTGATGTGATATGCGGAATAAGCTCATAGAGTTGCGCCTAAGAGAATTTTGCGATTTTTCGAAAAATGGATTATAAAAATTTTCGCAAAATTCGATTTTCTACCATATAGAATATTGAAATTTTGGACTTTGATCGCATGGGAGTATTTCAAAAATGCGGAATCCTGCGAGTACTACTTGACCTTATAGAAAATTTCTTGCAGAATCCGAAAATGTACAAGTTTTTTTTAATCTAAAGGCTAATTCATTTGGAAAATGTCGATTTTATAGATAGGTGCATATTTTCGTCGGAAAAATTGCCCTTTTCCAGTTACCAGAATCATCTCATAGAGTTACGTCTGAGGGAAGTCTATAATTTTTCGAAAAATTGCATTTTTCGATTTTGATCGCATGGGAATATTTGAAAGATGCGGAATCCCACGAGTATTACTTCATCTCATAGAAAATGTATTTCTGAATCCGAAAATATACACGTTTTTAGAATCAGAATGCTAATTTATTTAGTAAATGTCGATTTTATAGATGGGTGCATATTTTCGTCGAAAAAATTGCCCTTTTCCAGTTACCCTTCTGTCGAATTAAATTTTTGAGGAGATATTCGGAATCAGCTCGTCGAGTTACGTCTGAGAAGAACTTGCGTTTTTTTTTTAAAGGGTAATAAAATTTTCGCAAAATTCGATTTACTTCTATACAGATTACTGCATTTTTTGACTTTGTTCGCCTGCGAATATTTCAAAAATGTGGAATCCCGCGAGTATTACCCCATCTTATAGAAAATCTCTTCCTGAATCCGAAAATATACTCGTTTTTGGAATCAATAGGCTAACTCATTTACTAAATTTCGATTTTGTGGATAGGTGCATATTTTTGTTGAAAACATTACCCTTTTCCAGTTACTCCTTTGTCAAATTTGATTTTTTAGTTGATATTTGGAATCAGCTCGTAGAGTTACGTCTGGGGAAAGTTTGTAATTTTTCGAAAAATGGAAAATCAAAATTTTCGCAAAATTCGATTTTCTTCCGTATAGTAATAGTGCAATTTATAGAAAGTTCAATCCTGAATCCGAAAATGTACTCGTATTTTTGATCAGAGGGTAAATTTATTTAGTAAATGTTAATTTTGTAAATGGGTCCATATTTTTGTCCTCTTCCAGTAACGCTTCTTCGAATTCAAAGTGATATTCGCAATCACTCGTCGAGTTACGTCTGAGAAAAGTTTGCGTTTTTTTTTTAAGGAAATAAATTTTTTCGCAAGATTCGATTTCCTCCTACAGTGCGTTCATGAAGTGTGGAAACGCTCCATAATGTTACGAGTTAAATATTTTTGGAGGTAAAGCTCGGACAGGTCGATTTTGTATTTCAGTTTCACAGCTATTTTTAGAAAAAATCAATTTTTCCTCCTCCACCTTACAAGATATGACGTCATCGATATTTTTTTTAAATGGAAATGGTATATTGTTATATCAAAAATTGGAAGCCCATATTTTTCTGAGTTCAACCATATCATATACGTCATATCTTACACTTCGAATTACAGTATTCTGAGTATAAAGGAAACCAGTGTTCATATTTCTCAACATTCATTTCATTATTCTTTTTGCAATGTAAACCTAAGAATTATTCAGTAGTTAGTATAATTATATTGCTATACTTGAGTAGTAGGCTGAGAAAATTTCTGAAAGCCCTTAGCAACTAGACAATAAGTTCTTAGTTACCATTGCATTTGTCATTATTGAATTGATTTGTTGTGTAGCATATCGATTTATAAGTCTCCAATAATAACTTTCTGAAAAATATTACTCTAAAAGCAATTATTTGATATAACGTTGGTGCCGTCAGAAAAACAGAAAATAGAAGTTCTGATGATCTTAGGTTACGGTGATCGTAAATAAGTATGGCAGAAGTATGCGAAACCTTCAATGAAAAATATCCCAATCGAGAACCAATAAGCAAATCGACGGAAAGTAAGATTTTTCATGAATTTAATAAAATTGGCAATGTTAGTTATTACTTGGATTTGAAGAAAATCCTCAGTGTTCAATTACAACTTTATCTGACAACAATAAGATCTGTCGTGGTGCTGTGCAGAAAATTCTTAGAAAAAGCAAATAACATCCATATAAAATTAAACTCATGCATGGAGTTTTGTGAAATTATGCAAGAAGCGTGTAATCAAAATAATGGGTTTGAATTTAATGTTCTATTTTCCGACGAATCAACTTTTTTTACAAACGGTACTGTGAATACACAAAATTGTCGTTATTGGGCAACAGAAAATCCCAATTGGACGATGGAAGTTCATACCCAATATACCCTAAAAGTAACTGCGTGGGCTGGGATTTTCAGGAATACCATCGTAGGACCATATTTTTTTGACGGTAGGTACAAGTGGAAATTAGTTGGAAATGTTACAAACTTATGTGGTTCCATATTTAACTGAGACATTTCCAGACATCAATCAACCTGATCGAATAGTTTCTTCTATCCGGTTCCATCAGGATGAAGCAGGTCCACATTATGCTCGAGATTTTAGAGATTTTCTTTATGAAACGTTCCCCAATCGCTGGATGGACAACGCGGACATATTGAATGGCCTACTAGGTCCCCAGATTTAAGTCACATAGACTTCTTTCTCTGGGGTTACTTGAAAATTGAAGTGTACATAAACCGACCCACCAATTTAGAAGACCGTAAAAAGAGAATTCGAACTGAAATTCAACGAATTACACCAGGGGTGTAGTCTAACGTAACCCAAGAATTCATTAGACGTCTTGGATATTGTCAACTAACCCAAGGAGCTCAGTTCGAGCATTTGCTGTAGATTTCTTATTTGTTCATTTTCACTACTAACGTATGATATTTTAATTGCAAATAAATAATGAAATTAATGTTGAGAAATATGAACACTGGTTTCCTTCATAACCAGTATAATGTAATTCGAAGTGTAGGATATGACGTATGTAGTATGGTTGAACTCAAAAAAATATGGGCTTTCAATTTTTGACATATAAATATATACACTTTCAATTTAAAAAAAATATCTTTTGAAGTTGTGGAAAAATTATGTTTTCTAAAAATAGGTGGAAAACTAAAATACAAAATCGACCTGTCCGAGCTTTACCTCCGAAAATAATTAACTCGCAAGATAATAGAGCGTTTCAACACTTTATGAACGCACTGTATATAGATTACTGCATTTTTCGACTCTGATTGCCAAGGAATATTTCAAAAATGCAAATGTTATTTCTTCTTATAGAAAATCTCTTCCTGAATCCGAAAATATACTCGTTTTTGGAATCAAAATGGTAACTCATTTAGAAAATGTCGATTTTGTGGAAGGGTGCATATTTTCGTCGAAAAAATTAGCGCTTTTCCAGTTACCCCTTTGTCGTATCCAATTTTTGAGGTGATATTCTGAATCAGCTCGTCGAGTTACGTATGAGGGCAGTATGCAATTTTTCGAAAAATAATAAAGATTTAGAAAAAAACTCTCAAATATTGACCTGCAAGTGTGAAACACCCCGTATATTATCATCAAATTTTATTATGGTGATTGAAATCTGAAGGATCACTAGCTACGATCTGAAACCAACAGCACCCTCTCGGCAGGACTCTCGCAAGTCGCAGGATGTCCTTTTTAATTTAAACGCTCTACGCGAGAAAGGATTGAATTCACCTAGCGGTCACAAGGACCTTTCTCTCACAGGTAGCTTCTAGGTCGTCGTTAGAGCTCCTAAACAAATCCCTGTAATCCCGTCCGGCAATTTACTTCAGCCGAGGCTTTGTCCGGTCGGGCTTAAGCGCTGAGTTTTATTATCTTGGCGGAGTCGGTTCTGGCTCTGGCCGGACGCTGCACAAACTTGCCATCCACAACTACCTCTGCGGGCCACTAAAGCTGTCCACTAACTTTATTGCGGAATTTAGTGAAATATTTCCGCGATCCGTGGGAGTCGGAGAGCTTATTCGCTGCTACATAGTAATGTAGAGGCTCTCGGAATCTCAGATTTATTCGAATATTGAAGAGTAGTCGGAAACCAAAGCGAGCAATGTTGTCAGTAAATGTTATTTCAGGCAGTTAGGTATATCAAAATCAAACCTTGTTGCACTAACCTGTAAGTAATAAAACGAAATCTGTATTAGTAGGATAGGATAAATCCTAACATAAATACAATCATTGAGGTGAATAAGTAAATATAAATCATTTCGAAGCTATATGAATTAATTGTGATTATACAGTATCTGAAATACACCCAAGGAATATGTGCAAACATACATATATTACGCACATTACTTTATTAATGTCGTACATTGTAAATCCTGCCTGTTGTAAGACGCGACTAAAACGATAATCATAAGCAATAAAGATCTTCACCACCACCCAGTGAAATGTCACCATATCGACTAGGTATACCGAGTGACTCGGAGCCAATTTACCCCCCCTGTATCTTCGTTATTATTTTATATGGGTGTTTCAAATTCGGTACTTCGATTTGATGTTATGAATGTACAATTTAGCAAGTATCAATCCAAATATGACACTTCCGGTTTGACCGGAAGCGCATCCAATTTTTATATTTCAAATGGGAAGTATATATTTTTTTTTGAAAATTACAATTACAATGATATATCACAATCATATTTTCAATTCACAATCTGCTGATATAAGTGACATTTTATAAAAAAATTACTTTTTGTGTTCCCCTCGTAACGGAACATTTTCATGAAAGTATGCTGTGGAAGATTGAACAATATCATATAAGTAACAATAATTCATGGCCAAACTTTTTACACAATAAGTTTTATGCTGACTAATTATTTTTATAATTTTAGTTTTACTCAATTTTTCAACATCAATACATTAAAAATTAAGTAAAACTAAAATTATAAAAATAATTAGTCTGCATAAAACTTATTGTGTAAAAAGATTGGCCATGTATTATTGTTACTTATATGATATTGTTCAATCTTCCACAGCATACTTTCATGAAAATGTTCCGTTACGAGGGGAACACAAAAAGTAATTTTTTTATAAAATGTCACTTATATCAGCAGAATGTGAATTGAAAGTATGATTGTGATATATCATTGTAAAGGTAATTAATTCTATACCGAATTGTAATTTTCAAAAAATATATATACTTCCCATTTGAAATATAAAAATTGGATGCGCTTCCGGTCAAACCGGAAGTGTCATATATGGATTGATACTTGCTAAATTGTACATTCATAACATCAAATCGAAGTACCGAATTTCAAACATCCATACAAAATAACAACGAAGATACAGGGGGGTAAATTGGTTCCGGGTCACCCGGTATATGCTGTCAAATAGATTATTCCATGATAAGAATAAAATCGACAAAGTCGAAGTACCCTTCTCGCCACATATTTCCACTTTGTGGAAATTGTCCCGAATTGATATCAAAATAGCTTGCAAATGCAGTATCATAATTTGGAATATGGAACAGTTGCTTTTCCCGCAAGAGGACGCCAAAATAAAAAGTTAGGTGGCAAAAATTGATATGGCTGAATTCCTTATGAAATTACCTTTTTAATGATGTGTCACACTTACTACTTTCCCTATTCAAATTGTTTGGGTGATAGTGCCCATGGGGTGGGAGGAGAGGTAGGACAGTTGAGGTTATGATAGGAAGATGTCCTCCTTGGATTAAAAATCGACGTGTTTTTGCATTTTATTCACAACACATGCTGTTTCGTTTTCGGTGCCCCACCCTGTATACGACAGTTGCACTGAATCAACACAAAGAAAAGGGAAATCTTATACGCTCGAGCCATGAGTATAAAAATAAGTACCTATATAATACCACATGCTTTCAAAAATATAGGACACAGATCCTGTAATTTTCTGGTACCAAATTCAATTCCTTACCAGAAAACATACAATCCTAAAAATCTCTTCAGCAATTAGACCAGTGCTGATGGACGCCAAAAAAATAAAAGAGGGAAACAAATTAACAGCAGAATATTGTTTGAATGACAGGATAAATGAATTGGAGTCGAAAAAATGGAGAGGGGGGAACGGGCTGAACTTTTAGGGGTTGAAAGTGATATTTAACGGTTTTTCGCGATTGACAACGATAGTTGATCTCCTATCAAAAAAAATTGAATAGAAAAGTTGTTGGAAATAAAAAGATCTACAACTTTTGTTTCAAACATTTTTCCACATTAACTCAATTTTTCCGAGAAAATTTTCTCGCGCAAAACTCAATTTTTTTTTCACTAAATTTGGTGAAAATATAACTTATTATGTTTCTAGCTGTAATTGTTCTGAAGAGGAATATAGATTTTTAATTTTTTTTTGGCAAATTCCGAAATGAAAATAAGGTATTTCAACTGAAAAGTTTCACCGGTAAAATTCTTCTTTTCAAGCTCGCCAGCTGTCAGTTTTTTCATCGAAGCGTTTACTTTTAGATTATGTAATAAAAGAGTAGCACTACCGTGAAATTCTTTCCAGAAAACGCGAAGGAATTTAAAATCAGATTATCAAAAATCAATTTTTTCTAATTTTTGTTCTAACTCATATTTATTTATTAAAATAATGATTTGATTACGATAGAGGGGCGAAAGGCTTTTGGGGGTAAAAATAGTTTCTCCCGGTTTGTAACGAAAATCAACCTTCTACAAAACAAGTTAGAGAAAAAGTTTCACAGTTTCACTCCAGCAATATTCCTCAACTTCCTTATTATGGACTCTGCCACCATCATAATCTAGGAAAGTCTTCAGGATAGGGTGTGGAAAAATACGACATGTTCAAAATAATTTTTCCGGGCATCCAGGGCCGGTTTCACTCTAGCAATATTCCTCAACTTCCTTATTATGGACTCTGCCATCATCATAATCAAGGAAAGTTTTCAGGATAGAGTGCGGAAAAATACCACATGTTCAAAATAATTTTTCCGGGCGTCCAGGGCCGGTTTCACTCCAGCAATATTCCTCAACTTACTTATTAGGGACTCTGCCATCACCATAATCGAGGAAAGTTTTCAGGTTGGGGTGCGGAAAAAAACCACATGTTCAATATATTTTTTTCGGGCGTCTAGGACTGCTTTCACTCCAGCAATATTCCTCAACTTTCTTATTATGGACTCTGCCATCATCATAATCTAGGAAAGTCTTCAGGATAGGGTGTGGAAAAATACGACATGTTCAAAATAATTTTTCCGGCATCCAGGGCCGGTTTCATTCTAGCAATATTCCTCAACTTCCTTATTATGGACTCTGCCATCGTCATAATCGAGGAAAGTTTTCAGGATAGGGTGGGGAAAAATACCACATGTTCAAAATAATTTTTCCGGTCGTCCAGGGCCGGTTTCACTCCAGCAATATTCCTCAACTTACTTATTAGGGACTCTGCCATCACCATAATCGGGGAAAGTTTTCAGGATGGGGTGCGGAAAAAAACCACATATTCAATATATTTTTTTCGGGCGTCTAGGACCGGTTTCACTCCAGCAATATTCCTCAACTTTCTTATAATGGACTCTGCCATCATCATAATCTAGGAAAGTCTTCAGGATAGGGTGTGGAAAAATACATGTTCAAAATAATTTTTCCGGGCATCCAGGGCCGGTTTCACTCTAGATATATTCCTCAACTTCCTTATTATGGACTCTGCCATCGTCATAATCGAGGAAAGTTTTCAGGATAGAGTGGGGAAAAATACCACATGTTCAAAATAATTTTTCCGGGCGTCCAGGGCCGGTTTCACTCCAGCAATATTCCTCAACTTACTTATTAGGGACTCTGCCATCACCATAATCGAGGAAAGTTTTCAGGTTGGGGTGCGGAAAAAAACCACATGTTCAATATATTTTTTTCGGGCGTCTAGGACTGCTTTCACTCCAGCAATATTCCTCAACTTTCTTATTATGGACTCTGCCATCATCATAATCTAGGAAAGTCTTCAGGATAGGGTGTGGAAAAATACGACATGTTCAAAATAATTTTTCCGGCATCCAGGGCCGGTTTCACTCTAGCAATATTCCTCAACTTCCTTATTATGGACTCTGCCATCGTCATAATCGAGGAAAGTTTTCAGGATAGGGTGGGGAAAAATACCACATGTTCAAAATAATTTTTCCGGTCGTCCAGGGCCGGTTTCACTCCAGCAATATTCCTCAACTTACTTATTAGGGACTCTGCCATCACCATAATCGGGGAAAGTTTTCAGGATGGGGTGCGGAAAAAAACCACATATTCAATATATTTTTTTCGGGCGTCTAGGACCGGTTTCACTCCAGCAATATTCCTCAACTTTCTTATAATGGACTCTGCCATCATCATAATCTAGGAAAGTCTTCAGGATAGGGTGTGGAAAAATACATGTTCAAAATAATTTTTCCGGGCATCCAGGGCCGGTTTCACTCCAGCAATATTCCTTAACTTCCTTATTATGGACTCTGCCATCATCATAATCGAGGAAAGTTTTCAGGATAGGGTGCGGAAAAATACGACATGTTCAAAATAATTTTTCCGGGCATCCAGGGCCGGTTTCACTCTAGCAATATTCCTCAACTTCCTTATTATGGACTCTGCCATCATCATAATCGAGGAAAGTTTTCAGGATAGGGTGCGGAAAAATACCACATGTTCAAAATAATTTTTCCGAGCGTCCAGGGCCGGTTTCACTCCAGCAATATTCCTCAACTTACTTATTAGGGACTCTGCCATCATCATAATCGAGGAAAGTTTTCAGGATAGGGTTCGGAAAAATACCACATGTTCAAAATAATTTTTCCGGGCGTCCAGGGCCGGTTTCACTCCTGCAATATTCCTCAACTTCCTTATTATGGACTCTGCCATCATCATAATCGAGGAAAGTTTTCAGGATAGGGTACGGAAAAATAACATGTAAAAAAATAATTTTTCCGGGCGTCCCAGAGCGTTCACGAGGTCTCCGTCTTTATCTTCATTCACACTGCCCTGTATGTTCCTAAATTACGTATGTGACAACCGGAAACTGACCCATCATCCGACCAACGGATAATCAATATTCACAAAGGCCGTCTGGGTCGAAAACAGTTCATATCGAAATATCCCAATATTCCCGCATAAGCCACCCTGACCGCGGCGATACGGCGGACCGGAATTCGTTCAAAATCGATGAATTGTAAATAATCTGAATTGCATTAATTTTTTGCGGATATTAAAAATCAGTGAAGTTACTCCGAAATTGATTTTAAATGGGAGGATTATTGCCTGTAATGGGATTCGAAAGCTGAGCTTTGCGAGCCGTGGCTTTTTAATCTGTTTCGTATTTAGTTAATCAGATCGGGATTCCGATGCTGAATCGAACCTGTCTATAATTTCGTTGCGATATTGTTTTATTAATATCGCGATTTTGGATTGGTAGGCGCGATCTAATTCGGAATTGGGAATGTTTCGCTGGAAGGAGTCATTAGTTAGGCAAACAGTTCTTGATGAATAAAATTAAAATGAAGGAGGGGATGAACTGACTTTCGATCGATGCAACGGAATTAACAAAGTAGAATTTCTTCATTTTATCTTCAGCTTTTCAAAACAGGATTTTTTTCGAGGTTCTGGAAAAGTAGGATTTTTTAAGTAGTAACTTTCTTAGAGAAACTGAAATCTCTTAGTATCTGAATGTTTGAGATTTGTAACCTTAAAATACTTCGGGAGACTATTGCGGGATTATATAGAAAGAACAATATAGAAGTAGCATTCAGGCCGCATGCTAGGTTGTCTAATTTTCTTTTCAAAGCCAAAGATAGAACAGGGAATATGGAAAAATCTCCCCCATCCCCCATCCCATCCCTAACATAGGTAACTGAACCAACAACACTGTTAATATTCAATTTTAATATCCAGGCTAATGGCTTTGATAATGTAGATTATGAATAAATGTTGCTAAATGAGTATTTCTTCATTGAACTGGATTGATTGCTTCGAGGTAGGTCTTGAATTGATGTGAAAATATGGGCAATTTGAAAACATTACCAATTTTACGGCCCAAGGGCCATAATGTGCCCGCGGGCGCTAAAGTATCACTTAAGGCCTGTCAAACCGGGCGGTGAAGTGTTCTTTACCGCCCGCTAGTGCATAATAGTTATTTATGTATCAAGGGCGTAAAGTAGCCGTTTATTGCCTTCGGCGTGGATGATGGCCCGATGGCGTTAGCCGAGGGCCATCACACGCCGAAGGCCTTAAACGCATTTTACGCACGTGATACATACAAAATTTTATGCACTAGCGGTTTTATAGCGCGAATCACAAATACTGACTTGAATTGCAATGGTCTACACGTTTCATACGTTATGCATACAATAATTAAGGGTAACATAATATGAGGAATGTGAAACTATAGTAGCTGAGTGCTATATTGGAGAATCTATTTCAAATAAATAGATCATCACCGAAAAAATTGCCAACGATTATGAACAAATGTTAGAAAGAGTATTGCTCTATTGAACTGAAATGATTCTAATTCGTGTTAGGAATTGCATGAAATGATGTGTGAGTATAGACAATTTGAGAATTTTGTCTACTTTACGGCCCGCCGGGCCATAATGCGCCCGCTGGCGGTAAAGTGCCACTTTACGCCCGTCGAACCGGGGGTAAAGTGTAAAAATTAAGTTATTAAAAATGATTAGCGATAGTGAGGATGATTTAACAACCAAATTAATAAATGTATATCAGAAGCTCCTGATGATAATGCCTATCTTCTGTCAAAGGTATGATTTTCTTTTCATAAAACCAGAATAATTTCAATAAAAAGACTGATTACAATCGGATTCTATCTTTTTGAATAGTTGATAGATACTTTCTATATAGCAGTTTATTTGAACAAATTATAATGTTCTCTATTAACGACGAGTGTTGATTCAGATGACACTTGGACTTTGGATGGTGGGAGCGAGGGTTCAAATCTACGAAGCCACATTCTTTTTCATTTTATGAAATAGATTAGTGTTTGATTTTTTCTGCATAAAGTTTTTTTATTTCCAAGTTATATGTTATTTGTTTCACGACGAAGGTAGGTTCGTGTACAAAAATAAAAAATAGATGTTTCATTCAACGGGCGAAGGAAGAAAAAATTATCTAAACCATGTAAAAATAACGGCAGGAGAGTTTATGATAAAAAGGATTATTACAAATATTACAGATTTGTTAATGATTCAGATGGTCGTAGAAAAAGTATAGTGTACAATATACTAATTTGATAATGCATGCCCATATAAGACGAAACATGTAAACTAAACATTGGTTACAAGTAAAAGTGGTATAAAAACATGGAAAGGTTTATTTTTTCATTTTCAGATATTTAGTTCGTTTTATAATTATAGTAGGTATAAAAAAGCATTACAGAATAAATTATATCATAAAACCTAGAATGTCAGTCCCGCTAAATTTCACGGCGAAAAGCATGCTGCGTATATGTGACCCGTTTACGATGTGCGCATGCTCGTCATCAGTGTAGTTTGGGTAGATCGTTGCAAAGTTTGAAAATCATTTGGTGTTCCAATTCAGAGTTTTGTATCATTAGGCAATAAAACCCATGTTATTTGAAAGAGAGAAATTTGTCAGCGTATTCAGGACTTTTTAAAACCGAAAGAACCTTTTAGACAAATATTATTCCGAATTTTAGGTGCGAAAGAATCTTATTTAATACAATAATGTACCCTATGTTACTGTAATTATAATGACCGTGAAACAGTGCTTTTTCATCATCAGAAAGTCAGAGTTCAGAGACGGTTTTCAGAATTTCAGATTTTGTCTTGTTTTGTGTTTGTTTTCGTTGATTCTTTCATCATTCGTGAATTTGCTTTAATATTGTTCCTTTAAGATATTTTCTAATAAAACCGTTTCTTCCTACAGATAAACAATGAACTGTTAAGTGTTTGTAGTGTGGAAGTAAAGGAAAAATATCTGAAATAAATAATTTTTGGTAGATAGTGACAATTTTATGTACCAAGGGTATGCTCAAAATAGCATATTATTTTAGCTTGACACGAAAGGCATGATTCTTGGTTAATGTCTTTAGGAATAGACTTCAATGCAGAACATTTGAGTGAGGATATTCTATTCAGACGTTTGTTAATCTTCGCCAATACCATAATATATCACTAAAACCGGACTGTTACAAAAAACACTAATGACGCTCATTCGCATTAGTCTGAACTTTTTACAACATTTTTGACATATGGGATTCGCTTTTGAGAATGATTACATAATATATATTTTTATGGTACCTATATGCTTGGATGAGTTTTTCTACTTCTTGGCAATGATATAAATATACGTCTTCGGGTGAAACACCTTCAAACACCGCGAATTTAGGTTGTCACGAATGTCTACTTCTGATGCTCATACTACTTCTTCCATTGATTACTTGTATTTCGGACGTCCATCATCTTAATGGTTGAAAGATTTCTATCTCTTTCAAATTTTTCACAACGTTTCAATTGCTTGAAACCGCAATCGTCTTCTGGTGAATAATGACAAAATCAGATGCTACGCGACCTTTTATAGGTCTATAATTGAAGTGTAATTACGCGCGGTCTTTTGGCGCGCGTGGTTACGCGCTTTTTCTCCCTCCAAATCGGTCCATGAGCGGTTTCCATACGTTTTTAATTTCCACGCTTGGTTGACTGAAGGCACTACTGGCTTCTATGTAGGTGGTTTCCATAAATTTCCGTTTGAACCAATGTTCCTCTCTATGAAGAACACTAGCTTCGTCCCAAGGAATTTGGTGGTGTTTTGTCCAGGCGTGGTCAGCAATTCCCGATTTTGATGTTTCCCCTCGTTGAGTCCACTTTTTGTGTTCGGCTATTCTTACTGATAATGGCCTCTTGGTCTTTCCGATATAGGAATCTCCACATTCACATGGGACTTTGTAAATACAGTTTTTACTGGATTCTGTTGTGTTCTCTGTTTTTTTTTTAAGGTACAGCCGGATTGAAAGCAACTCTTGATGTTGTATTTATTTCCGATCCTTCTGATCTTTTCGGAGATACCCCTGATATAGGGAAGAATGAGAACGGGGTTTTGTGGTCTTTCTTCGGTTGTCTTGGTCTTTTCGAGTTGTTTTCGAACTTCTCCTATGAGTTTCTCGGAGTATCCGTTTCGGCGTAGGTCCTTTTTGATGTGGTCAATTTCCGCCTCCAATGACTCCTGGTTGTTGCAAATAGACATTGCTCTCTCCACCAACGTTCTTACGATTCCCCTCTTTATGGAGTTTGGGTGATTAGAGCCGTAGTTGAGGTACTGTCCTGTGTGTGTCTGTTCTTTCAGCTTTCACATCGAGAAACGATTTCCATTGTGAATGAGATGTAAATCTTTCAACCATTACGATGATGGACGTCCGAAATGTAAGTAATCAAGTTACTACATCGTCTAAAACATACAAACTTCTTCCATTGTTCGGTTAGAACGATACACAGAGTAGGTAGTTTAACTAATAGTCGTCAAATAAAATATTCCAGAGTTTCAGAGATCCTAATTGTGGATCTCGAATTTGAATCACTCGGTGTACAACAAGAACAATAAAAGACTGGGTAATTTATAACTAATAACTGTGCGTTACTGTGAGTTACTGTCGAAACACTGCCTTAGCTAACCCACTTTCCAAATCTACCAATGCACAGACTTGAAATCCTCTCCGTTCACCATTCAGAGAAGTTTCCTGTGAAAGACGTAACCTTCGGAGCCGATGCACTCATGCATCACA
Source organism: Chrysolina oricalcia (assembly GCA_944452925.2). Lineage (NCBI taxonomy): Eukaryota > Metazoa > Arthropoda > Insecta > Coleoptera > Chrysomelidae > Chrysolina > Chrysolina oricalcia. The sequence goes on along the minus strand of OX101821.2, from coordinate 57,276,381 downwards.
CCTAATCCGGAGCGGGACAACCCATACACGAATATACAGTATGTTTACCGAAGCCCGGGCTACGTATATTATTTACTAAGCCTCGCGATACATGTGTCAATAAATAGTGAAGTGCATGCAGCAAACACCTCTAAGGCAAAGCTCGTGCTTCCCTCACTCAGATAAGGATTACGGAAAATCCTCGAAATCCCTGTATATGCATCTCTGGATCAAGTCGGTTCTTGCGCTGCTCATTGATATATCGGTCCGTCACATGTCGGCTGTATTAAAATAAATATAGAGTTGCGGAGGTTCGAAATCCTTTAGAATTTCTAATTGATGCATTCAGCGCTTCAGTTTTTGTTTCACTAGTAGTTCTGTTGCACAGTTAAATTTAGCAGAGTGCGGCAATCTTATGAAACCCAAAATAACTTTTTTTAAACTACACAGAAGTTGAAAAAACCGACTTACGGAGTTTTATCTCGATATTTCGACATTTATCTCGAAATTTCGAATTTTATCTAAAAATTTTGACTTTTACATCGAAATTTAAACTATAATCTCGATATTTATACTTTTTTCTCGAAATTTAGACTTTTTTCTCAAAATTCAGACTTTTTTTCTAGAAAGTTAGACTTTATTTATCGATATTTATACTTTTTTCTCGAAATATAGACTTTTTTCTCGAAATTTCAACTTTTATCTCGATATATCCAACGAAAAATTACTAATCTACTACAAGCTGGCAAAAATTTTGACTCTTATCTCAGAGCTGGAATAAAATAGACACACTTCTTGTTAGCAACCTTTTCAATGCTTCCTCATGCTGATATCAATTTTACTCTCCGACGTTTCGTAAAAGTGCCATATTTAAAAAAATATAAGTTCATGACGAAAAAGTTTATCAAAAGTTTCTTAGAAAAAATGTTCCTTATACAACATAAAGCTCTGACCATGTAGTGGAAAAGAAATGAGTAGAAAAACACCTTGCAACAAAAATTATTCCAATCTAATCAATAAACCAAAACTGGGAGGGGGAACAGTGGAGTTAGACTGAAAGTTTGTTCACCCTCCCAGTTTATCTCACTTCCACTGTATGTGATGGATCGTCTACGATGGTTTAATAAACTAAAAATATACATCCTTACTTTTGCGCAAAGTGCTCTTTTTATCAGCCATCTTTAAAAAACATAAAAAAATTGCGTTCCAATTAACAGTACTGCTCCTAAGGTGGTGTACGGAGTTAGTAACAAGGCCTACCCAGAACACATGGCTAATGACCATAGCACTCGATGCCAAAACACCAAAGAAATTAATTATTTGAAAAAATCGTAAAAAATCATGTGGGGTATCAAATTACAGAAAATTTCATGCTGAAAAAGGAAACATTATTTATTTGTTTTGAAAGATGAAAGGTAATAAATAATACAATAATGAGCAAAAATGTTCATTCAAAAACATTTGTTATTCATTAAAGCGACTATCAAAGCCTAGGTACCTTTACTCACAATTTAAATGAGGTTAAACAGAAAAATTAAATATAAATTTTTTCAACTTAAAGTTAAGCCTGTACATTGAACATATATAACATTAGAAAACTATACAATAAAAGGCGGTTCTTATGAAATCAAAATCTTCCCTTAATCAAAATCAAAACTCCCTCCTGTGTTTGTACAGTCTTTTCCACAACAGTTTTTACAAACTATTGAACACAAAAGTGCATTTCATGGTGTTACGTGGTTTTTCAACTGTCGTTTGGCATGCACATTTAATCATGTTTAACAGTTTGTCTCGTGCAGGTCTCAAGTTTTTTGAGTTCTGTGGGCTCAAGTCTGTTGCCCTTAAATTGTTTATAATGCGATTTTTGAAACACATATTATTAAATCAAATCACTTTATTTTTTTTTAGACAATATACAGTGTATAAGAAAGAGTCAGTCAGATGTGGATGCTTCCGCATGAAATGAATAAACATATAAACATAGATAAGTAAATATACAAAAATATACATAACAAAACACACTAAATGTTGTATGGCGTCCTAAACACTTATATACATACATATATATTATACAATTACAGACAGATATACCTATACACACAATTAGGAAATCGGATAAAATCTTGACTCAGAACAAGAGAATTTTAACCTTATGATAGGACTGGTACACATGAGAAACACAGATTAAGTTTCGACTAGTGACTGTAGATGTCATAAGTAACTTTCTGTTATATATATATATATATACATATATATATAATATATATATATATATATATATATATATATATATATATATATATATATATATATATATATATATATATATATATATATATATATATATATATATAAATAGAGAAGTTATTGGGTATAGCCCTCAAATTGTTATGCAACCGTAGACACGTGTTTCGAGCTTAAGCTCTCATCAGTACGGTAAAATCAAGTGCGAAGATGTACAACACTTGGATGTAAAAATGGAAACAAAGGAAGTCAACAACAGGAAGCCAACCACACATTTGTGGCTTCGGTTAGAAGACCTTGAACTTTCAAAGCAACAACTAACGTCGCCACGGAGGCAGATATAGCTACCAGTTGCATAACAATTTGAGGGCTATACCCAATAACTTTTCTATTTATACTTTTATATATTTCCCCTCGATAAATCCATCCTGATATATATATATATATATATATATATATATATGAATATAAATAGAAAAGTTATTGGGTATAGCCCTCAATTTTTTTTGTGCAACCGTAGACACGTGTTTCGAGCTTAAGCTCTCATCAGTACGGTAAAATCAAGTGCAAAGATGTACAACACTTGGATGTAAAAATAGAAACAAAAGTAGTCAACAACAGGAAGCCAACAACACATTTGCGGCTTCGGTTAGAAGACCTTGAGCTTTCAAGGCAACAACTACCCAGGAAAATACAAATCAGTATGAATTTATCGAGGGGAAATATATAAAAATATAAATAGAAAAGTTATTGGGTATAGCTCTCAATTTTTTATTTTTTTTTGAAAATCTTTGGACCAATTCTAGATGGTGCTTTATAACAAACTTTGCTTTTTGATAATTGTAAACGTAAATCATCCTTGCGACGGGTGTTGTATACGTGGAAGTCGGTATTTCTAAGAAACAAGTCCCTGTTTTTGAACACAAAAACACCAACTTCAAATATGTACAAACCTGTACAGATCAGAATATCAAGTCTTTTGAATATTTCACGGCATGAATAGTATCTCTTCACACCAGCAATACATCTTATAATTTTTTTCTGGGAAACCCACAGGCAAATACCATACCTCAGTCGACTTTCTACCTGTGCATAGTAGACATTTAACAATTGTTGTTGTGTCAAAAAAAGTTTGAGATTACTGAACATGAAGTGAATTGATGAAAGTTTGGAAATCAGGAACTTGCAATGTTCTATCCAATCTAAATGTGAGTCCACGAATATTCCTAAGAATTTACAACTGTTGTGTATTGACAAGGGTTTATTACTTGAAACTATATCTACATCTGCAAGTTCTCTCTTATGGGGGTGAAATTTTATTAGGTTTGTTTTGTCTGCATTATAACGAAGAGATATTTGGTTGAACCAGGAAACCAATTGAGATAGAGTGGTTTCACAGGTTTTTTTTAGTTCTACTTGGTTTTTGTGAGATATGAGTAGAGAAGTATCTGCATAAATTGTCAGTTTAATATCTGGAAATGAATTTGTGAGTTCATTGATGTACAGAATAAACAGAACTGGGCCCAAGACAGAGCCTTGGGGGACACCTATATTGATACCAGTATTGATAGATGTAACATTCCGCATTACATTATTTCCATAATGTTTCAGACTAACATACTGAGAACGACATTTGAGAAACGATTCTAACCATCCCAAACAAATACCTCTAATTCCATAGTTATATAGCTTAGATATCAAAATCTCGTGGTCTACACAATCGAATGCACGACTATCTATCAGTTTCCGCAATATTGTTTGTCCAGCTTCAGATTTATAAAAATTATGAATTTTTGAAATATATAGTTATATTGTCTCTTTTTCGAGGATTCCCCGGATTTTCTCAGTGAAAAATGCACCAATCTGGTGGTATAAAAAGCATTTTATAGGTTTTATAATTTTCTACAAAAGTTCTATGGACTATAAAACGATTTCTGCAATACTCTTTGAGATATTTGCAAAAAAATAAAAAAGTTTTTTTTTCTCTTTTTCTTGTTTAAAAAATTCCACAAAGCGATTTTGCTGGGGCGAAAACCGGAGTTTTACTATCTTATAAAAAGTAGTATAGGCCGGTTGCGTCTTTTATTTTGTGTGAAAAGCCTATACACTAATAACCCTCAAAAGATTTAGACCAGTTCTCGAATTGTCCGAAATTCGTGACGAATGGAAAAACTTGTAACGAATTTGTAAAATTTTGTTTATTGTGGTAAATTTAAAGAAAGAACTAAACCAACGATATCTATGGTGCAATTTTACGATCTATTTCGCGTTTCATCCCCAAAAAGAAACCGAGACTCGCTTGGCAAGGGTATGGCGGGGTTCCCGTCATCCCTCTCATGACAGCTCATTGTTGCGAGGTTAAGATAAATGATTGTAAAATAAAACATTGTCGCCCCGTCGCAGCATCCGAACACACTATTATTGCCATATAAGCGGAAACCGATAGGGTGAATCTCAATGCGAAATGTAAATATTGGCGATATAGAATTTGAGAACGATAAACAAATATAGGGACGGAAAATAAATTGGTGTCATTTCTACGTATATCAAATTTGGCACATTTTCAAATAGAAATGAAAGTTTTGCGGTTGCACTGTTACCGGTAATAATACGCAGTAAAAAGTGGATGGAAAAATACATTCCAAAATGTAATATATACATACTTCTCCTATTATAACTTGATTCCACAAATAATTCAAAATTTTAATGTAAAATTTGGTAGATGTCCTCCATTTCTCTCGTGTTTTACAGTGAGCATGTAATTCAATGCTTAATTACATATGTAATTTCCGTTGGTTTACATGATGACTGTATAATATGAATGTAATGATTAGTAAAACGACGTATTGTTACAGCGGAATGACGCCAATTTACAGAATATTCCAGGTGATGTGTGAATTTCCTTTTGTTTAAATGTAATTTTCCGTGACGCTATCGCCATGCGCACCTACCGGCATTCGGCCCAATCCTCATTCACAGTTCATGTTGGTATACGATGAACATCGCTGGGCATCTGGCGAAGAACGTTTTAAAAACAAACAAGTCATATTTTTTATTTGTGTATGTGGGTGCCAAATTGTCATCGGATTGTATATAAATAGGTACTGAGGAAAAAATATCAAACATTCATTTCATAATATTATGAATAACACCAATATTTTCATAGGAAATCGAATCGAACTTCCGTTGTCGCAAAACCAACTGAGTGATGATTTTGAGATTCAAATCTTAAGTGGATAGATATAATCTCAATTCGATTCCAGAACATGATATCAGTCATCTAAACTATTTAGTTAATTTCAAAGAGTTGAAGTATAGAGTAAGATATTCTGTTAAATTATTGTTTGTGGTACCATATTTAAACGATTTGACAGTTTTAGTTATTTTTCTTCAATATATGAAAATATGTTATGATGAATAAAGTATTTTTAAATTTGATATTGTCTTTTTTGCAGATCCCCCTCCCCTCTCTGTACTTACTTGTCTTCTGATTAAAAAAACGAGTACATTTTCGGATTCAGGAAGAGATTTTGTATAAGATAAAGTACCACTCGTGGGATTCCGCATTTTTGAAATATTCCCATGTGATCAAATTCCAAAATTGCAATAATCTATATGGAGGAAAATCGAATTTTGCGAAAATTTGTATTGTACATTTTTATAAAAATCACAAACTCTCCTCAGACGTAACTCCACGAGCTGATTCCGAATACCACCTTAAAAATGTAATTCGACGAAGGGTACTATCCACAAAATCAACATTTTCTAAATCAATCAGCCTTCTGATTCAGAATACAAGTACATTTTTGGATTCAGAAGGAAATTTTATATTAGAGGAAGTACAGTTTGGCAAACATAGCTGAGATTGTGAAATTTCCACTTCTTACGCGAACAATCACATGAATATCACTGGATAGTCTGTCGTACGACCAATGCGCATCATGGACGTGCCTATTTTCATAATTGCAGCTATGTTTGCCAAGCTGTAACACTCGCGGGATTCCGCATTTTTCAAATATTTCCAGGAGATCAAAGTCAAAATATGCAATATTCTATTCAGAAGAAAATAGAATATTGCGAAAATTTTTATTTTCGAAAAATCGCAAAATTTTGTCAAAAGTAACTCGACGAGCTGATTCCAAATATTTTCTCAAAAATGGATTTCGACAAAGGGGTGGGTCACTGAATAAAGGCAATTTTTTCTACGAAAAAATGCACCTATCCATATAATCGAAATTTTCTGAATGAACTATAGCTGGAACTAACTGAAACTAACTGGAAAAGACTAATTTTTTCGACGTCCTTTCGTCAAGGGTTGTAGAAAAAATAACTACTACTGAAGCGTCTTTTCAATGTGCATCCCACATGTCCAAAAAAACTAAATAAAGATAATGCGCCCACTCCAGCAAAACAGCACAAGCCCGATGTTGTACACAGCCACTATTACAGTATACGGGTGATTCTTGCGACCCCATTTCGAACACATGTTTTCTATATGAATTCGAAAAACAAGTACATTTTCGGATTCAAAAGGATTTAATCAAAATTTGGATTCGACATGGGGGTAACTGGAAAATGGCAATTTTTTCAACGAAAAAATGCATCCATGCACAAAATTCACATTTTTCTGATTCGAACAACAAGTTCATACTTTTGGATACAGAAGGAAATTTTCTATAAGATGAAGTAATCTCGCGGGATTCATCATTTTTGAAATATTCCCAGGCGACCAAAGTTGAAAACTGCAATTTTCTATATTATAGAAGGATATAGAATTTTGCGATAATTATTATTTTCCATTTTTCAAAATTCGCAAACTTCTCTCAGACGCGTAACTCGACAGGCTGATTCCGAAATTACCACAAAAATTGAATTCGATAAATGGGTCACTGGAAAATGGCAATTTTTTCGACGAAAAAATGCATCCATGCACAAAATAGACATTTTTCAAGAGAATTAGCTTTTTCGGATTCAGAAGAAAATTTTCTATAAGGTGGAGTAATACTCGCGGGATTCCTCATAGGTATTTGAAATATTCCCATGCGATCAACTTCGAAAAATGAAATATTCTTCAAAAATAATTTTGCGATAATTATTATTTTCCATTTTTCAAAAAATCGCAAACTTTTCTAAAGGTTCCGTCAAACCAAAGCGGGAACGCGGGAGCGAGAGCGGGAACGGAACTTTGGAACCGTGGGAATTGCTAGAAAAACAGTACACGTATTAAACCACATATAGTTCGTTGCTTGTATGCTTTTCGGAATACAAATAATCACACCGGTATGTCCCACTATAGAATTTAGCCTCGGATTCATTTCGTTCCCGCTCCCGCGTTCCCGCGTTGGTTTGAGGAAACCTTAAGACGTAACTCGACGAGCTGATTCCGAATATCACCTTAAAAATTGAATTCGACAAGGGGGTAACTGAAAGAGGGCAATTTTTTCGACAAAAAAATGCACCTGAATTTACGTGATTATCAACTTTCCAATCCATGAATTTTGCATATATTTCTTCATATCTCTTTTTGTATTTTGCTGGTAATAAATCCAAAGAGGTTTCCTTGGCTTGATATGCTGTTCTGGTGGTGTATTTCAAAAATTTAAATCATTTCCCAAATCAGAAATCACGATAGCTTGAAAACCTAACAATGCTTTCAGGGCAAACTGACAAGTCTAAATAATTAAGGAGGCACGTCAAACTATAATGAAACCAGACAACAAGAAACACATTATTTTTAACTCTCACGGTATTTTTAAGATAGCATTTTGCTTTTTAATTAAACATAAGTAAAAAAAATGCATTCTATTTATAGTCTTTATTCCTGTCTTTGTTTATTGCCAATTTGGAGTCGTCAAAACTATACATATATACGAGGGCGGGAACTGATTGAAAATATAAATTTAACTTTCGTCACTAGAAACAAAAGTTGTCGTTGTAAGAATTTCCCTCATTTGCTACGGAAATCACGTTTTTGCTGAAGTTATTTTATTACAAAAAGGGTCAAGGGTTGTAGAAAAGATATTTCATTGAATACTCCAATTTTTCCAATTTTCATCCCACATTCCAAAAATCCAAAAGATAATGCGCCCACTCCAGCAAATCAGCATTAGAAATAGGTATATCACAAGATCGATGTCATAACACAGCTACTATTACAGTATAAGGGTGACTCTAGACCCCATCTCGAACACATGTTATCATGAATAGCACCCTTTGAAAGTCAATGCACCGTGAAATATGAATACGCGTAAATGAGTACTATCTTTTCTCATGGCTGAATAGAATTGTGGGTTAATAAATTAAGAAATGTGTTTAGGAAATGTATGGGGATCGGAGATATGAAACAAGTGTATTGAGAGCTACGTAACAATCAGGTTCACTAGGCCAATCATTACAGTATTTGAAACAAAAAATATGGAAATAATAGCACAACAATGCAAACATTCACAAAATTTGTATTTCAGTGCGCAATGAAATAAATAAAAATTGCGCCCTCGTACAAGAAACGAACCAACGTTTTATTATTAATGTAATAATTTTCAAATGACATGTTCCATGACATTTCATATATACCCAATACAAAATATGGCGAAATAATCCAATTTTTATAAAAAAACTTGCTTTTATTTCGGAAACCTGACTCTTTAGGTATAGGAAATTCAATTGTCTTTCAGGATACCTGATGATATACGAGGTGTTCTATTCGAAAAAATGCACTTTTCAATACTTTTGTATCTATCGGTGAAATCACAAAATTTCAACAACCCTGTATAATGAAGAACTAATTACCCTAGTCATAACTAATATACAGGACATTGTCAAACTACATCCAAAATTTCAGCTCTGTACGTATCCAAGTACTGCAGTAAGAAATTCCCCTAGTCATAAATAATACACATTGTCAAACTACATCCAAAATTTCAGCTCTGTTCGTATCCAAATACTGCAGTAATAAACATTTAATTGAAGCTGTTTTGCACAAAAATTAAGGAATTTATTGATTTTCTCGAAAACCACTGGAGATAGGTATAGGAAAGTATCATATTAATATGAAAATAATCTTAAAGCAATAGCAAAGCGAAAAATGCAACAATATAAGGGTATTCCATTCAAAATATCAAAGTTGTTGCTACTTTTCGATAGAATCGGCAACGCCGCAGCGCTGAAAAATTTTAGATCGATAGAGCAGAACTGATTATCCAAGAAACAAAATTTTCAAAATAATCTTACGTCTCTTTCTCCAGAAACGTCTCTTAGACCATCGAGTTTGGAACACTCTGTATATTCACGCATATGCAACCAGTATTACCAACTTGTTTTCTTGGTTGCATAGACTTATATTCACGTTTCTCAATCCTTCGAAATTTATTTGTCAGGTTGTGCTAGTTTTGGAATTATGGGAGATTGTCCGAAAGAAGTATCAAGTATTATCGAAAAATGAAACATGTTGAGAACATGAATACAGCATATTCCCGACACGAAAACCAAAACTGAGCATCAATTTGTGAATTAGAAGAATATAAATATGTTGTTTCAATACGAGTTCGTAGAAAAAGTATTGTAGGTCTGTAAAACGGTTATAAACTCCCCTAGACACTCTAAATACTCGTTCCGACAGCCTGCGCTTGTAAAATACTCGTTACTTAAAGGCCGTTCATAACGCTTGTAAATGATTCAAATATTTATATTCATACATAATTTCTTCTTCAGATCTCAGAAATTCCAAAAATCATCCCAATCACAAACATAATATAGATCTTGGTATTTTGAAAAGAGTACATGTATGGTCACACTATGTTTTTGGCAAGTTTTATTATGAGGTTCCATGGTGTAATGGTTAGCACTCTGGACTTTGAATCCAGCGATCCGAGTTCAAATCTCGGTGGAACCTACTTTTTTTTAATTTTTTTTATATTCATTAACTTTCATCATTGTAAAAGTTGTCTCATTTGTTTCAAGTTTTGTTGATAATATCGGCATTGCTGTTTTTTCTTTACTGCGATGAATAATAAGTCAAATTATTGTAATATCTCTACTCATCTGGCAGATTGTTCTAGAAGTTTAATACCTATCAGCATCTTAGCACTCTGATCAGTCCTTACAAGAAAAATTCTGCCATAAAATTGAGTGTGAAAATTTACAACGGTTTTGATTATCGATAAAAGTTCCATAAAAGCTCCTTTCTCGTTACACAATGCTTTCTTTCGGCTTTGTCCAGACTTTTACAGAAGTAAAAAATAGCCATTTATGATACAAGTTCGTAAAGTAGGATTTTTTTGTATGAGCTTGAAGTTTGTTGAATGAGGCTCATTGAATATACAAATATTGAAAAATATAACGAAAATTGAAAAGTAAGTACTCTCATCGATTTCAAAACAAAAACAAAAAAAAAGTAACTTCCTCATTAACCATTAACCAACGTAGAACGACTGCTCCCTTACTTACCATATCAAATCCTGTCAAATTTTAAATATCACTATTTATTTTGAAAATGCACGATTTTTATATTGTTGAAAATGAGGATATTTAGGACTAACTAAATGATCTATCTATGTAACTATTCTGTCTTATGTGTCATTTTGTAGCATTATTATAATAAAAACCTTTTTTTTTCATAAATAAGATGGACAAAAACACTCGTAGGAAAAACATTGTACCTAACTCTTGCGGAAAACGTCTTTTCCGCCCTTGACGGCTTGCTCCGCGTCGTTCGTGCAACTGCCGTCGCGTGCGGAAAAGTATTACTTTCCGCGCTTGTTAGGAAAATAACTATTACGTACAGTTGATGATTTTACGTACAGTTGATGATTTTACGTACAGGTGATTTTTTTACGTACTTGTGCGAAAAAGTATTACTTTACGCACTGTCAGCAGTGCGTAAAAGCTTAGTTTACGCACTGTCGTAGAGAAAAGCTCCTTGAGAATACCGATTGTTTCAACATATTCAGCTTATAAAAAAATGTTCTATCGTGGTGGCATTTAATATGTGTAAATTCATCATGAATGATAAATAAAGAGGAAATAAAATCTTCCAATTTACACAAAAAATATATACTTGTAACGTGCTTACAATTGTTTCGACACACGGTGTCATCATCTGAGCGAGTTATCAACTAGAGAAACGTCAAAATCACCTTCTTAAATATTAAAATAACATGCATGAAATTTCACTAATGACAATTGCAGGTATGAAATTTCCTAATGACATATAGCTTGGATTAGGGAGCATTTGAGTAGTTACTAGTGATATAATTAATTATAGGTGAATTGTACAGGTCAATTTGGTCATTGAGAACTAAATTGCTATTGTTACGTAAATGTTTCTTGATTTCTATGGATTCTAATATGTTTAATTTTTGACCTTTAGGTTGAATATGCAAAATTTCAGGGTTTTGTGTGAAGTTATGGTTATTGTCAATAAGGTGGTTGGCATAGTTTGAGTCCTGTTTATTTAATCTGTAACTTCTCAAATGCTCACCGAATCTTTGATTAAAACTACGGCCTGTCTGGCCAATATATAATGCATTGCAATCCTCACACTCAAGTTTGTAAACCCCCGACTTCTTGAATTTATCCCGTACAGACTTTGCGTTGTTAATAAAGGAATATAAGTTATTGTTGGTTTTGAATGCAACATTTATATTCCGTTTCTGAAAGAAACGGGATATTTTGTTCGTATGCTGACCAACATATGTTAGACATGCAAAACGTTGATCGGTTTTTACTTTGATATGCGGGTATATTAAATTTAGAGTTTTCTTGTTTTGTTTTTGTTTAAGCAGTCTATCTATAATTGATGTTTCATATCCATTATTTACGGCGATTTGTTTAATTCTGTTTAACTCACACTTGAAATCTAAATCGCTTTGAGGTATATTTACCAGTCTATGAATCATAGAATGATATGCTGCTAGTTTGTGTGATTGTGGGTGCATGGAGTGTTTATGTATTGTAGTGTCTGTATGTGTGGGTTTGTGATATATAGAGAAGCCGTGCGTGTTATTTTTACGGGAGATAGTTAGATCTAAGAAGTTTAGTGAATTGTTATCATCCTCTATTTCTGATGTGAATTCTATGTTAGGATTGAGACCGTTCAAATAATTAAGAAAAATATTTAATTGACGTACCGTTCCAACCCAGCAAACGAAAATATCATCTACATATCGATACCAATATTTGAACAAATGTTTAAATTTAGATTTATGAATTTGCTTTTCCAAGTGGTTCATAAAGATTTCGGCAAGTAAAGGGGATAATGGTGAACCCATGGGGAGGCCGGTTTTCTGCAAATAGTATTTATTATTGAATTCCAGGTAATTTTGGTCTATGCACAATTTGGTTAAATTTAGGATTTCTTCTGTGATACTTGGGAGATTGTTGTGCTGTTCCAGCAAGTCTTTGAGAATGTCTAATGTTAATGCGGTTGGAATACTTGGAAAGAGGTTTTTGACATCAAATGATACAAATTTACAGTTACTATTGAGCTTAATGTTTTCTATATTATTTACTAAGGAGCTTGAGTTTGTCATTAGTGAAATTTCATGCATGTTATTTTAATATTTAAGAAGGTGATTTTGACGTTTCTTTAGTTGATAACTCGCTCAGATGATGACACCGTGTGTCGAAACAATTGTAAGCACGTTACAAGTATATATTTTTTGTGTAAATTGGAAGATTTTATTTCCTCTTTATTTATCACTTATAAAAAAAATGTGAGAAATATTGATATCGATCGACAGTACGGTTTCTGACTTCATCAAGATGATCTTGCTGAAGCTTCACATATATATCTGGGTTTTCTATTGAAATATTAATAATAATGACAAGGCCTTTTCACAAATAATTATTCACATTTAAATCAATGCATTCTTAATTCATAATTATCCTAGTAGTAGTAGTAGTAGTTCTTTGGGGAGGCCGCAACCGCAGCCAGGCAAGTAGGCCCTCATGGACCCTTTATGCCTTCCCCTGTTCTCCACTTATCTACGTTCATCCTCCTAGTTTTCCTTTTCGAACCTTTGTGACCTCCTAATGAAGGTCAGTATGTCCGACCACTCCAAGTTGATTAGTTCCTCTTGTTGGAGTTTGTCAACTCCGAAGGTCCCAAATCTTAGCCTCCCGTATGTCTCATACTCGCCGAGGAAGTGAGATGAAGTTTCTTCGTCTTCTTCGCATTTGCGGCAAGTGGGACTGTCTTCTATACCTATAAGTGATAGGTGTCTGCCTAACTTGTTATGTCCTGTTAGTATTCCTATAAGGAGGCGTAGTGCTTGGCGATTTCTGCCTAAGAGCCATGTCGTCCTTGACTTATTGGAGCCGGCTTCGAAGTCTTTCGACTGCCTACAGCCGGTGTTATCCCTCCAAAGTTTTTTCAGTTCTTCTTCTGCCCACTCGTCGAGGGCTGAAGAGGTTTGGCTTCTTGCGATGCCTAGTACAGGCTCCGGTCCACAGAATGGCGCTGCGGATCCGGATGTGGCAAGTCCGTCTGCCACCTCGTTTCCGCGCACCCCTCTGTGTCCCGGGACCCATACCAGCTGAACTTCCTTCGTTTCAGCTATAGCTTCCCGAGCGCATCAACGCATTCCTGTACAAGCGCTGAGCCTGGTTTAGGATGGCAGACGGCTCTGAGCGCTGCCTGACTTCCATTCCATTTCGATTGTTACAACAATCACGCAGTAAAAATAGAAACGTTAGTTTGACGCCTGAAAAACGCCAAATACGCAAAACGTTATTCATACAGGGTGTTAATTAAGTACGTTGACAAACTTCGGGAGGTGATTCTTTGAAGGTTTTCAGGACGAAATGTTCATATAAACATATGTCCCAAACGGCTTGGTTTTCGAGATACAGGGTGATAAAAATACATTTTTTTCAAGATTTTTTAGAGTTAACTTCGACATTTTCTACAATAATCAGTTCAAATTAGGCAAGTACAATCCATTCAATAGTACGCACGATACAAAATAATGCATTTCTCAAATAATTCACAGGGTCCTCCTTTTTTCAGAGTCAAGCTTTGTTCAACCCTTCAGAATTTTTTTTCCGCCGTCACTAACATATTATGAGAAAGGAATAATGAATGTTGTTTCATTTAACATCTTTTTGCTCTCCTGATGTTTTTCATTTACTTGTACGGTTCAGGAGTTACAATGAAAATATTAACGCAAACATTTTCCAGTAACGCATAACATAAAGAAATTTGAGAAGCAAATAGTCTAACAAACTTGAAGGGTGATTCTTTGAAAGGTTTCAAGATGAAAAGTTCATATAAACATGTCCCAAGCGGCTTGGTTTTCGAAGTAGAGGGTGATCAAAATACATTTTTTAGGAGTTTTTGGAGTTTACTTCGAAATTTTCGACAATAATCGATCCAAATTAGTTCAAATTGGACAAGTACAATCCATTCAATAGTGCGCATGATATAAAATAATTCATTTCTCGAAGTGTCATTGCCACTCTCCAAAGATTAGCGCGTGACGCAATACGTCATTTTGTTCTCATTACACAAATAGCTATTTTCTGCTCGTGTAGAGAAAATGTAATGTTATGGAGCTCCCATACATTTTTTACCATAACTCAGGTTGAATATGTATTGCACAAAGTTAATTATGGCAAAATAATTTTGGACATTTTCAATAGTGAATAACTTTATTATCAAATACTAGAGCAAAGTAACATATATTCCCTAGGAATAAAATTAAGTTCAGAAAAGGACCATTATTGAAATTGATATGTCAGAGCAGCTGCTGGAAATGGCCACCGCCAACTTCAATGCATGCGTTTATGCGCCTAACCATAGACTGGCGGACACGCTCAAAAATACCAGGAGTGTTTCTTATAATTCCGCATGACTCCTGTATGCGATTCATCAGGTCTTCTTCACTTTGAACTGGAGTTCGGTACACTAATGATTTAAGGTGCCCCCAGAGGAAAAAATCAAGTGGATTCATATCGGGTGACCTTGGTGGCCAAAGTTGTGGCCCACCACGCCCAATCCAGCGATCAGAATAATTCTCATCTAAATATTGGCGTGCAACCAATCTGAAGTGTACTGGAGCACCATCATGCATAAACCAAATTCCAATTCTTTCCCTCAGTGGGATCTCTTCTAGGAGTCCAGGTAAGATGAATTCAAGAAAATGTCGATAATGGTCACCACTGAGTCTATGAGGCAGAAAATGTGGCCCGATAAGGAAATTCCCTACAATTCCAACCCAAACATTCACAGAAAACGTCTCTTGAAAATGGTTTTCATTCACGGCGTGTGGGTTTTCATCAGCCCACATATGATTGTTGTGAAAATTAATAATGGCTTTACGGGAAAAGCATGCCTCATCGGTGAATAACACTTCTAATACTCCGATTAATTTGAAATTTGGCAGATTTCCGTAATTCCGGTGACAATGCATTAAAAAAATGTTTGTTAAAAAACAAAATGGCGGCTCCAATATGGCGGACGAGTTTTGTGATTATGATCCGATTCTGTTCAAAATTGGTATGTGATGGTTTTTGGGTTAGAGATTTTCAGTTTCACATAAAAAATAAACTAAAATGTTAAAAATGAAAATTATAAAAAGAAAACATTTTAAAGTTTTTATACAATACACTGAAAAGGAAAAAATAATTCATTTCATTGTTTGATCTAGGTAATCTTGTACAGAAAGATTTTGATACTCACAGAATAACCTACAAAAAATGAAACAAATTATTTTTTCATTTTCAGTGCATTTGTATAAAAGCTTGTCTGTATATTTTTTATTGTATAATTTTTATTCATCGTAGATTTTTCTAATTCTGAAAAAATATTTCCATCAATTTACAATAATTGAAAATGTTTAATTTTCAAATTTTCTAATGTTATGCCACACTGGAAAATGTTTAAATTAATATTTTCATTATAGCCCCTGAACCGTACAAGTAAATGAAAAAATGCAAGATATCAAAAAGATGTTAAATGAAACAACATTGATTATTCCTTTCTCATAATATGTCAGTGGCGGCGGAAAAAAAAATTCTGAAGGGTTGAACAAAGCTTGACTCTGAAAAAAGGAGGACCCTGTGAATTATTTAAGAAATGCATTATTTTGTATCGTGCGCCCTATTGAATGGATTGTACTTGCCTAATTTGAACTGATTATTGTCGAAAATGTTGAAGTTAACTCTAAAAAATCTTGAAAAAAATGTATTTTTATCGCCCTGTATCTCGAAAACGAAGCCGTTTGGGACATATGTTTATATGAACTTTTCGTCCTGAAAACCTTCAAAGAATCACCTCCCGAAGTTTGTCAACGTACTTAATTAACACCCTGTATATCATTATGCTAAATAAAGTTTAAGTTCGTCTATTCATTCTTGAAATTGTCTGATCGAATATCCCTTCAAATGCAGAATTTTATTCAATAGTATACCTATATATCCTTGAATCAACGCAATAATGCATTGATGCAAAAAAAGCTTTTATCAGTGTTGTTGAATAGTTGAGAATTTTTTATATATCCATGAATGAGGCAATGTTCCACATTCGATCACTCAAAATTAAACTATTCAAAATTATTTCACCGGCTGAAATATGTTTAAATTTCAATTCTCGTCGCACATGTCACCAAAAACTGTTCAATTTTCATAATCCTCTTTTAATTGCCATATCAACAATCCATCATGTGTGCTGACAATGCCTGAATGGGATTTTAAAATCACAAAACATACAGGTCTTTTTAATGGACGCATAAATTTAAATAATTTTTATTGGGTATGCCACCGAAAGGGATTCCATACGTAACAGATGGTTTTTAATATGTTTCTCATTAAGAGGTGAATCGTACAGTGGGCTGTCATAAAGTTCCTTCTCCATCCTGATATTGATGAATTTTAGTAACCTCAAGTAGCAGAAGATACCTGACAAAGAGAAGTCAAAGATTTTTCTTTTCAGTTTTTTATTTCGATTTCTGATTTTTTTTTGTTTGGGTAGAAATAATTGGTGACTACCTATGGCCCATTTTCTTAACAGCAAGGTCGACAGGTAAATCCTATACGCACTTTTCTCGAGATCATTCACCCATTCTGTTAGAAGAAGTACCCGTATTTGTAAAAGGCAACATGTGGTTTATGCACTGGGCTTCATTCAGCTCACTTTAGTGTTCTTGCTCGTCAGCATCTCGACGTCACCTACCTACCCTAATGGCTGGGTTGCACGTGCAGGTCTTCAACATTGGCCAGCTTGCAGTCCTGATACGAATCCTCTAGATTCCTATGTATTGGGTCAACTGGAGGCTCTTTTTTATAAAACTCTTGTTCTAGATGTGAATGACTTGAGGAATAGAATGATTGACAATTGCAACTATTGAAAATCATTGAAAATATTGGTAAAATCATGATTCGGTTTTTCTCAATGTTAAACGGTTTAACGATCAATAAACCACCAAGTTACATGAACCATTTGAAAGTAGACATTTCAACAATTGAATTTATCACTTATAGACCGTTCGAAAAATGTACCTAACTCAAAAACTAGTCGTATTTTGAATTGCGAAAAAATCATGCTCATAGCTATATGGTCTAGTTCGATGTGTTTTTGAATTGTATATTCAATTGTTCTAAATACTCGTTTGTATATGTGATGTACGATAATACACAATATTAATCAATGAAATGATTTTTTTTACATATTTCATGTTGTCCACCCCGTAGATTCCATCCACGAATAAACTTATTTACAGCGGATTAGTGTAGGTATATCTACTGACAGCAGATAATGATAATAACACTAACAGGAGCCCACGTATCAGTTTATTTATCGGCAAAGGCTTTGAAAGGATGATACTGTGAAACGGCTTGTTCATAAACGTCTCTATTAGCACCGCTAATGCTGCCACTTGGTTGCCAGAAGCCGACAGAGAAAATAACTGAAGATGAAATAGATGAATGATTTATTTGTGTGATGAACATTTATTTTGTATTCGAGTTCAAGGGGACGAAAGAATATCCTCACTTGAAGGAATGGTGAGAAGTTACCAGTGAGTGGTTCTCGTCACTTTTTATGATACTTCTTTTCATTAAGGAAGAGTCGGCATGCTCTGAACCTGAAATTCAGAACAGGCGTACAATTATTATTGTCGATTATTTTCTTCACATGTCAGTCAAAATTAACCAATCAACCAATAGCAATGCATTATTCTAGCCAATCATTCTTTATTATAGTGACTATTTCACGCAGTTGTCAAATGTTCGGATTACCAACAGTAATTGTTAAAATTGTTTTTTCCGTTAACCAGCTGTCGTCCCCTTACGAACGGCAGCCCTCAGAGGTCGAAATTTGTTCGAGCCAAGGATTAACAAGGTCTTACCTTTATACGTGCGATTGCTAGCACTTTCTCGGGCATCAGAAAAATGTCTGCAGTCTCCATGGTTTGAACCATCGCCAATTGGCACCCAAAGTGACTGAAACAATGTCGCTTCAACCACTCGGCTACCTGGCTTCCAAATTTTGCATGGAGCATCTTCAGAGGCCAGACAACCTAATTTCCAAAAAGAAGACTTTTTGGCCAACTTTCCACCCCTTCCCACACTTTGAATTTTCTCTGTTTATTCCTGGTAATCTTTTTCGTGGGTGGGAAAGGGTGAAATGTTGACCAAAAAGTATTCCATTTGTCGTGAAATAGTCAACAGTAATACCACAAGTGATTGAATTTTCGCGATATGTTGATTCTTTTCTTAACGAAACTGAATTGCTTGTGGTATTTCTGGATAAAACTACTCCTCATCGATAAAGCCTTGTTTACATTTATCTGTCAAAAGTTTACTTGTAAAATGTTCTATTAATGACAGCTTCAAGTGTTTTGATGTGCCATTAACCAAGAGAATATTGAAAATTAAATGCAAAATTCTACTCCACAAGACACATCCAAGTCGAAAAATTATATATGGAATCAGTTGAATACGAGTATTCAAGAAATTGCAAAAATTCTGGATGACCTTAGGAAAGCAACGGTCAAATATTTGGATAAGCCAAGGTCTGAAATGAATGTATTGAAAATAAGGCAATATAAAACACAAATGGAAGAGCAAACACTTGTGTCAACAAGTAGTTTGAACTCTGCCATTTGACGAGACACAATTCTATATCTTGTAAAAACAAAAATATGTCTTGTCAATAAAAGACTTTATTATTATTATTGTTATTAAATGATTCTTTTTTGAAGAACTAGTAACTGTAAACTTAGAGCAAGTGAATATTTCAATTAAGTCTGGTGTATCCTGATACCAAATATGGAGTGAAAGCTATTAAAGGTAAGACAGCCGCGTTTTATTGACCACTAGAGTTTATATCTACTAGTAGAAGAAGTAGAGTATCATAAAAATGTAATTTCAGGGTGTCCAATAAAAGTCAGATAATTCTAAAATTTCCTAAATATCTGTAAACAGTTTGGAACTTATATGGTGCGTTTTATTGTAGGCAGAAATGTTCTACTCGTAGAAGTAGAATTTGGCATATCTGTTTTTTTGACACCAAATATATCTACTTTCTCTACTTTTGCTACGATCAAATTTGATGGTAACAAAAGTAGATAATTGGTTGAAAACGGAAAATTCCTAAATCGTAGCAGAAAATGACACTAGTGACATTGAAAGTAGTTTGAAACTATTTCAGTTTGGTTGTACTTTGAAGCCCAGAAAACTTCATTTACTCACAATAAAACGATTTTGGTAGTGAACAGCATCTAGTTGAAATAAATATGAGTGTTATGGACGTGAGTGAAGTTATAGATGAAGATGTTTGAAAACGTATAGGATTACAATGAGTTTTATTCATATAATAAAGAAGGTTGGTACATATTGATTCCCAATTCATTGAAAACCTGTTGAACCTTCAGTTCAAAATCATATCCACATATATAGAAATGGATACCAACAAAGAAGATGATGACCCCGAAAGTAGCGAAAGTTCAAAAACATCATATATGCTCTCATTTTTTGACGGTAATTCCGGCTTATTTGCTAGGTCACTCAAAGCTGCCTCGAAAGTGGGGTGTTAGAAGGTTTAGGTATCACTTCTTCATAATAAGTTTTACATTCTGAAAGTTCTCTGAGTGAAAATTATTAAAGAAATTCACAGATATGATGAGTTTATTAATGCACTTGAAACATTCCCGCCTAAATCTAATCTTCGAATAGATATTATACCACCCGCGCCTTCTTCCATTGTCTATTTGGGCTGTGGTAGTTGTTAATGCAACCAAATTATTCATTTTGAATGTATCATTCATTATGAGGAAACTAAGCCGCGTTTTATTGACCACTAGAGTTTATATCTACTAGTAGAAGAAGTAGAGTATCATAAAAACGTAATTTCAGGGTGTCCAATAGAAATCAGATAATTCTAAAATTTCCTAAATATCTGTGAACAGTTTGGAACTTATGAAGAAGATTCCTAAACCTCCACAGCTTCCACTTTAAGGCAGCTTTGAGTGAACTAGCAAATAAGCCGGAATTATCTTTAAAAAATGATAGCATATTATTTGTGGGAACAAATAAAAACTGAAAACTATTTCTTTCACATTTATCTGGACAATTTTCTCAATTCATCATACATAAATCGATTTGACACAATGTTTCTATATCATCCCACTGATGTTTTTGAACTTTCGCTACTTTCAGGGTCATCGCATCTTCTTTTTTGGTATCCTTTTGTATATTTGTTTAGGATATGTTTTTAAAAAGAAAGTTTACTAGAAGTTTTCAATGAATTGAGAATCAATATGAACCCCCCTTCTTTATTATATCAATGAAAGTCGTTGTACGACCTATACGTATTTGAACATTTCCATCTATAACTTTACTCACTTCCATAACACTCATTCATTTTAACTAGAGGCTGTTCACTTCAAAAATCGTTTTAATGTGTGCAAATGAAGTTTTTTGAGCTTCAGAATAAGGGTGGATTTAGTCAACTTTAGCACAAGCATTATCATAAACATAGCGGTATCATCAAATGTCATTTGATATGACAGATTCAACTTTCACTTTTGACATATATTTAAGCACAATTTTAAAATGATGTTGACTAAATGCACCTTAAATCCAAACTGAAATGTACAGAAATTAAAGTCCATAATATGTTTCAAACAACTGTCAATGTCAACAGCACTACTTAAAGCTGTGTCAACAGTGTCAATTTCTGCTACGATTTAGGAATTTTCATTTTTCAACCAATTATCTATTTTTGCTACCCTCAAATTTGATCGTAGCGAAAGTAGAGAAAGTAGATATATTTGGTGTCAAAAAACCAGATGTGTCAAATTCTACTTCTACGAGAAGAGCATTTCTGCCTACAATAAAACGCACCACATAGTAGTTATCAAACTGAGCACCTACTGCATATAGAACGTAGATTGAGGCTAATATACAATGTATAGTTTGCTTCTAATAAAGAATCTAATATCGGTAGGTTGCGCATTATGATTCAACAAATTACATCAATTACAGCAAGTGTCATATTTAGGAATCTAATTTTTCTTGTGGCTATTAAAGCGTGTAGATCCCATAGAGTATGAACATTTTCACTTGGTGGTATTCAAATTTTACTTGCTTTTATTAAATAATTTTCCGTGTAATATCAATATTGTTATTATCATTACAGTACTAATATTATCCAAGTAATTAGACTGCAAGAGCTCGTTTGCATGCACTGAGAAAAATCTAGAGAACATATATACTGGTATCTTCAAGAAATTATGGTATAAATAACAACATTTTTTGGTAACCCTAAGGACTTGTATAAGTGGTAAAATAACGATAAGAAGTTAAAATAATTTATGTTTGAAGTTGGTATATATTATTGATGTCATTATAGTACCAGAAATTATTGTAAATATCAGCATACATTTTTCTCCGTGTGGCTGATGAATAAATAAGTGGATTTCTTGATGAATCCGTATTAGTTTTGTGTGAAATAATTAACCAAAAGTCTGATCTAAATTAATTGAAAACCAATCACCTTCATATCCATCGCAGTCCATCGTCAGACCATCGAAAATAAAAAACACTTCTCACAAATAAAATCCTTTCGAAATTAAAAATATGCAACCCTTAAATCCGATAGGTCGTTTCGATGATGAAGACTAATTGCATCATCAGGTGCATGAGCAGCAAAACATTTAGACGGCCATCCATCTTTCGAACGACGGGGCGCCTGGCCGATGGGCCTAATTGATCGTTTTCAAGTGTTGACTGACCCTACGGGGGTCTTTGTGCGAAAAAGGCCACTTTTTATATTCTCATTCAATTCAGTTGTGCAGTCGGATGAAACGGTTTTTTGTACAGAGGATCGACTGAGAGGTAGGTGTTTAGGGTGCCAGTCATTGCCACTCAGTTTCATTTTTAGAAATGCTGCTGGCTATTGGAATAAAGTTTGAAGTAGATATACAATCTGTTAGGAATTATCCCACTTGTATAATATGCTTCATACATGTAAATTATTAATTAGGTCAATATTTCACATATTCAAATGTCAACAAATATTTTGTATTTCCTGTATATATTCCAATTCAAGCCAGTAAACAAATAACATTAATGTAATACGATTTAATAGGTACGTACCTATGATTAGCTGAGCTTGGCCGGTTTTCCCAAATTGTAATTGATTGGAAATTCCTAGGATAATCTTTCGGCAATTTCATTTACGGATTTCAAAAGTTACAATCAGTCAACCGACATACACAGTTCATTCTTCGACTTCAAAACTTCTCCGGTCGTTTTTCAACTAACACCTCACATGTACATAGTGCCTCGACTGAGATTCATCGTTTTTTGAATAAAGAGACTCATCAAACGTTACCTCAAGTGTTCGGCTATGCCACAGCAGTTAAAATTCACCCAGTGTCGGATTGTACCACCGGGATACCGGGAAATATCCCAGTAGGCCCTCATGACAGACTCGCGGAGGCCCTTAAAGTGGCCCCAATTTAAAAAGAAATTAATTAAAAAAATTCTAGATTCATAACATTTTTGGGCGTTACAAATCATTCATAACATAACATGAATTAATAAGAAAATGTTTGAGGCCCACCCCACCATCAGTCCGGTTAGTCTGGCATATCTTTTTTCGGATTGTTGAATAGAACGAGTGTCTTTATGTCAGAATCCTATAAGAGAGACGCACTATGGAAACAAAATTCAACGCCTGAAAAAAATCAGCAACACCCGCTGGTGGAGCAAGACTAAAGCATTGGAGATTATATTTGGATCATTTCAACATCATAATAAAGAATTATACTGAAAACTTGATTGCACTGCACACCATATCCATTAGTGATGAATTTGATGCCAAAACCACTCCTGAAGCTAATAGTCTATTAAATGCTTGGAAAAGTTATGAAACATTAGCATTAGGTTTCACAATTTTTTCACTTTTTGAATGTCTCACACCAGCTTCTAATTATTTACAAACCAAAGGACTTGATTTCAATACTACATTGCAAAAATATAGCAGGCTTGTTTGATAAATTTCCAGATATTCTGAACAAAGTAAATACATTCATAGATTATGAAAGTGAGAACGTTTCCTTGATAAACATTGAAATTTATATCAAAACAGAGTAACAGTAACTCGCCAAGGAAAAGTTCAAAAAATGCCTGGTGAGAAGTGCTCTGATGAGAATGTACAGGACCCAACTAGAAAATTTGAAATAGAGACCTACAAAATCATTGTGAATCAAGTAAATGAAAGTTTGAAAAACCGTTACGCAGATCATGAAAATACCTACAAAGACTTTTATTACTTTGATCCGCGTAATTTCCAAATTATGCTGAACGACAAAATAGTTATTTTTGTATCTAGTGCGCGAAATGCTACTTTGGTGATCGAGAACTGATTTTTTTCAACGAGGCGCAGCCAAGTTAAAAAAAATAGTCGAGATTACCAAAGTATTTCGCGCATGAGATGCAAACAAAATTTTTTCTACAAACGTCAAAAATATTGTTATAAAATAAGTAATAACCATGAAAAATAGTATTGAACTGGCTTAAATAATTTTTCCAAATCAAGTAATTACTGTAACTATGGAAATAAAATGGCATTTGTTGACAATTATTTCAAAGTGACAGTTCTTGATAATTATTTTGGAGTGACTTTTTATTCGCGTCAATTTCGTGCGTGATATTTATTATTGTAAAAGAATGGAAATTTCGAGCGACGATGAACTAAGCAGTACCCCACCTAACTTGATAGATGCGGCCAATTCCGTAATTTCCAACCTTTTACCGGAGAAATCGAGGCGGCAGTATGAAAATGCATATCAGCAATTTAAAGAGTGGTGTGAAGCAAATAAAGCCAGAAAAATATCTCTCACAATTTGAAAGCCTTAATTATTGTTCTACATTAATAAATAAACGATTTCTTGTTTTTTGCTTGATTGAGGAGTTGAGGACCATATAGGTTAGAATATGAAAATCCCATATAGTTTACTTGCAGTGTGCGAAATATATTTCGCACATTACTTCGCGCACGGTGTCATGGTAACGAATGAAAATGAAAAAAAGTGCCACTTCGCATACTGTTGTCAATGCGCGAACCTTGTCATTTTTTGACGTTTGTAGAAAACTTTTATTTTGCAGTCCAGTTCATTTTCGGTAATATCTGAATGAACTGGTCTATCTTCAATAATGAAGGAGTTTATCAACTTTGCTCAAAATTTTGAGAATTTGAAGAATAATTCTTCTGTCAAAGGCATTAAAGAGGAACAGTCTGATAAGGATAACGCAGATTTCAGCGAAACCACCGAGAGTGAAAACGAAGTGGTAGAAAATAAAGTTGAAAATTTCGTTCACAAGGATTCTTCATGTTCTGGTTGCTTTGTTTGTTGTTTAATTATTTTGGAAACATATAATCTATACTCTGCAACATATTCAAATATATACGTTGCCTACAAGTACCTATTGACTCTGTCATGTACTCAAGTTTCTTGCGAGACAGTTTTTAGTAAGACGAAGATAATTGTGAACAGACTAAGGTCTTTATTAGGGCAAGAAAGACTGGAGGCGTTTCTTCTGATGAACACCGAAATCGATATATTAAATGACCTAAATTATGACGATATTATTGATGCATTGACAAAAACATCAGCAAAGTATGGAAGACAACTTATATGAGAGACTAAGTCGTCAACATAGCGGCCAAGTTAGGTTCCTCCTATAAATTAAACCTTTTTGCTTGTCCAAAATACTTTTTACCTATTATAGATATGTTCGAAAGTTCTTTTTTTACCAAAGATTTGATATAGCTAACTGAGAATTTGTTTTTTTTATGTTATTTTGATTTTGTTAGTTCGATAGTTATATGTCAATACATTGTTATTTTAATTTTTTAACTGCTCCAGAATAAATAATGTTTTTTTTACCAAAGATTTCATATAACTATCAAGACGTTTCATCGAAGAAGACAGAAATCTTTGGGAGATCGTTTGCTAACGAACAGTCGTTACCGACCGATGATGAACTCTTTACTCCCATAAACACCTAACTATGTAGGCTTATTATGGCAAGAACCTGTCAGAAAACAACTACTCCCCTGGCTAAGACCACGACGGGTATTGAGCCTACATAGTTAGGTGTTTATGGGAGTAAAGGGTTCATCATCGGTCGGTAACGACTGTTTGTTAGCAAACGATCTCCCAAAGATTTCTGTCTTCTTCGATTAAATCTCTCAACCCGGAGATTCGGAGTGTCTTCCTCTGCTCGCTAGGTGGAGCGGCCTAGAAACTGCTTTCATCTCGTGAACCAGAATTGACTAATCAGCGGACGGGGAACAGATGGCTTCAGTGCTGTCTGTGTTGACCTGCCCTTGCACTGATGAGAGGCAACAACCTCGAAACTAGTCTGCAGGTGGTCACCCTGTCCAAATCAAAACATAATTCTGCTGGTTGGTCACAGAGGGCACTTGCAATTGCGTCCTCTGATGTTTTGAGGAACGTTGCACACATAGCTGTTAGATTTAATTCAATACCCGTCGTGGTCTTAGCCAGGGGAGTAGTTGTTTTCGAACAGGTTCTTGCCATAATAAGCCTACATAGTTAGGTGTTTATGGGAGTAAAGGGTTCATCATCGGTCGGTAACGACTGTTCGTTAGCAAGACGTTTCATGTTTTGTTTTTTATTTTTATTGTTTTTAGTTTAGTGGTTATGAGTTAGGATTTTTTATTTTTTACTACATCAATACATAACTTTTATTTTTCAACTCCTATAGAATAAATGTACCCTTTTTACCAAAGATTTGGTTTCTCCTTTAGCTCAATATTTCTTTTTTATCAATGATTTTATATACCTAACTAATATGATGTTTTGTGTTTTGTTATTATATTTGTAAGTTAAATAGTTATGCAGTCAATCAACACAATATTATTTTTTGTATTTTCATAAATGCATGTATGTGACAATGAAATGTATAGAATTAATAAATTATTGTTCAACAAATAAAAATGGAATGAATAATCAGTGTAGTATCAAGAAATTTTCCTCGTAAATATTTTGTTACATACCGTCGATTCCAATAAAACGAAAATTTAAAAAGGGTGCATGTATTCTTCTTGATTTTGCACAAAAATCAACTTGTACAGCATTGAACCGAAAAAATCATGTATCAGAAACAATTAAGAAGAAATTATATTACTCATTTGAAAAAATAAATGATCATATTCGCTGACTTTAAAGTGAAATAGGATAATATTGGGATCAGTGCATTCTCATAGCAATTTAGTGGTAATGCGCACCACGGCAAATAATACTAATATCCGTCCTCTACCCGCACAGGCTATGCCTTTGGGTACACTCTACGGGGATATTATTATTATCATTATTATTATTGTATTATAATATCGTCACTTTTCAATTCATTAAAATCGAAAGTTGAGGCATTTTTGTGAGTCATTCTTCAGATCAACAAGTTATTGAACAACACCTAGTTTAAAAGCCTAACTAGGAGCAGGAGGAGGCCCCATTGTTAAATTTCTCGGTAGGCCCTTTCGCCCAAAATCCGACCCTGAATTCACCCACGGAAAATACAAAATAGTTGATACTGTCCTAAAACGCCGATATCGCCCAAGGACTGACAAAATATTAGTGACCCATACTGCTCCAAATCACAATCAACAGCTATAGATTTCAGGGTGGCAGGTGGAATCCTCATGGAGGTGTTTTCGGTTGCCAAAGAAAATTCCATAAGATATTTAGGGCCGGTATTATAAACATCTCTCGAATTTTTACAGTCAAGTTAACTTCAGTTCTAAAATAGCAGATTTATAAAAGTCTCATTTCTGAAATAAAAAGAAGAAGAAGGCAAATATATAACCCAGAATTTTTCGCAATTTCTCTTGTGACATTTCTAATAATCTAATGAATAATAAAACTGCCAACAATAGATTTGAGAATCCTCCAAAATCTCCAACAACTACCAAGAATGAACATGTTGGATGAAATCTGGGTGTAATTAACACCTGAATTACTGGCGATAGAAGATGGTTTCTAAAATTGAAAATATCACAGTAATTAGAACTAGAAATGTTGACTCATTAGTTGATCTTTGCAAATTTGCCCCACTATTTCACAGATTAGAAAACATATTCTTATCTGTGACTATGTGCCCCAAGCATATACAGACTTTCTGGATGATCTAAATCCGTTTTCATTTGTTTTCAAATTCTATTCCGTTCCACAAGATAAAATGGTTAAATCGATTTCTAAATATCCTTCGACGCCGAGGGCCTTCAATAATAATAACAGCATCTCCTTCATCGTCCTCGAAAATAATCAGGATATTGTTTACCAACATTATTGCGGGAAAAAAATATTAAAATTGAGGTTTTTATTGATAGAAGACCTGTCGAAAACCACCATTTTCTAGAAAGTTAACTTTAACTGATACTTCTTCCTACCAATAAAGTTAACTCCTACATTTTGAAGTTAACTGTAAGATGTGACGTCATTCCTCAAGTTAACTTCTAGTTGTCTGTCAAAATAGTTTTATAATACCGGCCCTTAGACAGACAGAGTGTTGCAAGTATGCAAATGTTTTTAAACCTTTATTCCTAATATTCTTGATTATGGGGTGATTCCTTGTCGGAAATTAAAGGGAGCATATCATTATTCATGTAAACAAAATCTCTTAGTATCTCGATTAAAAAATATGCGATGAAAAGAACAAATTACTGCATTTAAACGTATTTAACTCTTGTGTTGTTTTCATAAAAACAGTAGTTTCTTAGTGAAAAATCAAAATATAACATCGTGTACTTATAAACGGATCTTCTGTAAATGGGATCACGCACTTATCGTTTGCACAAATGTTGACTTCAATCGTATTATTTTAAAATTACTCCTCCTGTTTCAACTCGTAACAATACCATTTTCTATTTTAATAGAATATCAAATCAAAAATACAAACAAAACAAAGTGTGTGAAAAAGGCAAAAAGATAAGAGATTAAAAAGTGGACATGTTATTAAATTATGGCGAATGCGCAAAAAATTCAGGGAACGTAGCAATTTTGTATGCTGAAAGGTATCCCAACAGAAATTATCCATGTTTTTAATATTTCACCTTTGTGGAGATACAACTAAGACGAAAAATTTCTTGCCATGAAACTTTCATTGATGAGATGATCAATGTTTTAGCATTTGTAGAAGGTAATCCTACTGCTTCTACTATAGGGAAATTGGCTATAAGTTCAAATTAGTCACGAGTCAGCAAGAAATATTTTGAAAAGCCAATCTAACTACAGGTCGTTCAAGTATCAAGTGCACCAGAATTTGTATGAAAGTGTAGGAAACCCAATCTTAGTTTACTGCAATTGCGGTTACTTCAGAAAAATACTGCTAATCCCAATTTTGTTTTTTCGATATTGTTTTCCGAAGAGTCAAGATTCTCGTGGGGTTGTAAAAAACAATACACAGATAAAAAATATTTCTTCAATAGAATAGAAAAACCTTTTATTTTGATACAACCGCTTATATTACCAAAATATCCTTTTTCTACAACCGCTAACCAAAGTAGCTTTTGACGCTCTCAGATCTCAACGCAAAGTTAACGTTTCCCGTGAAATGTCATTTTGTGACTTTGTTTGCAAATAGACCTATTCTTACTTGATGGAAAGTATAGACAATACAGTCATGTGTATCTGAGAATCTGCGGTGGTGCAATGGCTAGCGTCTTGGGCTTGTAATCCGAAGGTCCGGGGTTCATCTCCTGGCAATGACAACTTTTTTTTTTCAAGAACGTTATTTTACTTTTTTCTTGTTAGTGATTTGAATTGTTGGACATTCAGATAGCTTATACATTTCGGATTGCTATTGAGTGATTTTTCTCATAAGTAATGTTATGTGCCTATTTGAATGAAGTGTCGATCATTTTTTTTCTAAGAGCTGCGCTTGTAGAAAAAATAATCTGTGTATTTCGAGCACAAAGTGTCATTGTCGTTCTCCAAAGATTAATCTCTTTGTCGAGCAACAATCAATCACTTTGCGCTCTAAATACACAAATAGCTATTAAAGAACTAGAGTAGAAGTAACATTCATGTTTGATTTTTACCAGAATACAGGATATATAAGATGTTCTAGAAATTACGGAAACAATTTGATTATAATAGATTCACAAGTTTCATCGTTTACAACTTACTTGAAATGAGGGGGAGGAAAAGTACTTTCCTCCCTAGGGAGGAAAAGTATGAGTTTGCCCCCTGGTTTGAGGGAGGAAAGTGTGTACTTTCTATAGGGGTAGGAGGAAAATAATAATTATTTCTAATTGATGAATACACTCCCATTTCAAACTGATTGAGATGTTTGCTTCTTTACATAATTTTTCTTGAAATGAATTTGCTTGCAGTGAAAACATTCTACTCTTCATCCTAAGAAGACGCTCACATTGACCCATTGTGAAACATAATCCTCTTGACACAAGAATATAATTCCTTGGTAGATATCACTATCCATGCCACGTGACACATTCAACCAATGAGCAATCAAAGCAGGTGGCGGCACCGCAACCTGTGAATACGATTTCCATTTCGACCATTTCATCCACTTGACCACTTGGGTTGGAGGTTATGAGGCTTTGCGTACCTATATGAATGTTAGTTTTGTGCCTAGTGAAAACTGTTTCTATTCAATAAAAAAGCTATATCGAAAATTGAATTTGGCTCATGGGCCAGTTGTGAAAACGAGTAAAATATATTTTGGTCTTCTACAGTTTTGTGTCTATTGGCGAGTGGCGTTGTTTATGTATTCAATCAAACTGCAATAGGCGTTACTACTAACGGGTTTTGTTGAGAATACAATTATCAAACTTAAAGTTATTCTCATATAAAACCATTATTTATACCTAAATTGTTCGTAGTTGTGTATATATGCTTTGTTTAATCTATTCAATGTTGCCAAAATGAAAATGGCTCCCATTCTATATTTTAGAACCAAGTGCAAAGTGCAGATTGGAAATCAACCTCCAAGTTGATAGAAGACTAGTATTCATTATTGAAATTGCAGTATTCTTGTCTCAACCTACTCCCATCATTCAACAAAAAAAGTGCCCATTATTGAAGCTAAAATATTCTTGCCTCAACCAACTCATGAAGCAAATGTTCACTTGTCTCAAAATATTTTCCTTGTAAGTGGCCAAGAGGAATGCGTCAAAAAATCAAACTAATATTTGGTTGGACCCATTCAAGAATACTCACAATCTCTTTGAATCAATGCAATTATGCGTTGAAGCAAAAAATCCTTTTTATCAGTGTATTTGATTTGATTTGCGTATTCTTTATAAATATTTTTACAGGTAAAGCACCAGCTGGAATTGAACGCCATTGTTAACGAATTATCATAAAAAAAACAAAGCAATTACAATCATTTAGCATATTTTTAATTTGCGGCTTAATTTTTCTTTATTCACAGTGATCACACACGTCAATGATCATGTTTCAAACACACACATGCCCTTTCTCTCTCATCATATCATCAAAAAGACCCTCACAAGAGGACGCATAACTTCTTTTCAGTTTCACCTTATTTTCGTCCTGCACTGTACATATTAACACTGACTAAAAACCACCCATTCTCACAACAACTCCAACTCCTCCGAAAACTCACCGCAACCACCAGAAAAGTCCAAAAACAAACCATCCCGTCCAAAAACAAACCCATCCTGCCCAAAACTAACCTCAAAGTCCGCTCACAGCCGAGAGTCGAACCGTTTCGAGCAGCGACGGGAAGCGTCGCGTGACGCCATGTTGGACGACGGCCCCTCCTTTGGCTGCCTAGTGGCTGATACACGGGTATCCGAGTGGGCGGCGCTTCAGTCTGTTGTGCTCCGTTTGATTGACAAGCGGACTTTGATAAGAATGCACTCGTTCTGTGTTTTATTTTCGTCGCGCGGCTCTCGCTCTATTCATGCTCTATTCTGTCGGGGTTCTTTATTGAATGCACTTCGACGTCTTCGGGAAATTGAAATGGAAAACGGACGGGTGATGGGCGGGAAAGGAGCGGTGGAAAGAGGGGTTTCGGCTCGGTTTTGGAAATTGATTAAAGTGCTTTTTTGGGGTTTTCTTCTTTTCGTTCGTGGCTCGATAGTTCTTCATGCATCGAGGAAGTTGAGAATGATAATTGTCCTTTTCATGTCAAGGAATTGAAACCATGCCTTTCACTCTTGTACAGATTTAGTACGTCATCTTGAACACTAAAGGCCGGTTGTTCAGTCAGAGATAATCTGCATTTTTGTGTGAATCTTGGTTTGAGTTGAGTTGTTCACTGCATGGAACTTAACCCTCCATCGGTCGCGTCCCTTGGCCGAAAGCAATATGTCGCGTGTTTGATTTTATCTAACATTTGAAAATAAACATCTAAATCATGGATTTTAACTTTTATTAGCTTGAGTAAACATTTTTTCCAAGTTATAAAGAAGCGTCATTTGCACTGGAACACTGAGCCAAAAAGGGCCCATCCTAAGGCATTCAAGACAATTTTAAAACTGTATTGAAACCAAGTTTTAATTCTATATTCTCAAAGAGTTCTTCAAGGCAACTTTAAATACATACACTGAGGAAAATCGTGCTATTAAAGTTTTTGCTAAGATATTTCTTGCTATCATCACATATAGAACAGTTATGTCATAAATTATCAAGTTCAATATTTCTTTTGCGCAATTTGAAAAATCAAATCTGCGACAACACTGTACGGTCGTGTTATTTCTCTTTCTTCCACACACATATTAATTACGGCATACTGTTATGGGGAAACTCTGTTCACTCATGTAAAGTCTTTAAAATGCAGAAAAGAGCAATAAGAATCATTGCTGGTGCTGGTTACAGGGACCATTGTCAACAATTCTTCAAAGATCTCGCTATTATGCCTGTTCCTTCCTTATTTATTTATAATACTCTTCTAGAAATTCACAGAAATAAAAATAATTTTTGTTCCAATTCTGATTTTCACGATTATCAAACTCGTGCAGCGCACGACATAAGACCTTCCCGATATAGGCTCAACAAATCTCAGATGAATTCTCTGAATGTTAGACTCTACAATTTTTTGCCTCAAGAGTTCAAGATGCTCAATTACAATTGTTTCAAATTAAAACTCAAACGACATTTACTGTTCCACTGTTTTTACTCTATCGACGAATATCTGAGAGCACCCCCACTTCTCAATCTTGTGTCCTGACTCTGATTTCGACATTAAGTCATGTTTTCGATTTTATATATTGTTATGTCTGTTTGTGTTATTTTAGTTGTATTTTTAAATGACTTTTAATTAATGTTTTGTACCTGATTGACTTGCCAAAAACATAATTGTAACTTGGTCAAATAAATTATATTCTATTCTATTCTATTCTATCATAATAAGAAATACTATTACTATGACAAAGTGTCGAATGAGGTCGAATAGTACCAGCACATTGAAATCCTACGGCAGCGAAAACAATTTTGCTGGAGGTGATTTTTCTGCCACAGAAAAGTATACTGCTGTCGCTCTTAGGCAGTCGGTCTGGGACAGAAAGTTTTTTATTAGAACATTTTAATCTTATAACTGAATAATCACTAGCGAGTTACATGCCTGTGGCTGTAAGGTTTCTGCTTACTATAAGTGGAAAATCGCATAGATTTTCATCCACTTACTGTAATACAGTTGTCAACCAGCCACTAAAATATTACTGGATGAACCCGCTTACCATTATTCTATGCCTTGCTATGATTATTCGATGTTTTGCTGATATTTCAAAGGAAATTACCCCTTCCACGAACACAACAAATATTTTTAGGTCGTTTAGTGCGAATGAATGAAAACGAAGAAACAGAATCATTCTCTGGCTGGTGGTCGTTTGGACAAGACAAAGATTAGGTTATTGTTCTTGGCTTCGTGTTTGTGCACGTGTATGCTTTTGTTTCCGGCTAATTCATATTTCATTATAGTCTATGAGTACTAATTGGGAATAACGCCGCTGTGTGGTAATCAAGTTTAGTTTTGTGTGTAAGGCCTCTTTATGCAGGTGTGGTTGTGTAGTTTGCGGTCTCACGGCAAAACATTGAGCGTTTCCGTGTGGTGCCTTGTACCTTTTTATGCAAGTTTTTATGCAACGGTTCGAGAAGCTTTAGTGCAGTATGCTATCAGAGCAGAGAAACAAGTATTCTGTATTATTTATTAAAATTTCGCAAGAAGCGTTTCGTGCCGTTCGACTGCAAACCATACAACCACAAGTGCATAAATGAGGTCTCAGAGAGTAGGTACCTTTCTACCTAATGGCTAACAAGATTATTTTACAAGAATGGGAGCTAGCGGAATTAGAATGTTTGCTCTTTATGAATTCTATACAAGTGGTTGAAATTGATGAACCTATTTTTGGGAAATCCTGGAGCAAAAAATATTGCAACCATTGCTAGCAGGTAGCAAACTTGCAAATCTACAATTGAAACTATTACTTATAGTCTAGGTAGATGCACTCGTTAGCAGTAGCTGGAACAGTTCCCCATTAGTTCTAGGTGGATGCATTCACTAGCGGTAGCAAAGTCAGATACCTACGACTGCAACAATGCATCATAGTCATAACTAGGTGCACTCACTTGCGGTAGCATAGTTCGAGAAAATAAGTTATTCGACAAAATCTAGTAATCCCAAGCGAGTTGTAATCAGCAAAGTCGACTTTATAACTACAGGTGAGAACTCGCTTGTCCCCTATGCTATTAGAGTTTCTTGCTGAGGTTATTCGATTTCTAGCTGGGGTTAGTAAAATTTTTCCTCAGTGTAAATTAAAACTTATTATCTGACGTTTCCTATCCTAAGAGGGTTTTATTTGGTTTACTAACACTCGACAACTTTTAAATCTGTATAATGGCCGGTATTTAAACCGCATATCTATCACAAAATAATATTTGAAAGCAAACTATTCTGGTGAAAAATTCACCAACGAATGGCACTTTTCTGATAAAATGTAATAAAATACTTCAACATAACTCGAGCGCCACTAATTTCATGTATTTTTCTCTTATTAAAAAATGTTACAAAAATATCATCAAATTTTATTTTGCATCTAAATACATTTTTTTAATTAAATGGCATATTTCAACACACCGTTCTTCAGTTTTTTAAGAAGATCCAAGACGCAATTATTTGAATAATAATATTCTTTTCGTTTACTATTGAAAACGTCCAAAATGGCGGAGTCTCCATTGCAGTAAAACATGGCGTGAATTAGATTAAAACTAAGAAATTGTTCATTTATTAAATGTTTTGAATCTCACAAGATTTAAAACAGCGTTTTATTTACCACTTTTAATCCATTTTAACATTTCCTTTTAAAACCAATATGCTTATATGTTCAAACTCGTGACCTAATTGATTTAAAGTGGTCTTGCGCTCGAATGGAATCCTAACCTCACAAAGTTCCAAAGACCAAAAGTTTTGAATTGATATAGCCGATACTTAATTCCCGATAGGTACTTTTACATTTCTATTATTTAAAATTTAAAAATTGTTGTTGTTTTTTAAATTAAATCTAACCATTCCAGGAAAACAAATTCGTCACCACTAATCAATTTGTTTTCCTGGAAAGGTTAGTTTTAAATAATAGAAATTTAAAAGTACATATCGGGAATTAACTGGGAGTTAGGTATACAACCGAACCCTAATTAATTTTGGATAAATATTTAAGGTAACATAGCAAATATGTAATTTAGTATATCTTCACCACTTGAAGAAGCTTTTGTAAAGCGAAACAATTGTCGTGGTTTTGTAAACCCTCTTTATGTGAAAATCATTTGAACCATAGTTTCATTATATCGAGGAGAAAGACCAAAAGGTATTTCTTTTAACCGAATTGACTAAATTAAAACCTTTATACTTAATAATACTCTCAATGAACTCGTTAAAAAGTAGAAATTATGTTTATGGTATTAAGGTAGTGTTGGGGAATAAGGCCCGGCGGTAAATAAGGCCCAATGTCATTTTCCTTGAAGACTGGCAATTTTTTTCAAATCTGTCAACATGGTTAAATTCATCACCGTAATGGTAAAGCTTTATTAAAAGATCGTTGACTTCATTTCGCCATTAACAACACTAGGTGAATGTGGAGTTTTAGGCTGCACAGATTATAAGTTCGCAAGAAGGTGAGACGTCGTTTTTAATTCTACCTATTTTACTTAAAGAAACAAATAGAGCTCCATCAGTTACCATAACATTGGTACTATATTTCGCACTAAGAGAAAAATTTAAAGAATTGTTAATTTTTCTGGAAATTGCATGTTTACGAAAAAGTGCTCGCCCGGTAATAAGGCCCTACCGACGATCGCGTAATAAGGCCCGCGGGCAACATGCGAAATTGTCTAGAATGTGGAACTTGGTTACACGAAACTTGCATAGGACTGACGGCTGAAGATGAGGATTTTTACGGTAGGGAATGTTCTTAGAATTCAGTTTATTAGATTTTTTTTTTATAATTTAATTTCCTTGTTTGAATTTTGTTAAGTTTATCACTTTTTGTAGAAAATAATGCTTATTTTTGTTTTTTCATAAGTGTTTCATTGAGTTTCTATCATTTCTGATTAATAAAAATTAACTGTATATATTTATATATATATATACAATAATTAAACGAAATTCTGCATAACTTACTATGGGCCTTATTGCCCTAATAGGCGGGTAATAAGGCCCAATAGCAAGTTTTTGAAATTTGTCTTATTTTGGTTATTGAGGTATTGAAGGAGACGAATATTGATGTTAACATAGCGGTAAACATCACAAGCAATCAACTCATCAAGTATCGGATTTTTTTTAATAAAATATAAAGGATAAAAAAATTTGCAAAAGTTAAGTGGGTCTTATTACCCAACACTACCTTATATTGAATGTATAGTCTTAGGATAAAATACTTAGCTTTATTAATGGGTATTAAAGAATACATCAAGGGTACTCCATAAAACTGCATTAAAACAATTTTTCCCAGAACGGATTGTTTTCAAACCAACTTGCTATTTAATTCTCAATAACAGCAAATTAGTTTTATAATAGCCAATGTTATAAGGAGTAACATAAAACCAGTGTATTGGATCAATATGACATTAAGAGCAAATAGCATTTTGATTTTTATTCAAAGAGTGCAATAAATTCTTTTTTTTTTAAATAAGTGGTCTTTAAGAACTTTTAGTTTATCTTGAGGTTATTTTAAATTCGATATCGATTTATTGAACATATTAAAGCATTTTTAAAACCTAAATAAATAAAAACTGTCTTAAAGTTGTTACTTGGGTCGTATATGACAGTTATATCAGAATTCCAAGACTATTGTGGTATGATATAGTAATCTATAAACATTCTGATTCCCTATAATCGTACAAGAGCGTTTCACTTTGCACATAAACTTGAAAATAGTTCGCAAAATTAAAGAGGCTTTAAGTTTATATGCAAACTGAAACGCTCGTATAGCATTATCAGTAAAACTTGATTATGATCAGGAAAAATTATGTTTCTAGATTGTCATATCTTCACAATGGTCTTGGAATTTAGATATAACTGTCAGATATGAACC
Organism: Chrysolina oricalcia; assembly: GCA_944452925.2. Taxonomy (NCBI): domain Eukaryota; kingdom Metazoa; phylum Arthropoda; class Insecta; order Coleoptera; family Chrysomelidae; genus Chrysolina; species Chrysolina oricalcia. Next base: position 57,239,111 of record OX101821.2, on the reverse strand, counting down.
AATGTAAGCCGGGGGTTCTGGCAAAAACCGTATTTTTTCAATTAAGTGCCATCTGGGGCAGAGAAAATGAGAGACTTTTGTCATTATCATCAAAATACAAATGTTCCACTATAGTCAAGCCATTGAGAAATAAAAAAATCGATGTAAAATGATGTAAAATCATTTCACGAACCTATTTATTCATTTCATATCAACATTTTCGCGGACTGACATATCTTGTATTCTAAACATCCTCGAACCCTCAGAGAATGCTTTCTGTACAAGGAAGAATTGTTCCCACTTTGAATCACAGTGTACACCGGATTAATCTTCTCTCGATACTATTCAGTCGATTTTAATGGAAAGGTTCACTTGGTTTTGACAACAGACAGAGGCAAATAGGCATATATGGAGATCTTGACGTCAGGAGACTTTGACGTCACTTGCATTCGTCCAATGAAATATCGGTAATATTAAGCGCAAATTTAGCTAGTATTTTTTAATTCTACTCCAATATTTTTTTTTCTGTGGATTAAACCCAATGGAAAAAAAATTGATAGATAAGTTCTTTTTTACCCAGTTTGACTTGGAAAAATAAATAAAAAATTACTATTGTAATTCCCTTATTGTCCTTATCATGTCGGAGATTGAAACCATGCGTTTCACTCTTGTGCGGCAATTCATATCTATTTCAGTTCGTGAGCATGATTAACCCAGTCAAACTGCTGAAATAATTACACAATTTATCGTTAGAAATTTATTGTAATTTTGTCACTTCATCGATACTTTCATATAATTCTTGTTTTTGTGTAATTTTTCACAATAATTATTCCAGGGTGCCCACCAATTTAAAAAAATGAAATTCCCTGACTTTTCCAGGTATTCCATGTCTGCCTACAAGTTTTCCATGACCAATAACGGATGTGTTGAAAAAACCTTCACTGTCCAAACAGACACTAGGCCCAATTATGTGGATAATTATGGTTAAGTTAATTATTTTCAGTGAATCAGATATAGATCCATTGAGTAAAGTGATCATAATTTCTTATTATTGAAAAAAATAATAATAAAAATTATTTCTTCTGTTAAAGGAAATTTTAATTTTCCAATCAGAATGTTTAGGAAGGGAATTGTTGGTTAATTATCGATGATGAAGTCTTGGGACTTAATTAAAAGAATACACCTAAAACCCTAAATTGAGCTGTAACTTGTCAATTGTTTTCTAAATGTCGTAATATTCTTCCGTAAGGGAACTATTTATTCTTTGTTTCTTCATTTTCAACATTTTTATTTCATTTAAATTTTTTTTTTTCACTTTTTCGATCTTTTCGATATTTTTACAGACTTCAGTTTTTTTGTTCACTTCAAATGATTCTTCATACTTTTTATTTGATATACGGCAATACCTCAACATTTTATCATTAATAATATTTTCGGTCCCACCGACATACACAATGTTGTCATAAACAACCATTTGTGCTACAAGCGATCTCTCTTTCAAATTTTCCACAAGCAATTGCTTATTAACTCAGAAACCACTTTCTACAGAAGCGATGCCATGAGATAATATCAAGATTAATTTAATCAACTTCAATAATTCAATTTTTTTTCATAAATTTTTTCCAGAACAATATTCATTCTTTGACAGTTTGGGATCTACTACAATCGAAGTAGGATCAAGACATGATATTTCCTAAACAATCTCATAATTAAACATGAACAAAATTTTGCTTACAGTTGCAACTAAAAACTTCTGACATTCGTTAACATAAAAAACGAATTTATCGTTTTCTTTACATTTAGACACCAACGCAACATCCTTTTTGTTGAAAATCCTATATCATTATATTTCACAGGCAAGAAGTTGTTAATATTCTTGCCGGTGTCTTTGAAATCAATTTTAACTATATCCTTCAATTTTTTTGGAATTTTTTCTTCAATCATGAATTATGCAAACAAAGGTTTTCAATGAATAAATGTTCTAGTAATGGTTACCTATGTCTTTTTTCTGCTGAATGTTGTGGAAATGTATTTTTTACAAAGAACTATCAACTATTCCGTATTCTTCAGGAAGCTTTCCATGATCCACAACGGATTATTAGGATGATCTTCATTATTTTTTTCTCTCAAACTGGTAATATTATTGCTATTAATCTCATATATTGCTGAAATGACATTTTGAGGACTACTTTTGTAAACGATAGCGGAAAATCAATGATTTCTGTTGTATCACTGAACCATTAGTTATTATAAGCATCTTTTTTTTTGAGTCCCCTAATTTTATTTGAAAACTATAGGTATCTCTTTTTCTTTGCCAATAAGTTTGGTTTTACTTCACACAAACATAAGGTAGGTAGATATATGAGGACACACTTAGAAAGGATATCTTCAATCAGAAATATTTATATATGCTCTTGAATAGAATAATCTTCTGAAAAGAATAATTTTTTCTAATTGCTGAAAATACTCCAATTCCAAACAGATTGAGATGTTCACTTCTTCAACACCTCTTTGTTCGTCTATTCTAGACAAAATTGTACTAAAAAAATTTAAAATAAATGTTAAAAAAACTCACATTGTATGTGAAGAGTATGGAATGCCCCTAAATAATAATAATGGACTCAGACAAAACATAAATTTAGAACACCTCGTAGACGGTCTTCAAATCCATTCCCCCGTTAATCCATATCACTCATAATTTTTTTGAAACGAAATTGGTTTTACTGAGAATTTTCTTGTAGAAAACGAAATTATTCTAAATTTTACCTATTTCCCCATGACCAAAATTGTAAAAATAAATCTGAGGAAATTTTACGAATTGAATGATGGAAAATTAAAAATGTTTTGCTAAAATACACTTACGATTTTAAAAATTACTCCATCAGGCTCTAGAAAATGTCCTTTAAATTAACATTGCGAAAAATAGGAATTCCTAGATATGTATTGTTGAATATACAGCACATAGACGAAATTTCAACGTGATTTTTTGCAATGCAGTTGTAGTCTTAAATCATAGATAATATGTGAAAATGCAAACGATATCTGTCACTCAGAACATAATAATAATAATAATAATAATAATAGTCTTTATTGGAAAACAAAAAGATAGTTTGACCAAAAGGCGAAGTTCAAATCTGAAGTGCAAAACACAGCAGCTTTGTTCTTCCACTTAACCCCCAAAAGCCACTTTTTTCTAGTGGTAGTATTTAGAATAATTTAACAATACACCTCAGGAAAAAAGTGGCGGATTTACAATAATTGTTGATAGACATAGGTAATAGATAATTCAAATACAAATATATATACACATATATGAATGGTTATAGCACCCATACAAATAAAAAATATTTCATATATAATATACATACATTGTTGGGTTATATACAAGACGCACTGACAACAACTTACTTAGGTTTCAACTAAATAAATAATATTGTAAAAGGAAAAAGGATATCGGAAAGTACATAATAGTGGAATAATAGTGGAATTGACAGTGAGGTTTTCATCATTGTTCAAGTAAGCTTTTCTTTAATTTTACTTTGAATATTTTTTCATTAAATTTCTTTAGATTATTCGGTAGCCGGTTATACACAGAGCAGATTTGGTATGTGAAGGATCTTTTAAAATATTCATGGTAGTGTGTAGGAGGCGTGAGAAGATTTTTGAAACGTACGTTAAGATTATGTATATCCGTACGGAAAGTGATTTTATCGTAAAGATATGGTGGTGTTTTCGTCATTATTATTTTGTGATATAGGCATGATGAGTGTAATTCCCTTCTTTTTTCTAAGTTTAGCCATCCTATTTCCTTCAACTTTGAAGACATTCCCTGTCTCCAGCGAATCCCATATATGAGACGTAAACAAGAATTTTGAATTTTTTGAATCCTCTGCTTGTTAAGTGAGGTTAAACTCGGGTCATACAAGGTATCAGCAAAGTTGAGGTTAGATAGAACAAGACTTTCACACAGAATAATTTTGGTTTCTTTTGTTATGAATTTCCTATTGCCATATATAAGTTTCAATGAGGAATATGCTTTTTGAATGAGTTTATTTATATGGGAATCGAATCGGAGATCAGTGTCCATGATGACGCCCAGGTTTCTGGCTTCCTCTGTAATTGATAGCTCGCTAGAATAAATGTTTAATTTTATCTTGGCTTTGATCGTATTCTTTGCGTTTTTCCCCACTATATAATCCGGAGATTGCCTCATCATCCTGTACAATATATTTAGATAGCTCATAGCTTTCGTAGTGCCACCTGCCTCTCGGGTATATATAGTTGGATCATAGGAATTTCTATTCCAAATTTTGTGCAATCATTTCCAAACTATAGCAGCTTGGGTTTACTCTTAGGACTTTCAATATATTCCGGATCTCGCTTTCCATCGTCAATCCTTGACTTGCGTTATTTATAAAAAGTCTTCTGACAATATATTCTGGTATTGATATTTCTATTCACACTTTCTAACAAATTTCATACAATCGATGCATCCGATAATGGAGTTGGCGCTGTCTTGCTGATAATAACATATTTACTAATATTCATAGGTTATTCCAGTCTTTCCCTTTAAAGTACTCTAACCTGACAAAACCAACTACTGCCCCGATTTTTTTCTCATAAAATCAGCTTTACTGAATGAATGAGATATAACAGTATAAATGAAATCGTTGTCACATAATATAAAGAAATTGCAGTAGGTATGTATAAAACCTAGAGGGGTCTATATGAAGCCTTGATGATGTGAATAAAATATAATGTATGAAACAGTTATTTTGTTTCTCAACTACTAGTTGAAGTTGTTTTGAGTAATTCTTCACTGCAAGTCTGAACTTTTGCACATTTTCTATTCTTTCCAATTCACTTTGTGGGTCCAGTATCGTACTTTTGTTACTCAATACCTATTTTTAAAAAAGGATGTGGTGTGTACTAGTATTGCCAGTATTGCGTTTCTACAATTTTTTTGTCTCAACCACCATTTAGACTTCATAACGAAAAAGTACTTATACAGTGACCGCCAAAAAGTATGTACCATATGGGAAAAATTTTTATTATTGGAGTATTGGAAAAAATATTCTGGGGAAAAGTTTGTGCATGTCCGATAACCTAAAAATCGATTTTGAAACATGTCACGTGATCGCTAGAATGGCGGCAAAATGAAAAAAATTGCAATGCAAAGGCAAAAAAGGGGTAAGATGGCAAGATATCAAAAAAAGCTATTTGAAAAAGTCACTTAGAATTCAATTTTATACACATAAACGAAGTTTCAAGAGGTAATTCAAAAAAATTGAAAATAGCAATTTTTTTTAAATATTTTCCCATCTATTTAAAAATTTTTTTTTTTCTTATGAATAGCTTGACTATACTGAAACATTTGCATTTTAATGATAATAACAACACTTTCTCATTTTCTCCACACCAGAGGGCACTAAATTGAAAAAATGGGAATTTGTCAGAACCCTTGCTGTTTGTTACATCGGTTCGTATCTAACAGTTATATCAGAATTCCACGACCATTGTGATGACATGACACTCCAAAAACATGGTAATTTCCAGATTATAATCAAGTTCCGATGATAATCGTGCATGAGCGTTTCACTTCGCACATAAACTTGAAAATAGTGCGTCAAATTAAAGATTCTTAAAGTTTATGTGCAAAGTAAAACGCTCATACAGCATTATTATTGAAACTTGATTAAAATCAGGAAATATGGTGTTTCTAGATTGCCATATTAACACAATAGTCTTGGAATTCTGATATAACTGTCATAAGATAAGAACCAATGTAACAGCGAGGGTTCTGGCAAAAACCAATTTTTTTAATTTAGTGCCCTCTGGTTTGGAGAAAATGAGAGAGTTTTGTCATTATCATCAAAATGCAAATGTTTCAGTACAGTCAAGCTATTCATCAGAAAAAAATTTTTTTTTAAATAGATGGGAAAATATTTTTAAAAAATTGCTATTTTCAATTTTTTTGAATTATCTCTTGAAACTTCGTTTATGTGTATAAAATTGAATTCTAAGTGAATTTTTCAAATAACTTTTTTTGATATCCTGCCATCTTACCCCTTTTTGTGCCTTTGCATTGCAATTTTTTTCATTTTGCCGCCATTCTAGCGATCACGTGACATGTGTCAAAATCGATTTTTAGGTTATCGGACATGCACAAACTTTTCCCCAGAATATTTTTTCCAATACTCCAATAATAAAAATTTTTCCCATATGGTACATACTTTTTGGCGGTCACAGTATATGGACGTATATATGTATTCACGTCAATTACTTCAATGTTCCAGGTCATACATACAGCGAAGTGGTCGAGGTGTTAGAGCGTTTGGCTTCCACCCAGACGGTCCGGGTTCGATCCCCGGTCGTGTATCACTGAGCTGAAGTGGTTCGGATTCCACTTTTATTCAAACTGTAGGTCCCGGATCTCCCTTGCTCGCACAAGCTCTGCTTTTGAGGGGTTTTCTCCGAAAACCTGGGAGTTTCGTAAAAACAAATTTTACAAAAACAAACAAAATACATAGATTCGAATACCTCACTGAAACTTATGAAAATACTATCTGAATACATGTTTATCGTGTAAAAATTTAGTTTACTGCTTCTTTGTTCTGGTGTCTGGTGGTGACAGATATTATTCTACGAATTTAATTGGTGGATATATTATTTCCTATATGGTTCATGAAGTATTTTTGAAATTGGGACGGTGAATGTGTACAATGTGCCAAAATGATGTTTAACTAATAAACTGAAGTATGTCAGGACCAATTTTCTCAGTAAATATTTTAGTGAAAGAAATCTGGAAATTTCTAAAAAAACCGATCCTAAACGTTTGGCGGTTTAACCCTGGGTCACCCTGTATATTTGTTGAATGAATTGCATTTTCAACGGATCAGATACCAACATAGAAAATATATAGTGCAATACAATAAAACAATTTCTATTGAAAATATACCTTTTTTGTCAATTCATTTTGTGTAATTTTCTCATATACTTATTTTGAAAGACTATCTTTATCACATCAGATTTAATTGTTGAGTATGACAATATGATCAACTCTTTTTCATCACTAATAAGTATTTGCTTAATTTTCGAAATTCTTTCAGTTTTCACAAAAGTCACAAAAATACTCAATCGATACTGGCAAAATATGACCACTTGAATAGTGAAAAATTGGGAAAAAATATATTTATAATCTTTAATTGAAAAATTAACCCCAATTCCTGGTTTTGGAATGTCCCAGAACCCCAGCTGAATCATTGAAATATACACCAACTCTTATTCATCCATTGACTGATTTCAAAATGTCTTTTTTTGACACAAAGTGCCCAAAAATGTTCCAATATTACTTACTGTAGAAAGTAACCAAGAATTACTTTTTCATGGCTAACTATGACCAGTTGAATATTGAAAAATTGGGAGAAACAATAGGTATTATGAATTCTTTTATTACTGAACTAACATCAGATTCTGGATCAGAACACTCAAAACTTGATTTTTCGAGTACCTACCTAATGAATGTTTGAAAATTATGCAATTATCACTTGTAACTTTCAATTAAGTAATTAGGTACTAATCAAATAATAATTTTACTCTGTCACTTTCTTCAAAACAAATGAATTATCTAAAGATTCATTTCAAAATTTTATGTAAGATTCAATATGTCCTAGAGTTTCTTCACACAAGGAAATGTCTCAGAAGTAGTCAAAGCATAGAAGTGAAGGGTGCTATTGAACCATAAATCTCCATTCATCAGTTAGACCAATTAATCAAATACTGTCTCATTCACAGTCATTCTACAGCGGATATAATAATTCGGGCTTTAATCAGTTTAACCAGACCTTACAATCACAATACAATTAATTCCGAAATTAAGAATCCTCGCATTACTACAAACAAAACTAATCCTGTATCAATACCCGACAGGCCAACTATCCCGTTTCGTGATTCTCTTGACTTAGCGCCTTCTAGGCCCCGCCTCTCGTCAATAAAACTATGAGCAACGCAAAATAACCTGTCAAAAGCATTAGACAAGGATAAACCGCTCGGAAACATGACATACGCACGCATGCTCTTTAAATTAGGCTCGGGGGCGTGACCGGCTCCTAAAGATGTTCCGACACCCGCGATATGAAGAGGGGAAACGATGAACCCAGTTCGCGCGAGAGAGACGGCAAGTCCGAACGTTGCCGATCAGGAGTCCGAGGTTCGGCGTAGCCCTACGATGATATATAGAGGAGCGACTTATAGTTAAACCGCGCTGGGAAGTGGCCAGATTACGGAGACTTTACAGCATCAAGTCCTAACTCGATATCCTGTACGAGCGCTAAGCGCTTAAGACTTTTTAATACTTTCGTAGGATTTCGTGAAAACCGCTGCGTTTTGCGACTGGCAGTGATTTGTAAGATAGCGAGCGTCTTCGTTGCGGATTGACAGATTTTTCTGAAGGAAGTCTAAGTCGTTTCCGAGGACTGTTGTTGATGTTGTGTTTCGGATTGTTGTAGTGTGAGGACTGTGACGGACCGTGATTTCTATTTGTGGCGATTCTCTGGAGACGTCTTCGTTTAACAGGTAAGTGCAGTTTTGTACTAATTGTCAATGTATATAAAGACTGTTATTGATTCGGTAATCGTAGTTCTGTCAATTTAAATTGACAATAAATTGGTTCATTGTCTGACATCAACTAAACTATTGTTATATGGAATATGTAATTCTTTTCATTCTTAAAAAATACCCAGGACTTCCACTCATAGTAGGTATATCTGTGTTTTTATTGAATTACCCATTAATTTTTACTTTATCACCTAGACACTGAACTGTATATTTTTTGCGCTCCATAAAACTATCACTTACATTAGGTAAAAGTATATATAACCCCATGGTTAAACTTGAATTTGAATCCTAACTTTTTGAAAAATCTGAATGGAAAGTAATCATAAACTTTGTGTTTGAATTAAGAATTAAATAGGTACATCACATTCAAAGAGAATTATAATTGGACCTAATTCATCCATATGGGATTAAAATAATTTGCCGTCGGATAACAAAAATGTAATCTACTCACCTATACCTACATCGATAAACCCTCTAACTTTAACGAATACCTAGTAGGTAAGTGCTAGTCTAAAAATCAAATAGAGGCAAGCAAGTCTTATTGTTCTATGAAAGTAATATTTGTGAAAATTGTTAATTCCCATCAACCGGTGCTCCCTTACATACAACCCTCTATTCAGAATAGTTGATCAAGACAAGAGTACAATATGCTATCTTAATTTCACTAAGTTGCCAACACAGTTATATATTAGAGATATTATAAGCGACGGGAACGTTCAAACTAACCTAGGTACCTATAAGTGCGGCTATAAGTAAGTCAACTTGTATAAAATAATGTACAATTGCTTCGTTGATAGTACCCTCTAAAATTGATTCTAAACTAAAATCTAAGAGAAAACAGAAATATACAAAATTGTTTATATTAGCTTAGTAATCAAATGAATCGAATATTACAGAATAATCTGAAAGAAAAATCTCAATGACGGATGTGCGTTAATACCATAGTAATATATTATAATGTATATTTCTTGTTATATAATATATGTTGGAACACCTTACGTTGAAATGTTAAACGATTGAGTCTTGAACCAAAAATAAATTTTTTTGTATATACTTTTCGTACAATTGTCTCATATGTTTTGGAACCATTCCACTATTGAGTCTAACCATAGCTGTACTAAAACAAATGTTCTTTTAATTTACATTCATTGTCTTATACCTAAAACATATCTTTATAACTATTGACAGATTTAATGATTGAGTGTAAAAAACGCTTGTCTGCCGGAAAATCAACCCAATATACCATCAATATATGAATCCAATATACTTTCATATAATGAATTATTGTTTTATATATGTTGGAACATTAGCCCTGTATCAACAGATTTAACGACTTAATTATTTGATTACCACAGCCCTGCTGAAAGAAATATACTTTTATTTGATATACCTATGTCGGAACATTAGCTCTATATCAACAAATTTGACATCTATGTAATTATAATTTATTTTATAGAAAATACATAGTGCATTGTATTGTATATCCTTTTTGTATATAATGATGTGCTATGAGACACATACCTAAGTACTTTAATTGTATATCCATGCTTCATATTAATAGACTTGACGATTGAGTTTCACCAACGGAAAATCGGTTTATAATTCCTAGTCCTATATCAGCAGATTTAATGATTCTTTGATTATAATTTATTGTAATGAAAATAAATGAAGTAAGGTTTTAGCCAAAAAAAATTCAAAACTTTTCATGAAGTTAGAAATTAAGTGTAACAGTGAAATTTAATTTTGAATACCTAAAAAATATAATACTGAAACATATATGAAACATATTAATCATATCTCTATATAGGTAGTTATATTGTAAAATACACTTCAATATGATCATTCTGACGACTTATCTCAAGACGATCAGCAGATATTAACACAAGATGAATGTAAATGATGATAAAGGTGTATTCATTAAAAAATAGATGGAAAACATATAAACATACACATAAACTGTTTGAAATGTTTTGAAATTATAAGTGGAAACATGCGATTTCAATAATTGTCAGCGATTGAATTACATATATAAAAAATATTGAATTATAATATGAATGACTATTTGAAAAATTAAATCACTGTCATTGCACAGTGATCATTTGAAATCAGTGCTACGTTCATAATCAAACATGCGATTTATACAAGAACAACAACAATTTATACATTTTATAGATATTATTTATTTCAAAAAACTTTCCTTTCTACTGCATGCAACGATGCAACAACAATTTATAAGGTTGTTCTATACTTATTACTGTTGGAAAATAGGTGAAATTTGTAGTATTATAGGAGTGCTAATTTATTTTTGATTTTGATCAGGGCTTGTGTTGTTGAATAGGTATTACTAAAGTCTGGTCAAAGCCTGCATGAAAGAAATATTCTGATATCATGTTTTATATCGTTTTTGTAGACATGTATCATCAGGTATATGTCAAAACATTAGCCTTCCATCAACAAATTCCAGGTTCAACGATTGAGTTTGACAAAAGCATATGTACTGCATGGATATTTCAAAGTACGGTGAAAAATACTATTGAAGAAATTTCAAATTCATTTGCGTCGGAATATAATATGTGTTCAACATATGAAAATTCCTATTCTATGAACAGATTCAACGAGTGTGCTTGCAAAATATATACAGTTTATTTTTGGTAACCGTCGGATGTAGGTATTTGAACACTAGTGAAAGGGCATGCGTTAATATAAGGTTTATTGTAGCAAAATACAAGTAACAACTACATGCTTTAGTACTTTCATATATTCAATATTTCTTTGAATGACTGTATTTCGATAAGTTTATAGGCAAACTTATTTCGATTTCATTTTGAAGAATTATTGGTCAGTTCAAAAATTCTTTTAGGAATTCTTTGTAGTTGGTTCGATCAGTTAGGATTTTTTAGCGAAATATGGTGAGATTACAGACAGTGTATGGATGAAAGTTCAAAAACAGTTCACCTGTTCGATATTTTTACTGGTAGATGATATACCTAAGTGAATATAATTATGAGAATAATTGTTTGTCCAATACATACAATACATTGAAATGTTATTGTAATTTCTACATAAAATCCTCAAGATCACAAATATTCAGTATCGTAATTTTATAACAATACTAACGGAAGAAATAAATATTAACAAAGAAGTAGGTAATTGAACAGTTTACATGCAGATGATTTTTCAATTCAGATATGGTACAAGCTCCAGAAAATTAGAGGCATAGGAATTATCAAAAAGGTATATACAGGGACATTTAAAAGGTACCTACATATGGAAAAAATATTTACTTATTTGTGATAGCAAAAAAAAATTCATCAACTTAGGAACGTCTTGAAATCTACATAGTCCCTATCAGATGTTCTGAGTGATTTTTAGATTCTCAACAGGTTGCATTACCTGCAGTTAACACTTGTCATCATTTATCCTATGATTATAGATATCATAAAAAGTGATTTAAAAAAGTAGCTTGGAATTTAATTTTGTTCGCACATTCAGAATATTTTCTACCTATTTAAAAAAATCCAGGTTTTTTCTCTGAATGGAATGATTGTAGTGGAACATTTCTATTTTGATAATAATGATAAAACTTTTTAATTTTCTCCTCCCCAGATGGTACTAAATTGAAAAATATGGTTTTTGCCAGAACCCTCGCTGTTACATTGCTTCTTATTTCGTATCTAACAGTTATATCAGAACTCCAAGACTATTGTGATGATATAGCAATCTAGAAACATTCTGGTCCGCTCATCATAATCAAGTGCAAAGTGAAATGTTCATACAGCATTATCATTAAAACTTGATTAAAATTAGGGAAGAGTAAAATTGAATTCCAAGCAACTTTTTCAAATTAATTTTATCGATATCTTGCCCTCTTACCCCCCCTTTTCACATCTTTATGGTATTTTTTTTCCAATTTGCCGCCATACTAGTGGTCACGTGACATGTTTCAAAGCCAATTTTTAGGTTATTGAACATGCATGCACAAACTTATCCCCAGAAATATTTTTCCAATACTCTAGCAATAAACTTTTTTCCCATATGGTACATACTTTTTGGCGGTCACTGTATACGAAATTTGTAATTAATTCAATAAATTGAAAAAATCCATTATTGTAGAACTTTATGAAAAATTCAAATTTCTCTCACCTCCACATTGTTTAATGACCTCCAGCAAAGATTTCCTGGAAAAATTTCATTCAAATGTTAGTTATTTTCCGAGAAATATAACTTTTGAAATTTTGCTAATTTTGTAAAATGCATTTTTTCAACAAACTCAAAATTACTTAGTATATTTGATCTAAGTAGGTTTCAAGATGAGCTCAAGTTGATGACAATATATATTTTTTTTGAAAAATCACAAATTAAGTTTTTTTCATTTGTTGTGCACTTTTTGAATATCATATACCACTTATTTATGTTTTGAATATGGTGAGAATTTTTGTGGGGATATATCAAAGACACCATTTATATGCGACGTCCAGAAAATGTAGATGATTTAAAAAATAGTATCACATATGTTATTCCACGATTCAAGAATAAAGAAAAATGCAATAGGTATGTGTATATTCTACGTTGGGGGGAGAAGACTTTAACATCCTGTTGACGGAAATAACAATTATAACAACAATTAATAAAATTAGTTTTAGTTTGTATTATCTGCGATTATATATGGTAACGCAAAACTAGATGACATTAAACAAAAAATACAATTATATATGGAAAATCAATGAAACCCCTGTTATTGATTTTTATTTTGACACATTCATGGTCCTCTTTATAATATTCAATGAAACTGCCATTTTTCATCAGTAATCAAAGCAAAATATGAGTGTGCTATATCGCTGAATTCAGAATTTGATGCAGTATCCAAAAAAGCATTGGAAAAATGGCGTCGGTGTCGCGACGCTCTAACGGGTGACACATAGCGATGGATCTTTTCGTAAATAAGATGACCCTTTGACATCGAAATCATCTTTCACGAAATATGGATTTCTTCTTTCATTTCCCAGATATTTGCCAGCAGATTTTATATGGGACATCCTGTATATTGTATGTATACTGTCATGATTTTAATAGTCACGAAATTAAAAACACAGCATTTCTGAAATCAAAGTGGAAACTTTGGATAACAGATGGACATTTTGAAAGTCAAAGAAGGGAGAATCTTTTAAGTACCCCGTATAATATGAGCAAAGCCACAATCAGCATTTGACGTAACAACTGTCAAACAGAATTCAGGGAATTTCAAACGATAAATGTAAGAAAATAGCAATAGGGATTCAAATAAAAACATACTTGGTCGATTATAAACATAAAGGAATATAATACTTATGCAAAAAGAAAAATATAAACAAGAATTATTTTGAAAATTAACTAAAATAAATGACAACATTGATGAAATTGGATATTCAATTATTTCACAACATCAAATGAAGCGTTAGAAAATTTGACAAAGAAGGAAATAAATTAACCAGAATTGATAAATAATATAAGAATCCTGAAAGTATAATCTTTCTAAAGATATCAAAACCATTTTTCTACATATAGTATTTAATTAGCAATAAATCAGTAAACATTAGCATTAGAGAGATTTCACTTCTTGTTACTAGGAAACATGAACATTCAATTTTTTTTTGTCAAGAAGGGGATAAAGAAAGCAACTAAAAAGGGGGCATGTTGCAACATTATTAGTAAGCAACAAAATGTAAAATGATTCCTCCAAAATGTGTAAATAATTAGTTAATAATAGCGCAGTGATGAACACATAGTGATAGATAATAGTTCAAAAACAATTACCTCGATGTTTCCCAAGAAATTCATTCAGTGGATGAATAAAAACTTCCAGTAGTCACTTCTCAAAATGGAGACAGCTTCGTAGAATCGTCATGAACGGGAGCATAAAGGACAAGCAGAGATTCAACACCAAAAACTTCCTGTCTGATATAGGTATGCATATATTTTCCCCTGAGCTCATGAACGATATCCATTTACTTTTCAATAGTGCACGGGAGTGATAATAAACTCGTATTTACCGAAAACTTTTTCACAAACTATCCGTATTATTAATTAATAATTGAAAACGCGAAGACATGGGACTTTATAAATTAGTTAGGTTAGGATATTAACTCGATAGGCAAGCTGTGCCAACCAAGGTTATTAATGCTAGGGAGGTCTGACTATATCATAGCGCATATTTTTAGATACAAGGTTTGTTCATTCACATTTAAACTGGAATATGAAGTAATGGAATGTTATCAACTTCAGCAGTGATTTATTTATTCTTTTGCAAGTATTAAATCGTTATATTTATTGTTTCTCATTTATTTGGTCTGAATTTGCTGAATTCATTATAATATTCATTTGTCTGGCGTTATCAAGAGCCCTGGAACCCAGAAAATCCCACTGAGACGCAAAGAAAAACTCCACCAAGCCAAGGTAGAGTATCAACTTTGCATAAGAATCTGTAAATAAATAATAATAATAATTCCAAAATTCATAATGAATGGTATTTCATAATTTCTAATTACAAATTACAAAATAAATTATTATCAAAACCATAATAATGTTGTATTTCTTTATACCTAAAAGACTATATACAGTTCCTAAATGTATTCTGGTCTGTGGTGACTGATATTTTCCACAAATACGAGAGCTCTTTGACTTGATTGTTCGTAGAACTGATTTTCATTTTTTTTTTCATCAATTGATAAGCACTTTGTTCTTATCTATGCTTCAATGTAGCGAGAAGGTACACATATCCCTAATTGAACGGGATTTGAGGTGAAACGAATAGAACACCCATCAAACATTATCTACCGTGTTCAAATGTGATAATCAATAGATGTAAAGTGAGCAGTCACGCAAAATTAACGTGGTGTCATAAATTAACAGTTTTTGAGAGAATGTCAACTGTAAATCAGCCGTTATCTGGGAGCCACATGTGCCATAAAGTTTCGCCTACAAATATATTATAGTGTTTATTGACAACTTATCTTGTGTGCCAATATTTGCCTAACCATTTTGCTGCATGACTGCAATTTGGAGTTTCACCTTTGAGTTGGAACTGCAGTTTTGAACGTTGAAAAATCTTATCAGCGGACCTGTTGGCCATATCTCGTTTAACAGCTGCTTGGCAGATCCTAAAGTACGAAATATCAGGGTCATAGGTCTTTTTCGAGGAGGTAACAATAACTAGGCAGAATTTTGTACACCACAATTATATCATGTACGGACCAAGTGTTGAAAGCTATGATCGAACTGCAATTTAATGTTTTAAAATATTTCGACTATATTTTGAAAACGAAAAAAGTAGGGATATTTTTTGCCATTTCATTAAGCGGGAAATTCCGCCAATTTGTCTTGATTAACCCGAGGATTAACGTTCTCTCTCGTCTTCTCCTTCATTTATCGTTTTACACATCTCCATATTTCGATCCATATTTTAAAATCGAAAAAAATAGCTATAGGTATAAAGTCGATATCCAACAGATTATTTTATTATAATTATACAGCTCTGTCAGGAACATTTTTCCCACATTTCCACAAGAATTTTTCGTTTGAAGCAAAAATTTTAGCTCAAGTCGGATTCCTCCCATATATGAATTGAAAATCCGGAGCAAAATCCACATGAAGTGACTTCATATTGAAATAACCTCGGAAATAACTGAAAACCCTCGATATTCATATTTTAAACAAACTTTGATCAATACATTGATATTCATTGAGCAATAAATAACACACAAAAAAATATTTTTCTCTTACTTATTTTGGCCCTATATCATTAAGATAAAAAATACGTTACTTAATAAACTCAACACCAATAGTAATTCAAATATCTCCAATTCTTTCAAAACTTCTACCTAATAATTTAAAAAACTTCTTGGTTAATTCAAAATACAAAATTCCTATGTTGGAGAAGTCGTGTGTTTATAAATTAAATTGTTTTAATCCTGAATGTAATGTTTGTTATATTGGCCAAACAGGTCGCAAAATCAAAACTCGACTGGCAGAACACGTTAGATTAATACAGATTCCAATTCTGAAAAAGAAGAGATTAATTCTAATTTAGTTTTTTCTAATCATATTATTATTGAAAAATATAATTTTGTTCCCGACTCAGATTTAAAATTTTCACATTTTTATGATAAAGGGAAGAAGCTCAATCTATTTTAGACCCTCGAAATAAATACGGCATTTAAAAACTCAGACGTTCAATGTATCAATGAACTAACAAATTTTGACAGATTAAAACTTTTCAACTCCTGACTATTTTGATCGATCTATTTTTGAATAAAAAAATGTCTCCCTACCTATTCTTACGTTAAACTCCTTCAGCAGTGAATGTTTCATATTACTATTTGTCTATTTTAATATCAAGTTTTCCAATCTTCACCGATAGTTGATGTTGTATGCCCTCTCGCCTTGAATCGTGTCGTCTCACATGACAGATGTCAACCTTCAAATTTCATGTCAAAATTCATAATCTCTCAACCTCTTATTTTGTTTATTTCGAAAACGTGTATGGTCACAAGTTTTTGAACCAATATTAAATTTAATAATGACGTTTTTGACTAGATCAAACCACAACCCCTGAGAAAAGCTGTATTTTTAACATTTTATTCACCAATTTTTTTTATACTACAAAGACTTCTCCACCACATATTGGTAGGTTTAACATTTATTACTATTATTCAATGTCACTAATGTAGGATTTCTCTTTTCTGTAGTTTTTAATGTTGTAACCATACTTTTGCTGATGATGAAGGATTAATCCTTCGAAATATGTCCCACCCACTGATGTAAGTCCTCCGACTACATCCTGTAATGTGCTGATGTGAGTCCTCCGACTACACTCAAACTCACAATAAATATTATATTTGGTGGAGTTTGATGACTGTAAGTTTTTTCACTATCCAGTTACGTACAAATGGCACAAATTCAACTTACCTTATTCCTCATTGGATTCAGTTGATCTTCTCATACTCAAAATCGCACTAAACTCAACAATTGCGAAATAATACCAGCCATCTGACAATACTGTGGTGAATTGTGAATATTGTGTTGTGTAATCGTTGTGATGTTTGGCTCAAAAGCGTAGAAATACTCAAAACGAATTTTATCGAGCGTAACCGAAATAGAGGCGGTAAAAATTCGCGGTTCATACTGAAATGACGGGAGACGGTAAGTAATGGATGGGGTTACCGAATATACGGAAATTACTGTACTGCAATAAGTAAATTGAGTCCTGAAATAAGTAAATTGGGCACTGAAAGGCATTCTGAAAATATTTAATGCTGATTGAAGTAATGATGTTTGTACTGAAAATATTTTCGTGAGACCAAGGTACTGAATCGAGTACTGGTAGAGATACTTGTAATGATAATGGTTGTACTGAAATACTGAAAATTCTGAGATGTACACCTACTGAAAGAGTTGTTACCCGCTCGGTCTTTTTCAATGAAATACTTATTACAGTATCTATACAGAGCCTTTTGGTCACCGTATAAAATCCATTTGTTCCGAAGGAAATGGGTGAAAAAACAGTGAAATTAGCCCATGAAATTTGTTTGAGATTATGTCGTTATTACAATTTTTTGAAAATAATAAACATTAATTTAAGCAGAGTCTGATATTTCACTTGGCGAACCCACTACAGATAAAGTGGAATCTTCTTTTTTCAGATTGACTTCTTATTTCTTGGCAACATTTTCTTGATTATCGAACATTTTTTATACATTCAATCTAGTTCTTGCACTTTTTCCGAAATCATCCTAAACCTTCCACCCTTGGACTTTACAGTCATGGGGGAGGCGAAGATGAGTGCATACAGGCTTAAACAAACAGGTAATTGGATAACCAAACCAACAAACTGGGCACACCAAAATCATCCATGAAGTGAACATTACCAAACTGGTAAATGTGTAAAACAAGTTGTGGGCATTCATCATATTGGAGCTGTTCCAAAGAAAATTGCAGCATTTTAAAAATTGGAAAATTCTCAGCTCTACACATGGCACTAAATTCGCAGATCGTTGGCTACTTTGCTTGTAGAAAATGGTGGCGATCTACTATCGATAAAAGAACTTGGAAGTTGGAACTTCTCTACGGTGGCGGAGTCGTATATTGAAAATTCAGTTTCGAAGAGAATGAAGATAACGAGACTACTATTTCATAGTAATGAGGCAACACTGACAACAAGTTCATATAATGGTGCTATAGATGGTAAATCTCCCATCGCTGGAATAGAAATTTCAAAAAATAGCAATTGTTAAATTACTTTTCAAATTTAAAAATAGTTATATTATTTTTTTTCCTTGGTGTTTTGGCATATCGACTGCTATGGTCATTAGCCATGTGTTCTGGATAGGCCTTGTTACTAACTCCATACGCCACTTTAGGAGCAGCACTGTTAATTTTTAACGCAACAGTGAATCGTGGAGGGTTATTCCCAGTCGACACGAGCCTCATTCATTCAGACTTTCACATCTGAAAATGAAAAAAGATCGCACCGTCGGAATCGAACCTGCAACCTCTTGGTTACCAGGCGAGCGCTTAACCACTGCGCTAATCCCCGCCCTAGTTATATTATTATAATTATTGTTATTGTAGCAGGATAAAATTTTGAAAAAAATATTTGAACAACTTAACGGACATAACGGACGGAAGCTGTTAACATTAACTTTTCAATTGTCATCTGAATACCGTTAAATCAAAATAACAGTATGGGATTACAAAAAGAGATTTTGGAATTGGCATAGGTATGTTACAGAGAACGGCTATTATTTGCTGATTTGTGGTAGCAGATTCACTTCTGAGCTGTGGAAAACTCTGCTAAAACCTACAGCCCCATCACCCAACACACAACTTTAATCATCTTGCCTTGAGCCTTGAGGCACTCTCTGGCCTTCGGTCGCTGTAATGGCCCAACAAAAACAAAATTCCCACTTTCACTGCCAACTGCGCCAATTATCGTAACGTTTCAATAAAAAGGCGGACCCGTTTAAAACAATGATGCCTGCAAAGCCGGTTGTTTGGCTGTTAAACCGATGACCAGAGCCGTAAAATCTGTCGGGATATGTAGAAAAGCGGCACGGTAAGTCTGGAGAAATCCGGGTCGATCTGTCCGACTCATCGCAAAGCTGCAAGACTTAGCTTAACACTCCCGGACTTAAGCAGGCCTTCTGACGGTTGATAATAATAAAGTAATGAGCTCTCGAGTTTCATCTCGAGCTTAGGATGAGTTAATTTATGGCTGGGATGAATATTATCGCGACGCGTCAGCTTTATGGAATGTTCGTTTCGTGATATTTCAGCAATTTTTATTGACGAATATCAAGGGCGGTGGAGTGCAACTGACTAGAATTTCGAAAATGTAACTAACCTGATTTTTTCTTAAATGTTTTATAACCTCACTGGTTATTGTAAGTTGGACTTACTCGGTTGGGAAAAGTTCAAAATAACTAAAACTACTACGGATATTTAAAGAAAAGTCGTTGCCGACCGATGTTTCACCCTTTACCCCCATGGACGCTTATTATGGTAAATACCTGTCGAAAAACTCCCCTGGCTAATACCACGACGGGTATTGCATTATATCTTACATATACTTGTGCAGTGTTCCTCATTGCAGAGGAAACAATTGCAAGTGCTCCCTGTAACCAGAGAATTATGTTTTGATTTGAACAGGATGACCACCTGCAGACTAGTTCCGAGGTTTTGTCTGTCGTTAGTGCAGGGGTAGGTCAACACAGACAGCATGAAGCCATCAATTATGTTTCTCGGTTAAATCATCCCACATTCCATATTTGGTTATTAAAATTAAATAACAGAGAACACAAAGAATAATTAGGAAATTGAAGATTGAAGATACAATATCTTCTCTGAATACTTAGTATATATATTACTATTAGCTATCTGCGTCCATCCGTATCATTTATGTTCCTCCGATTATTTCATCTAAAGTACACATTGCCAGGTTTATCAATCAATTTCAGTTTTGTGTATACTGCTTTCAATTCCTTAAATAATCATTCACAATAAAACTGTTCATTTTTTGAGCTCTAACTGGATATATCTACTGAGCCTCACATCTGGCCAAATTCTAGAATGAAGATCCAACAACTTGGTAGAATTCAATGTGAATAAAACCCAAGCACGTCGTTTCTCTATAGAAAGGCCGATTTCACAATTACCAATGTAATTAAGTCAGGAGTATCCATCCCAATGAAGTCCTCCAATTCGATGCTCAGAATTACCATCAGCAGTACCCTGTCAGAGGAAAGGCATATGAGATCCATTGCCAAATTTTTACTCAAAAACTTGGTTTTCTGTTTCGTGGCAAGAGCTGTTTCACTTGAAGACAATTGAATATGATTTTTAAGGCACAGATCCGTCTATCCTGGAATTCTTTTTCCATATATAGAGTGCAGCCCCTAAACACACACTGAAACTTTTAGATTCTGTCCAAAAAAGTGCCTTTCGTCTCGTCGGTGATGCTGAGGTTACAAGCTCACTCACTTCTCTAGAACCCCGCAAAAAAGTTGGCAATATATTACAGATATTTTCATGAACGATGCTCCTTTGATATCGAGCAATGCCATTTGAATTGTTTTGGTGCACTGATCTATTGTTTCTTGTTATTAATTGATTAGGTCATGACCGCAGGTCATTATCAAGTGCGAGTTTGATGACTAGCAAATTGTACGACCGTGACTGTGCACAACACATAAAAACAAAACATATTTCCTTATATAAATACAAAAGGAATAGATTGATGAGATAGTTAGTAATAGACTCCTGTAGATGAGAGAGCCCTAGCGCTCTGTTAGCCTTATAGGCTAGGCCCTTTTGGCCTTAGCTGTAAGTATTGGTTTAGTTATGGTTTTAGGTAAGAGTTTTATTTGTTTCCTATTATATTATTGAATGTCCCTTATTTCACAATGTATATATAACTTTCCCCATTACCCCTGTTGTTGTACAATAAATTTTTATATTCCTTTGCTACCCCCTGAGTTTCAATAGCTACCGTCTGTAGCTACACCCCAAGTCGCATTTAGTATAAGGGAAACAACCCCTTATACGGCTCAGGATGCTACCCTAGTAGCCCTAGTCGCGACAATATCATCGAGATTGACCCGTTGAGTTCAATCTTCTCATCCCTTTCGTCGTCACTTTGACCAAGGAAAAATTGCGGAAATGGGGTGAAGAATGAGACGAAGCACTAAAAGAATCTGCAAAATTGGTCATATAGCGGAAAAAGTGAATGAACCAGATTAAATGTAAAGAACGTTCGATGATTAAAAAAAATGTTTCCTGGAAAAAGGAAGTCAGTCTAAAATGGATTCAGTCGGCTGTGGTTAAACACATGCAACTGCTCAGATGTTTCAAAATCCTTTTTACCAAATATGCCTCGGTTCAGTTTAAATTTTACAGATGATATCTTCATGATCGGAGAGACCACTATTAGTAACCTCACAAGACAAACAAGTAATAATGGTACACATATAATCTAAAATTGATGAGGAGCATTACGAGAACAGTATCGGAGTTTCAACATGTATTGTAAGTTTGAAGGATTCCATTTAGTTTTGGATAAGGCAAGTCCTCGTATTTCTACGGTCGAAGTCAATGTTAAAATCGGCTGTCGACATAACACTAAATTTTGTAGAGAACTGACAAAGAATTCTCTTTAACCTTAAAAATATTTGAATTTCTTTGCGGAGGACGATACACACATAAGATATGTAACTCAATCTTTTTGCAGAACTCATATTCTTTTTCAACAATCAAGTGATTGAATTTATGAATCTCTTTGAAACAAAATTATCCAGAATTGAATGTTTAAAAGCATCACTGAAAGTGACTGTGATTATGCTAAGTCATCAGTTCCGCTGCAGTAGCAATAATGGATGGATATGGGAGTTGAATATAAACGTGAACGTGAATAATGTAACAAATTGGAGCCGGACCTGTTTCCACATCGCATAGCTCATCTCACCGACGCCGAGAGCCAACTACTTGACCATCAGCCATCGACCAATCTGGGGCTAGTTTTGATTATTTTACAAGTGAAATTGTTCATATTTCGATGAACCCAAGTTTTGAATTAATTTCACGTGTGAATTACAATTCACATTAGAAAAATATTCATAGATATAATTCGGATACTCTTTAGTTGTCGAAATATTCATTTCACTTGCGAAATATAATTTTATGTGGTTAGAATGATCAAATTTGGGGTTGTGGTTTTGTGGCATAGACTTGAGGTTATGTTTTTGGACGTAATTGTTGAAGTATATACCTTAGTTAATCATTAGCAAAGTATTAGTGTGGCTCGAGAACGATTAAATCTTAAATATAGATGAACTTCAGCAAATAGTATTAAATAACGTTGTGAAAATTGTGGAGTATTTGCATCCTTACTGGCTCCACATGTAACTTCTCCGATTTTATTAAAATGGGTGGCCATCTCTTTTCATCGATTAGAAATATTTTTTTTGTTACTTTATAATTCAGTTTTTTTCGGTGTTCTAGTAGATGGTTATTTTCTATAAATTCAAACAACGTTTCCTTCAAGTGTTTATTGACAAAAACTCGTTCATTTTTACTATCACTACTATCAAAAATCAAAAACACAATAGTTAGGTAATCATATACTTTGTGTAATATCACAGGTATATTTTATTAACAATTTAAAATATTATTGTAACGAAATGCAGAATTTTTCATATATTTTTATAAGTAATTTACTAAGTATGTCTGAAGTTTTACCTAAATTTAACGAATTTGTTAGCAAAACGTTTACAAACCAACCTCAATAAATGTTCTAATATTCTTCATTTGAATCATTAGAACTAATTTGACAAATATTCCATTTTTGCCAAAGTGTGTCCTTCGAAATAAATTCATTCAAGTCAATTTATAAACATTTCATTTTACCACAATTGAAAACTAGGTACAGCATGTCGATGGTGATCTGCAAATCGAAATGTTTCACTTATGAAATCAATTTCACGGATATTCAAAACTAGCCCCCTGGAAGTGAGGAATCGAACAGCCGGCGAAGAATCTCAGCTGCCGAGAACTATTTCGGGCCGCGAGTAAAGAAGACAGATAAATAGTTACAGTCACTTGTGTAGTTAGCAAATAGACGTTTATACAGAGTGGCTAAGCGGTAAAGTACTGTATTTGTCTGAAATAAATCAGCAGTTGTATTACGAAAGCTCAAATAAATTAGAGAAACGAAGTTTGGACTACTTTTATAACAGTAAGGTACTCGGTAAGCAATCAACTGCAAATGGAACTCAAATAAGTAACTTGATTTCAAGCTCGCTCTATAAAACGATCGGACCCTCCTGTCTTCTTCCGTCCTGCGACGAGTTCCTTTTCCGCCCGCGGTCACTTACGGCCGTAATTAGAAAATAAATACCTTCGAGTGATTGGCGGCCGTTTCGGCGTCGAATTAGCGGGCCGGCGATGGCGGCGCGTGGGGCGGAGCGGAGGGGATGAAAGCGCGGGCTTAGTATTCGCAAAGCTCTCAGACCGACGCCCGACGCCGTCGCGACGTTCGCCTGATCCGGTCTAAACCCGGCCGAAGCCGTTTTTAAGCCCGCACCTTTTTTCGCGGACTCGCAGACTTTCGGGCTTCGCACCTGGATTTGCTCGGGGGTCTTAAGTGATCTCTGCGCTTTGTTGAGTGATTTTCGCGGTTGATTTGTGCGACAGCATTGCGAGGCGGTGATTTCGAGATTTTTTTTTCTCTGGCTAGAGGGTAAGGTGCAGAAATTTGGCAGTTTATTGATTGGATCATTTGCTCGTCTCTCACTGAAAAAAGTGTTACAGTTAAAATCATGGGTTATTAGTGGCCCTAGATTTTCACTGTACTTGATTACCTTTGTAGTTGAGAAAGTTCGCAAGAAAATTGGAAAAAATTCATTACGAAATTACAGTGGACGCTTCGACTTGAACAGACTCTTGAATACTTGTGAAATTATTATTATTTGTATTTCTACGTTGTGAAATTACTTGAAACTTGTGAAATGACAAAGGAAAAATCACTTCAACTGAAAGAGTATCATGATTTCACATGTTACTTTTACCATCTGTTCGTGAATTAAAGGTTCAAAGGTTCAAAGGTTTATTTATTTCTTGTTGGACAACATACATTGTATAAGAAAAGGTCAGAGTAAAAGTGTATACAAAAACGAATAAAGTATACGCTCTAAAATTCACTAGAATATACATGTAAATAAAATCATATAATAAAAACAGTTTAAAAGGTGAAGCATGCTCCAAAATTGAACGAAGAGTTTACTGCATTCCATTGAAAAACTCATTCATGTTATACGGATATAAGTTTGTTAGATATCTTTTCAGTTGATATTTGAACGTCTTTTCTCGTTATATATTTTTTATAGAGGATGGTATGTGTTTAAAAATTTTTGTTCCGATTGTTCCTGGAGCGTTATATATATGTGGCGTTTACCCTGCTCAATCGCAAATGTAGATCATTTCTATTACGGGTATTGTAATGGTGCAAATCCTTATTTTCATACATATTTTCATTTTTCCTGACGAACACACATACCTCAAATATATAAACTGCAGTCAAGCTGAAAATTCCCAAATTTTTAAAAGAATCTCGACATGACTGATCTCTTTTCAGGCCAGCTATAATTCTTAGAATTTTTTTTTGTTTGACAAAAACGGTTTGAGAAAATGATGAGTCTCCCCAAAGGCATACTCCATACCTTAACCTATTTTCGACTTATGCGTAATACAATTGAATCAGTTGATTCTTTTCCAATATGGATTTTATATTCATGAACATATAGTGCAGAGAGGCAAGTTTGGCACCTAGCTGAGTGCAATGCTTCTTCCAGTTCAAACAGGAATCAATAGTGAGACCCAAAAACCTTTCATTTTCATGGAAGTCAATAACTGCATCGTTGTGAAATATTTCAATACGTTCCAGTGACTTTTGGGCTGTATGAAAATGTAGTAATTTGGTTTTATCTGTATTGAAATATAAATAGTGATCTTCGAACCATTGACTCAGTTTATGTAGAGTACTTTCACAGTTTTCCTTTAGGCTGACGTTATCTCTACCAGCGAGTAAAAGAGTTGTGTCATCCGCATAGCTTGTGACTTTTATATCTGGTAGGATATTACCTATCTCATTGACATATAAAATGAAAAGGATTGGGCCCAATGCCGAGCCCTGTGGGACACCTAGATCAATTTGAATTCGTGATGAGAGTACAGATGTATCCAGTAATTATGCAAACGTGTTGTGAAATTTAATTGTGAAGGTGATTCAATTGAGAATTTCTCATGGCAAAATCACAATTCAAAATTCCAATAATAATGTGAGTTCACGTGATATCGTGAAATTACCTGAGGCCTGTGATTATGGATTGTAAATTCGCAATGATGCTTTACAATTCCTTTGTAAATATACATGGAGCTTGTATTAATTCATTGCATATAATATATTGTAATTCCTCACGAAACCACGTGAAAAGTTCAACACTACTGTAATATTACAATGTGGTATTCTATCAGGATTCATATTCACAATTCATTGGTAAATTAATAATAAATTTGATCCAACTCCTCAGGTCTCGTATTTTCTAAATGTGAATTCACACACAAGTGGACTGTAAAAATACAAAGAAATGGTGATCTTACAATACGTTTTGAAAAAACAACAGGTATCTGTGATTTTCCAATGCGATTTTACATATTGTGTAGCAATTTCTAAAAAAAATTATGTTTAAGAGGCATAAGATGTCCGGAGGACTGCTCATTGTTAATATCCTATACAATAGGAAAAGTTGGATCGAAAATCCATCAGAAAACAACTACTTTCCTGGCTAATGCCACGACGAACATTGAATTACATCTGATGAAATTTCCGTGCAGAGTTCCTACAAGGTTATCTCTGCAATTGCTTGGTTGCATGGGAATGATCATAGAAACATTCGGACCACCTATATATCGATTTCGGAGTGTTGCTCCTCATCAGTATAGGGTAGGTCTAGCAGTCAATAACTAATGACTGCAACGAATGAATCGACGACCATTCCCATTTAAAGACCGAAACTGAGATCGCGCCCGCACAGTGGATTAACTCCAAACTGCGAGCGCCATCCCAGCGCCGGAAGTCCAACCAAATAATATCCGTGCTCCACGATCGTCAAGACCGTATATGAAACGGAAAAGAAATCTGTAGTTCACAATGAGCTTATGACAAGAGGCATAAGATGTCCGGAGGACTGCTCATTGCTAATATCCTATACAATAGGAAAAGTTGGATCGAAAATCCATCAGAAAACAACTACTTTCCTGGCTAATGCCACGACGAACATTGAATTACATCTGATGAAATTTCCGTGCAGAGTTCCTACAAGGTTATCTCTGCAATTGCTTGGTTGCATGGGAATGATCATAGAAACATTCGGACCACCTATATATCGATTTCGGAGTGTTGCTCCTCATCAGTATAGGGTAGGTCTAGCAGTCAATAACTAATGACTGCAACGAATGAATCGACGACCATTCCCATTTAAAGACCGAAACTGAGATCGCGCCCGCACAGTGGATTAACTCCAAACTGCGAGCGCCATCTCAGCGCCGGAAGTCCAACCAAACAATATCCGTGCTCCACGATCGTCAAGACCGTATATGAAACGGAAAAGAAATCTGTAGTTCACAATGAGCTTATGACAAGAGGCATAAGATGTCCGGAGGACTGCTCATTGCTAATATCCTATACAATAGGAAAAGTTGGATCGAAAATCCATCAGAAAACAACTACTTTCCTGGCTAATGCCACGACGAACATTGAATTACATCTGATGAAATTTCCGTGCAGAGTTCCTACAAGGTTATCTCTGCAATTGCTTGGTTGCATGGGAATGATCATAGAAACATTCGGACCACCTATATATCGATTTCGGAGTGTTGCTCCTCATCAGTATAGGGTAGGTCTAGCAGTCAATAACTAATGACTGCAACGAATGAATCGACGACCATTCCCATTTAAAGACCGAAACTGAGATCGCGCCCGCACAGTGGATTAACTCCAAACTGCGAGCGCCATCTCAGCGCCGGAAGTCCAACCAAACAATATCCGTGCTCCACGATCGTCAAGACCGTATATGAAACGGAAAAGAAATCTGTAGACCACAATGAGCTTATGACAAGAGGCATAAGATGTCCGGAGGACTGCTCATTGCTAATATCCTATACAATAGGAAATTATGTTTAATTCCAGACTTTTTTTACAACATGCTTGTGAAAATCACTTGTTACTGTTGGAAATTTATTTCAAGAGTTATGAGACTGTAAACTTTTCAGTCAATATCTTCGCAAATTCACTTTGTGATCCCAATTATTTTTTTCATTGTACAGCAACAAACTCTCTCGCGGCACACATCGAAATAAGTAATTGTTTCAGATAGACATTTTTACTTTTATTTTTTATAAGTTTCTTAAATTTAAAATTTTATCCCTCCATGGATTTTCTACATTCTCTGGAAAATTAGAAGAGTCCGTATGACAACACAATAAATCAAATGCATATGCTGCGATTCTAAAAAAATCAGCTGTGAGGGTTTGAATTTTATGACGTCATATGACTCTCACATCTGATTTTTTCAGAATTGCTCAATAGAAGTATAGAATATTTAGTAGTAGGTAACATTCCCCGACAATATTTTTGGGGCATTCCAGAACACTCCCAAAAGTTCAAATAAGCACTTAAAAAATGTTTCGCTAGCGAGACTTTTCGCAAATAGCATAATATCATACCAAACATAATTATAATGATCAAATCTAAAAACTAAGTGAAAGTTTCAGCTCTATTATCAAAAATAACCCCCATAAATTTAATTTGACATACCACAAGGTACCGATCTTGGACCCATAACGTTTTTCATGAATATTTTTTGGAATACGTGCGTCTAACGTTCATATTTCAGTTTCAGCCAAAGAAATATGAAAACACCTCAGCGAGAATAAGAACTACAAAAAAATTCTCTACGAACTTCCCGATCGCGCGATGGAACGCCTAGAATCGCTCTCGGACTCGGCGCTCTGCCTCCAAGACCTCGTCACCGGCGTGACCACCTCCTCGGCCTCCGACCTCCACGGCCACCACCACCACCTCCACGATACGGCCGTGTCGGTGAGCTCCGCCATTTCGGGCATCATGAGCGGCGCGTCTTCGTCGGTCCTCGGCCATCACGTGACCTCGCATGAGACGTCCCATCACCACGGGATCGTCCCCCACACGCCGTCTCTGCACCACGAGCCGTTGGAGAAGCTGAAACGTGGTGAGTTCGTTTGAGTTACTTTACTGTGCAACGGAAATTTTAAATCTATTTCAACTTTTCACCTTTTGTTTGCACAGAATGTTTGATAAATGATGAATTTATGTTCAATTTTAAGGCAGACAATAAAATTATTATTATTATTATTTGTTCAAATCTTATCTTATCTTATATTTCACTTTGCTTTCAAAGTGGCGAGTAATTCACAAGAATATAAGTTTTTTTCGGGATCTCGTCTTTCTACACAATATCTCGACTTTTTACACAAGATCTCGACTTTTCTACAGGATCTTAACTTTTCTCACACATGATCTTGACTTTCTCATTTGTTGTTGAAATTATTTAAATAGTTATTTCCGTCGACCAGCTGTACCCTTACGCGCAACCCTTAAAAGTCTACGAGAGGGTTATGCGACCTAGAAAAGGCACGAGACGGGTGACCATTCTGGGATTCGAACCCACGTACCTACCGACATCACGGCCAGCACAACACTCTTATTAGATCTCGAGTTTTATTCCAAGCTCTTGACTTTTTCAATAATTCGAATTTTTTACATTTCTATTTTTTCAGGTTTTCTCACCAAAAATTAAAATCTATGTATCAAATCATGATATATTTGACTCTGTTTTCAAATTGTCAAGTCATTCACTAGACTAAAAGTTTATTTTTCCAGATCTCGAATTTTTTCACATAATCTCGAATTTTCTCACAAGATCTCGACTTTTCCGTAAGATCTCGAATTTCTTAATATCTAGACTATTTCTGTATCTCGATTTTTTCTCAAGATTTCGGCTTTCTCAATATCTGGACTCTTTCTGTATCTCAATTTTGTCTCAAGATCTCGAATCTAGATTTTGTCTAAAGATCTCGAATCTTGATTTTGTCCCAATATCTCGACTTTTTTTCCAGACCTCGACTTTCATTCACAGCTTTTGACTTTTTCCATAATTCGTATTGTGTTATTACTATTTTTTCAGGTTTTCTTACCAAAACTTACAATTAATATTTTCAAATCATGATAAATTTTACTACGTTTTCAAAATGTCGAGTAATTCACAAGACTACAAGTTTCTTTCGAAATCTCGAATTTTTTCACAAGATCTCGACTTTTTCCGTAAGATCTCGAATTTCTCATTAATTGGACAAATTGTATCTCGATTTCTGGACCCTATCTGTACCTTGATTTTGTTTCAAGATCTCGACTTTTTTTACAAGATCTCGACTTTTTCGGTTATTCAATTTTTTTTCATTCTTGTTTTTTCAGTTATTCTCACCAAAACATAAAATCTATTTTTTCAAATAATGATGTATTTGACTCTGTTTTCAAACGGTCGAGTAATTCACAAGACTACAAATTTTTGTTTGAGATCTCGACTTTTTCCACATGATGTCGAATTTTTTCACAAGATATCGACTTATTCCGTGAGATCTTGAATTTATCAATATCTGGACTCTATCTGTATCTCGATTTTGTATCAAGATCTCGAATTCTTTCACAAGATCTCGTTAATTCCAAGCTCTTGACCTTATCAATAATTCGTATTTTTGTCATTTCTATTTCTTCAGGTTTTCTCATCAAAACTTGAAATAATTATGTATATGACTTTTTGTTCAAAATAACGAGTGATTTACAAGAACACAAGTTTTTTTCGATATCCCAAATTTTTCCATATCATCTTGAATATTTTCACAAGATCTCGACTTTTTCCGTAATATCTCGAATTTCTCATTATCTGGATTTTCTTGATTTTTTCTCAAAATCTGGACTATTTTTACAAGATCTCGACTGTTTACCAAGCTCTTGGCTTTTCTTGAATTTTCCAATATTTCTTATTTTTGTTATTTTTACTCTTTACAAAAAATCTCGACTTTTCTCAAAGGAAGTTTTCTCAAAATCTCGACTTTTTCTTAAAATGGCAGCATTTCCACAAGCATTTTCATCAACTAAGTATATCTTTTTGATACATAGCCTCTCTTCGAAATCTCGACATTTGTACGTATATTTCAAGATTTTCACAAGATCTCGAAATTTTTTAGAAGTCTCGACTTCATTCACAAGATCCCGATTTTCCTTCACCAAATAAATGACTGAAAACAATCAAGTGACCTGGCGTTGTGAATAAATATAATAAAATTCTCAGAATGTCGTTGGACCAACCGCTAATCATAGTTAGGTTTCAATCAAAGAAAAATTGTTGGAATATTGATTTTCAATAATCATTAGTATTACCAATCAATCTGGATTATTTCATTACTTCATTTTTTGTCCATGAGAAATTCCTTTCACAGAAAAACTGTCATTATTTAGTTTGTGCTAATCTGTCTGGAGTAAACAACTGTAAAGATAAGTACAATCTTTATCTAGAAGGCGATAAATGAATACGTAACGGTGTTTGAAGTTGATATGTTCTAGTTTATGATGGTACTATCGATTTCAACAGTATGCAATAAATATTAAAACCGATATGTAAACTAAAATTGAATTATTTGTAAAATAATTTTGTGACAGTATTATTCTTAACTCAACTTGGGTATTTGTCGGATATTTTCAAATCTGTTAGATGTTTGGACAAAGTTGACAATAATAGGCATAAGACAAAAAAATATTGTCGCACCAAACATGCTTCGAAATACACAACGCATATATACGAGGATATATTGAAAAATTCCTAGGGTTAAGAGGTAAGCAGATAATACCCTTGGTGATCAATGTCCTTCGTATGCGACCGTGAAAAATTGGACTGCAAGCTTCAAAAGAGATAAATTTTCCATTGAAGATGATGACCGATCGGGAAGGCCAGTTTCTGTGTCAGTCCCCGAAAATATCGATGCAGTTCATGACATGATTTCAACAGTCGAATTGGGCTAAAACGGATATCTCAAGCACTGAATATTTCATACGAACGCGTTCATCATATAGTTCACGTCAATTTGGACATAAGAAAAATTGCTGCAAAATGGATCCCCAAATGTTTGAATGTTGACCAAAAGCGTGCAAGGGTAGTAGCATCGCGTTCGATCTGTGCTCGATTCGATGTAGACTTCTTAAACCGAATTGTTACTATGGATGAGACTTGGGTACATTTCTACGATCCAGAAACAAAGCAACAATCCATGGAATGGCGACACTACGGTTCTCCAAGATCTAAGAAGTTTCGTGTCCAAATATCCACTAGAAAAGTTCTTGCTTCAGTTTTTTGGGATTGCCATGGAGTATTCATGATTGATTTGTTGGATAAGGGTAGAACAATAACTGGAGATTACTATTCGACATTACTGACCACTCTACGGGAAAAAATTAAAGAGAAAAGACGCGGAAAGCTATCTAAAGGTGTTTTATTTTTGCAGGACAACGTCCCTGCACACAAATCTCATGTGGCCATACAAAAAATTCGTGATTTAGGGTTTGAATTACTAGAACACCCCCCTTATTCACCAGGTTTGGCTCCGTCCGACTATCATCTCTTTCCTCAACTGAACAAAAGTTTGAAAGGTCGTAAATTTTCTTCCTACGAGGAGGTAATAAAAGTTGTAGAGGTCTGGTTTGTAGAGCAAGAAGAAACATTTTTTTTGAAAGGTCTAGAGACGTTGCAGGTTCGCTGTACTAAATGTATCCAATTAAGAGGAGAATATGTTGAGTAATAAAATATTTTGACATTGAAATTTTGTTTGGTTCTTTAGTAGGCTAAAAATTTTTCAATATATCCTCGTATATCTAAAAATCGCAACTGTTATATTATGAAGATACACCCACATGCAAATCTGCAGCTAACAGGATTCATCAATTTCATCATATTATTATCATTGCTATCATTTGTTATCTCCTTCGATTGATAAAAGTGAAACGTAAAATATCATCAGTTTAAAAGGGGCATAAATTCCTTACGAGCGTCGCGTCGTCAAAAATTTATGGATTCTAATTGTCGATAAAATTTATCAATTACGGGATTACTTTTTATCAGATAATAAATTTTATGGTGGGCAGTAACGTCGAGAATTTTTGTTTTATGGGGACTATAAGTACCTATCCAGAAACAATTTCGCGTAGGAAATTAGGAAAAACGAAGGAACGATTGTTTTTGTCGATATTTCATAGACGTGCGTAGTACGTCTATACCAATGTACCAAGGAGAATAATTTACAAATAGTTGCATTTCGGTGGACGAATTTGAATTATGATACATGATCTCCTGTGTTTTTTTTGCCCTCTGCGGACTTTTAAAGTACCGCGTCCATTCATTCAGTAATACCACTGCTTACGGCTTTTATTTTACGTTAAATAAATGTTCCGGAAAATGATATATCATTAGTACCTTTTCAGAACGCAGAAAGCATTTTTTTGAAACCTATCACAGAAACTGAAATCATAAATTTCACAAATGAATTGAAAGTTGACTCATCTCCTGGACCAGATCAGATAAATAACAGAATACTAAAATATGTCGTCAATCAAATTTCTCATAATCTAACATTTTTATTCAATTTAAGTATCACAACTGGTATTTTTCCTAAAATTTTGAAAAAATCTGTAATTATTCCAATTTACAAAAGTGATGATAAGAGGAGTTGTAATAACTATAGGCCAATATCTTTAATCAACTCAATTGGCAAGTTTCTTCGAAATATGGATTTCGAGAAAGTATGGGTACCGATAATGCCATTTTTCAGGTGACTCATCATATTAGTAAAAATTTATATGACAATAAAAATACTATCGGTATATTTATAGATTTTACATACCAAACTTTTAGGAAAACTATTCAATTATGGTATCCGAGGAGTGTGCCTTGAACTCTTCAGAAGTTATCTAACTATGACTATGGTCTACAGATGACTTATGGAATTCCGCAGGGAACAGTATTGGGACCATTACTTTTTCTGGTATACCTATGTTAAAGAAATTTTGAAAACGAAAATTTCTGGAGAAATTATTTCTTATGCCGATGATACTGTCATTATTGTTAGTGGAAACTCATGGGAAGAAGCAGTGTCGAAGGCTGAGACTGATGTTTCTGTTTTGAAAAACAACTTCGATTTTGATCTTTTGACACTAAGTTTGAAGAAATCAAATTTCAATTTCAAAGACAGTAGAGTCTTGTTTTATAAAAAATCTTGTACATATCTCAAAAATTATAATTCGTCTTTACAACCAATTAACCATCACCATAATACAAGATCAAAATCTAACAAAAATCTAAAGTCACAAAAATTTTCTCACACTTTATTCCACCATCATGCTATTAATATTGGGTGTAGAGTATTTAATTTGATCCCGATGAAATTGAAAAAATTATGTAAAAAATCCTTTGCAAAATGTATAAAAATATGGACAATTGAAAACATTGAAAATATTGAAAAGTCATTCAGCATTTGAGTGAAATTTAAGACTGATGATTCGGTTATGTTTATATAATTACCTATATTTATTTTTGTATGTAAATTTTTAAATCATATGATTACTCACAGTCTTATATTATGTAATCATATATCACCTTATGAATTCAATATTAACTATTTATTATTTATTATACAATGTATTACAAATTCAATAAATAAAAAAAAATAAAAAAAAAAATAATTTACTCCACTTAATCTTAAGAAAACTTTCTCTAGTTTCTCAATGTGGTATTCCCTCATTCTGAGTTGAAGATGATAATATCATCCAAATAGACCATGTCATGTTCATAAACTGTTGAAAAGTTGAAGCTGCATTGACTAATCCAAATGGTATTTCAGTATACTCATAATCACCTTGGAACGTACTGAATTCTGTCAATGGTATCGCCTGATCGTCCATGTTTTTACTAGATCATATATCTGATGAACATATTATGATATTGCTACGATGATGATACTAAACTTCACCGTATTTTCAATGTTCAGTGTTCATTAGTACCAGTGTGCCATATAAAACTCCCTGCAGAATATATTTATCAAAGAAATTTTGATTTCTGTGAACAATTTGAATTCCCTCGGGAAGCTTGAGAGTAAAATAATTGAACACATGACCTCAATGTAATCTGTATTAATCTACCCTTTCACTGATGAGAGGCAAAACTCTTGAGACTAGGCTGAAAGTGGTCTCCCTGTCAGAATCAGAAAATTCTGCTACTAAGTTACAGGTAGCACTTACCCATTCCAAAGCATTTATTGCTCGTACAAGGAAAAACAGGACTCTGACAAACTGCTAGAACTCAGTAGAGCGCATGTCAGAGTTATAGTAGGCTTGCTCACTGGCCACTGCAAACTCAAACATCACATGCATAAAATCGGACTTGCACAAGATGCATGGAGGATGATAAAACTGCTAAACACATTATGTGTACATGCCCTGCAGCGGCCAGAACCAGATTTTCAATAATTGGCGATACGTCAGTAAGGCCAGAAAACCTGGTAAACTGTTCTCCCAATTCTCCTCAATTTTGTTAAGAGATTGGTTATACTGGGAGAAATATAAACATAGGGTAAGCCACAATAGGCAATATGGCCGCAGTGGATGGCTTGATACGGACCCACTCACGTTCAAACCTAACCCAATCTAGCACTTGGTCTCTGCAATGAAGAACATGATTTAATTTATAGCCTACACTGTAGGTGAATGGGAGTGACAAGGCTAATACATAGTCAAAAATGTCTATCGTTACTTATAATTGAATTATATGACATTGATTTTACATAAGTGTTTATTTTCTTGTAAACCTGATGACTAAAGTGAATGTCTACACCGAGGTTACAGTATATTTGACTAACAAGTACGACGATGCAAGAAATAGATAGTGATTGATGATTTGTTCATATTGTGGAAATTCCTGTTCACTTGAAATGAAATGAAAAACTATTGTTTATTTCCACGTACCTATAATCTTATATTAGTGACGAGTTTTCGTTCTAATCACCGAAACTAGTCCCAAATATAAGATATAAACAACTGTGTTTTATTTCATCCTGATCCAGAAATTGATATTTCTGTTTGATATGTAGACAAGACAATTTTCTTTGTGGGATTCGATGATTCAGTTATCGATAATAATCGATTTTGAATGAATTAATGTACATCCCTCATTCCAAAACTTCATTGGCCCTTTGGGCTGCATAACGCCCCTTGAACATGTCAACGTTAGATTATTCCTTAGTCGCCTTATTTTGATTGATAAGACTAATTTCAATTGAAAACATAATAATAATATTCCCATCAGCCTCACCGTATTTTTATTAACGTTCATCAGTACCAGTGTGCCATACAGAAGTCCTTGCAGAATACATTTATCACCGAGGTTGCAGTATATTTGACCAAACAAGATCGACGAGACATTGTAAAAATTACTGTTCACTCGAAATAAAAGGAAAATCCATTTTCTAATTCCACGTATAATCTTATATTTCTGACAAGTGGCAAAACATTATAGAGAATGGAGTCTGTAGATTTTTTTTTGGAAACATAACTTATACCTAGGAATCTATTCCTATTGTTGTAATGATGAATGACAGCTTGTATGGTGATAGTGAATGATTTCTTGAGAACTTTAATGAGTAAGCTGTACATATACAAGGACGGAAAAGTCATAATTTGAAATTTGTCACAACAAAAATCAGCAAGAATATCCATATCTCACATTTCCTAACATACTGATCGCTACTGTTGTTAGCGCATCAAAATTTGAGTGAAACCTGGATTCGTACATATGAGACGTGGTAGCGCGTTGGTTCGCTTCTCAACCCATTCACCGGTAGGTGCATGGGTTCAAATCCCAGCGCATGGCATCACATGAAAAAAGGTAGGGGCTACGTTTTTCCTAGCTATCACAAGTCTCTCGAAGAATTCTGAGGGTACACCATGATTTATATCTTTGGAATCAGATCAACAAAAAATGATAAAGAAAGGCTGAAACCGACTTGTCGCATCGCTCGTGGGAGCCAAAAATGGATGCTGGGAGAAAATCGCTTCAAGACTGATTTCTAATTTAGAATATGGAGTTTTCAAGGTATGTGATCAGTCTATTCTGCTGTTGTTTCTATGATTGAGAAACAAAACACTAGCCGGAAAATTAATTTAAAAAAACAACTCTAGAACCAATTCCATCAAAAAAAGGTTATTTGTAACAACAAAATGTGCTTTTCGGGACTCTGGGGATAAGGAAGAGAGGATTAGCCCGGCTAACCCGGCCATATGCGGGAGAATTTGGAGCGGCATTACGGCGCTTCGAGACAGCAAGGGTTGCCAACGGAGCAGCTCTCCAAATGAACATCGCGGACTTTCCGTCTCTGTTTCGCGCGCGGGAATGACGAAGTCGGAATCGCCAGAAGGGGTTCTTTCATTGGGTGGCCGCAAGAGGTAAACGATGTCTTTTGTAATGTCATTTTGTTCAGATATTTCCCGGGAAGGTAATTACCAATCTGGCGCTGGGGACCGACAAAATAATTACAGTGCCCTCGAGGGGCTCGGTTTGAATTAGGGTTGAGTAAATCTGATATCTCAAGCTAAATGAGTGCGGTACAATCCGAATAACAACGAAGATGGTTTTTATAACAAAATTTTCAAGTGACCCATGGGATGAGTTGAAATCAATAGTTGCAATTATTTCGTTCATATGATGGACTGGTTTGATCACAAGCTACTCACCCTGAACCTTGATAAAATTTCGAATCCCCAAACCCTTTTAAAGAACTAAAAAAAAGATTAAAAAAGATTTCTGAAAATATTTTTAAAAAAAACGGACCGACCCTTCAGGTAGCCTTTATGAAGAATCAGGTGTCCCAGATATGACAACTGTTTGAACAGAAAATCATTTGCCAATAGCATTAAAATAAGAAAAAAATAACAGAGTGTCACATCAAATTACGAGACAAGACAAAAAGGCAACTATGTAGTTTCCTTCATGAAAAAAGTAATAGGACAGAAGTCTTATGAATTTGTTGCCCATCTCCTGGACCAGATCATTTTTAATCAAATTGAGGATTACAACTGGGTTTTTGGAAAGGGATAAAATTATTTTTCCTCGCAATATAGATTTCGAGATAGTATGGGTACCGATAATGCCATTTTTCAGGTGACCCCGCACAATAGCATAGGAAATTGGCCCACAGTGGGATTTGCCTGAAATTTACATATGTTAATTGGTATTGACTTTCTGATCAAATAGTCTTATGGGAGCAATCCTCTAAGACCAATGACTTAGCTCTCAGGGTCGTGTTTAGTATAGGTGCCAAATAAACAATGACACTTTTTTCTCAAGTCCATAATATTTTTATTTCCTATTAGAATTTGATTGAATAAGAAATATTGGAAAATCTCAGCACTTGTCGTTTAGCACATGTTTTATCCTACAGGACCGTATTTAGTAACACTGTATTTGCCAAGTGATCCACAAAAAACTGAATCAAATTGATTTTGTTATAACTTTCTTATTTCTTGATCTAAGTCAGTGGTTGATAGCTCGTTTGATAGATGAATGTAGCTTTCTTAGTCTACATAACAAAAGTGGTCGCCTTCTTAATATCCAAGATGGCCGGCCTAACCTATAAACTTCATGTAGGACTTATCTTGTAGCTTTTCAAGAGAGATAATAATAGGAAAATGTCATACTTTTGAATTCAATATTCCTGTTTAACTTTTATTTTTTATTAAACAATGTATTGCAAATTCAATTAAAAAAAAAATATGTAACTAACTAAAATGAATGAATTTCTTGTTTTACTAATAATTGTGATAGTGTTATACCTATTTGTACAGTTAATTTCATTCTATTTCCCGTTGTATTATTACCAGTAACAAAGTGTCAAAGATTATCATTTTGGATGCAGATTGCATCATCTGCTTGATAAGATGATAATGATGATAATAATAACAGTTTATTGGTTCTTTAGATTATGTCTAGTAGTATAATATAGAACAAGTCAGTATAGTACAGTATCCGTCTGTCACTTATAAAATTTCATAAAAGAAATAAACAAATAAACAACGACAAATAAATAAATAAATTAATAATGACAATAATTAATAGTTCTAGACTAATACATGCAGAATATAGAACAAGTGAGGTGTCAGAAATACAATTTATAAGATTAACAATATTTACCGAGAGTAAATGAATAAAACAAATAAACTATAAATCTGAATAAAATTATCGGAAAACACGAATTTTGGACAATACAAGTACAGATTCTGAAAAATAGATGAAAATATTCCAAATATTCATACGGAGGAACGATCCATTGATATTCAATCTTCGATATATACTATATGAACACATATACATTAATACAATCAGTCAAATTCTTCATCTCCCAAATACTCACTCATTGAGCAGTACGCTTTTTTTAGTTAGATATTTTTGACTACTATTTTGAATTTATTCAAAGGAAAATCTTGGTAGATGATTAAACAAAGTTGTTGTTGTTTTGGACAACATAATGTTTTTTCGGACAACATAATGTTTTTTTGGAGACGGTGACTCGTAACTTCCAGTATTGCAAAATTTCTTGTTTCATATCTGCTGTTTCCCAGCGCTCTGAATGGGGCCAGCTCTGTTTTGTCATATATCAGGATATTCATGGAAGGTCAAGATTTTCAGTTGAACAAAAATATTTCACAACTTATTCTCCTGCCAACTCCAACGATATTTCTAACGGCTCTTTTCTGGAGATTGAAAACCCTATCGGCCTCATGGGATACTATGATTTCATATTCCATGACTGACTGAAAGTGTGCAAATTATATTGTCATCAGTACGGATTATTCTATGGTCTTGGAGATAACACTTTGGAGCTAGTTTCTGGCACACTTCATATATTCTTATTGTTAATTCCGTCAACCGATTGCACCCCTACGCGCAACCCTCAGAAGTCTTCGAGAGACTTGTGTGAGCTAGGGAAGACGCAGCCCTTACCTTTTAACGTGTGATGCCATGCACGAGACCGGTGAATCGGTGGATCGAACCCACGACCCCACGCATGCGAGGCGAACGCACTACCAGCCGACCACCACGGCCCATAATGGGTAGACCATGTACAGGTACAGTGTTCATTCACATGAAGCCCATGGAACTTCGTAGAAGCTTGAGTGATCTGCCACTGGATCTTAGCAAAAGGCTATATAATAATAATAATGATAATAAATGGTCTTTATTTTACTTGGCGGAGTTTAGCAGAGCTATTCTTCCTATATTTGTGATAAAATAAAATAAATATAATTATATGAGATTTATTTGTGATCACTGTTTACAAGTTAGGGTTTCCCTAAGTTTGGTTTCAAATGAATGTAGTGGCAGTTGTTTGATATCGTCGCCAATTGAGTTATACATGACTGTAGCGTGGCACTAAAAGGAACGTTCGAAGAAAGCAGTAGAGTGTTGAGGTATTGTTAGTAGTTGCCGATTTCTAACATTAATTTGGTGAATCTGATGTCTGGGTATTAGTTTCTCCAGTAAGTAGGGAGGGCTTTTTGTTATCATGAGTTTGTGAACGAAGCATGCCAAATGGAGATATCTTCCATGGTGCATTTTCAGCCAGCCAATTTCATTAATATATTGTGTGACGTGGATTCTGTATGGTAGTCCAAATATCATTCTGATAAGTACATGGGTTCAGAACTTTTTGAGATCAAGACAAGGGCCATAGACTACATCACAGACATCACAGTAATTGAACCATGATAATATTAGGGCATCGCAGAGATTCGTTTTTATCTTTCCGTTCAAATAATGTATATTCGAGTATAAATTTTTTATGATACCGTAAGATTTTCTTATAAGCAGAGCAACATGATTTTTAAATTTCAAATTCTCGTCTATTTTCATGCCTAAAATTTTAATTTCTTTTTCGAATTCAATAACATGTTGCTCCACCATCAAAGACATGTTGTCTATGACCCTTTGTCGATTTTTGTCTTTATCAAAGACAATAGCAGCTGACTTATTTGGGTTCAAAACCAAGCTGTGATTCTTCGATCTTGATTTTACCGTACTGATGAGAGCTTAAGCTCGAAACACGTGTCTACGGTTGCACAAGGGTTATACCCAATAACTTTTTTACTTATATTTTCATATATTGCCCCTCGCTAAATCCATCCTTATTATATATATATATATATATATATATATATATATATATATATATATATATATATATATATATATATATATATATATATATATATATATATATATATATATATATATAGAGGAAGGGTAGTCGTTGCTGACTAGTTAGGAATGGAACTAGTAAATAGTGGGGCTTTGCAGCAAAATCAAAGAGTACTCTTTAAAGTTTGTCCAAGCTTTCGGAAATTTAATAACTTATTTCCATCATCAGGGATACTACAATTAGCATGTGTAAGTAATATAAAAAATATATATGTACGGTTAACTTACATCTTTGTTGAGATTGTTCGACGCGATGTAATTCAACCATAAGTGGCACATTGTGCAAGATGAAAATTGATACAAAACAAGTGAAATTGTAAAGATGTCATAAAATATTTAGATAAAAATACGTTACATTTAAAATTGTTAAAATTACTTTATATTTTGACCACGTCAGGCCAAATCAATGCTATTGGTTAAGAGAAGACAGACAGTTGACATGACATATGACTTAGTCAGTGGTACCAATTTACAGTTACCAACTTATGTTAGAGTCCGTAAATCCGATTTTTAATTGGTAAAGCGACACCTAGTGAGGTAGGATGGAACCTGAATTAAGTACATTTGGCATGTAACTAAATGTCTTTAGTACATTTTCATTCTGGATCTTGATGTGTTGAAATAGATATAACAATGTTTTGTCCTACTGTGGGCAAAATTATGGTAAAGGTTTATACCTGGAGAAAAATGGTTTTATGTTGACTTTGTTCAGATAATTTCAACATAAAACCATTTTTCTCCAGGTATAAACCTTTACCATAATTTTGCCCACAGTAGGACAAAACATTGTTATATCTATTTCAACACATCAAGATCCAGAATGAAAATGTACTAAAGACATTTAGTTACATGCCAAATGTACTTAATTCAGGTTCCATCCTACCTCACTAGGTGTCGCTTTACCAATTAAAAATCGGATTTACGGACTCTAACATAAGTTGGTAACTGTAAATTGGTACCACTGACTAAGTCATATGTCATGTCAACTGTCTGTCTTCTCTTAACCAATAGCATTGATTTGGCCTGACGTGGTCAAAATATAAAGTAATTTTAACAATTTTAAATGTAACGTATTTTTATCTAAATATTTTATGACATCTTTACAATTTCACTTGTTTTGTATCAATTTTCATCTTGCACAATGTGCCACTTATGGTTGAATTACATCGCGTCGAACAATCTCAACAAAGATGTAAGTTAACCGTACATATATATTTTTTATATTACTTACACATGCTAATTGTAGTATCCCTGATGATGGAAATAAGTTATTAAATTTCCGAAAGCTTGGACAAACTTTAAAGAGTACTCTTTGATTTTGCTGCAAAGCCCCACTATTTACTAGTTCCATATATATATAGCAGGCGTTTCATTTTTGTTTTTTGTGCAACAATATTGAAAGGATGTAATGTACTCCATAGCTCTTTAGTATTGCGTTGTGCATGTTTGAAATTTAAATACCCTTGTTTTTCCCTTCTAATTGCGACAGTTACCGTATTCGTAATATTTTTATAGTTATTCCAGTCAGCAGCTATTTTCGATCTTTTGAGTGAATGAATTCATTATTTGGCTGATTATAAATTCAGTCTGGCCCATATTCAAAACTGATTTATTTGTAGAGAACCATTCTTCGGATATTTTTATTTCTTCATTGGCCTTCACGACTGTTTGCTCTACAATGATCCATGTAGATATGAGGGAGGTGTCATCTGCATACATTATACAGCTCTCGTTAGAAATATCATTAAGGTATATCAGATATAGAAGAGGACCTAAAAGAGATCCCTGGATAACTCCTACATCATTCATTGTTTTTACCGATGCCTGATTATGACTTTGCTTTGGAACGTGGTCCCAGTATAATTGATATTATGTGACCCAACCAGTCAGATGGACACGAACTAATCATGAAAGTCAGAATCACTGTGAAATCAACGAATCGGTCGTAAACATGTTTACCGGCCAGACGAAACGAAGTTTCGATCATCCCGTAATTCACGAACATGCCAGATGAAGAAGCGAAGGTGTCTGATTCATTAACTGCGGGCTTACCGGGAGAATTACCGGCTGATCCGGGTTTCCAAGTAATGGCCACCTAATGGGAATTATAAAGGAGGACGTCGCGAAACGACGCCGACGACGCTGGTTGGCGCACGCGGCGAGTCGCTTCTCTTT
Source organism: Chrysolina oricalcia (assembly GCA_944452925.2). Lineage (NCBI taxonomy): Eukaryota > Metazoa > Arthropoda > Insecta > Coleoptera > Chrysomelidae > Chrysolina > Chrysolina oricalcia. Next base: position 57,195,870 of record OX101821.2, on the reverse strand, counting down.
CTCCTACGCGCCGTGATGGCATCAAATTACCAGATTTCGTTATCGAGTACTCCTTTTGAGATGGCATTACTCGTCGAAAAATTTTGCTCGGGATTTATTGGTTTGAAATCGTTTTGAGAAATCCTTTTAATGAATGAATGGGTAATGAAATTACCGAGAATTTTCTCATTTCTCGGATTCTCCCAAATATTCTGAGCCAATTGAATTTGTGAAACAATTGCAGTTTGCAACAGAAAAGCAATCGGCACTTACATTCACAAAGAAATATTATCGTTACAATTGACATTATTCTATGATATGTCGATGGTGCGTTATGCTGGCCGAAGGGCATACTTGTAAATTGACAAATCTTAGCCAGTGAAGTTTTGGAATGAGTCGTGTATATTAATTCATTCAAAATCGGTTATTATCGAATCCTATAATGAAATTTGTCTATTTATCAAATAGCAACATCGATATATTTCTGGATTAGAAAAAATAAAACACATTTGTCTATTTCCACGGAAAATCTCATATTTGGGACTTGTTTCGGTGGCTATAGCATCGTTCTTGTATTCAACTTTCCCACAGTTAAATAGTTGTCAATTAATAAATGTTTATGTTCTGTTGATACTCCTTTAGTTTCAATAGCTACCATCCGTCTACACCCCAAGTCGCATCCATTATATACGACTTCGGAGGCAACCCTATCAGCCCTTTTCGCGTCATTATGAAATTATATTGCTCAGTTTTGTTTAATTGATATTTTACTGTTATCAAATTATTGTTCAATAGATAAGATGAACCACGTTCTTCATTTGATTGAGTAAGAAAACATAAAATGCGAAAACTTTGAGTTTAACATTTCGATGTTTGATAACCAACTTAGAGTGATTCCTGCTTTTTTGACAGTTACAACTATAGTAACATTATTTCTAACAGAAAAATAATGGTCCAACTCTTTTTATTTACCAATGTGTGGTATATTCGAAAATATCCCATCAATACAGTTAAACAGTGGCTGGATTACAATAAATTATGTCTAAATTTGAAGAAAACTACAAATACCTATCGCCTTATCTGTTAAAGAACTACACAATCACACTTTTCATCTCTTCCGACAATTTGATTGACTCTATTTCATGAAACTAGTATTGATAACAATCTCAACTGGCATGCACATGTTTATGATGTAACTGAGAAAATTAGAAAATTCGGATATAAATTTTAACAAAAGAGAAACATACTCAGCAAAAAATTTGTTGATGGCATTAGTAGCAACAGGTACGGGTGGACTTTATGATAAAGTTGAAAAAGGAAACGTTCTCAATTGAAAATCGATAAAAAACATGATTCCTCTGGATATGGAAAACTCTGCGATAAAAATTAAGCAATTTTTTGTAATATCTAACAGAAAACAACTAGTTCTCCATAAGGCCACACTGGACATTGAACTACATCTGATAGATATTGTGTAAAGAAACTAACTTGAAAGAAAAAACACGAAAGTGAAAATTTGCATTTTCATTCAGATAGTTGTTTTTTTTTAATTAGCCAGTTTCCTTTGGAGATTTGTATATATCAAGTAGATATGGGAGAATGTTATTGAGAAGTATCACTCACAGAAATCGCACATTTCATTGATACAGGAATTGCATCTCTTCCACTAGGCCTTCGTCTACTAATAATATTCCAACTGAAGAAAATTCAGAAAATTACATACATATAATAAATATTTTATAAAAAGAGATTGTCCAACTATCATTTTATCACTATTGTCCCATTTAAATCAGGGTTTGAAAATATCATGATATTTATATAAATATCATATCATATGATATATATCCGATATATATCATATTAAAAATTTAATTATTTAATCAAAAAACATCATTGTTTCTAGCACAAATACATTAACAAAAACCTATATTCTAAACAACAAAACGGTTTATTCTAACTCCAATTAAAAAGAAAAAACAAAAACTATTAATAAAATAAACATATTTTAACATTATTTTATTATTTCAACACAAACACACAATTAAAAACATTTTCCAAATAAAAAAACCTTTTTCTAACATTGATAACTCTAATTAGAAAGAAAAAAACTAAAAACAAATAGATTTTAAATTTTAAATAACATTATTATGTCAACATTGATATTGGTATATCCTCATCAGATGAAATATTAATATCAATATCATTCCTATTAATGACAATTACGTCAGAATCTTTAGATATGGCTGGTTTCCATGCCCAGTCAAGGTTGGTTTTCTTTTTATCTATATTTTAATTCATACACTTGAACATAAAAACCTGCAGTCTACTGGCTTTTTGGTTTCCCAAGCGATTCCGTAAATCCGATTGAACCAAACCGAAAGAAGAAAAGGTCATTTCAAGATATTTTCGGATGTATAGAATGATGGAAAACATTTTTAATTTAATAAATAAAATTATCGAATATATCAGATATATATCAAGTAATAAATATCATGATATATATCGTGATATATATCTTGATATATCATGACTTTGCTGCAATCCCCAATATTAACTGGTTTTATTCTTAACTAGTCAGCAACGACTCCCCTTTCTATATCACTGGATATATATCCTCCGAACCCTGATTTAAATTTCACTCATTATCTAGAATAAGTCTATCTGCATTATTTTCTAACTTGTAATATTATCAACTGATACGAAGCATGCATATACAGGTGTCATGTTAGATCTAGGAGCTAATGCGTAGTACTGACTTATTCTACAGTCAGTAGTTACTTTTTGTGATATACTGTGTTTGCCGTACTGTACTGATTTCAGAATGGATTCGTTTCGATTTCGAGAGCTTCCATAAAACCACGAAACAGCTGTCGAAGGATGATGGAGCTCTCGGAAATGAATCGAAAAACATTCTCTTTTCACTTTGTATATCATATATTTAAGTTGTCCTTCGGAGACGATCCATCACATACAGTGGAGATCAGATAGAACTAGAAAATTGAACAAACTTTCAGCCTAACTCCACCAAAAACAATCTTCATTGAAGATACCATGTAGTCAGCAGACCAGTTGTTATTTTTATTCTGTGAACTCTGAAATAATAATAAACCTTGTAATATGTTTGCAACTGAAACTAAATCAGTCGCGGTAAAAAAGATACACACCCCTAACCTTCTCTCTATTTTTGAAAAACACCGTCTACCCGATCTCTTTTCCTTCCTCGTTCGGAAAGAGAATCGCACAGACATGCTACGAAATTTGCCAGACATTAAATTCCTCTTAGATGAAGCTTACAAGTGTAATACTTTGGATTAGAAGGATCATCAAAATTATGCTTTGGAATTATGGTATAAAACTTGATAGCGCATCGAAGATTATCCAGGATCAGCATGTTTTGAGGAAGCGCTCCTAATTTATTTTTGGACCGCTTTATTTGTTCGAGGATTTTTCCTGCTTTATCAAGATTTGGCTTGGTAATCGGTGGGAATATTTCTGAGGTTGTCTTTTTACAGATTGAGGGAATTTGGAGAAGAGATGATATACTCGAGAAGGAATGTTTGTTAGTTACCGATCGTAGGCCTGATTTGAATTTCACTAGTTTCTCGTTCAGAAAATTATTATTTAATAATAATAAATTTAATCGGTAAGATCATCAAAGATAATATTGAATAAGTCAGTACAAAAGGTATAATAGTGAAATAAATACAGTTTGACTTCACAAAAATAAAAAATTACGATATATAAAGCATTGTCATAGAACTTATAAATACATACAAATACAAACATATAATTATATACACACGCATATACATACACATTGTATAATAGCAGAGATTATCATTGAGATATTCAGTCAGCGTATAATACCATTCATCAAAGAGCAACTCCTTGATTCTTGATTCTGTGTTTATTCATTTGGTAATTCGTTGTAAACTTTTATGGCCTTTGTTGGCACTTTCAGCTGTTACAAGTTCCTAGTATTACGGTTTTTGGCTCTACTGAAAGTCTGAAAACTTGTTAGATCTGATCTAACATATTGTAATAATTCATAAATGTATGAACTTATGAGTGTTGAGACTCTGAGACTTTGAAAAATTGCCCTACAACTGGTTCGTCTACCTACTCCTGCAATATATCTGACGGATCTCTTTCGAATTTTAAATATCCTGAGGCAATCACTAGGTGCTCTACTTGCCACAATTCCATAAGAAATGTTGTTGTTGAATTGATCCATTCATACATTTCACCAGAAAACTGTGATCGAAATTAGACCTTCAATGATTGAAACGTAAAAGCACAGTTTTCTTGTCATTCAATACTAGGACATTATCTGAGATCCATTTTTGAGCTTTTCTAATTTTTCCAGGTGCTTTATCAACTGTTGAGGTGATATTTGTTTTCTGTTATTAACAATGATGTGTCATCAGCATACATTACAAAGTGGGCGCTATAGAAGTCATTAACATATATTTTATACAAAAGTGGACCCAAAATAGAGCCTTGCCGTACTCCAATAAACTAAGGTCTAGATACCTATCTGCCTCCGTTATCAAAGCTTGCAGAAAACTCCATTTTTCATGAGGTTTGCAGATAAAAGATTTGTTTTTGTCAAAGTCGAAAGAAATCTACCAAAAACAGATATTTTCATCTCCAAACCTAATAAAAAATTGAGTTTTCAGTGAGTTTTTCAGTAGATTCAGTAAAACGCTTCGAAATGCTTCGGACGTCACCCGAAGTCGCACTGAAGTTAGCTCGAGTTGAATTCGGGTGACTTCGGGTGCACTTTGAAGCATTTCAGTTTCAGTTAAACTCCAGATTAATTAACTAGTGGTTAGAATGTGACCCTTCAAACGTCTTAAAGAACGTCATTCACCATCTAAACTATTAGTTAGTTATCTGGAGTTTAACTGGAACTGAAAAAACTGGCCCTTAGAGTACTGAATGTTACTCTAAGGGCCAGTTTTCAATATATTTCTCACCTCTCAGGGGAAAATCCAAAATATAAACCATCTTGAGCACATTTGAACATGTTATCATCTATCAGTTTCCGCAATATTGTTAATCCAGCTTCAGATTCAAAAAAATTATGAATTTTTGAAAAATGGTATCTTTTCGTAGATTTTTATAATTCTCTACAAAAGTTTTATTTTTATAACCGGAAGTCGGCCATTTTGTTTTCATATGTGTGTCAATCCGAAATTGTGTCTTATATATACGATATGTACCTATCAAATTCCGTTCAAATCAGTTGATAAGTATACAGTGCCTTTCACGACGAGCGTTCGTTAGGAATATATGGAGAACGATTCAAAATAAAACTTGAAATTTTGTGGTAGTGGGTTTTACAAAATGGCCTTCTCAACTAAAATATTTTCAACTTCCGGTCTCCTACCGTTATACCAGAAGTTGAGAGCAACTTCCTTACATGGTGGTTCTTCGGGTAGTAAGGCCGACGTGTTTTCAGAGAAGAACTCGACGTTTCGCCAACACGAGTGGTTAGCATTTTCAAGAGTTATTTTAAAAATTTTCGCTTTCTGTAGTCGCTGTCAAATGCTTGACATTTGTTATACGTTGTCTCAATAAATACCTGTGATTTGATGTTCTTACATCTGATTGGTCCATAGCGTTAGCAGACATCATAGAATCGTTCGTACCGTTATTTTGTGGGTAGGGAGCTAATTGAGAATTTTTGAGAACTGGAAGCCAAACCTTGTTCAATTGTAGTCCTTCTTCGGTTCTGTTGAAGTTGCTGTGGTGTTTCTGAAGAAGGACTACAATTGAACAAGGTTTGGCTTCCAGTTCTCAAAAATTCTCAATTAGCTCCCTACCCACAAAATAACGGTACGAACGATTCTATGATGTCTGCTAACGCTATGGACCAATCAGATGTAAGAACGTCAAATCACAGGTATTTATTGAGACAACGTATAACAAATGTCAAGCATTTGACAGCGACTACAGAAAGCGAAAATTTTTAAAATAACTCTTGAAAATGCTAACCACTCGTGTTGGCGAAACGTCGAGTTCTTCTCTGAAAACACGTCGGCCTTACTACCCGAAGAACCACCATGTAAGTGACGATGGCCGCGAAAGCCTTTCACAATTTAGCAACTTCCTTATTTCAAATGGAACACCCTGTATTTTATTACATTTTTGAATTTCTCAGCACATTTTAGGCCCACTTTGTATAACAATGCCTTTACCCAAATTTGTTAGTTTTCGAGATATAGATTTTTTTCTGAAAAATTTGACAGTTACAGCACCACTCCGAAAAAATCATAACTCATAGACAGCAACAGTTGAAAATGTGAAATTTCACAGAATCACTCCTTAAGCATCAAGTCATGAACAGGTCTATCGAATTTTCGAAAATAATTTACAGCGTGGTCGAAATTTCCACCTAAATCATAACATCGAGAAAACTGATGAAACACGATTTTTTCAAATGGAAACCATACACTATTCTATTATTTTTAGATACTACGAAAAAAAAAGATATCAAGTTCATGAAGAATGTTCTATACCTAAAATACACCCCTGGCAAGATATATCCGATTTTGGGAAATATTTGAAATGTAAATCATTCAAAGCAATACCAAACCAAGCAAGCTTTGAAAACAAATGAAGTTACCAAATATGTCAAAATGATGCGATATATTTGACGTGTATTTCGTAGTTTTCTATTTGTGTGCAAAATGTCTCGTTTGGGGTATTCTAATGAAGATTTCCTGAATTTAATAATCTATGGCGAATGCAATAAGATAATGGACAGAACTTGTCGTATTTTTGCAGAAAGATTTCCAAATCTACACAGACCCAATAAAAATATTCTGAGAAGACTTCTAAGAAACTGCCGTGATTTCGGATCCTTTTCGTCTGTCATCAACAAAAAAAACCACTCGTAAACAATGAGGACATCGAAATTGTAGTTTTGGCTTACTTCACAGCCTATCCAGAAAATTCGTTGAAAGAAGTAGAAAAGTCACTTAGAATTTCATGTTCGTCAATAAACCGGATTTTAATCAAACATAAGTGGCGTCCCTTTAAATATCACCAGGTTCAAAATCTGAAACCTCACGACTTACCTGCAAATGGTTTCTTATCAAGATACAGGAGGACCCTGAGTTCATGAAGAACATTATATGGACAGATGAAGCCAAATTTGCAAAGAATGGTATGTACAACCGCCATAATAGTCATTTTTGGGCAACAGAAAATCCAAAGCTCGTTCGCCAGCGCAACTTCCAGGATTCCTGGAGTTTTAATGTTTTTTGCGCTATAAAGGAAGACCTAATTTTATGTTTATATATAATAATAGCTATTTATGTTACAAGTTCGTCAAGTAGGACTTCTTTGTATGAGCGTGAATTTTATTGAATGAGGCGCAGCCAAGTTCAACAAACACGCGAGTACAAAAAAAGCCCTTTACGAAAGTGTTTCATACAAAGTTTTTTCTTCGACAGTTATTATATTGCCAAAATGAAGCAATTATATCATTAATTTGAGTGTTTAATGATATGAATTGTCGTCGTATTATCAAATAGTTATGTTTGATGCAAAATACTGTATTTTTCAAAAATGCATAAATGTATGAACAGTGTGTAAAAAATTACTTTACGCACAGTTGATGATTTTACGCACAGGTGATTTTTTTACGCACTTGTGCGAAAAGGTATTACTTTACGCACTGTCAGCAGTGCGTAAAAGCTTAGTTTACGCACTATCATAGAAAAATAGCTATCGTAGTGTTTTACTGACCATACAATGCCGTTTGAGAAGTCGCCAAATCAGACAACATCGCTCGCATTCGTTCCAACCCCTAGTATTTGTCCACGAAGGCTTGTATAGCCGAAAAGTCATTAATTTTGCTTTCTGTACACAAACAGTTTAATAGCGCGGTCAACCCCTTTTCCTGACTTGAATTGTCCTCCCCTGAAAATAAGCCACATCTGTCGATGTGCTCCCGGTAATCTCATTCGGAGCTTGTCCGAGTAAACATCATTTAGATGTGACACTTCATAAATATCACGGGGTGCGATGTGGTTTATATTGTACGTGAATGAGGAAAGTAGAAAGCATTTTTTTTTACAAATTGATGCCTCTGGGAATGATATCTTTTGTACATGAGTTCATTCAGATGATTGTATGGCTCATTTTAGTGACAACTGTCACTGAATGACACTTTAGATTCCATTCCCTAACCTTGGCGGTTCACTTTGTCACGGGTTGATTTTGCAACTCATCCAACATCACTTCAATATATAACAGAAACAAGATAGGTCCCAGTACATAACCTTTGGGTACGTCACAATTTACATCTTTGGTTTGTGAGTCCGATGGCATACTCACAAACTATTTTCTTTCAGTGAGATATGATTTGACCCAAGTGAGACCATGTTCCTTAAGACCATATCTTTCAAGTTTTCTAATTATCATATGTGATGGTCGACTCTGTCCACTGCTTTTGACAAATTGCACAGTACTGCTGCGATGGTTTATCCTCTATTGATTTTATTGTACACTGACTGTAAAAATGTAGATTTCTTTCAGAGGTGTTTCTCTTCAGCTGAAAGCCATAGTGATGTGCATTCAGAGTCGCTTTCAAAATTGTCCCAATGTAACTTTGGATAACTCCTGAAGTGATCTCACAGACTAAGAAACATCGTGTTCTAGTTGAAGTTCAGTTCAGGATCAGTTCAGCTTTCAATTGGAAAGAGCCTCAGGATTCAGTTGGTGTCCAAGAATTCCTCTATTATTTTGGCTAATGTAGGGATATGGGCCTGAAGCTGGCTGCACAGTAAAAAGTGGATGGAAAAATACATGCCAAAATGTAATATATACATAATCCTCCTGGTATTATAACTTGATTGCATTGGTAATATAAAATTTTTATGTAAAATTAGGTAAATGTCCTCCATTTCTCCCGTGTTTTACAGTGAGCATGTAATTCAATGATTTATTACATGTAATTTATTTATGTAATAATGATGACTGTAAATGAATGTGATCATCAGTAAAACGACGTATTGTTACAGCGAAATGACGCCAATTTACAGAATATTACAGGTAAAGTGTAAATTCTCCTTTGTTTAAAAGTAATTCTCCATGACGCTATCGCCATGCGCACCTACCGGCATTCGGCCCAACCCTCATTCACAGTTAATATTGGTAGGAGGAACATCGTTGGGCATCTGGCGAAGGTAGGTTCTAAAAACAAACATACAGTCTTTTGTGTTTTATGCAAGTGAGTATGTGGGTGCCAAATTATCATCGGAATTTATATCAGGTAAGTAAATAGGTACTGAGAAAAAAATATGAAACATTCATCATGACATTATAGTCATTTGTTCATTTTGTCATTGTTCGCTCCATAATATTATGAATAATACCAGTATTTTTATAGGAAATCGAATTGAAACTTCCGTTGTCGCAGACCCAACTGTGAGATAATTTTGAGAATTTATTCGACATTCAAATCTCAATTGGATAGATATAATCTCAATTCGAACATGAAATCGGAGATTGGGCAATCTTATTAGGACAGCTGAACTATTTAGTTAATTTCCATGTTGAAGTATAGAGTATAGTATTTTGTTAAATAATTGTTTTTGTTACAACATTCAAATGATTTGAGAGTTTGAGTTATTTCAATATATGACAATATGTATATTGTAATGTTATGATGAATAAAGTATCATTGATACTGATTTTCTGTCTTTTTTGCAGATATCCCCCCCCTCTGTTTTATTAAGAAATTATAAGCCTATATGTAAAGTTAATGACACTACATCAAAACAATGATGATGACACCTGAACACATGTAACAATTTCCGTTAAATTTGTAATTAGGGAAAGAAACACATGAAAATACAAGAAAATAAGTGATTATCGGGGAATATATGGAAAAGCACATTTGATGTATGTAAAAATTCATTTTGATCCAAGTTTAATTTACAACAAAAATTGTATTTTTCCGCACAAATACTTGAATATATATATCTAATAATACATACTAAAGCATGTATGTCAATTGGCACTACTTGAATATAATGGTAAAAACACCTATTCAAACATGTAGAAATCGCCATTAAATCTGGAATAATGGAGAAAATTATATAAGGATACAAGTGATAATCCATGGAATATATTGGAAATTCACATTTAAAGTCAAGTTATGACTTTACATTATATTACATGAGGTACGTAACTTCACGTGTATATGCATGGCAACGCATTACCCACATGGGATCATGTAATCTGATGGAAACAATATTTACAGTGTGGACCTCCTGTTTTGCCACCTTCGTGAATAGGAATCACCAACGGAGGTTTTGAGAAAATTTCGAAATTGCGCTTTTGTGAGAGATTGAGTGATCAATTCCACGAGTGCATTGAATGCATTATCTAAAAGGCATTTGAAGATGTTTCTAAATGTCATCTTCCCCTGCAGCTCTCAGTTCGCATATGTTTGTGTTAGACAGTGTGATACCTAGTGTCGTGCACATTTATACTTTCAAAATAATCGAAATAATCCTCTTTTTCTTCTAAAATAATCTTGTTTTTAATTGTGTCAGATATGGAACAGGAATAGTCATTCAAAGTATTGGGTGACAAGTCACTTGATATTTGCCTCATAAATTTCCCTCTGAACTCGTTTATTATCAACCAGCCTTAGCCTTGTTGTCCGGTTCAGATATTCTTCTACTATAATTTTTATATTATTTGCAGCTTTGATTATTTTTCTGTAAACTCTTCTACACCTATTGAAAAGGCTATGAAAATGGATATTGTCAGTGTAGCCAACTTATGTTCTTTGACGGAATTTTTATATATTTCGTGGTCCACAGCCCTGTAATTCTGAAGCAGAGTTCCAAAAAGTCACAAAGCAAACTGGGCTGCGGACACATTGGCCCGGGGTAATTTCCCAATCAATCTTCATGTGATCTCTTTCTTCTCCTTGAAAAATTAGCTGGCTGAGAAAAAATGTTCCTCATTTTGCCATTCATTTTACTCCGAAAAACTTGACGTACTTCGTTTGATGTCGAAACAATAAAACAACTAAATCATTTTCAGTTATTTGTTCTCATAATCTTATCGTCTGTGGAAAAATACATTTATTACAGCTGTAAATTTGTGTTTGCTCATTATTGTTCTCCATTTTCATTTTGAGGTATTTCAAACAACGATTTATAAACCTTACAAAACAAAACGTCTGTTCAACTGAAAAAATTTCATTGCGAATTTTGTTTTTTTAATTAATTAAGAAACGTCTATTTTTGAGCATACTTGTAAAACTATTTTAACGTCTCGGACTGTTCACTCTTGTGTTGAGTGACTTAACAAGAAAGGACCCTGCAAACTTCTTGAGAAATTTGGGTCCCTGTGGATTTTTTTGAGTATTTTTATAATATAGTCCATGTAGTTCTCAACCAATGTTACCATCGCGCCATCCCAAACAAATGAACAGTTTTGCTGCTAGCGGGCGTTGAAATCACCCCTTGTGCAGATTAGACTATTTATTTTTTAATCCGGTAACACTTGTTTCATTGTTGCTAATGTTGCACAATATTGTGCTGTTTTATAGAAAAATTCTCACTCCTTTCTTCCCCCTAACTCCTATTACAAAACGCAAAAAAAAATTCTCGATTGTTTAAATATACCTGAATGAGGAAAATAGCAGTTTTTTTTTATATTCCCCCTGCCCCCAAAGGGCACAAAACGAAAAGATTCTGATGGATTTTTCTGAATTTTCAATATAATACAGTTCAAGTTATTTTGAATAGATATTAAGTAGGTGATAACCCCAAAAACGAATAGTTTTGATGCTAGATGGCGTTGCAATCATACCTTGCTCAGAATAGGCTATTCATTATTATTATTATAGGCCGAAACAATATCTCTACGTATTTTAGTTTAGATTATGCTGAACAATTGTGTAATTTTTTATTAAAAAATCTAAAACCTCCCCCTTACCCCCAACCTCTATTTTAAAAGACGAAAAAATTTATTCTGGCACTGTTTCGTACGAACACCCTTTTTTATCGTAAAGCGAGTCAAGGGTATGTTCAATACATATTAAGTGAACTGAATTTAACGAGAGGTCACGTCTTACCAAATATCTCGAAGGCGTTTTTCTAGGTGGAAGTATGGCTTCGCCGTCGCCGGCGGATAGAGATGCACTTTGATATAGGTTTTTCTGTTTGGTTGTAAAACTAACTATTATAATTATGACGAACTACGTGATATATTGTCGGTAGGTACAATTGTTCTCTCTCTGTCACGGTACTACTTTTTTCATTCGAAGTCCTGTTTCTCACAGGGGGGGGGGGTAACACGATATGCGCCTGGCGCGACGTGAACCTCTGATAGCCACGAAATGTCCCAATACAGGGAGGACAAATATTGATTCGAACATACCGTGACACGTATGTAGTTTGGCAATGGTAATTAAGTAATTAAATATTATGAGGGGCAATGTGGACGAAACAGGCACCAACTCAAATTCAAATTGTTGATGTCTAATTTTTATTTATTTTCAAGATTTTCGCCCAATTAATTGATATTCAAATAACATGAACTACGCCCTACTAAGAAGTCTGCGAAATCCACCAATATTTTTTTGAAGAGAGGGAATGGTGAAATTAAACAAATGTACGATTTCTTTTATTTGAGATTTTTAAAACATTTATTTTGATATAGCATTCACAAGTAGTCGAGAAAAAATGACAGCTTGAAAAGACGAACTTTACCGGTGAAACTTTTCAGCTGAAAATGAGATATTTTTTTTTGGAATTTGCGAAAAAAAGGAAAAATCTTTATATCACTACCAAAAAATACAGTTTACTTGAAACATAATAAGTTATATTTTTACCAAATTTCGTGGGAGAAAAAATGATTTTTGCGAGAGAATAAAATTAAAACCTGAAAAGTCGTTTTTCCGAAATTCCCAAGAAATTTGAGGTTATTTGAAAAAATGTTAAATAAAAAAGTTGTAGATCTTTATATCATAACAACTTTGCCATTAATTTTTTTTCAATAGGTCAACTTTGGTTGCAATTTGCAAAAAGCCGTGAAATGTCACTTGCAACTCCTAATAGTTCACCCAGTTCCACCCTTCTCCATTCTGTCGACTCCAAATTATTTTTCCCGTCATTCGAACAATATTTTGCTTCTCTTCCAGTTCATGGTGCTAATATTTTTTCATCTCAAGAATGCTTAGCACTGGTCTATTGACAATAATCGTCATTTCTTAAGCTGAGTGAAAGTGAGAAATATTTTCCTTTCAAACCAATACTTTTGTTTATGAGTAATACAGATGCCGCTGTAGCGGTCCCAACGACTCTTCTGTTATAAATATCAAATACGTCAAAAGGACAAATTGGTCCGCCGCCCATTCAACGTTTTAGCAATCATCTTCAGAATGGAACCCGATATTTTCGGACCGATCAGTTTTCAGTCACCGCAACAAGGATTTATCGGTTGGACAATAAATCTGACAGAAATATCTTCCGGAAAATGCTGAATATCTCGAAGAGTCTCATATTACCGATCGAGAAACGCGTTTGTTCCAGATGAGTTGTAGTTTATCGTAAACAATTGTATCCTTTGATCCTAGCGAGAGCCCTTTGACCAACCCATATTTACGAAAACAAATTATTTATTTATTGCTCACTGTTGCTTTTCCAATTAACATAAACTTTCCAGTATTTTTTCATCGCCGTTCAAGTAATTATTATTGGGCTTGGAAAGTTGAAAATTGTTCAGCTTCGATATATACCTACACAGAGATTTCCTTGAATTTACCAATATTTGTTAAATTCAAAGAAATCTGAAGTTTGAATAGGTCCAACAAACAAGCTTGGGTGATTTAAAGTTTCCATTCTTTTGGATTTTCAAACAATTCATTATTTTGTTTTCATATAATGCTATATTTTATTATTTGAAACAAAGCATATATTTGTTTCGATCAAAAATGTTTTTTTCAATTTAAGAACAGATTTATTCGTGGTGAATACATGTAATTTGAATCAAAGAAATCAACCCTTGAGACAAAAAAATAATTCTTTGGAAGAAAGAAATACGTTATTTGTGAGAAATGAACATATTGGTTCTTTGGAAAGAATATATATTCAGTCTAAAGGAAGTGTTTGTTTATTTCAATCAAAAATGTTTTTCAATTCCTGAAAAGAATTATTCGTGGCGAATAAATTTTATTTTAATCAAATAAATCAAACATTCAGAGAAAAAAGAAACTTGTTTGGAAGAAACAAATATTTATTTTTGAGAAATTGATATATTGGTTTATTGGGAAGAATGGATATTCAGGTCAAAGAAAGTGTTCATCAGTTTCAGTTATAAATGTTTTCGTAGTGAATAAATGTAATTTCAATCAAAGAAATCAAACCTTGATAAAAAATGAAAATTGTTTGGAAGAAACAACTACTTAAATGTGAGAAACGCATTTGTTCGCGGTGTTCGCAGGTGGATGGTGCTTTGTTTTCGCTTTTCATGATTCATTTTTATTAATGCGATTTTTAATCGTTTTTTCTTACTGGTTCTGGTTAGTAGTTTGTGTGTCATGAAAACTTTAGAAGAATGGAATTTGTGTCATCTGAATCCTATAACCTGATTATCTTGATATATAGGTATATACGGAACTAATAAATAGTGGGGCTTTGCAGCAAATAAAAGAGTACACTTTAAAGTTTGTCCAAGCTTTCGGAAATTTAATAAATCATTTCCATCATCAGGGATGATCTTTGTTGAGAATGTTAGACGCGATGTTATTCAACAATGAGTGACACATTGTGCAAGATGAACATTGACATAAAACAAATAAAATTGGAAAGATGTCATAAATTTTTTTCCAAAATACGTTTAAAATTGTTTTGAGAACGATCTTTCCCCAGTACAGTAAGTCAGCATCAGAATTGAATATAGACGAAATATTACCTCAACGTTTGGAAACACATCATCCACTTTCTTTTCTTTGAGCAGCCGGTACATTTGAAGTTCGTTACTTATATTTGATTTCGATAAGCCGACATTCCCAGCAAATGTCTTGAAAAAATCAACAAATTGGACTAATTCGACACCTAGGCTCTCATCTAAATCATTAATTCTTTTATGGTCCAAAACTTTATAATATGCTCCCATCACAAATGAAAAATATAAATACTCTTCCTAAATTCAAAAAAAGTTTAAAATTATACCTCACTGAAAATGCAACGGTGATTAACAATATCTTTTGAGTCCTCATTACAAAACTGTCACAAAATAATTATTATATCATACAAAAATACGATAAGATCATTTATCCTGGATTATCCTCTCTCCTTCCTTTTTAACTGCATTTACCTTCTCACTCCAATTATATAATATAATATATTTAAAAATGTTATGTATCTTGCTAATCAAACCCGCTGACGTACTCTTGCTCCTCATCTCCCCTCTACTCATAAATTTTTGTTCATTCCATTAACCGCATCTATATTTTTGTTTTTTATAGTCGTAGGTATTCATTCAAATGGAGAGAATAGGCACAATACAAGCATATTCTATGCTTAGGTGTAATTCTCTACATTTGATGAATTGTAAAAAAGCACATAAATTGGTTATTCTGTAATTGATTATTTGAATTGTTTTGAATAAAGAAATATACATTCTAATAAGTTTTAGTGAGTGAGCTTCAATTTCACTGGGAGTTAAATTTTCCAAATAGAAATCCAAAATCAGAATGAATAGCTTCATATGCGGAAATCCTCTGACTTAAAGAGGTACTGAATTGATCCATAATAGGAATAAAATTTTGAGTTCTAAATTTCTCTGATGGTGTCATTTCAGCCTCTGAAGCCTTTACATAATCCAGTGGAGTAAGCCGAACATTACGTTGTCGCTTCCTATGCGTGGAATATTTTTCCCACAGTCAGCGTCGCTGCCGTTTACAGAAGTACATTTTAAACAGTCTGTGTACAAGTTGTATCTATGTGTAGAGGAAGTTAAAACCACAAAATTAATCTATGAAATCAAAAAATGCTATAGCAGCAGTACAACACTCGGCGCCAACTTGTTATGTTCTATAATTTCAGCCTGAACACCAGTGTATTTTCCACTCATGACAGATGCGTTGTCGTACGATTTCCCTTGCAATTATTTAAGTCGATATGATATAATTGTAATATACGAATGTGTTTGGTTTGCATAATGCATAAAATAATATAATTATCTTAATGTGCGGATTATTCTTATATGTGTGGGGGCCCCTATTATGTGGGAGCCCCGGGAAGCTGCCCAGCCTGCCCCCCCTTAAATCCGGCTCTGCCACTTGGCCTGACGGCCTCGTGGTATCAATCTTTCTCGCGCTACTTATTTTCAACATAACACACTAGTACCATAAATAACTATTAAATATGAGCGAAAGAAGTATTCAAGAGTAATTCTTATCAACAACCATTACTTTTTGAGAAAGACACTAACGATTAAATCAAAATTATAATTGGAGCGAAAATCGAATGGAAAACAAGACTTCAAATTAATCTGAATCATTTAATTTTTGTTACATATGCTTTACCATCATCTACAACGTTTGAACAGGGTATTAATAGTGTTCATCTTACGAATTACGAGCAATTCGCACTCCAAAATAGTCACCGAAACCAGATAACACTTCATAATCTTCCGCGTTAATCCCGGGAATCCGTTCCAAAAGTGTTGGTTTATGGGCCTGCCACCTGGCGGTCTAATATATGACTGATAAATGACTTCCTAAAATCCTAAAGGAAGGCCGGATTAAGGGCTTAGTGGACGTGTCGCTACCACCCTTCGCCCTTCTCGCGCCGGAATCAACCCCCGTGACGGGAATAGCGTCAGGTGCGTTTCAAAAAACGTGACGTTATTAGTGTTTTGGAAGTGAAGCGCGTCTCGACGTATGAATGAGCGTCCCGGAATTGAGGGAGGATGTCGTTGGAATTTTTCTTTGCGTTCACATCTGCTTGTAACGTACAGAAAGAAATTTTGTACGTAAAATTAATGAACGGTGGTCGTCAATTTTTTGAACATTGATAGTACGAATCGATGATTATTATGATTATTTCTGATCATAGACTAATATCTTAAGACACTGGATCAATGAACGAGCCAACATTAATAATTTGTTTAATCATATGATAAAAAATTCATTGAATAAACGTTCGATTTTTATTAATCTATTTTTCGTCATTAAAACAATACATTTTTCGTCATAGATCCATCAACAGCAAACATAAGATAATAATAAACGTTCTTCATTATTCCAATGAACACTAAAAGTTGATTTTATGAAACCAAACATTATCATCTAGAACACGCGCCAAATTAATGCTGCCTGATCATGGAACAATTGCCCCAAAAATTAATAATACGAAAAGGTCTCATATACTCACTCAATTTTGACGTAAATTCTTCATGTGTCAATAACTATTTTATCTGAACTCTGTTTATAGTATTCGTTTGATAATGTCCATATAGGACGAAACTGAAGTAACGTTTGTTAAATATCGAGATAGATTTATTTGAAACTTTCAATTTATACAATTGAAAAGCTCAAGTCTTATAAAATAAAATGATTTACGTACACGTAAACGATATACGAGGATGTATTGATATCTAGTTAGCCTAGACCAGTTCCCTGCATAAACAAAATATTGCGTTACCATAGCAACGAACAATAACTTATTAGAAGTGTCAGTGTAAAGTTTGACGTCAAAAAAGTAAACCAGAGTTACGCAATAAATTAAAAGAAAAAATATGTCAACCGAAATTGTGAAAATCGAAAAATTGGAGTATCGAGTCATCATCAAGTACCTGTATTTAAAAGGATTAAGAGGTAGATATGCTTAATACCCTTGGTGATCAATGTCCTTCGTATGCGACCGTGAAAAATTGGACTGCAAGCTTCAAAAGAGGTAAATTTTCCATTGAAGATGATGACCGATCGGGAAAGCCAGTTTCTGTGCCAGTCCCCGAAAATATCGATGCAGTTCATGACATGATTTTAACAGACCGTGGAATTGGGCTAAAACGGATATCTGAAGCACTGAATATTTCATACGAACGCGTTCATCATATAGTTCACGTCAATTTGGACATGAGAAAAATTGCTGCAAAATGGATCCCCAAATGTTTGAATGTCGACCAAAAGCGTGCAAGGGTAGTAGCATCGCGTTCGATCTGTGCTCGATTTGAAAACGATGTAGACTTCTTGAACCGAATTGTTACTATGGATGAGACTTGGGTACATTTCTACGATCCAGAAACAAAGCAACAATCGATGGAATGGCGACTCCGGTTCTCCAAGACCTAAGAAGTTTCGTGTCCATAAATCTGCTGGAAAAGTTCTTGCTTCAGTTTTTTGGGATGGCCATGGAGTAATCATAATTGATTTTTTGGATAAGGGTAGAACAATAACTGGAGATTACTATTTGACATTACTGACCACTCTACGGGAAAAAAATTAAAGAGAAATTATATTATCCATACCACCGATAATTAAGTTTTTCAGTTTGCAGCTTGCTAATAATTTCTTTTTTTACTTACTGGACTGGATACCTGTTAGCGGACGGACTATTGGTTTTTCCATTGTGATTTCATACTTCTGTAACGGGTGCAGAATTCACAAAATGAGGCAGATAGGTAGGTAGGTACAAATAGAAGTGGTATAAGAAAATGAAAAGTTTTATTTCTCATTTTTCGTAATATTAAATTAGAAATATAAATGAGCTTCAATATTTGTCCCGAAACTACTGATCCAGTGATCCACGCTACTACATTTCCATGCTTCTGTGTCGAATATAGCCAGTCTTTCAAAATCCACCTTGTGCTCTGTCATCCAACAACGAAAAACATAACGAATCCGTCACAATTACACTTGATTATCCTCCGAACAATCCGCTTCCCCTCTCGCAGCCTAAACAATGCCTATTAATTTCTAATACCGTATTGACGATATCCGCAGACCCTTTTGGCAGCCGATTCATGCGTGCCGCTCACAAAACACCGAATACGCCGACGGAACATTGAATACACTGACGGCTCTTTTATGTTCCGTGCCGATCAATCAAGTGGTCCGCGCGATCCTGACCGAAAAAGCGAGCAGAAATTGTCGGGTCCGCTGCGCTCCGGGGGGCGCTTTTGTGATGGCTCCCGCGATGCGGAATAATTCGCTAATCTACCGCGAGGGGCGCCTTCGTCATAACTGAAACATCGACACTTGTTCGAATTCTCATGCGTTTTTTCGATAATTCCGGTTCGTTTTTCATTCGCGGAGGTCTCGGGTAATCGAGGGGTTGGGAGGAGTTCACAAAGAACTGATGTTGATATTCAGTAGAAATTATACTTATTATATGCGGAAGCCAAAATCTTGCTGAATTCATCTAGTACGGTATCGGTCTCCCGCGCCCTATACTGATTGAATGTAGTAGGCGTTATAGGTCCCCGGAGCCCGATATGTTAAAAACAATAGAAATAGAATAGATGAATGAAGTCTGTGATTTATGTACAGGTGTCTGTTCATCATTCCCCCACCACACAAGTGGCAAGCACAGGGTCGGTTTCCGGCGTCGAAAACTTTTATTCACACTTTTATTCAAATTATTTTTATTTATACCAATTTTTTTTACTTTATTCATTACGAAAAACATTAGAATTTTCTGACCAAAAATGAAAATCAGAGAATACAAGTATGACGAATACCGGAAGTTTGTGTTGAAAAACTCAGTTTTTGTGTTGATCCCGAACTCATGAACAACACGAATTGTACCACATATTTACGTGGTAGGCAGTCGTTATATGGTAACAGTTTTGTATGATTATTCTGTTTACGTAAGGTTATTCAGGTCAGGTTGGTTGGCTGGTAATTTTCGCAAGTGTCTGTCTTGACATGGGAAATCCCCGAAGTTCACCGAAAGACTAGGGGTCATGTGTGTCCGAGAGTTTAAGTCTGCTGATGAAATTTTACAGTAAATAATATAGGTCTCGGGGGACCGACAACGCCTGTCACTGATAAATATCACTCCAGTGCGGTACCTGTCTCCAGGGACAGATAAATTCAGTAGTGTGTTCAAAATCTGTATGTTCCAAGGATCAAAAAATTCATTTTTTTGTTTAGGTGATATAGCTCTCGCACCATACGTAATTTGTCAGCAGATCAGCCACACATAATGCAGTCGCGCTCACGATCTTCGGGTACCGATAACGCATTCAACGTGTTAACACGTTGACTGCTGTTACAGTTTCTGAGGACCGATGGCTGTTGTTTTCTTGGAGGCACATATTTCAAAATCCCAATAATGCTAATGCTCTCAATACTGCTACATCACTACCAAAACTAGCCAAAGAAAGACCATAATTATCGTAATATTATACAGTGACATTACGCAATAAATGAAAAAAATCTACCGGGTCATCGGACATGTATGAATAATAATAGTTAGAATATCGCCTTCAAAGTGTAGTTGTGTAAAATTGCTTCTTGGATGCTCTACCAGTAATCAGTGGAGTACCACAAGGCTCAATTTTGAGCCCCTTGCTATAGACTATTTACACTGCATGTTTTTACTCATTCTGTTATCTACTGTTGTCTTCAAAACCTTTCAAAACATTATCTACTCATAACAATCATCTGATATGCAGTTCTGCCCAAAACGCAAAGAGATTTCGTTTCTAGTCACTAGTCACTTCGAAGTATTCTCATGATCCATTATTGCCTTTGTAGATTAACAAAATAAATTTTGATTGAGAAAATTTGATTTGTTTTATAACTTGTATTACTTAAAAAATCAAATTATTATCTTGTTGTTGTTCGTTTTTAATATACAGACAATCTTATGTCGTAATTTTTATTTTCAATAATTCAAAAACATTGTCAAGAAAATCAAGATAAGTGGGGACTTAGCAAGATAATAGCGGAGTTCTTTAACGACATTTTTTGTTTCTGTCCTTAACTTGTTTCAATTAGTGTATTCCAAATGCCGAACTAGAGCAGCAAGAACTTTCTCAACATATATTGACAGAAGATAAGTAATAAATAACATAAATTCTTTTTGAAATATCTTCAACATTGTTTACACTTTCGGTAAAATTGTAAACGATACTATCACTTCACAGTTGGGTGTTACTTTTCTTATCATTTTGCTATTTATCTCCAACTTCGAAATCCATTGGACGAACCGAGAGAATCGGACAGAACTACACTTTTCTGAACCCAAGGTCAAACTATCCAAGTCTACGTTAAACAATACAGGGTAAAATAGAACTCAGAAATCAGAAGTCATCAAACATAAATTCTCACAGATATAATTCAGTCGAAACTTTATTACAAATCTGTAAGGAATATTGCGAAAACAGCACAAATATAACCAAAATAATTGTATTTTCTTAGATAAATGCATATCTAGCTATTCTTAATTTGAGTCGACGAGCTTGCTTATATGTATTCAAGAGGAAGGCCATCATTGCGAACACATGATTTTCGTATATAATTCAAATAGTGTTCATTAATCAGAATGATTCTATTAATGTCTGTGGTTTCAAAAGAGCAAATTATAGCTCAATGAAATCAGAATGAAAAGCACTATTTTCTTGTGTTGAAAAACAGTTTGGCCGGTTATAGGATGGTGATTGCCAGAAGACGAAACATCGGATAGTAAATCTGTAAATGCCAACGAGTAGCTGAAAAAAAAGTAGCAATGAAAATGTGTTATTAGTTTCGGGAAGATACGCAACTTTGCCTTGATTTAATCATCGTCGTACCTCTTGTAGTCTGGGAGATCCCAATGGTGGGGATCGAATCTTAATTACCCTGTATACGTGGTCTGTTCAAAAAATAAGGTGAATTTTAATTTTTTTCAAAAAATATTTATTTATTCATCAATTTCTATTTTGTCCCCTTCAAAGTAGTCCCCCTCAGATATAATACACTTGTGCCAGCGTTTTTTCCAATCCTCGAAGCAGTACTGATATGCACTTTTTGGCATGCTTTTGAGCTCTCTCAGAGATTCGGTTTGTATCTCCTCAATCGTCTCAAAACGCCGTTATCGTGATGCAAAAGCCATGAATTGTTTTTCCACATTTCTGGACGTTTTTTTCGTATTGCTTCTCGCAAGCGGCGTATAACTTCAAGATAATACTCCTTATTGACCGTACGATCATGTGGTAAGAACTCCTGATGCACTACACCACGGTAATCGAAAAAAAAAACAGCAAAATCTTCACATTTGATCGAACTTGGAGTGCTTTTTTTGGCCTTGGCTCTTCTGGGCTCTTCCATTGGTACGATTGGACTTTGGTTTCGATGTCATAACCATATACCCATGATTCGTCACCAGTTATGACCCTTTTAAGCAAATCTGAATCGCCGTTGACGTCATTCAATAATTCCTGAGCGATGCTCATGCGACGATTTTTTTGATCAAAATTCAACAATTTTGGAACAAACTTCGCTGCACACGCTTCATGCCCAAAATTTCCGAAAAAACTGCATGGCATGAGCCAACCGATATGCCGTCATCCTCAACAACTTCTCTAATAGTAATTCAACGATTCTCCATAACAATTTTCTTCACTTCCTCAACATTTTCATCGGTTGTTGATGTGCTGGGGCGTCCAGGGCGATCGTCGTCATTCACATCATCTCGACCTTCTGTGAAAAGCTTGTACCACTTGTAAATATTTTTTTTGGCTTAAAGTAGACTCACCGTATGCCACTTTCAACATTTCAAGTGTTTTGGAGCACTTGATTCCATTTTCACACAAAATTTAATGCAAACTCTTTGATCCATGTTTTTCGACAGCAGAAAATCGCCGAATACGCAAAACACTAACTTTTATGCCGCTCACAAACAAACTAAATGTGCTATATAGCTAAAACTGTGAACATATGTTCGAGACGAGTGTACCAACATAACAAAATAAAAAAATCGATAATCGAATGTACGTAGCCCGCGAAATTTGAAAATTCACCTTATTTTTTGAACAGACCTCGTATTTCATTCCTTGAATGTTTTATTTCTTCAGATTACTGAAGGTAAAACATTTCAAAAATCATCGTTTCTTCACTAAAAATTATGTTCAATTCTCATGCCCATTTCTCTGAATACGTTTTTTTTAATTTCAATTATCGCCAATTTTTGTCTATGTTCCATATTCTCGATTGACTTGATTTATGAGTATTTTATACGAGCATCAACTCAACAGTTTAATTGCTATATGGTCTCCTCCTCGTTCAAGCTGATACGTGTCCAAATTTAGATCTTTTGGGAAGATAAAACCCCGCTCATTGTTCGACCAAAGCGTTGATAAAAAAACAGTTATTATGAAAGTCATAGTTACATATTTAAACGTAGAAACAAATATATCACGATAATGAGTATTTATTCAAATGTTCGTAATGTTTACAATGTGTACACTACAGCACGAGGTCGCATTGTTGCCTGATATTTGCTCCACTAAAACGGATCTGAACAAACACAAATTCTGGAGAGAGACTATTTTTCACAAATACCTAGTATTTGTTCTTTTTAATAAACATTGTAAAAGAATTCGGTCTGCTTGCCCAAATACTGTAAATTAAATAGTCGTTTACAGCACCTGCTATAAAATTGAGATATATATTTACCACAACGACAATTATTCCATTCTACCATTAGGGTCTACTTGATGAAAAATACGTTAGTTATCAGTTTATCAAGGACCTCATTGCTCAATATATAGCAAAAAATATCGAAAACGAAATCATTTTTAATATTGTTACGATATACTTTTTTTCAGTTGAGGAAAGAGATGATAGTCGGACGGAGCCAACTCTGGTGAATAAGGGAGGTGTTCTAGTAATTCAAACCCTAAATAACGAATTTTTTGCATGGCAACATGAGATTTGTATGCAGGGGCGTTGTCCTGCAAAAACAAATCACCTTTGGATAGCTTTCCGCGTCTTTTCTCTTCAATTTTTTCCCGTAAAGTGGTCAGTAATGTCAAATAGTAATCTCCAGTTATTTTTCTACCCTTATCCAAAAAATCAATCATGATTACTCCATGACAATGCCAAAAAACTGAAGCAAGAACTTTTCCAGCAGATTTTTGGACACGAAACTTCTTAGGTCTTGGAGAACTGGAGTGTCGCCATTCCATCGATTGTTGCTTTGTTTCTGGATCGTAGAAATGTATCTTAGTCTCATGCATAGTAACAATTCGGTTGAAGAAGTCCACATCGTCTTCAAATCGAGCACAGATCGAACGCGATGCTACTACCCTTGCACGCTTTTGGTCGACATTCAAACTTTTGGGGATCCATTTTGCAGCAATTTTTCTCATGTCCAAATTGACGTGAACTATATGATGAACGCGTAAGTATGAAATATTCAGTGCTTCAGATATCCGTTTTAGCCCAATTCGACGGTCTGTTAAAATCATGTCATGAACTGCATCGATATTTTCGGGGACTGACACAGAAACTGGCCTTTCCGATCGGTCATCATCTTCAATGGAAAATTTACCTCTTTTGAAGCTTGCAGTCCAATTTTTCACGGTCGCATACGAAGGACATTGATCACCAAGGGTATTAGGCATATCTTCGTAAATCTGCTTACATCTTAACCCTTTTAAATACAGGTACTTGATGATGGCTCGATACTCCAATTTTTCGATTTTCACAATTTCGGTGGACATATTTTTTCTTTTAATTCATTGCGTAACTCTGGTTTACTTTTTTGACGTCAAACTTTACACTGACACTTCTAAAAAGTTATTGTTCGTTGCTATGGTAACGCAATATTTTGTTTATGCATGGAACTGGTCTAGGCTAACTAGATATCAATACATCCTCGTATTTCGCCAATGCGTTCATTCACACAATACAAACAATAAATCCCGACAATTCAATTACTCAGCTCCAATACATTGGTAAAGTAACCTGCAAAGGTACTTCAATAAATTCTTCTAATTGCTTACTCTAACTTGTGTCCGTCTGCATGAAATGACTGGTGTGATAAGAACCTAAACAAAACAGTATGCATGCAATTTGCAAATTCATTTCGAAGTCTACATGACCTCAATCTCAGCTTCCCAAACAAGCCTTCAGAATTGGCAAGTTCGACAAAATTCTTGGGAAAATTCTTGACTCGCTCTTCACATGGCGAGAAGATATATTATATTTTACATGTAAAAGATTGAATCAATCATATATCTCTCAAGAATAAGTTTGATACAAAATCACTGATATCGATATATTATGCCAAGTTCTATTCGATTTATACCAAAACCACAGAAATCTGTGCCAAAACAGACTGAGGACTGGCTATGAGTATCGGATCGGAATGATTTTTTATCTAGACTATAGAAATTTTTGTAGAGAGAGACTTTCCTACAAAATTTTGTTCATTTTTGTTCATTTTGAAACTATTAACACATGTTCCTGAAAACAAAAGACTTTCTACAAATGAAAGCTGAAAATGAATGCATAAGGAATAAAAATACGATAACTACACAAAAACATAATCACGCAAAATATGAAAAAAAATCCTAAATTTGTCACACAACAGTTAAAAAAAATTGAAACTTTTTTATCAGAAATATGTTATTATACGGTAGATATACACTTGCAGTGAGAAATGCACGTCCGTATTTATTCTGAAAATTTTATTTTGTTTCAAAATGTTCTTTTTTATTCAAACATACATTCACATCAAGGTCGCGTACATACCTACATGATGATTATCTGTCAATTTAATCAATTTTATTCTTAAATGTCCTGTTTCCTCATATTTTATCTATTCTTCGAGATGTGTATGTATATATCAAAGTCCCATCTACATAACCTGTAGCAAAAAGGATTGATAAAATCTATCTATCTATCATCTTAGTAACCGTATGAATACAATCCTGTATTCATGATTGAGTAAGTTGAAGGATGCATATTTATACAAATTGATGGTGATACCTTCGAACCATTGAGAACTCCTATAGCGTCGAGAACGCCAGATAATGTCCGTATCGATTTATACCGAAGCGACTGCTGTCAACCCATACTTCAAGATAGTTACTGGAATTCACGTCGTCCACCACAGTTCTTTACACTTAGTAAATTCCAGGAATCCTCTCGTTGGATCGCAACGGTCATGCTACCCTGTCTCTAACTATTTGATATAAGTTCTGTCTTTCCAGATGAACGGCTCGGTTCTAGGGTGCGTTGGATTCTGTTACTCTCATCATTGATACTATTCTTTATTTCTTACAGTTCTGTCTCATGTGTGTGGCAATCAATTTGTCTTCAGATGATGGTCTCACTCGTCTGATATCGGTGACACTTTCATTTTATGGATTTGTTCCCAATTTCTAGATTTGATTGAGGCATTTGATACACTATCAGTATAAACAAATTGAAGAAACAGACTTCATATTTCTTATACATTTTTATCAAAGTATGAGACATAAATTAGTCAAGATCAACAGCGAAATATCTAAATTACTAGAAAATAGAAGAGGGGTTCCCCAAAGATCAGTTCTGAGCCCACTACGTGTTATTGTTAATGTATATTGTTTTCCAAATACAGAAGAGCACGTCCTAAAAATAATGTCTTCTAACGATACTAGTCTCACAAACACAAACTGTGATTTATATAACCGTTACTAGAAAATGATATCACCATCAATTTGCATAAATATGCATCCTTCAACTTACCCAATCATGAATACAGGATTGTATTTATACTGTTACTTAGATGATAGATAGATAGATTTTATTAATACTTTTTGCTACAGATTATGTAGATGGGACAAGTAACAGTTTTATGTATATATATATATATATATATATATATATATATATATATATATATATATATATTCGGGATGTTATGCTTTACGAACGGTGTCGAAAGAATTGGGTATTGTAACAGCAAAAATTGTGTTCCACGCTGTAGTTGAATCACATTTAAGGTATGGCATAGCCTTCTGGGGCACCTGCAATCAACAGCAATTCAATACAGTTTTTATTCTTTAAAAGCGCGCCGTTCGATATATGTGCAAAGTTGAGCCCAGAGTGTCTTGTAAACCCCTGTTCATGGAGCAAAAATTACTTACTCTTCCTTCATTATTTATTCTAGAAACTGTGTGCCTAGTACATAAGAACAGATCATCTTACAATGTTGTTGCTGGTTGCACTCGCCAAAATGACAAGCTAAGACTGCCCATTCCAACATCAAATTTAATAAAAGAATCGCTGGTCTATAATGCAGCCAAAATATATAACCACCATCCGACATGTTTCAAAGATATCCAATCACATGATAAGTTCAGGAAGTCTGTAAGTACTCATTGGACAGGTATTTTGTAGTGTTTAAGACTACTTCGATAAAGATATGGTTACTATAATGACTTGAAGTTGATTCTTGCTATATGTTCATCTACTAGTTCCTAACAATGGCTATGGTTTTCAATTAGTATAGTTTTGATTTATGTTTAATCATTTCATCTTTTAATCTCTCATTTTTCTGTTAACGTGTGACGTTCCCTCACCTGGTATGTGCATATGCTATATGCTTTATTTTACTTAAAATTATTTTACTACTGTTGAATGTTGAACGATAGAGATATTTTTAATTGTATTTGTATTTTGTGTTTGTTCGTCGATAGTACCTATGTTTGAGTTTTTATATTTATTTACTATGACTTTGTCTACCATAATAGCCATAATATAGTAAACCATAATAACGTACTCTCTGACAAGTTTCTCGTAACTACGGGAACCCTTCAAGGTAGTGTTCTTGGGCCTCTGATATTCCTGCTATATGAAAATAATCTTCCCTTTGAAATAAGTTGTGGAAAAGATATCCCTATGCAGATGACTCGTCTATCATCCTATCAAGCCAAACATCTGCGACGATTTGAAACAAATACTCAATTCAGTTTTGATCGAATTTAAAGACTGGTGTGATAAGAACCTAAACAAAACAGTATGCATGCAATTTGTAAATTCATCTCGAAGTCTACATAACCTCAATTTCAGTTTCCGAAACGAACCTTCAGAATTGGCCAGTTTGACAAAATTCTTGGGAAAATTCTTGACTTACTCTTCTCATGGCGAGAAGATATATATTTTACATTGTAAAAGATTGAATCAATCATATTACCTGATAAAATCTTTCAAGAATAAGTTTGATACAAAATCACTGATATCGATATATTATGCTAAGTTCCATTCGATTATATAACAAAACATTGCAGACTGAGGACTGGCTATAGGTACTGGATCGAACAGGAATTTTATAAACCAAAAATCACTGCTGAGAATAATTTTCAATCTATAGTATAGAACTTTTTGTTAAGAGACTTTCCGATAAAATAAAACATGGACTGTTGCTAGTTTGTTCATTTTGAAACTATTCCCACATGTTCCTGAAAACAAAAGAGAGCTGTAATGCATAAGGAATAAAAATACGATCACTACACAAAAACATAATCACGCAAAATTTGAAAAATCTCCTAAATTTGTTGCCATTCTGCTCTACAATTTATTGTCAAATAAAATTGTCACCTAACAGTTAAAAAAAATCGAAACCTTTTTATCAGAAAAATGTTATTATAGAGTAGATAAATATACACTTGAAGTGAGAATTGCACGTCCATATTTATTCTGAAAATTTTACTCTGTTTCAAAATGTTCTTGTCTCAGTAGTTCTTTTTTATATTCATGTATTTTTTTTAAAATCTTTATCTTTTATCCAAACAAGGTCGAGTACATACCTACATGATGATTATCTGTCAATTTAATTAATTTTATTCTTAAATGTCCTGTTTCCTTATATTTTATATATACTTCGAGATGTGTACGTACGTATATATCAAAGTGCCAGTACATTTTATACTTGCTTTAATGTATATATATATATATATATATATATATATATATATATATATATACATTAAAATATATATATATATATATATATATATATATATATATATATATACATTATACATTAAAGCAAGTATAAAATGTACTGGCACTTTGATATATACGTACGTACACATCTCGAAGTATATATAAAATATAAGGAAACAGGACATTTAAGAATAAAATTAATTAAATTGACAGATAATCATCATGTAGGTATGTACTCGACCTTGTTTGGATAAAAGATAAAGATTTTAAAAAAAATACATGAATATAAAAAAGAACTACTGAGACAAGAACATTTTGAAACAGAGTAAAATTTTCAGAATAAATATGGACGTGCAATTCTCACTTCAAGTGTATATTTATCTACTCTATAATAACATTTTTCTGATAAAAAGGTTTCGATTTTTTTTAACTGTTAGGTGACAATTTTATTTGACAATAAATTGTAGAGCAGAATGGCAACAAATTTAGGAGATTTTTCAAATTTTGCGTGATTATGTTTTTGTGTAGTGATCGTATTTTTATTCCTTATGCATTACAGCTCTCTTTTGTTTTCAGGAACATGTGGGAATAGTTTCAAAATGAACAAACTAGCAACAGTCCATGTTTTATTTTATCGGAAAGTCTCTTAACAAAAAGTTCTATACTATAGATTGAAAATTATTCTCAGCAGTGATTTTTGGTTTATAAAATTCCTGTTCGATCCAGTACCTATAGCCAGTCCTCAGTCTGCAATGTTTTGTTATATAATCGAATGGAACTTAGCATAATATATCGATATCAGTGATTTTGTATCAAACTTATTCTTGAAAGATTTTATCAGGTAATATGATTGATTCAATCTTTTACAATGTAAAATATATATCTTCTCGCCATGAGAAGAGTAAGTCAAGAATTTTCCCAAGAATTTTGTCAAACTGGCCAATTCTGAAGGTTCGTTTCGGAAACTGAAATTGAGGTTATGTAGACTTCGAGATGAATTTACAAATTGCATGCATACTGTTTTGTTTAGGTTCTTATCACACCAGTCTTTAAATTCGATCAAAACTGAATTGAGTATTTGTTTCAAATCGTCGCAGATGTTTGGCTTGATAGGATGATAGACGAGTCATCTGCATAGGGATATCTTTTCCACAACTTATTTCAAAGGGAAGATTATTTTCATATAGCAGGAATATCAGAGGCCCAAGAACACTACCTTGAAGGGTTCCCGTAGTTACGAGAAACTTGTCAGAGAGTACGTTATTATGGTTTACTATATTATGGCTATTATGGTAGACAAAGTCATAGTAAATAAATATAAAAACTCAAACATAGGTACTATCGACGAACAAACACAAAATACAAATACAATTAAAAATATCTCTATCGTTCAACATTCAACAGTAGTAAAATAATTTTAAGTAAAATAAAGCATATAGCATATGCACATACCAGGTGAGGGAACGTCACACGTTAACAGAAAAATGAGAGATTAAAAGATGAAATGATTAAACATAAATCAAAACTATACTAATTGAAAACCATAGCCATTGTTAGGAACTAGTAGATGAACATATAGCAAGAATCAACTTCAAGTCATTATAGTAACCATATCTTTATCGAAGTAGTCTTAAACACTACAAAATACCTGTCCAATGAGTACTTACAGACTTCCTGAACTTATCATGTGATTGGATATCTTTGAAACATGTCGGATGGTGGTTATATATTTTGGCTGCATTATAGACCAGCGATTCTTTTATTAAATTTGATGTTGGAATGGGCAGTCTTAGCTTGTCATTTTGGCGAGTGCAACCAGCAACAACATTGTAAGATGATCTGTTCTTATGTACTAGGCACACAGTTTCTAGAATAAATAATGAAGGAAGAGTAAGTAATTTTTGCTCCATGAACAGGGGTTTACAAGACACTCTGGGCTCAACTTTGCACATATATCGAACGGCGCGCTTTTAAAGAATAAAAACTGTATTGAATTGCTGTTGATTGCAGGTGCCCCAGAAGGCTATGCCATACCTTAAATGTGATTCAACTACAGCGTGGAACACAATTTTTGCTGTTACAATACCCAATTCTTTCGACACCGTTCGTAAAGCATAACATCCCGAAGCAAGTTTTTTGCTCAGTATTTTTATGTGGTTATTAAAATTGAGGTGAGTGTCCAAATTTATTCCAAGAAATTTATTGGAATCGATATGTGAAATAATATCATTACCCAAGGGAATGCCTGCCAAATTGCAATTAAATGAAATAAGATTGGTTTGGTCTATGTTGAGTGTTAGCAGATTGGAATTGCACCATTCTCTCACACTAAGAATATCTTGAGATATTTTGTTATGCAGATTAATTTCATTAGTGTCCTGCCACAGTATGGTTGTATCATCTGCAAAAATAGTGAACACTCCATTTGATTCGATATAAGCGAGATCATTAAAATACAACAGAAACAGTACTGGTCCCAGTACCGAACCTTGAGGTACACCGTGTTTGATAAAACCAGTATCTGACAGCGTATCAGTTCTCACCACTTGGGTGCGTTGACTTAAATATGATTTGATCCAGTTGAAACTTTGATTTCTGAAACCATAGAGTTGGAGTTTGCGCAGCAGTATTTCGTGGTTCACACAATCGAAGGCTTTCGACAAGTCACAGAATACTCTGCTGCACACACCTTTTTCGAGTTCAACTCAGTGTAAAGTTTTTTCAGCAGATGGAACATGGCATCCCCTATGCTCTTTTTGGATTGAAATCCAAATTGTTGAGGATTTAAGAGTTTGTGGGCGGATATAAAATTCATCAACCTGATTTTTACTAACCTCTCTATGATATTTCCAAGAGTTGGAAACATCTATTCGTCAAAAAATACACAAGCAAACATTGATTTTGAAAAACAGATTGCGGTAGTTCTCTCTCGTTGAATAAACAAAAATAAATTCCTACTTAGTTATTGAAAATGCTATTAAATTTTTCTGAATTAGCGAACCATCCTTGTGTTTATCAAACCAGATGAAATAAAAATAGCAAACTCGATAGAGCCGAATCAGTGCCTCATCCGCTTAGCATTAAAATATTATATAACAGTAGGCATGTAAACAAAGCGGATTATTATTTATTTACTTGTAGAATCATTGCTATAATATGTTAGGATTAGTCAACGATTAACTCTTGATTGTTCTGGCTTAACACTAACGCAACCTCATACATAATTCATCATAGGGAATGGCGAAACAGCAGGTGATTTTTCTCTCCCGATTATATTTCGGTGTTGTTCCTCTGTGAGTGGTTTTACCAGAGTAACCGTGAGATCAAAGTAAATGTATTAGTTGAGAAGTTCATCAAAAGGAAATAAATACAAATAATATTCCTTCATTTGGATTGAGAATTTTCATTCAAAATCAGAACAACACAAAGTAACATACTATTCAATAATTGTTTTAATAAAAAAAGATTTATAACCATTGCAAATTCCTACCAAACACAGATTGTTTTGAAAATTTGTGATAGTAAATTTTTGCTAGCTATGAATTATTTTCATCAATTTTTTGCATCAATTATTTGCATTGCATTCAATTTTGTCGAAGAAAGTCGTGAAATCAAGTTCTCCATGAAAAAACGTTGAATGTGTGGTTAAAATTGTTCTTGGAAAAGTAGAATTTCTCATTGAGAAGCTGAAGTAGTTGGTGATGTTTCTAGTTGTTCAACCATTGTATAAGGTTCAAAATAAAACAACTGATACATAAGAGAAATCATCATACATATAACTGAATCCACAAATTCTGATATCTTTTTAGAGAATACCCTCAAAAAAATTATTTAATTACAGAGAAAGTTTATATCTTCTTAGTCGAGCATTGAAATAAAAAAAATCGACAAGGTTTATTGCAATCGAATTGAACTTCCTACGAGGTATCTCTGGAAGATCTTTTAACAGAAATATTATTACAAACTCACAAAATCAGTATATGAAAAACCAGAACTAGGAATGAAGGCTGAAATTTTGAGCATGAAGCGGGATCATGTAAACGAGATAAAACAAGTTGAATCATCAATTTGGGAAGTCAAGGGAGAAAATCATCAACTCAAAAAAAGAGTAGTCCAAATTGAGAGACGTTACTAAAAAATAACGTTGTAGCACATGGAGTAGAGAAAAATAGAAATGAGAACACTTCAGGTGTCCTATCTGATTTTTTCAAACAAAAGTTGGAAATGTCAAAAATACATATCGCCAACGGAAAAATAAGACCAGTTCTATTGGAACTGATGCACAATAAAGTGAATGGTGAAATTCTGAAAAACTACTTTAAATCAAGAGACACGGGAGTTTACGTCAGTAATACGAGTATGTATTGATATCTAGTTAGCCTAGACCAGTTTCCTGCAACGAACAATAACTTATTAGAAGTGTCAGTGTAAAGTTTGACGTCAAATAAGTAAACCAGAGTTACGAAATAAATTAAAAGAAAAAATATGTCCACTGAAATTGCGAAAATCGAAAAATTGGTGTGTCGAACCATCATCAAGTACCTGTATTTAAAAAGGTTAAGAGCTAAGCAGATTTACGAAGATATGCTTAGTAACCTTGGTGATCAATGTCCTTCGTATGCGACCGTGAAAAATTGGACTGCAAGCTTCAAAAGAGGTAAATTTTCCATTAAAGATGATGACTGATCGGGAAGGCCAGTTTTTGAAGGTCCCATGCAGGCTAGGTTCATAGTAACAATGTTTGATACGTTCCTAACAATATTCCCGATATATACAATAAAAAAATAGTAATTTTCCTAACAAGTGCGGAAAGTGATGCTTTCCCGCACGCGACTGCCGTTAACCCGAACGACGCTGAGCGGAGTTAGGGTAAGCAGTCGAGTGCGGGAAAGACACTTTCCGCATGAGTTAGGAACAATACTTTTTCTACAAGCGTAGGAAACAAATTCATTTTTTCAATTATTTATTCATGCAAATGGAAGCAACTAACAAGAGTAACATTTTCTATCCACTAATTATTCGTAATATTTATTGTAAATGTACAATTTGATGCATTATGTACATTTATAGCGGAAGCCAGCATATTTTTTGAAGATGGCTGATTTCCTGAAGAAGGTAACTCGGGCAATACATTATCGAAAGAAATCGAATGTGCAGGCACAGGCATCAAATCGTCGCCGATCGATATAGACGTGGATGGTTCTAAAATGCACCCGGAAGACGATGTAGTGTTCAAATTGAGAATTTTGTTGGACATTTCTTTTTTTCGATTGGTGGAGTCTTCTAAATACCCCTCTGCAACTGAAGTCGATTTCCATCCTCCTAGGCGTTTGATATTAGTTATACCCACACCACAGTCAGCAAGTAAAGTGGCTGAGGAACGCCTGAAGCTGTGACCAGTGTAAAGCTCTGGATTTTGAAGGCGCAGATATACTGCTATTTCGGAGGGTATCTTTCCTATGGTATTGATTCCTACACATTGCACAGTACATTTTCCACTTTTGTAATACAAGAATAAACGACGGTGAGGAGTCTCTTTTGGACGTAAATGTACATAATTTCTGTATACGTTCAAAAAATAACCATCATTTGCTTCTTCAGATATCACGAAGGATCTAGATGAATGATTTTTGGAATCCTTGATATTAACAATTGTCAGGTTTTCTTTGTCGTCTATGTCGTCAATGGTGAGTTTTGTCAGCTCTTCTCGTCTGCAAGCACCAGCTAATCCAAAATTGTTACTAACTTAATCATGAGGTATGTCATCGGGTGCTTCAGTCATAAATTTTGAAACGTCTTCTTGAGTGAAGATTTTGGCCTTTTTCGGTCGAAAACCGACATTGTCTTTTAATGAATGCAATTATTTTGTAAAATTTGCTAATATCCAAATTTTGCTTTACTTTGAATACACTCTTCAACATTGAATAGCTTGCTCATAAAGTGTTCGGCTTCCATGTTTTAGACATTTCTAGAAAATAAGCCAAGAATACTTCTTCTTTATTTGGTGTTTTCACTTTCTTATTGTTGCACCATTCAATAAAACTCGTGTATTGATTCTCATACCTTTGTTTAGATTTCGTTGGCAATAACTCTAAGTTCGCATCTGTAGCTGCTTGCACGATTTCTTGTGGAAGTTCTTCATCAGATGAACAATCCATTGTGGCAATTTCAGTGAATCGAAAATTTTATATAAGTAACGCTTTGTCTGTCACTCTGACAATTACAAACAAATTTGTGTATTGATCGGCATGACAACATCAATTGTTACCTACTCGTTATCAGATCAATCAAAGCCTATATATAGGGTGATTTTCATAACAATACATTTTTATTTATCAATATTTGTTCATTTTTTCAATAAATAGTGCAAAATGATGGATGATTTTGAACAAACCCACTTAGTATTGCAACAAAAAAGCTTGAACTTTCATTTGTCACCCACCACTTATATTTTACGAGGATATCATATAAATGTTTTTCCCGCACTAGTGTGGGAAAAAATTTCCAGCACTAGTGTGGGAAACCTGTTCCCGCACAACTGTGGGAAAATGACACTTTCAAAACTGAATTGCGTGCGGGTAGAGGGTGAATCACGCACGCTTGTAGGAAAATTAATTTACATACAATTTAATTTCAGCCATTTTTGATCATTGTCGAGCAACAACTTCTTTACTGATTTTCTGAATGATATGACGGGCTGGGTTTTCAAATATTCCTGATATTTATTGAATTTTGATGCTGAGTGATATTATGAAAAAGATTGTTTGTAGAAAACTGAAGAGTGTTTAGGTATGGTGCATTTGTTGTTCGTTCGTAGATCTCTATTGCGTAATTGATGACGAGGTAAGAGTTTCTCTGTAAATATTTCCGGTGTTTTAGTGGCATTTAACTGAAATAGAAAACATATTTGATGGAATTCTCGTCTCCTAAACAGTTTCATCCTTACAATTTCTTCGTTACAGGGTGATACGTGCTCTCTAAATGAAATGCTACCATGATAGTCGTACACATGAATTTTGAAATTTTTCGATTCGGGACGAGGTAACAAAATCAAAACAATATCTATGAATAGACTGTAGTTGAAAATTGATAAGATTGATGAATCACACAAAGTTTTCTTTAACTTTCCATTGAGATAATGTATGTTTGAGTATAAGTTTTTCTATAATTCATAGGAATTTTGTTTTTTACCTAGACGAAGTTATTTTATACAGGTATTTGGAAATTCATTGTCACAAACTTTTGTAGATTTCAATATTTGATGATTTTGAATATTTTGCATAATTATTCTAGAACGCAATAACAATTGAGTAAAATTGTTAGTTTTGATGTGTTATTTTTTATATTTGAGTAATAATAGATATGAAATAGGTACAGGATTTCCTGCAGGAATGAGCATTAGCTTATTTCATGCTGCTCATACTTGTAGAATCTATCGCCCGATTGCTTCACTCTCTTGTTATTTTCACGAAGAAAAACAATCTTTAATGGTGGGCATTGTGACGGTCTTTTCGTACAACTGCTGTTTACTCATTCCCGTATTTTTTACCAGGCTCCGTGTATTTTTAGTAATTCATTTTATTGCTACCAGTTCCAACTATTATCTTAGAGCCAAGAGATGTTTATCCAAGCGGAACAAATTATTGATGGTAATAATTCTTTGTCAACTCCTCCTACATTAATTGGTGCTAACTACCCTGTCACCAGACATGATTCTTAAAGTTAACATATGCTTCTAGAAGACGCATCGACTACCTTGAGTTGCGTGACACTTTTATGGGCTCGGGCGACTTGATTTATGGCGGGTCTGCAAATAGATGCGTTCCGACCACAATGTTCGACATGTTTCCGATTATTTTACCAGACTTTTGAAGATTTGGCATTCCGGCCAAAGTGACTCAAAAAAAACTGACTTGAAAATTTGGAAATTGCAATGTTTGAACCCCGAAATTTATTTGTTTATTTTTCCAGGATGGGTCTCTACAGACAGCATCTCTCATGACCAACTGATAAACCAAATTCATTAATCCAGAAACAATAAAACATATCTCCTTGCAAAATTATTATTATTAACATATTTTCAAACAATAAGGTGCGCAGTAATTACCCAATTCACTTTTGCACAAGCGAGGTGAAGTAAGATATCATCAAGTAAATTTCTTTCGAGACACTATGCACATTTAAATCTTATTTTAAACTCAAAAATAGAAAATAAAATTTTTCCAGTTACCCCTTTGACGAATTCAATTTGAAGCGATATTCGGAATCAGCTCGTCTAGTTACTTCTGAGGGAAGTTTGGGATTTTTTTGAAAAATGGAAATTGAAAATTTTCGAAAAATTCGATTTCCTTCTACATACAATATTGCATTTTTCGATTTTGATCTCCTGGGAATATTTAAAAAATGTGGAATCCCGCGGATATTACTTAATCTTATAGAAAATTTCCTTCTGAATCCGATAATATACTTGTTTTTCGGATCAGAAGGCTAATTCATTTAGAAAATGTCAATTTTGTGGATGGATGCATTTTTTCGTCGAAAAAGTTGCCATTTTACAGCTAACCCTTTGTCGAATTCAATTTTTGAGGTGATATTCGGAATCAGCTCGTCGAGTTATGTCTGAGGGAAGTTTGGGATTATTTGAAAAATGGAAAATGAAAATTTTTACAAAATTTGATATCTTCCTATATAGAATATTGCATTTTTCGACTTTGATCGCCTCGGAATACTTAAAAAATGAGGAATCCCGAGAGTTTTATTTCATCTTACAGAAAATTTCCTTCTGAACCCGAAAATATTCTTGTTTTTCGAATTAGAAAGCTAATTCATTTAGAAAATGTTGATTTTGTGGATGCGTGCTTGTTGTGGTCGAAAAAATTGCCATTTTCCAATCACCCCTTTGTCGAATTCAATTTATGAGGTGATGAAAGTTTAAATAAATGCTCAATAAAAACTTTTTTTTCAAAAAGGTTGGGAATATGATTAGCTTACAGATAAGTCAATGATTTAGGTGAAACTGATGACAATTCATTGATATAAATAATGAGGAGGATTGGCCCTAACACTGATCCTTGAGGAACACCTATGACATTAAATAATTAAAATTACAAAGAAATTATTGGAATTATCATTCGAATATTGTGTTTTGATAGTCTGAGTATGATCTGAAACATGTGGTTCTAACGAGTATGCTTAATACCTATCTCTCAAACCAATTTTTGTTGTAGTCAAATCATCTAGTCGGAGTTAAAGATTTCAACATTATGTATTGGACATTATGTATTGGAATAACTTATTATTTTTATCAGAGTGTCAGGGACAAAAAACATTATTTCAACGAATTCTACAAAGTTTTTTAAGGTGTCGTTATTATTATCAGTTCTTTCAATAGAGTTGTTTCAAATTTTGAATTCCGTCTAGAATTGTACGAACATTTCTCAATAGAGGCAAATCATTGTCGAGAGATATGTATAGTAAGTCAGTGTCCATACAGAAAGCGTTTGAGGAAATCACTGCAGCCATCTAGGGGACTTTTATTGAAACTTTGTCCCGTGAGGTGGTGCCCTGATCGGAATGCTGGATAATCTATAAATCTGTCTCTCTTTCTCTCATTCTAACACAGAGGTTTCTTGTTTGTCGGACTCCAACAAAGTGGCGCCATCTACTAATGGACACCATCGTTCTCCATTGAAATCTTTAGACAATAGGCAAAGCATATTTCTTCTTTTGATGTAATTTTCTTCGCTTTGAAAATGGATTGAAACAGTCATTCGCATGAAAAATTATTTAATTTATTTCCTCATTCGTGTCATAACAAGATACCATCATCATTATTAGTTTTAAGATTGTGTGAGACATCGAGCAACTTGCTATTTTGTTTCAGTTTGGGCAGAAACCGGTGATTTCCGTGACACCCACACAGGAATGTCAGGATCGACGACGATGGATCATCCTCAGTTGCCTTTTCCTGCTTCAGTCAGAAGTCGAACAAGGGACAGAAAAGGTGAATATCATTATTATTATTATCCATAAACTTTTGAGGTACGAATGGAATTTATTCGTAAACATCGTATTAAATGTTGGGCAAGCTTGATTCTATAGAAATATTAGTTTCAAGAAACATACTTGAACTACATAATGAGCATTTCCTCACTAATGGAAATACGTGAGTCAGTCAGTGAAAATCAATTATTACGAGATGACGAATAAAGACTTTTGTCAATAATAACGTGGTGAGATACACAAGAAGACAATGGAAGTATTGGATATTATTGGATTTTAAATATACCCATCATTGTCTTCCCTTTCACTAAAATTGTACAATTATGGTCACTAAAGCGATTTAGCTGAAAATTTCACACCTCTACTTTTTAACCAAT
Organism: Chrysolina oricalcia; assembly: GCA_944452925.2. Taxonomy (NCBI): domain Eukaryota; kingdom Metazoa; phylum Arthropoda; class Insecta; order Coleoptera; family Chrysomelidae; genus Chrysolina; species Chrysolina oricalcia. The sequence goes on along the minus strand of OX101821.2, from coordinate 57,156,600 downwards.
AAGATGCCTTAATTTTGACTAGTTACCATGGCAACTAAAAAAATTTCCGGAAATTTTTTCGTGGCGCCACGATATTTAAGTGGAAATTTTTTGACAGTTGAAACGATAAACATATGATCTACAACCATTAAATTTTGTAGATATACCTGTGAATAATACAAAATTTCTATAAGAATTAACATTATTATTTATTATTCGCTATAAAGTTTCATTAAACAGAAAACACAATTTTTTTAATTATTATGCTTTAACAATTTATATTTCAAAAAATGTAGGATCTACAAACATAGTAAGCTTTAAATGTTGCTCGAATTCTAACCCATCCTCTCTTCTTAATGGTGAATAGGAAGGTGACGAATTAATTAGATGTCTGTGTTTTAAGACATATATGTCATATTTTGAAACAATTTTGTTCAAATCTCTCATACGCAAAAGGCAATATTTACTTGAAATCTGCAGCAGACTTTCTTGGATTTTCGTAAACAAACCATTCGACTCTCGCTTCCTGGTCGCAATCTTCCATTAAATTCGTTAAATATACGAGGGCTGTTTGGTAACTCCGTGACTATTTGAATAAAGAAAAAAAAAATTGGCAAATAAGCGTTTTATTTTTCAACATAATCTCCTTTTAGATCAATACATTTAGTCCAGCGTTTTTCCAGTTTTTTTATTCCTTCCAAATAATAGGTTTTCTCAAGGCCCTCAAAATAGGCGTTTGTTTCGGTTATAACCTCTTCATTCGACCCAAATCTCTTACCACCCAGCCATTTCTTCAGGTTTGGGAAAAGAAAATAGTCGCAAGGGGCTAAATCTGGAGAATATGCTGGATGGGGTAGTAGTTCGTAGCCCAATTTATGAATTTTTGCCATAGTGACTACACACGTGTGAACTCGTGCATTGTCTTGATGAAGCAGCACTTTTTTTTTCGCTAAATGTGGTCGTTTTTGCCTCAAATCAATATCGAATCTGTCTAAAAGCTCTGAATAATATTCGCCGTTGATCGGTCTACCCTTCTCTAAGTAATCTATATGAATGACACCGCGTGCATCCCAAAAAACTGTGGCCATAACCTTGTTGGCTGACAGACGCACCTTAGCCTTCTTTGGTGCACGTTCACCAGTTGACACCCACTGTTTTGATTGTTCCTTGGTCTCTGGGGTATTGTGATGGATCCATGTTTCGTCTACGGTTATATAACGGCGTAAAAACTCGCCCGGATTGCGATTGAACTTTGCCAAACACTCCTTTGAAGTGGTCACACGGTTGCGCTTGTGGTCGAGTGTGAGCAATCGCGGCACCCATCTCGCGGATAGCTTCTTCATGTCCAAATATTCATGTAAAATGTGATGTACTCGCTCAGTTGAGATGCCTACAGCCTCAGCTACCTCACGTACTTTTATTCTCCGATCGTCCAATATCATTCCATGGATTTTATCGACGATTTCTGGCGTGATGACCTCTTTTGGGCGACCTGAACGTACGGCGTCACTTGTGCTGGTACGACCACAACGGAACTCAGTAAACCACTTCTTAACCATTGAAATTGATGGTGCAGAGTTCCCATAGTATTTATCAAGTCTTTCCTTGGTTTCAGTTATGGTTTTTTTACGCAAAAAATAATGCTTAATCAACACACGAAATTCACTTTTTTCCATTTTTGTTAAAATTCACGAGGTTGTCTGCTTCTAATTGCTGTCAAACACAAACCAAATGTCGCAGCTTGCTCAAAATTTGACAGTAGTCTATTGAAAGATGGTGGTTGACAGCAGCAGTGTTGCGAACCAAAAAATATTGTTATTGAAAAAGATGGAATACCAATTGAAGATCCTCGAACCATTGCAACTGAGCTTAATAATTTTTTTCTAAAAGAACCAGGTCAAATCGTACATAAAATAGACCACAGTAATACAACAACGAAAACATTCTTTAATAATAACATTAACTTACATACACTATTCCTTCAACCTTATACCGAACAAGAATTACATACCATATTATTCAACAGATTGAAAAACAAGAAGTCCTCTGGCCCAGACGAAGTACCATTATTTTTACTAAAGAGAATGCTTCCTACAATAATATATCCCATAACAATTCTAATCAACCTCTCATTCTCTGAAGGTAATTTTCCTAAGATCATTAAAAAAGGTAAAGTCGTTCCGATACACAAAAAAGACAATCCAAAGATGATGAAAAATTACAGGCCAGTAACTGTCCCATACTCATTTTCCAAGGTATTTGAATATGCATTTTTAGATAGACTCATAAATTTCATCGACAGAAACGACATCATAAGTAAAAACCAACATGGATTCCGAACAAATAAATCAACCAATACGGCGTTAGTATCATTGTTTAATTCAATCATTGATTCTATTGAGGCAGGCGAGTGCCCTTCTGTAATATTTTGTGATTTAAGCAGGGCATTCGACTGTGTCAATCATACTAAACTCTTGTCATCTCTGGAAAACTATGGTGTTAGAGGGGTCTCCTTGAATTGGATTTCTTCCTTTTTGAAAGATCGTGAACAATACGTCTCTTTGCAATACTGCCATAATAATGGAATAACTAAAATCAACTCCGAGTCAGTTTCTACCAATATAGGTGTCCCGCAAGGGTCTATATTGGGGCCAATTTTATTTTTACTATATGTTAATGGAATTGAAACGGCTCTCGAGGAAACTCACTTTACTGCGTATGCAGATGACTTTTCGTTGATTGTGTCTGCTCCTGATCAAGTTACCATGGTGGAAAAATGTAGCAATTCAATTGCACTTGCATCCGATTATTTCAATAATAATGACCTATTCTTCAATGTCGATAAGACCCAAATTGTTCAATTTCACCATCGCCAGAATATAATTCCACGACTGAAGTTTGATTTTAATAATCATATTTTACAGAGCAGTCTCGACAATATAAAATTTCTGGGCATTCATTTCAATGAGTTTTTGGACTGGAAAGCGCACTGTAAACAATTAGTTTCGAAATTGAATTCTTTAACGTATCTGTTCGTGAATTTACGTTTTGTGTTGGAAACAAATCAGTTATTAAATTTGTATCATGCTCAGGTGGACTCAAGACTGAGGTATGGTGTATGTCTCTGGGGCGACTCTACAATGAACAAAAACGTATTCGTTGCACAGAAACGTATTGTACGATGCATAACTAGGATATCCAAGGAGGTCTCATGCAGAGAATTTTTTGTCAAATATAAACTTTTACCACTGCCATGTGTCTTTATATTTGAAATGTGTGTATATGTATTCCAGAACAAACAATTTTTCTTACGGAATAGTAATATTCATAATGTCAATACAAGAAACAGAGATTTGTACCATATCCCTTACGCCAAATTCAAAATATCATCCGCCTCTCCAAACTATCTTGGACTGAAAATGTTTAATCATCTTCCTGATATGATTAAAAGAAGTATTACTATTTCTGTGTTCAAAAGTAGGTTAAGAAATTTTTTATATGAGAAATGCTTTTATAGTGTAAGAGAGTTCTTCTCGTGACTTTTCCCACCAAATTGACTATTCCTATAATTTTTGTAAATTATCTGATGGAAAATAAACGATTATTATTATTATTATTATTATTATTTAAAGTTACTGCGCGGGAAATTTAAAAAGTCACGGACTTACCAAACAAGCCTCGTATTAATTTTGGATGACATATCTGCACTTGACTCAACTCTTTGCAGTATTTACATAAATTGTACTTTTCAAAGCATTTCATCTTTCTAAAATCGTTTAACGCAAATGCTTACAAGAAATGTTTTACATAAGAATATCTTTGCTGGTTTACTATACAGTGATTATAATTTACCAATATAAACCTCATCTGTCAAAAGCATGGCCGCCTATATCACGGCCACCTACTGCAACAAACCATGTTAATATTATATTTTTTACATTAGAAGTGTTATGGATTACTTTAACAAAAAATACATGTCTACCACCTTTAGTGACCTAAAATTATGAAAGGGCGATAGACTGATCTAATACCCATCTGAGTTTTAGCATTTGGTGTAACTAAAGTTGGTAATATTTTTTATTTAACGAAACATGATGGACTTGATAAGCAGTGAAAAATTTTAAATGTCAGATTGGATTAATAATTTTTTTCCAAATTATGGTGTGAAATTTTCTTACCGAATACCACGCAAGCTTAAATTATTCCTGGAAATTTTCCTTCACGTGATAGATGGCTGACAGTTCTTCCAGCCGCTACAGATAAATAAAGCGCTTCATTTTCCGCTGGATTCATTTGAAGTAGTTCTGTGGTCTGTAATTAAGACCGTCTAGTAGACATGTAAAGCGCTTTTATGCTTCATCCAGCAAAGCGCTTTCCGCTATTGTGATAGACACATATTTTCAACACACCGCCACAAATAAGAAGGCGTATCTGCCATTATGTCAACAAGAGCTATTCATGGCCCACTCATGTTATGAATTGTTTTGTCTTGAATAATCTACAACTCAGATGAAATTAGCAAAAATTTAATATATTTAGGTGTGAAATTTTCTTACCGAATCCTCCGCGTGCTTGAATTAATTGCAGGAAATTTATCACGTTCATGAATTTTTTAAAGAAAATTATCCTCATTGCTGCCTGGCAATAATTCAAGCACTATGGAGATTATTAGTAAAAATTTTCAAGGTATCAATCGATATTGGAGTTTCTGAAATCGCCTTGCTGTCACGAAAACTGTGTTGCTTAGAAACACCACCAGAGCTTGCGTGAGTAGTATTTTGTACAGCAACACAGTCTGGGCGACTGGCAAGGTGAAAGTATTTTGAAAATTCTGCATTTTGAAGGGATATTTCATCAGATAATTTCACGAATATATTATATTATTATGGACTAAATACGTATTGCAGGAACGGTTCATCATGTGTCATTAATGTCAGTTGAAGAGTTGAGCCGTCAAATTGACATTTCTATATTTACAGTGATTGTTGTAACTATGGAAACGTATAAATAAGGAAGAGGCGAAACATCGATTTAAAAATACCACGGGCTGGAGACAGTGTTTTCGAAAAGTTCTTTTCCTACAACTGTTATGAAAAGTAGTGTATTTCTCATAGCTTACTTAATTTTAAAACGATGTATTGCTCATACTGTGAGAAATATTTTTTCTCACGGCACTTTGCCCACAATCAACAAAAATCGACAAAAACTAGTTGGCTAGGTAGTTGGCTGATGTTCATTTTTAGATAGTTATCAAAACTGACAGATTATAGAAGGTTTTTAAACTCTTCAGATAGTTTTCATTCATGCTTTCATAAAAATCGCAATTTCTATTGAATATTATTTCAATATGACATACTTACTCATAATAAATAATATGGATACTGACAATAGTGACGATTTTGATAATAATACTCCGCCAGAGATATTGGAAAAAGTTGCGAAAGTAACGTTGGATTTGTTGCCGGAAATTTCAAAAACAAGTATGAATTGGCATACGAAAAAATTATTTATGTCAAGAGGTAGGATACTTTAATGTTATTGCAGTTGAAGGAAAAAATAAATATTGAGGTATATTACTTGTATTTTTTAAATGTTTGCAGTTGTAGGAAAAGTATAGTGTGAAACATGTGGTGAAAGTACTTTTTCTCACTCGTGAGTTTGTGGGACTCGCCCTTCAGGCTCGTGCCACAAATTTCCACACTCGTGAGAAAAGTTGAACTTTCCCCACTTGTTGGACAAAATACTATTTCTTATTGGTTTGAATTAAAAAAATTATGGCATTTGATTGGTTTATATAATATGAGGGAAATTGTCAGCTGAATCGTTTTGGTGACCATATTGTGCAATTTTTCCTTCAATTAATATTTTCTATTCGCTAATTAAAAATATTTGCATTATGTCAATTACGTTCAAAAGCAAAGCATTTGGAAAACTTCCGATATAGAAAATGCAGAGGTGTCTTCTTCATACTGCCTCGCTTCAAAATGGAGCAAATTACTGATTTGAGAACCTGCATTTATTTATATAAATCATTACGAACGGATGAGAAGTAAATCTGACTACTTTGTTGATAGAGATCAAGTGTGATCTCGCGAACATAAAGAGCTTAGATATCGAAAGTTGTGTTAATTTAAGTCGGAGTTTTGTATCTTGAGTGAAATTTATCCGACCGCAAAGCTAGCAAAGCCTTTTAATAAACACATTATAAACAAAGATTATTTTCGAATCCTGAAGCTCTGTCGCCTCTTAAAATATAATTTATCGGTGAGACAGATGCTCCTTGAATAAATTTGATGTTAAACGTCTGAATGGTATTCGTAAATAAAACACGAACATTAAATGTCACGCGCAAAGAATTCTAGTTCGGTATTTTTGATACCTCGCAATGTCAGGAGATAAAAAAGTTCAACAGTAAATCCTTGTTCCTCGTCAACAATCTCTACATGTTGATATTTCCCAACCAACTATAAGAACCAAGGGAATCGGAGCAGAAGTGCGTGTTGAATTGGTGTTAATTCTGGAGTTAATAGATAGAAATGTAAATAATTTATTTCTTGAGGCTTATGTTGTCCTCAAATAGCGGTGCAAACCAAAATCGTAATGTAAGGTTCACTTAAGTCGTTAGGTGCAAATAACTGTTAAACAATTTCTATAGTGACTAAAGACACAATAGTCTACTCTACAAGAACTATTTTGGTAAATTTCTCTTCAAGGGCACCAAAAATTATGATCCAGGGCTCATTAGATTCGGAATGACATCAAGAAACTTTTGAAAAATTTGAAGGTGCGCTGGCAAAAATTGCAAAATTTATAAACAATTTAGTAAATGAATGATTGACAGCATTCAATCATTATATCGGTGCCGATGTCATCCTGAAAAACAAACATAGTTTTTGAATCAATTGCTGATATACGAAATTTGTAATTGAATTAAAAAAATTTTAAAAATCGATTATTGTAGAATTTACCAAAACATTCAAATCTGTCTTACTCTCACATTGTGTTATGAGCTCCAACAAAGATCTCCTTGAAAAATTTCATCTATATGTTACTTATTTTCTGAAAAATATAATTTTTGACAATTTGCTAATTTTGAAAAATGTGTTTCTTCAAGAAACAGAAAATCTATCTATCTATATTTGATAGGGGCTAAGTAAGTTTCAAGACGAGCCTAAATTGATGACGAATTCATTATTTTTCAAAAAACATACAAAAAAACATTTTTTCCATTTGTATCTGTTGCGTTCTTTTTGATGTCACTATATACTTCAGAATTATATGATTAGTTGTGAATTTTTTTAAGTACAAAAGACAGCGCTTATTCCTGCAAGAAAGTTTGATTGCGGTGGTGATTCATTCAGCTTTTGGAGGTTTTTCATTTCATTTCAAATTTTTTGAAAGAGAAAGCTTTGTTGAAATATTCATCTGTAGTTGTAAATGATAGTAGGAAATGAGAGCAGTAGGCAATTGATCAGAATTTCTATACTAGGACATATAACGAGACTTCAAAAACAATCACATACATTATATGAGTTGTAGCATTCATACCCTGAAATTGTTTTGGATCCTCGCCGTTTCACGTTTCCTCTTTTCATCAATATCGTGATCCACTCACTAGCACAGATATTATGTTATGGAGCGTAATCCGCACTTGAGTTGGGCAAACGTAAAAATTGAAGAGCCGCCGCGGCGGCGGAAAAATAAAGGGAGAAAATATCCGCGCGCCGTAATACGTAATACGACGCCCACCTAAAGCGGTCCGTGTTTGAGAAACTGATTAAAAATTCAGCCGCTAAGCCCTGGAAAGTGCCGCGAAACCTGATCGGAAGATTTCGCAATTATTTTTCTTTCTTTTCATTCAACATGTAGATGGATGGAAAACCGCATACGTTTTTCTCGTTTTTCGCTCCTTCGTTCGCGCCCGTACTTCGATAGGATTATGACATCGAGTACGTGTGGATGGTTCAGCTGCTGAAATTATGGGGACAGAGAGCCGCTACAGAGTGTATCAAAAACTGTTCTGAGCGACTTTATGATTTTGCGTTTTCATCATTTATATTACAATAAAAAAGACGAGACGTGCTATCAGTCCAGTGGGCAGGTCGTGGAAAAATAGTGTCACGACGAAAAATTCCCAGGTTGATGAAATTTTAGTTGTTTGTACACTTCCCGACAAATTAAAATAGGACACAGTCGATTACCGATCGGTACGGGTGCCTGTAATGAGTTTGCAAAGAAATATGAATCGAAAGGTACTTTAATCAAAGTTCAGTATTTGACAATACCATGTCTGACAACTTCCCTAGGTGATGTACACATATACAAAGTATTTCATAAAGAGCTAATACAATATCTATTACATCTCCCTTCTTCATATTCAAAAATAAATAAATAAAAATCGACCATAACAACAACTGAATTGAATTACATCTCATGCAAAATCTATGAACCGGTTAGGTTTTACTATTAATCTTCCTGACCTAGTTCGATACTGACCCAAACTATGAATCGAAAGGTACTTAAATCAAAGTTCAGTATTTGACAATACCATGTCTGACAACTTCCCTAGGTGATGTACACATATACAAAGTATTTCATAAAGAGCTAATACAATATCTATTACATCTCCATTCTTCATATTCAAAAATAAGTAAATAAAAATCGACCATAACAATAACTGAATTGAATTACATCTCACGCAAAATCTATGAACTGGTTAGGTTTTACTATTAATCTTCCTGACCTAGTTCGATACTGACCCAAACTATGAATCGAAAGGTACTTTAATCAAAGTTCAGTATTTGACAATACCATGTCTGACAACTTCCCTAGGTGATGTACACATATACAAAGTATTTCATAAAGAGCTAATACAATATCTATTACATCTCCCTTCTTCATATTCAAAAATAAATAAATAAAAATCGACCATAACAATAACTGAATTGAATTACATCTCATGCAAAATCTATGAACTGGTTAGGTTTTACTATTAATCTTCCTGACCTAGTTCGATACTGACCCAAACTATGAATCGAAAGGTACTTAAATCAAAGTTCAGTATTTGACAATACCATGTCTGACAACTTCCCTAGGTGATGTACACATATACCTACAAAGTATTTCATAAAGAGCTAATACAATATCTATTACATCTCCCTTCTTCATATTCAAAAATAAATAAATAAAAATCGACCATAACAACAACTGAATTGAATTACATCTCATGCAAAATCTATGAACCGGTTAGGTTTTACTATTAATCTTCCTGACCTAGTTCGATACTGACCCAAACTATGAATCGAAAGGTACTTTAATCAAAGTTCAGTATTTGACAATACCATATCTGACAACTTCCCTAGGTGATGTACACATATAAAAAGTATTTCATAAAGAGCTAATACAATATATATTACATCTCCCTTCTACATATTCAAAAATAAATAAATAAAAATCGACTATAACAATAACTGAAATGGTACTTTTCTACAGGGTACAACAACTGGTTCATAATATGTTTTCAACTTGATGTCAATCGGCTCGGAACAAATTTTTCCCATACTTGAGAACAAATCTTTAAAGTAATAATTTACTATATCACGACGAGTTTGTAATTTAATATCATCAATCGTTGCTCTATTTATTAAACCCAATAATTCAAGAGATTTCAAACCTAAAACTGGTTGAGATCCGTTAGTGGTCTCAACAATAACAAATTCCAATAGATACTTCTTGTTTTTGAATTCTATAAGTAATTCTGATATACCAAATGTTTTTATTATACTGCCTAAATAATTCGTTATTTTCAAATTACAAGGTTTCAGAATCACTGACCTATTAATTTTTTGAAAAATATGAAATGGTATAGCATTAACCAGGGCCCCAGTATCAATTTTAAAAATGAGGTTTCTATTAGAATTCAAACATTTCAAAGATACACACCAATCATTCTCACTGAATATTCAGTCACTCGTACCCAAAATATAACTGTCAGTTTTACCAGAATCAATAGCAGAGTGTTCAGAAATAGAATCATTATCTAGATGACAAATTTTACGTTTACGTTACGATTACAACGATTACATCTTCTATCTACTGCCGGACATTTCCTATGAGAAGCTTGGTAATCACACCTTGAACAATTTGCGGAAGCTGACAAACGATATCCCTTACTGGTGGAAAGAGATACTGAACCATCTCTTTCTTGGTAACTGAATCCGGTATTCTTTGGATAATCCTGGTATGTTCTCTGTCCTCCATTCCTGATTTCACACATTTCTCGCTCACTATCCTTCGTACAGATTAAATTACGGATGTGCTTCTCAGATTCTTCAGCTGCTTTACAGATTTCTATAGCTCTATCCAATTCAAGATTTTCCCCCCGAAGTAATCTATCTTTCAGTCTTTTATCCGCTATTCCACATACAATTCTGTCTTTTATCAAACTGCACTTCAAATCGCCAAAATTGCACGATGCTGCCATGGATCTGGAATGAGTCGAAATTTTCTCTGTCTAATTGTATCCGAGTATTGAATTTATGGCGTTCAATACTCACATTCGTTTTTGGAATGAAATATTTCTTTGTCTTCTTCTGCCATCCCTAAGGTGTTCCATATTTCGCGAGCTCCATGTCCAATGATATGCAATAGAATTGCCGCCTTCACCTTATCAGCTTTAGAATCGCAACCAGAAGCTACCATATACAATTTATAAGCTGCTTTAAATTTCTTCCAGTTGAGCGCCGGGGATATTGTATTAGCTCTTTATGAAATACTTTCTATATGTGTACATCACCTAGGGAAGTTGTCAGATATGGTATTGTCAAATACTGAACTTTGATTAAAGTACCTTTCGATTCATAGTTCTTTGCAAACTCATTACATGGCGCAGTCGGTAGGATAGAGCTAATACAATATCTATTACAGTGCCTACCTTATCTGGAAGTGGTAATTTGCAATGCGAATCAAGCTTGATGTTGGAGATCAGTTTTGAAAAGAACTGTATTCAATATTTGCAATCATATAGAATGTGCCGATGTATACAGGATATCAGATTTACATGAGTAAATTGATGCAGTTGTGCATTGATTTGGGGTGGGGTTGGGTTTATGTTGAAGATTTCGTATGATTATGTTCACAAATTTCAACATTAATGCAATAAAATTAGTCATTGAAAACAATGACTCTCGATTGATGATACTTAGGACACCAGCAATTGAATTATGAGACTCCATAATCAATTTGTTGATAGTGCCCATGAAAATGTCCTTGTTACGATATACTTTCAGTCATTGAAATTTGGGATTAATAGTTGATTAATTAGTTGATTAGTAGGAATCTGGTTGTTGAAAAATCAATACTCTCTAATTAGAATAATGAAAATTGTCTAGTAACAATGATTTTTTAGTTAATCACAGGTGGTGTTTGATATTTGGACTAATTTTATTTTCTGTGCGAAGTGCAAACCATTTGAATGTGAAATTTGTTCAAAACCATCTCTTAACATCCATACCTATATCTACCTGAAAAATAATGATTTCAACAATGCATAAAAACATATTACCAATTTAACTGAAAGCTAAATTTCTAGGAGAATTTTCAAGTTTTCCTGCGTTAGGTATTAGGAATTTCATCTGTCAATATCGAGAGAAATATATATTTCTCTCGTGATGTTTCAGAAGGTATTGCTCGATATTGAGAGAAAATGACGATATTGAGATTTCATTCTCATTGAATGTTTGTATGAAACTGAATTTATGAATACAATAAGACGAATCACAGGAAGGTTTTACATTACAGTGTGAATTCAAATTTCATTCTGAAATTCAAAGTGATATTCCACCGAATAATCACAAAGTACATTTGAATTCTGCATTTGTTGACTGTTAATACAGTACAGTTCATGTGAACTTCAATTATATTTCATGTGATTTTACTTCTGGAAAACACAAAATTTATTTCAATTTACAGAAACAGCATAGTAAATTTACACAGCAGATCAAGTAATTTTCCAAAAAAATTTAGTTAACTTCCACAACGAATCGTGTTATTATCCATAACCATTTCATAGATTTTCCATAACAAATCCAGTTATTTGCTATGGCGTTTTTACAGTATTCATAATGTAACTGATACATAACTAACTGCGATTTCACATGATTTTATGTTGGTTACAAAAAGGCCAACGTACAATTATGAGATTTCACATCATCTTTTTTATCAGTGCATGTTTCTCTAGAGAATCAATTCCCATGATTAAAAAAGAGGAAGTCCTGTATATAGAAAATTCCTTGCACATCTTTCAATATAAAACTTAATTTGCCATTATAAGTGAGCAACCGTAACCCAAATTTGAAATAGTTAATATTGATCGGAGTTACTCGTCGAACAAATATTTATCGATAGGTAATTCAATTATAACACTTGAACGTCTAAAAAAATACGATGCTTCTATTATCGCGTCGGAAACAATTGTCACTTCTAATCAAACAATATAGTTTTATCGCTTATCATATACGTGTATCGACAGACTCGAACTTCTCTTATCGACCGAGTCGTTTTCGTAATAGATTAATAGAAACAACTGCAAGAGCGCCGCCACATAAGAGCAAGGGGGGACGGCCGCCCCCCTGGATTTTAGCCTTTTTGGTCTAGACGCGAACTTCTCGTACGGCAAACAACAAGGTAATTATAGTATTTTTAATTCATTCATTGTTTTTTAACAGCGTTATTTGTCGGTGCTTTTGCACAACTACTTACCTATAGTAAAATCATGGATATCCGGAATGTTAAATCCTCAAGCAATATCGAGGATAGATCGAATAATGGAAGTCCACCGAAGAAAAAAAAAGGAGTCAACTAATATAGCAAGATCCCAGGGCCGTCAGACGTTACCTGTTTTTAAACGAACGAAATGTGTACGATTGAGTACTGTTAGTTTTGTACTATGTCCGCATGCCTACCTGCTAGCTTGGCCAGATGACCATTTTTCAGATATTAGGGAATCAAGGTACGTAAAAACATTACTTACTTTAGTTGAATCGCCAGTCTACAAATATATTTCTGTAACGCCTGGTGGGTTTGTGGACAGTGTCGCTGGCATCCACGTCGGAGCTCCGAGTTCAAATCTCATCTCCGACAATTTTTTATTTATTTTTTAAACCCAGCCAGACGCGCCACACTAGGGTCAGCCATCTCGGTTGGAAACGGCATCGACTCAGGGTGGATTTTTGTTCAAAAAGAAATTTGACTTGAATAAGTTAAGTTCATTTATGTTTTGTGGAGCTTTAAAGTTTTGGTCCATAGAAAGCTTGTGGCACTTTCGAAATCATTTCAGAGTGATATTCTACAAAATATATATAAAAATCAGCCATACAAATTTAAGTTAAGTAACTCTTATTTTCAGTTACCTTTCTCACCTGGTACCTGCCCAAGTGTCACAGAGCGAACTCCACAAGCACGCAGGTATTAAAAGACTTGGGTTCTGAGTGGTGTCTCATGTACATTTAATACCTGCTTGTTTGTGGAGTTCGCTTTGTGACACCTGGGCAGGTACCAGGTGAGAAAGGTAACTAAAAATAAGAGTTACTTAACTTTAATTTGTATGGTTGATTTTTATATGTATTTTGTAGAATATCACTCTGAAGTAATTTGTGGAGCTTTAAAGCGCCTGACAAAAGTTCCTGTCTATGGAAAGCGTCTGCCACTTTTGAAATTACTTCAGAGTGATATTCTACAAAATATATATGAAAATCAGCCATACAAATTTAAGTCAAGTAACTCTTATTTTTAGTTACCTTTCTCACAAACAAAATCTGTCCCCTTGAAATTTTTACTGGCGGCGCCCATGGAAACAAGGCAGCGCGATCATAATGGATCACTTTATAATATTTGACAGGTGAAGATGTCGGCGAAATCCAATAGCGAGCTGTCATGGGCGAACGATGATCGATCGGGGCGGTACCGTATCAAAGGCGTTTTATCATAAAGGTATGTTTTCGCGTTATCGCGTCGAACAAATATTATTTCGGCCAAGATTCGGATGCCATTAAATCGAATATAGCGATAACCAATCGTATCGGCGTAATATTATTCGCTAATGTTGGCCCAATAAAGTGGAGCACGAGGTAAGTGGCAAGTGGACGTACCTCTACGTCTATAGTGCAAATCCTCAAATTGGCTGCTGATGGATGGAATTATCACTGGATCTATCTAAAGCATTTGATACAGTAGATCACGAAATTTTTTTATGTAAATTATTCAAAACCGGGTAGAGGTCCTGCACATAAATGGTTCCAAAATCATGTATCTGAGAGAAAACAATATGTTTGCATGGGAAATGGAAAAAGTTTGATAGGGAACATAATATGTGGTGTGCCACAAGGTTCAATTCTTGGGCGTATTTTATTTCTCATATATTTCAATTCAATTTCCAATCTTAATTTCCATCGTGAGCTCAAATTATTTGCGGATGACACGATGATACATCGTTAATTAATTTTGGGAAAAATTGCAATGAAATAATCCAAAATATTGAAGCTGATTTTAAAATTATTCCCTTTTTGTTAAACAATGAGATGAGATGACTATGAATATTGATAAATATTCCTTTATGTTTTTGTCAAGACATACAGCAAATTCGTCAGTTTTCAACGAGAAAAATATAATGTGTTAGTTATAAATTTAGGTCCCTATTATAATTACTATTTATGTTTCTTGGGATCAATAATAGTTATTTATGCAACAAGTGCAAAAAGTGAATGTTTATTGCACTCGGCGTGAAATTGTCCGACGAGGCCGTTAGGCCGAGTTGGACAACACGTCGAGTGCAATAAACAATTTTTGCACGAGTTGCATACAACATTTTTTCTACGTTCATGCAAAAAGCAAAAAATGATTTATTGAGGTGCGGCACTAGGTGTAGGAAAATGAAAAGCGCAACTTGAATACTTTATTATTAATATCGATTTGCATTGAAACAGGAACTAATACGTTACGAACAATTTAACTCAAACTTTATTTTTACCCTCAATGTTGAAAGTGAATGAACAATTGGTGCAAATTTCAATATGAATATTTCGTAGTGAAGTACCTATTGCCAATCTCACAGAATATCTGCTAAATATGTAGTAGGTTTAAACGTTTATGTTTGTCATGATGACAGCACGTTGAAGTAGAATGACAGATGAGTGCAATAAAAACTTTATTGCACTAGTGCAATAAAGAACTTCTTTTTCCACTGAATATAGTTCAATAAAGTTTTGCTTTTTGCATGAATGTAGAAAAAGATAATTAATTATTAGTGAAAAGAAATCAGAATGAAAGTATAAACCTGTGTAATCACTGATGTTTGTGAAAACATCAACAATATTCAGACTCAACTAACGCTTGCAGTGCCAAAATAAGATCAGAATCACTCTGAATGATCCACCTTGGTATAACGCAGCCCTAATTAGAGATGTGCGTGGAAAAAATTCATTTTGGAAAAGGTTCAGAAAATCTGGTGATGTAAGATTTCAGGAAAAATATGTCTACTCAAGATCCCATGAAAATATTGACTCAAAATATATACCCATCAGTGTTTAGATGAGTCTAGACCATCAATAAGTTAAAAACTGTTATTCCGTCAACCCTTGTACGAGCTTGGGAAGACGCAGCCCTTGCCTTTCAACGTGTGGTGCCATGCACGAATATTAGTATCTTCATAGTGCCTTCATAGATTTGAGGAAAGCTTTTGACACCGTAGACCACTCTATATTACTCATAGCACTAGAGGATATGGGAGAAATAGGTATACCACACAATTTTTCCAGAAGTTATTTATTAAATATACGGCAGAGAGGAAAAATTGATGATATAATGAGAGACGAAATCACATCGTGTGGCGTAACACAAGGAACGGTGCTAGGACCAACTCTGTTCAACTTCTTCCTCAACAATCTATTCCTGTTGAATAATCACAAAGACGATGACTGGTTCAATTTGAAACTTCCACTGGAATACGACTTAAGCCGGACAAAGAAGACTATATAGACTATAGAGTATAGCAATAAATGTTGATGAAACCAATCAGTAGCTATTATATTATTATGTACTTGCCAGAATATGATATAGCAATATCCGACATTGCCGTTATTAAGCTGGTCATTACTGATCATTACTTAGGTCCGAAACTCTTTCGCTTCCTGCCTGATTCACTAAAAAGAGAAACAAACCCAAGAATTTTTTTTTTTTAATCTGAAATTCTGTTTAACACATAATCCCGTTGTAAAAATACACGAGATGATAGGAAAATAAATGCAAAGAATCTTTTCCCAGTTTTCTATTCCGTTCTATAGATGTTAACATCGTTACATTATTATATTTTGACATTTTTACAGAATCAGATTTCATATCAAAACATTTCTAGATATTAATTAATAAAACACTGTGTTTCATTAATTAATGATGATGTATGATCAAAAAGAGTATTTGCTTTTACTTCAAGTTAATGCTCCATGTTGTAGTTTTCACTTCGAAAAATCAAAGCATTTACTCCACATAATTCTTGAAGTAACACTTAAGTAAGTACTAGTAGCAATTACTCTAACTTTGCTTTATTTATACCCCCTCTCCTTGAATCAATTTTTTTTGTTCCTTCCACCCCCTCTCCCGAAAAAAATTCAAAAAATCCCGAAAATGAGTCAAAAATAGTCCTGAACAGTAATATATTTTTTGTTTTTTTTTTTAATTTTTATTTTCCAATTTTTTTGATTTTTTTTCATTTTTGAAAATCCGCGGACACGCGCACAGCCTAAACGGGGGGTCGCATCAAAAAAAGTTGTTCTTTATAATCTTCCTAGAATGAGCTCCCATGGTCCCTAGGGCTATTTAAAAAAATCTAAAAAAATTATTTCACCCCCTCAAATCCAAAATTCTTTTGCCCCTCCGCCCCTCACCCCGAAAAAAAAGTCAAAGATACTATATTTTTTGTTTTCTTTAAATATTTTTCCTTCTATTTTTTTCAATTTTTTTAATTTTTTTTTTGAAAATCCGCGGACACGCGCACAGCCTAAACGGGGGGTCGTATCAAAAAAAGTGCGGAATACAAATCTTTCTAAAATCATCCAATGGTGTGCCAAGGGCTATTTAAAAAAAATTATTTCACCCCCTCAAATCAAATCGCTCTTTCATTATAATACTTTTTTGTTAATAATTAATGTCCTATACCTATCTCTATTTGTTTTCGAAATAAAAAATAATTTGTGTTAAATATGGTCCAAAACATTATAGGTTGGACAAATTCGAAGTATTTACTTAACACCAAGAAATTGACTCCATATCATACAGGGCATGCTAAAATTACTGTTATTTCCATAATGCATTAAAGTGGTCAAAAGTTAATTTTTTCAAATGAAACCCCCTGTATATTACTCGATAAATTGAAAGATGATGAAAAATGCTTCAAGATGATATATCATGCCCCTATACCTAAATAATCAACTTTTCTTAATAAAGCCGTTTTTGTGGAAAAATAGTTATTTATGCATTTTTCATCATCTTTCAATTTATCGAGTAATATACAGGGGGTTTCATTTGAAAAAATGAATTTTTGACCACTTTTATGCATTATGGAAATAACAGTAATTTTAGCTCGCCCTGTATGATATGGGGTCGATTTCTTGATGTTAATTAAAAACTTCGAATTTGTCCAACCTATAATCAAAATATCAACTTTTCATGAATTGAGAGTACTGATGTACTAAAGTTCAATTAGGGCTATGTTTTGGACCATATTTAACACAAATTATATTTTATTTCGAAAACAGATAGAGATAGGTATATGACATTATTAACAAAAAAGTATTATAATGAAAGAGCGAATCAAAAAATGAGTTAATATACGGGGTGTTCTATTTAAAAAAATAAAGTTGCTAGTTTTTTTGATAGACGTGGCAACGCCGCAAAGCTGAAAATATTTTAGATCGATAGATCAGGTAACAAAATGTAAGATGTGAAATTTTCAGGGAAATCCTGCTTTGCGTTTACCATACACGTCTAACCAACCATCGACCGTGAGACACGCTGTATAGAAGTCAATACTGCAGTAATTACTAATGTTGTCAAGTATTTCCTCCATTTGGGAGTGTTTGGTGTAGTTTTTAAGAAGCTACTCATAGACCAACTTCATATCTTCAATGGAAAAGGTGTTATGTTTTTTTATAAATTATGGTAGGAAAAGGAGGGAAATGTATGAACGAAGAACGTATGGGGAGGTACAATATAGAAAATTATTTCGGTTAGTCAATTATTTTAGCTATATTGCTACTATTAAGCTCTGTATTTTTTAATGTTAAACGGATAGCAGAGCTTAGGAAATTATATTCAGACGAGGGGAGCAGCTTTATCAAATTTAACGAAAATGGAGGTATTTTCTTGGCATTCTTGCACGGAAAAAAAAATATAATAGTAGCAAGTAAAATTTGCATAACACCAAGTGAAAATTTGCATACTATATGGGACAAGATCACGCTTTATTAGCCATTAAAAAAATTAGATTCCTGAATTTGATCACTTGCTGTTATTGATGTAATTTCAGGAACGCAATGTAACCTAACGATATTAAACT
Organism: Chrysolina oricalcia; assembly: GCA_944452925.2. Taxonomy (NCBI): domain Eukaryota; kingdom Metazoa; phylum Arthropoda; class Insecta; order Coleoptera; family Chrysomelidae; genus Chrysolina; species Chrysolina oricalcia. The sequence continues at coordinate 57,138,014 of OX101821.2, read as the reverse complement.
CTTCACTAGAAGCAAACTTTTTATTTTATTAGCCTCAATCTTACGTTTTATTTGCAGTAGGTGCTCAGTTTGATAACTACTAGTGACAAATAAATTTACTTTGAGTAAGATTATTCTGGACTTTCATTGTCTAAAAAAGAACAAAGAAAAATTCAATTCTCTGCAATTTTTAAAATTAAAAATTGCAGAGAATTGAAGTTTTCTTTGTTCTTTTTTAGACAATGAAAGTCCAGAATAACCTTACTCAAAGTGAAACATTGTCAACCACTTTCAAACAAAAATAAATTTACCATTGATGAAGAATGATTTACTCTCAAATAACTCATATACTTAAATCTACTAAAAAATATATTAGTTGCTACTATACAGTATTCTACTGCAGCAACATTTTTAGATTATTACAGTAATTTTAGTTTACTTGGCATTATCAAAAGACTCACTTGTGGGTAGTTTATTATTGTCTTACCTTTAATAGCTTTCATTCCATCATTGGTATCAGAATACAACGGACTCAATTGAAATATCCACTTGCCCTCAGTTTACAGTTATTAGTTCTTCAAAGAAGGATCATTTGTTTTTTATAAAGGCTTATTTTCAACACTTTCATTTCATTCTTGAATTTGAAATGATATGAAAGGTTCGATTGCAAGCAATGATTCAGTTTAAACTATGAAAAAACGTACTTGCATGGCATATACAGGCTAGAACTACTCAAGAAAAACTGGAGAAAGAGATTGCAGTTCCATGACAACATTTTTTCGTGAACTATAAGTTCATGTGGAAAGAAGTACAAATCATTTTGACGGTTCTTTTAAACAAATCATCGCCTCTGGCCATACCCTTACTGGATCACCCAGTACAGCCTGTTTCTTAATTAAAAATTTTGGAACTTTGTTGAATCTGTTTGTATTCATCAGTATGAATGCTAATGCTAATCTCTTTATGCATAACATGATGTAGAATTAGATCGTTCTGAAAATTGGAAATAAAAGATGCCTAATGAAGAAATGAAATAAAAATATATCCATTTTTAATATTTTTATTGAAACAAAACTGTTGTTCAGTTTTTTGGGAAAATTATCCTGATTCTATTATACATAAGATGTCAATATTCTAGAAATGTTAGGTAAAATTCCACATTCTACATACCAACAAGTAAAATAATAAATCAAACTAACACTATTCACACAACTCACAACAGTAATAATAGTATAATTCCGGCACACGAAGTAACACGCCCACATACAACTTCTAACTCAAATGCTGGAATTGGAATGAGGCCAGATTTGCGAAAACGTTGATGATCAGTGCAACGGTTACTACCGATTGATCCCGAACTGGTAGCATATCAACAAGTAGACGAACAGTTTCATTATCGTAGGAACACCTAACTCTATTGCAAATAAACTGTTGTATTATGCCTGTAACACGAGTCTCTGTTGTTATGATATACTTTTCAGAAACCCAAAGTAGATAAATATGAATATACACTTTTCCAGCGCTAGTAAAATATTGACCTGACATTATACAAAGTGAATTATCTAATGTTCAAAGCACTTGCTGTATGTAAACAATATTATAGCTACAAGTTCATGCGTTCAGATTACTCATTTTTTTAGAGACAAAAAGTATTTTTTTTTAATATAGGTATTCATTTTCTTACCACAGTCGAAAAAAAGTCAGGAAAACGTTTTACTTGGACCATTTTTTTCCGTGTGGTATACGCTTCAGCGAGTGATTCAGCTGCTTTCTCTTTTTCTGCTTTGATTGTTGGAGTTTGCCGTTCGTCAAAAAGTATTTTACAATCTTCCAACAATATAACGAATGTCATCTGATGATCTACTTCCACATTTTCAGCAACCTCGGCACTTGGTTCAACACTATCATTACTCTCACTCATGATTATTAAGTAGCACAGAGCAAACAACAACAATCGAACCAATTTGAGGTTAATCACATCCTAGTATTTACTACTAATTTATACTTCTAACCTAAGTCAACACTTCCCATTGAAGAATTTACTTTATGTAAAACATTATACTCCACAAAATACTAGGAAGTAAAAGCTCTTGAAGTACAAGCAAATACTCTTTTTAATCATACCACCCAATATTTTCGTCAGCGTTTTAATTAAAATCACTACGTTTCCAAGCCATTTTGACCTGTAACTCAACTGATGATGAGCATTTCTATGATCGAAAACATGGTTTTGGTAGAATTTTGTTGATACAACCCTCTTTTTAACAATTTATTGTAAAGCTTTGTTGACAGCAGCTCCTCTTCCTTCCCTAGGGTTCAAATATATATTGTGGAGACGACTTCGACTTTTATACTGAAACGCCACTTTGGGATTGGACTACTTCCGTCATATGTTTATTATTGTTTGATTGAAATTCATAACCACATCCATTGCTATAACAGACACAAACACTCAGAAAATTTTCTTAGTAAATCCGACAAAAAAAGTAGGTTGAGTTAACAGTGGTAAGATCTCTATTTGGTAGACCTTAAATTATGTTAATATAACAGTTGTTATACTATTAGTTGGTCACTTGTATATTATATCCTATAGATACAATAACTTTTTTATTGTGATAATAGAAGGGTCCGTCAAATGAAAACGGTCGATTTCTTTAAATAGTACAGAAAAACTGTTATTGTAATAAAATGCTTGTGAAGTTGCATGGGGTTACTGTTACGTGTATATACATCACACTGTTGAATCAACAATCAGTGCTTTTCATAAAAAGTAATTGTTGTATTGATAACAGAGGGTTACTGTCAAATAAACAACTGATAGATATTATTTCTTGACAAATATTTTATTGCATGAACAGAAAAATATTTTTTTTTAAAGTGTTCATAAATTCCCACCTGAAAGAAAACAACCACGTCTAAAAGAAGTGACGACTGACTTATAATCGATTCTGCCTTTTGAAAGAAACACAGTACATAGTACTGATACGTAATAATAATAATAATAACGTAATAATACAGGTGTTTTATAAATAAAACTATAAACAAAAAACTTTTTAAACGAACGCAATGCACTATACTTTTATCAACTTCCCGTATTCCACTGAGCCCGAACAATATTTCCATTTTTCGTTTGTATTGTATGGATTTCTTCCCAACACCACCATAATAACTTGGTGAACAAGGACACTGCAAATTCTAAACTCACGAATTACGAAGACACGAATTCTTTGAAAAGTGAAATGACTTATATGAACCACAAAAGTTACAATCGGTCTATTATCGGTGCAACTCGGTTGTTTCCGCTTGCAGTGCTTTTATTATTTCATTTCAATTGCTCTTGTTAGAAGGCAGACAATCACATTGTAAATTTAATATTCCTTGGTTAAAATTCACAGAATAATTTTGTCAATGCAACATTCAAATTGTCGATGTCGATTTTTTGTTTGAAATAATGAAAGACTGTTCTGGTGACGGCATATTTTTATACATAATAATGTATACTGTTGGGTAAACCAGCTACCGTATAGTCTATATAAATTGTTACCATTAGATGCAGAGTGATTATTTTGTTCCATTTATGGAATTATTATTGATGTTTGACTGTAATTTACTGTCAGGATAATAAAAAAATGCGATGTATATAATATATTCTTATACTCACAATAGAGGTTTTATGGTTCCGAAAACAATATAAGATTTAACGATTACAAAAAAGGATTTGTTGTACGCACAATATTTTTCATAGTGTGAATTTTATTTTTGTTATGTTAATAGATATTATACTTTAAACTGCTCATAAAAGTACCTCTGTTAATAATACATAGGAAATTTTCTGAGTGAAGATTTACCCAGCTATTCTATCAGAAATAACGCTTAGCTCATCAACCCTAGATTTCGTCTCAGTACATTATAATAAAATACAAACAATTTGAATATATGTAATAAGGTCCCCAAATCAATCATAAACCTCAACTCAAATCGCCAACAAAAAGCTCGTGTCGATTGGTGCAAAGAATTATGGAAAAAATACAATCGCGGTGCTTCAGACGTCTATAAGATCGTGACAGGCGACGAATCGTGGATCTATATATTAATCCTTTATTTAGTCTAAGACTAATGTACATTTATAAATAAATAAAATAAAATATAAGTCACTTAATTAGATAAAAATACAATAAAAATAAAAACAGACAGCAAGAAACATATCAGTCAACAAATAAAATAAAAGAACGATAAATAAATATCAAAGTCAAGGCTTGCACTCATTCAGCATGATGTTCTTTAATTTAACTTTAAATATAGGTAGCGACTGTGCGTTTTTCAGGTCATCCGGGAGGTCATTAAAATTACTCAATCCTTTGAAAAAAACTGAATTTTGTGATTTCATTGTTTTAACAGGCTCAATGAATATATTATTTCTCGATCGGGTGTTATAATCATGGTGTTCAGAAACAAAGGATATTTTTCCCTCAGATAAGTTGGGGCATCACCTGTTCTTATTTTGAATATAAAAATCATGGTTTGATAGAATAATGCATATGAACCCGAAACTAAACAACAATCAACTGTATGGATCTTTCAAGACGAGCCAAATCCAACAAAAGTTGTTCGCGCACGAAGCAATTCGAAACAAATGGTCTCCTATTTTTTCGGAATAACTGAACATGTCTTCACAGTTCCTCTAAAGTAACGTAGAACGATCAATCCTGAACTGTACACCAGCATTTGTTGGCCAAAAGTGTTCGAAAAAATCATTCTCTACCACGACAATGCAAGCTCTCACACATCAGCTCAAACAGAAACGTTTTAGCGCAGTCAAGTCATCCGCCGTACAGTCCTTGTTTGGCACCCATTGATTTCTTCTTATTCCCGTAGATCAAAAATAAATTGCGAGGTCAACGTTTTTCGGCGCCTGAAGAAACGGTTGATGCGTTCAAATCACATGTTTTGGAGGTACCCCAATCGGGATGGAAAAAGTGCTTCGGAAATTGGTTCAAACACATCCAAAAGTGTATTGATCCTAATGGAGAATACTTTGAAAAACAGTGAAGCCATTTCCGATTATAAATATTTGTTTGTCTGTCTAAAAACTTAAGTATCAATGCTCGTACAAATGAATATCAATTACTTTGCTTATTTGAGCTCAGGTGATTTTTTAAGTGCCCAATTTATGAGACTGAAAACAGATATTTGAACATCCTACTCAGAGGTTTTTGCCGTAAACAAGCGAACACTTTGAGGTTATACAGTCCTGTGAAAGACGTGTTTAACGTCTTCACTGCGTGTCATTTCGAACCGTTCAAGTGTGCCACATCAAAGCGAACCTCAGAACAAAGTAGGACGTTAAACTCACACTTTCGTTCCTCAATTAATTTAAGTTTTACAAAACTTTGTCGTCTAATCCCCACATGTCAGACTAATTATTTAAGGCAGAACCGAAATAGCGCTCTTCCTCCACGTCGGGGATTAACTTTATAGCATCTGTAACTTTTTTAATGTTAGTAATGTCGTGGTTCTTAGCTATGTGTACAAGCCATTTTCCACGGGCGTAGGCTACAAAATCAATTAGATTGGCCCTAAAGAATTTTATCACAAAAGATCGAAATAATTATTGTGACGTGATACAAACCAATAGCTTCAACAACTTCATTAATTCATGATTAATTTTCATCAGAGGAATAGTCATCAGTAAGATGCAAAATACTTACACTCAGAACGCTAATTCAATATGTCAATATGTTGATGAAATATAGGTGCAGGCACACATCAAGCGATATGAATAATATTATACTTCGTACTATTGGTTTTATGGAAGGAAATTACAGTTAGCATAAACTATCTGAATCTCACAGTAACTATAAGATAACCTTCGCAAATTATATGACCTGTCAAAATTAAATAAAAAGCGCAAAATACTTATTGTTAAAAGTCTATAGATAATAACATTGTGACCTTTAAACTGTAAATATGTACCACGACGGCATGCTAATTGATTCAGTGCATCAATATACATTTTTGTATGATAAATCCGAGATCAGTGTCAAGAAAAAAAGGAGGCATTTTGTGCGATTTTTCGCTGAGAAAATATTTGATTTTCAAGATTTAGTAGGCCATAACTTGAAAGTATAAGAGATCCCCACAAAATTCTTTCGTATTCGTGTTCGGAAGATAAAACTACGTAAGTAACACTAGTTTTCTCTGTTTCGAGAAAAAGCCCGATAAATTGAATAAAGCGAGGACTCAAAATTCTTAAAGTAAACTTAAGTTTAATGACTGTTACATATGAAAAAGCGGTGTGCATAAATCCGCCTTTACACATAATAAAGTCAAGTAACAACCGAAGTAAAAAGAAAGATACGGTAATCTGATGAAGTATATGATTAAATTCATGCAAATAATGATATTTTTGGAAACCGTAAGGGTTTTGTTCAGCAAGGACTATAGACTACCAATCGTTTTAGTGATTATTAGGTCTTAGGTCTTTATTTTCCATTACAGATGTACAAAGAACAACGCCCTGATATCATTCCTAAGCAGAGAAAGATAAATCAAAACTACAATATTATATGAACATATTTTAACTTAAAAATTGCTATTCAAGTTATATATCCATATCTTATATCATTATAATCAAAATCACAGCAGAAAATTCACCAAAATATGTTAGTTTATCTGTTCTTTCATGTTTGTCTGTCTGTCTGAATTTTTCATTTCCTTTTGAGACCAACTCCACCAACGAAGTTCAAGTATTTGGGAATTGAATTATAAATTCGCAAAATTTGATACGAGAATTCTCTTCTAAAAATCGTTGTTCTGTGAATGGGGGGAGGGTTATTAGATACTCCTTTGAATATAATGTTAATTTTATTAACTTCTTCCAAAGCCTCTCAGAGTTTGGATTTCACTTTCTTGTTTAAGAACTGCTTGTTGTTATAAATTAATATCCTGATGTTCATTTAGGCTATTCGACGGATATAGCAACTATGAGATTTGTTTCTCAGTTCATCGTCCATTATCAGTCCCAAATTCCTAGATTCTATTGGTTGTTTTATGTGCATTCATATTCAGCCAATGATCTTTAGATTTGCCAACTAGTGTAGAGATGTCACTGCGCACTGTCCAAATCTTTAGGAAAAAATGTGTAATTCACTTGGGTATCATCCGCATAGTAGTTTATTTTGCAGTGGCTGATGCACTCTCAATATCGAATATATAAAGGGCAAATATTAAAGGACTAATATTGATCCCTGAAGAACACCCGTAGATATCTGTATTCCAAATATCGTTTGAACCAAATTTTGAATGCCTGTGGTTTCAAAAAAGAATTCGGTACATTCAGGACGTTGCCAAATGGTACAATATTATGCTTGAAAATGTCTCTCCGACGTTAAGGTATCGTATCATATTTTTCAGCCCATCTGCTCTAAAGGTTACTTTACTCTCCAGGTGTTTTATTCATCAGTATTTTGTGAAGAAAGCATATCATATGATGTTTCCTCGCGTCGGTCATAAAACTATCCGCGGGAGGAAAAGCATGATTTTCCTCCCTTGGTATGTAAATAGCTATTTTGTGATTATAGTTGAGTTGATTGATTATGGTTATGATGAATTGATTGTTCATGTTTATAATAATACTTTTAATGCTTCGTGAAATAGTCTAATAAAATTCCACTCGTGATTGAATTTATCTCATAAGTCTGTCTTTTATTTCTGAACTCAACTGAATTGTATTGAGAAAACACCACTCGTCCTGCGGACTCGTGGTGTTTTCTCGAAGCAAATCAGTTCTGTTCAGAAATGAATTGACAGACTTATCGCGAAAATTCAATCACTTGTGGTATTACTACTGATAATTAATATTAAAACCGAAACAGTTGAAATGCAATCAGTTTCTTTCGTTTGTTCCAGGGAGCAGATCTCTGTCTGATCCTATCAAAACGGAGTCTGGAGTGTCGGTCGAATCATCGGAAGGCGACGACGGCAAAAACGACAAGAAGAACAAAAGACAAAGAAGACAACGTACTCATTTCACTAGTCAACAATTGCAAGAATTGGAAGCCACTTTCGCCAGGAATCGGTATCCCGATATGAGCACCAGGGAGGAGATTGCCATGTGGACGAATTTGACTGAGGCTCGAGTTAGGGTGAGTGCTAAAATATATATATTTGTATACAAGGCAGGCAATTGTATTTTTGCAAGTGTGAGTAATGTTTGAAGGTAGAGGCATTTCTCCATGACTTATACTTGAGGGAAGATCATTCACATATAATAGAAATATAAGTGGTCCAAGAACGCTACCTTGAGGGATACCCCATAATTTGCCTCTAATCAGTTGAGAAGAAAAGAATGTGTCGCTCTCTTATCCAATATATGATGTTTCCTTCACTTCATATAAAGTTAGCAGAACATTTTCTTCACAATGAATTCCTAGAAAGACGTAGTAATTTGTAGATACCGAGATAGTGAAAGGAGATAATTACGGAAGTTTTTAAGTACAACTAATTAACAGGAGAAAAGCGACAAATTCTAGGTACTCCAGAACTGAGAATAGATAGAAATTAGGGAATTTGTTTCCCTAACTTCATATGAGGTAAGCGAAAGAACGCATATTTTAAAAAAGAGAGCGAAAATGGAATATTTATCTTCTACGTCATCGACCATTTTAGTTGGTTTATCACTGCGGCAAACACCAGAAATACCTAGTATTAAAACGACCTGAAAGGAAATCAATGACGATATTTAGTAATTTAAAAAACACATGAAACAATCATTAAAAATCTACCTTCAACCATCTAAAAGGTTTCATCATCTGCCCTTCTTATGAATTGATTAACTTCCTACGGGATGAAAACCTTAGATTTCTTAGGATGGTTACCAACTGACATTTTTTCAAATATGTAACCAACCTGGTAAATTCCTTGAAATCCACGTTTTCTTTAACATTATGGGCCAGTTTCAGGGGCCTCAGTTGAACTCCAGATAACTATTATTTTAGATGACTGATCTGGAGCTTGGGTCTGGAACCTGTAAAACTGGCCCCAAGTGTTGCTTTCAACATTGAATATATTTGTCAACAACTGTCACTTTAGAATATTTGTCAACAAATGCCATTTTATTTCCATATTTACAGTAATTACTTGATTTGGAAAAACATTTAAAGCCAGTTCATCACTATTTTTCATATTAATCTAAGCATATTACTTAGAAAGTTACTTATGACATCTACGGTCACTAGTTGAAACTTAATTTGACACGAACCAAGGAATCTAAAGTTAGATGTTTATCTACTCAAGTAACTTTCTGTTATATACTGCCTTGTCTTCACGGTACTAATTTTTGAGTGGATTCGTTTTGATTTCGAGAGCATCATAAATCCTTTCTGATGAGTGGGTGACCACGAAACAGCTGGCAAAGGTTGGAACTCTCGGAATCAAATCGAGAAATACTCTTTTCACATATTACTTAGTTGAGAAAAATATATTTTGAAATTTGTAGAAAATAGCAATTTATGATACAAGTTCGTAAAGTTTTTTGTATGAGCGTGAAGTTTGTTGAATGAGGCGCAGCCGAGTTGATGCTTTTACGCACATGTGATTTTTTTACGCACTTGAGCGAAAAAGCATCACTTTACGCACTGTCAGCAGTGCGTAAAAGCTTAGTTTACGCACTGTCGTAGAAAAATAGTTATTTTTGTATCTAGTGCGCGAAATGCTACTTTGGTGATCGAGAACTGATTTTTTTTAACGAGGCGCAGCCGAGTTAAAAAAAATAGTCGAGATTACCAAAGCATTTCGCGCATGAGATGCAAACAACATTTTTTCTACAAACGTCAAAAATATTGTTCTAAAATAAGTAATAACTATGAAAAATAGTATTGAACTGGCTTAAATAATTTTTCCAAATCAAGTAATTACTGTAACTATGGAAATAAAATGGCATTTGTTGACAATTATTTCAAAGTGACAGTTCTTGATAATTATTTTGGAGTGACTTTTTATTCTCTTCAATTTCGTGCGTGATATTTACTATTGTAAAAGAATGGAAATTTCGAGCGACTATGAACTAAGCAGTACCCCACCTAACTTGATAGATGCGGCCAATTCCGTAATTTCCAACCTTTTACCGGAGAAATCGAGGCGGCAGTATGAAAATGCATATCAGCAATTTAAAGAGTGGTGTGAAGCAAATAAAGCCAGAAAAATATCTCTCACAATTTGAAAGCCTTAATTATTGTTCTACATTAATAGATAAACGATTTCTTGTTTTTTGCTTGATTGAGGAGTTGAGGACCATATAGGTTAGAATATGAAAATCCCATATAGTTTACATGCTGTGTGCGAAATATATTTCGCACATTACTTCGCGCACGGTGTCATGGTAACGAATGAAAATGAAAAAAAGTGCCACTTCGCATACTGTTGTCAATGCGCGAACCTTGTCATTTTTTGACGTTTGTAGAAAAATGTTATTTTCAACTCGTGCGCGAAATGCTATTTTTTAACTCGTCACTAGGTACAAAAATAACCATTTCAGATCGATATAAATAAAAGCTGATAAGAACTTGTCAGATTCCATCTTCTATTCCCAAAAAGTTCTACCCTGCCCTGTATATTTCAGTCCGCGATGGCCATCGCGCTAATCCGCGTCAGATTTATGGTGTTAATCATGCAGGGATTAGCGTCACGCGCTCCCTCTCTCCGTGTGTGCATGTACCTGGCTAGTTGACCCTGCAGCATTACGCCGGCCACTATATCACACCTGCCCGCGTGCATATCTCATTAATGTGGTATGATATAGTGACACACGTTGCTGCAGGGAAGGTGTTTATGCTGAATGAGTTATTACGGCGGGCGGGTAGCGATCCCATTGGCGGGCAGCGACGTACTGAAGGCGGCGTCTAGCTGGTGTCAGGTTGCTTAGTGTCGGATAGAAATGGTCTGGCCCGAAGGACCAAGGTAATGTTCAGTATGAATTAGCTATCCTCTCCGCCCAACTGAAGGAAAAAATTGATGATCTCAGGCACATGAATTATCTGGGAAAACATGTGACTTCCCAAAATAACAACACTGCGTATAAGATACCAAAGAAGAGTGGGAAAAATGAGATACGCCAAGAGAACGTTGATCATTATGCGAAAGAAGTAAATGATTCTAACAACAAAAGCAAAACTCTTTGGAATGTCATAACGCAGCCATCCACATAAAGTGGAATTTAACTTACAGGCCAAAACAGCGACAGGACAAAATAGCGATAGACAAAAGAGCGACAAGACAAAACAGCGACAAAACAAATTAGCGACGCCGAAAATAGCGATAGACAAAACAGCGACAAGACAAAACAGCTACACGCGGCAGAAATAGCGATAAACAAAACAGCAATAATACAAAACAGCGACAAAACAAAGTAGCGACGGCAGAAATGGCGATAGACAAAACAGCGACAAGATAAAATAGCGACAAAATAAAACAGCGGCTGCAAAAATAGCGTAAAACAAAGCAGCGACAAGACAAATCGGCGAAAAAACAAAATAGCGACGGCGGAAATATCGATAGACAAGACAGCGACAAGACGAAAAAGCGAGGACAAAAATAGTAATAGACAAAGCAGCGACAAGACAAAATAGCTACGCGCGGCAGAAATAGAGATGGACAAAACAGCGACAAGACAAAACAGTGACAAAACAGTGACAAAACAAAACAGCGATAACATAAAACAGCGACAAAAAAAGCGACAGCAGAAATAGCGATAGACAAAAGAGCGACAAGACAAAACAGCGACAAAACAAAATAGCAGTGGATAAAGAAACGACAAAACAACGACGCGCCGGAAAAATAGCGATAGACAAAACAGCGACATAACAAGACAGCGACGTCAAAAATAGTGACAAGACAAATCAGCAATGGGAGAAATAGCGATAAACAAAACAACAACAAGACAAAACAACGACAAGACAAAACAACGGCAAAACAAAGTAGCGTCGTCAGAAATGGCGATAGACAAAACAGCGAAAAAACAAAACAGCGACGCCAAAAATAGCGATGAACAAAGAAGCGACAAGACGAAACAGCGATGCACGGCGGAAATAGCGAAAGACAGAACTGCGACGAGACAAAACAGCGACAAAACAAGAAAGCGATGGCAAAAATAGCGATAGACAAAGCAGCAAAAAGACAAAACAGCAACGCGAGGCAAAAATAGCAATGGTCAAAATAGAGACAAGACAAAAGAGCGACAAAACAAAACAGCGATGGCAGAAATAGCGATGGACAAAACAGCGACAAGACAAAACAGCGACGCCAAAAATAGCGATAAACAAAGAAGCGACAAGACGAAACAGCGATGCACGGCAGAAATAGCGAAAGACAGAACTGCAACATAGACAAAGCAGCAAAAAGACATAACAGCCACGCGAGGCAAAAATAGCAATAGACAAAATAGAGAAGATACAAAACAGCGACGAAACAAAACAACGACGGTAGAAATAGCGATGGACAAAACAGTGACAAGACGAAACAGCGACAAAACAAGACAGCGACAAAACAAGACAGCGACGTCAAAATAGCGATAAACAAAGCAGCGACAAGACAAAACAGCGATGCGCGGCTGAAATAGCAATAGACAAAACAGCGACAAGACAAAACAGCGACTGCAAAAATAGCGATGGACAAAGCAACGGCAACAGCGATAAGACAAAACAGTGACAAGATAAAATAGCGAATGGTTTGATTGAGCGGCATATTCAAACTATGAAATCCGTGTTGATGAAATCAGAAAAATATCATTATCTCATTGCTATGGAATACAATAGTATTTCCAAACAGCTACAGCCTTCATCAGCAGAAATGTTGATCTCACTCAACTACCATGTCTCAACATAAAGCTGAAATCACTGTTTGACACTGAAAAAATATTAAAGTCATGAAAGCGAAACAAAATATATCTGATAAGAATTATAATTTGAATAAAAAGAAACTTCCTGAGTTGAGAGACCCTGTCGATATACAAAAATCTGTAAGAAATTGCATTCCAGGAGAATTAATAAATCAAATGGAGGAACCAGATAGTTATACTGTAACAGAAGACGGTGCAGTATATCGAAGAAATTGTATACATTTGCGTCAGATGCCAGGTAATGAAGGTGTAGAACGAAAAGATACCGAAAATATGAATGACGAAAACGAGAAGATTCCATCAGAAGAACCAGGGCCGAGTCAGCGAGAAAGAAGACATATCAAATCATTTTCAAAATTCAAAAAAATGTTCGTTCAATGAGGAGGGCGGGTAACATAATAGGCTTTTATTAGAATCTAGTTTCTGGACTAAATAGAACAATTGCAATTAATATTATTGAAAACATTTTTGTTAATCTGTTGAATGAAAGTTACTACACAACACAATCTAGTTGATATCAATGATATAACAGTAACCTCGGCAACACTGCCTGATTTCTGAGTTATAGGAGAGATACAATCGAGCTGTACTCAAGTGTCGCTTTCTTTCGTGTTTTATATGGCTAATCAAGATACAATACAAATCAAGATATAGAAACTACCCAAACACCAAATCTACTCCAATTTGCCAACAAACAAGCATCTTTAGGAGCTGAAGAATGTTGATGAAATATATTTATTGCTTTACTGTTACTGAGTATCACAGCCGAGGCGGGTTATATTGAGTGTATGCTTTTCCTCTGATACTACTTTAAAATGAAAATTGTTCAATTTGAAACAAATTTCAAACAATTTTATTGTGCGAAGATTTTTATATTGCTTCTTGTACACCTGACGAGTAAGTAACCTCACTTTTCTAAATTTTCTCAACTTTAAAATTTTCAATATTTCAATTTATCAAATTCACTTTCTATTATTACTTACTTACAGGTACACACTGATGATAACTTAACAGTCGAAAGCGCTTTCCAACGATTTTTAAAATAAAAATATTTTGCACGAAATTTATATTTTCGTCCTTCAAGTACAATCACTTAAGCCTCGATTAAAATACATGCACTTATGATATAACGTCCGTCTGCGTCTCATCACGTCCACCTCAAAAATTGATCGATCGCTTCCTCGGCAACTTCAATAAATTACCGATCACAAACAAGACACTAATTTTTTTGTGAGAGCATAATGCGACTACGTGTTTTCTTATCGTCCGACAAGAAAATCAACACTAGGACGAACAACCACCGGTTATCTAGCAACACATGTTTACACATGTTCATCTGTGTTCGACTGCTTTGAGGAGAAGCCGCTTCTTCACTCGAGCATCTACCTGAACAAACAAATAAGGAGAAGTGGATCGATCGTATCAGCAGCGGTCGATTTGATTATCGGAATTCATTTATTTCATGTAACGTCAATACAAATAGAAATAGTCAACGAACGACATTTGTGTAATAAATTGTTTGAATTTGAAACAAAGTTTGTTCCTCTGAAGGGACCCATTTTTTGATAATTAACAAATGAAACTTGATATTACCGGAATTATCAGTTATTATGCTCCTACTCTAAGGTCTCAATCTGCCTACTCGTCAGGTATACTCAATTGAGGCTTGTTTACAATACGATATACTATAGAATATACAGTATAATATGAAATACAGTATACAATATAATATACAATACAATACAATATACAATATAATATTCAATGCATTAAAAAAAACAATATACACAACAAGATATAATACAATATACAATGATAAAATCGACAAAGTCGAAGTACACTTCTCTCCAAATATTTCCACAAAGTGGAAAATTTGAGGCAAAAATCTGACAGAAAACAACTACTTCCCTGGCTTATGCCACGACGGATATTGAACTACATCTGACAGATATTTGTGCAACGTTCTTCCAAGAAGACTCAATTGCAAGAGCTTATTGTAAATTAACAAAAGATTATCTTTAATTCGACCGGGGATGACCACCTGCAGCTATGTTTCGAAGTTCTTACCTCTCATCAGTGCAATGGTAGGTGAGACAACTTTGAGTTGTCTTGTCCCAGCCAAATGAATTATAATCTATTGTTTTATCTAATAATTCCCTACGGATGAAGCAGCGACTTACAGTAAAGTCAGTCGCAGCGCCATCCGCCAGGAAAATTAATATACAATTTACGTTACAATATACAATAAACAATACAATACATATATTTACTTAATACTGTTGAATTAAATACAGTTTTTCACAAAAAACTTAAATTGTAACAAATTACTTTTGATAATTAGTTTGCTTTCTACTCAATCTATATGACATGGAGAAAAGATCTACAAAGTGGTGAAGGTAATATATCGAAAGAATGAGGTGGGAGCTCGGAGACGCTGCAATTAAGAAAATCTAGGATTAAATAAAAACAGTGCCAAAGAACGTAAGTGTAAATTGGCAGGTTTTTTAACCTCTTAATGCATGATTTTTATGATTTTAATTTCAATAAAAGACTAGATTAATCAAAATCCCAGATTATCATGAAAAATTGTAAAAACTATTTTTCAAGTATTTCCCCCCAAATATTTTTTTGTATTAAAGACCAAATTTGCAAAAACTATTTATTAACGTTTCACTAGCTAGGAATACATTCAAAAAAACGACGGCCTTCAATCCCGAGTGAAAATTGTTACACTGAAAACTTTGGCCGCGAAAGCCTTAACCATTTTGTTAAACATAATGTAATCTAACTAAAATCATTCGATGTGAAACTTCTGAAAGCAATTTCTATCTTTGTTTCAATAAAGATGCTTCTGGAGTTAGATAACTGCACAATTGACATATACTAGCAGGTACCGATGAATTGTCCCACAGTTCGTTATCAGTGAGGTCTATGGGCTTTTCTGGTATTTTGTCTACCGAGTAAAAAACAGTTTGACACACTATTTGTTCTATCTTCTGGTGTCAGGAAAAATCTGAAAAATTTTGTATGTAGAATCTGATTCCTTCAACTGAGGTGGCAAAACTGCAAAGCCACTAAATTATATGTCTTCTTCAGGTGTATTAAGGTTTTCAGCCTTCTCAGTAGGTACATTTTTGTCTTATTTTTCTTTAATTTTTTTAATTTTTCTTACATTTTTTTCGTGGTTTTCCGAGGGGTACATCACTTCTGTCTGAAGTATTGTCATAATCTGTTTCTGTAATTGTTATATCAGTTTTCGTCACTGTCTTCATCAAAGTCAGAATCTGGGCTCAGTTTCGTCATCTGATAGATTTTAATCCTCACTGTTCATAAGAGTGGCTCTGTTCCTACCATAAAATGTTTTCGTATCCATACCCAAGTCTAAAACATTTTTCGTAATTAGAAATATGTCTAAAATGCATATTGTGCCAAATATGTCCACAACGAGTTTTAAAGGACATTTCAAATCGTTCCACATCTGGTACATATATATTTTTGATCAAAATAAGACAAAAACAATACAAACCTATGTATTTACCGTAATGAGCAGGTTCTGTCGTATGACTCCACTATTTTGTGTATTTTCCTGAAGCCAAATTCACATAACAAGTCGACAAAATCAACGATCTGAAATCACTAATATCTTAACAGCTGTTCGACCGGGCAGCCATGACACAAACATGCTGAAACTCGCCGTCAGATGTCAATCTATAGGTACTAGTCGAATTGAGGCCATATATGACTATCCATGCAAGAAAAGTTTTCTAATTGAGACCAAAATTAAAAATTAAAAAACAAAATATTTATTGTCTCATATATGACCCGCTATGCGGTAAGGGGTTAATATTGTATTAACTTGATATAACCATGTTAGATGCCTATTAATGAAATCTCGTAGATTGGTTACACTGGATTGTTCAACTGTTTTGTTGTTAAGTTTAACAAATAGACTTTTATTCAAATCAGTAAGGTTGGAGAGTATCATTTCGGTTTTAGATCCATTCAACACAAGCCCCTTAACTTTGCAAAAGTTCATCATTATTTGGTTAACTACACTAGATGACATTATAAATAATAACATATCCAGATTACTACTCAAAGTCGTAACAACAGCATCATCTGCAAATGCTGCTACATAATGAGGAAATCAAAGAAAATTATTATTAATAGGGGTCCTAGTATGCTACCCTGTGGGGTGCCTCTGGTAACTGTGAAGCTGGAGCAAAACGAAATGTCATTAGAATTTAAGTTAGTTTTTTGTTTTCTATCAGTGAGGTGATATTTAATTCACGAGTTAGTAAAAAAAGCGTTTGGTACATCTATAAAAAATTGTTAGAAAGTGAAAAATAGCTTTATTAACATTATTATTATTATATTATTTGAACAAATTGTTTCTCCTCACAAATCATTCCACCATAAAACGATAAAACCATATATATATATTATATACCAAAATTAATCCTTCCGCTAAAATAATAGTATGCATTGAGCTATACAAATAAGATCCATCCGAACATTTAGGAATACTGCTACCTAATATTAATTTCACTTACGGTATATCTGGATAGCCATAAATCATACTGTATTATTAGCATGATAGTGTATTTTTTAATATCTCATTTATGGAATTGTAGGTAGGTAGTGATAAGGTAATTGATCGTGTTCAATAAAAAGACTTTACCGCAGATGCACAATAAACTTGGTACACTGTAATTTCCATCGTCAATGTGATAATTATGCTGTACGATGCAATTAGATAATTCTTACTCGATTATAATTATCTAGTACCCGTTTTCAATTCATTAACGTTGTTCCAAATTTTTCCTTTGTTTTGCAGAATTGATTATTCTTGATATTATTTATCATCTCAATTGTAGCCACGCTAGAGGTATATTTATCAGTGGTGGGTATGCAGTTACCATGGCGCAGTCAGTAGGATACAATCCAATCTTTCAAAGTGCTCTGAAAATTAATAGGATTAGTTTCCTAATTCAAAACAATATATAATCTAATAAACTCGTAAGTTGAATCATTGAATCATAATTGTATGATTTCGTAAACTATATGATTTAAATTTATCAACTGAGAGAGAGAGGCTGGGGATGGGAATTGAATAAATTCAGACGAATAAGTTGATAAGGATGGAAATGTATGACCCAGCCACATATTTCATGGTGCGTTTTCCAACAATTGAAACTGATTTGTTGTAGCACTATTGGACACACTTCTTCAAATCATGAAATATTATACTCGCAAGGCATCTTCCAACGTACTTTTGAGAATCCATTTGGAGACGCATGCACTTCATTTGGATACTCAGTAAACATGAAATGAATACAGAATTTTTGGCTTCGGCCCTTTGTCATAATTACTAAGTAGTTTCGAAAACTAAACTGAAATCAGTGATGAGTGTTGCCTAAAAACGATTCAATACATAAAAAGGAATTCGACACATAAATAAAAAAAAACTCTTTTAAATCTAATAAAACAAAACAAAATATACTAATACTGAGACTACAATTTTTGGTATTCAAGTCGACAAAAAAAAGTGAAATATTAAAATAAAATAACAATACACAGGTAACGAACAGTCGTTACCGACCGATGATGAACCCTTTACTCCCATAAACACCTAACTATGTAGGCTTATTATGGCAAGAACCTGTCAGAAAACAACTATTCCCCTGGCTAAGACCACGACGGGTATTGAATTAAATCTAACAGCTACTTGTGCAACGCTCATCAAAACATCAGAGGACGCAGTTGCAAGTGCCCTCTATGACCAACCAGCAGAATTATGTTTTGATTTGGACGGGGTGACCACCTGCAGACTAGTTTCGAGGTTGTTGCCTCTCATCAGTGCAAGGGCAGGTCAACACAGACAGCACTGAAGCCATCTGTTCCCCGTCCAAACCAATACACACTCCGCTGATTAGTCAATTCTGGTTCACGAGATGAAAGCAGTTTCTAGGCCGCTCCACCTAGCGAGCAGAGGAAGACACTCCGAATCTCCGGGTTGAGAGATTTAATCGAAGAAGACAGAAATTTTTGGAAGATCGTTTGCTAACGAACAGTCGTTACCGACCGATGATGAACCCTTTACTCCCATAAACACCTAACTATGTAGGCTTATTATGGCAAGAACCTGTCAGAAAACAACTACTCCCCTGGCTAAGACCACGACGGGTATTGAATTAAATCTAACAGCTACTTGTGCAACGCTCCTCAAAACATCAGAGGACGCAATTGCAAGTGCCCTCTATGACCAACCAGCAGAATTATGTTTTGATTTGGACGGGGTGACCACCTGCAGACTAGTTTCGAGGTTGTTGCCTCTCATCAGTGCAAGGGCAGGTCAACACAGACAGCACTGAAGCCATCTGTTCCCCGTCCAAACCAATACACACTCCGCTGATTAGTCAATTCTGGTTCACGAGATGAAAGCAGTTTCTAGGCCGCTCCACCTAGCGAGCAGAGGAAGACACTCCGAATCTCCGGGTTGAGAGATTTAATCGAAGAAGACAGAAATTTTTGGAAGATCGTTTGCTAACGAACAGTCGTTACCGACCGATGATGAACCCTTTACTCCCATAAACACCTAACTATGTAGGCTTATTATGGCAAGAACCTGTCAGAAAACAACTACTCCCCTGGCTAAGACCACGACGGGTATTGAATTAAATCTAACAGCTACTTGTGCAACGCTCCTCAAAACATCAGAGGACGCAATTGCAAGTACCCTCTATGACCAACCAGCAGAATTATGTTTTGATTTGGACGGGGTGACCACCTGCAGACTAGTTTCGAGGTTGTTGCCTCTCATCAGTGCAAGGGCAGGTCAACACAGACAGCACTGAAGCCATCTGTTCCCCGTCCAAACCAATACACACTCCGCTGATTAGTCAATTCTGGTTCACGAGATGAAAGCAGTTTCTAGGCCGCTCCACCTAGCGAGCAGAGGAAGACACACCGAATCTCCGGGTTGAGAGATTAAAGGGTTCATCATCGGTCGGTAACGACTGTTCGTTAGCAAACGATCTCCCAAAGATATCTGTCTTCTTCAATACACAGGTAGTTATGTAACCTTCATTTAAATATTAAATAAAACAAAAGGAATTCATTTAAATTATTTATAATGTCGGGGCGTGGCGCAGTGGTTAGAGCGTCCGACTCTGAGTCGAAAGGTCCGGAGTTCGAGTCCCAGTTGCGTCTGGGATTTTTTAATTTAATTTGGCCTATTTAATTATTAAAATATCGTGGCTCAACTGGGGTGAGTCCTGCACGATTCACTGTTGCGTTCCAATAAACAGTGCTGCTCCTAAGGTGGCGTATAGAGTCAGTAACAAGGCCTACCCATAACACAAGGCTAATGACCATAGCAGTCGATGCCAAAACACCAAAGAAAAAAAAAGATTTATAGTTTATGATCATTTCTAAAACATGTACCTACTATAAATTTTTAAAGCTGGTTCTCTGAAAATTTATTTAAGAAAAAACTCCGCTACTGCTGGTCTAGGATCAAAATGAGCTGTTCTAATTCCTTCCAGTGACACTATAAGACACGATCAATCATTGTGTCTTCATTAATTTTTTTTTTATTAGAAATATTCCTCTATCAAGGCATTGCATAGAGACTTATTAGTAATAACGAGAATAATAACTTTTGCAAAATACCCGTGGTGTAAACATTAAGTTTTTTCAGTTTATTATCATGTCTGGTTCCTTCATCGGAAGTAGGTATCAATGTCCTGAATTTCCTGAATCAAAGGCAAGCAATCACATACAGAAGTCGAAAAATTAGATACTTCCTCTGAACCAAAGAGATTAAGGTTAGGTTAGGTTAATCCTATTTTTAATTGCTTCATCTTTCTTCTTCGAAATTAAATCTAACATCAAGAAAACTACAAAACATCAATCTAGCGGAAGCGAGGCTGTTGAATTGGATGATTTTATTAGAAGTAACATTTTGCAACAATTTGTGTATGTGATGTTGATGTGTCTGATGTGATGATAATGTGATATTTCTTGTGTTTGAGCAATCAAAGTATCACATCAGCCAAAAAAAATATGAAAAATAGAGCTTTTTAAAACACATGGATACGCAGTAAAAATTCACTGAGAGTTGCCTTGTGATACTGTGAAATATTTCTTACATACAGACATATTCGCATCAATGTTGATGACTGGATTCAATTGTATGGCGGAAAACGTTCAAACACTTCAACAGCAAATCCTCCATTGTTCTCCCAACGATATTCATTTTCTTCGCATAGGTTAACTCACTGAGGTTCAGTATATATCCATTTCCACTATTTACTTATACCGTTACAGAGTACTTTCCGTATGTTTGCTAAAGTGAAATGGAGAGAAATTCGCTAGTGAATGCCATAAATATGCTGACCACTGGATACAGTTCAGTCTAGCGTAGAAGATGATAGTCTTTTCGGCCATTTCGGGGCTTTGCTGGCTCACGTCTGAGCTTTATGTAAAATCGATTCTGTACAGTCGCTCGAAGGTGTTGATTCTAGGATACGAGCAACCAAAATTCCTGCACTTTGGAGAAAGATGACGGTTTTAAACATTTGGAATTTTGTTTGTTGGGGGAAGAGTTCCCTAACACATTAACTTCCATTGATTCGTTTGTGCACCGCTTCTTTCCATTTTTTTTGTATGCAATATGATTTTGAATTTACAAAAATCATTCAGATACCATCGGTTATCATCAGAGGCACGCTGTTAAGCGGGAATTGTCCGATATTCTAAATTGACTACAGAGTAAAGTGACATGACTATGCAAAATATCGAAAAGTGTGATTGAAAAAAGTTGTTTGCAATTGAATGATATTTCCAGTTACACAGTTCAGTCTACCAATTACTGATTTCAATTTCAAGGATCCTGGCTTTATTTCATTATCTTTCCATTACTGTTTTTTTGACAACTACGTTAAATTACCAGAACCTATAACAACACTATGGTAAAAGATTATGTTATTTACAATGGTGTCAAAATTTACAATTACCTGTCTCCTAGCATAATCGTAAGTAATATAACGTGTCTTAGACAGTTCAGAGAGGTCATTAAAAGAAAATTGATACTGATATATATGAAAACTAAAAGTTCGGGTTGAACCGCGTCTAGAATTTGTTGGAATTCGACGTTTCGGCTCCGATTTTGGAGCCATTTTCAAGAAATTGGGTTTTTTGTGACTTGACGTAGGGGTCTCAATCTGCTTGCTCCCCAAGTCTCGTCACTGGCTCTCTCTAAGGTCTCAATCTGCCTACTCCTTCGAGAGAACTGAGGATTTGTGGGTTGAGGAACTGTATTTATAGTGGCTGTAATGACCGTGGGAAATGTGTTGTATATATATATATATATATATAT
This sequence comes from Chrysolina oricalcia, assembly GCA_944452925.2. Classification (NCBI taxonomy): domain Eukaryota; kingdom Metazoa; phylum Arthropoda; class Insecta; order Coleoptera; family Chrysomelidae; genus Chrysolina; species Chrysolina oricalcia. The sequence continues at coordinate 57,115,761 of OX101821.2, read as the reverse complement.
ATATATATATATATATATATATATATATATTGCAAAATAAAACACTATACATTCATTCTTTCCATACTGTGACTATTCTATAAGCTTTGTCAACCAGAACTTGTTCTTCTGACAATAAAGTATATCATGATTGATTGAAACTAGGCATAATATGCTTTCTCAACTGTTCAGCAAGCATTCATAACACGAGAGAAGTTAGAACCTGGTTGAATACTAAATTTTCGGAAAGATGGATAGCCTTAAGAATATTATCAATATTTGGCCAGCAGACCTCAACCCACTTGATTTTTTTAAATAGTTAAAAATAGTAAAGTTGAACAAATGAACCATTTCCCAACTTTCATCTCTAGGCGCACGTTTCGAAACCCTGGGGACCATCATCAGAAAAGCCAAACTGATCCAACCTCCGGTGTCCCTAGCTAATCAACCGCCATTAAGTTCATTGCACGAAGCAATAACACAAGATTGCAAGGGTTGGACGTAATGAAACCCCCGCGCTGATTAACAAGTCATACCCGGCCGGGGGAGCTCATATATTGCGGCGCCCCGCGACGCGTAATAACTGGCCGACTGGGCCGCGGACGGCCCAAATCCCGGCCGCATGCATCACGGCGATTATGCAGCCATTGGGCCCCACCAGCGCTGCCGTAAATCACTTTACATGCTCATTTGGCGCCGCTGTTACCAGTGGCGTAACAGTTTTTTGGAACTGTGGGAATCTAATTTATTTCTTAGTCGACAATATTGAATTTCAAGTTGTGAGTATGCTAACTATAATGCGAAAGAGTATGTAGGGGTTTTACCAACAATAATTTTTATTTCCAGAAAAAATATACTTTTACAACATTTCTAAATATTTTTTTTTTCTCAAATTCAAAGGCCCTTTGTCCGATTATGAATGTTTTTATGGGGAAATGTTTAAATCCGTTAAAATAGTTCCAGACCTTGGAATTCCATACTTAGATTTCTGGTAATTGGATTACCTACCATGCAAAACCTTGTCAGCGAGCTATTAGTTTTATGAGGACCATTCCGTAAGCCGGACGGACAATTTGGGAAATTTGGAATGACGTAGGCTGGGTTTTTCTTCATTTCTGACCTGCAATGAAAAGATGGAGTTCAAAAGATGAGAAAAGATAATTGTTAGGCTTCAGTTCTCAAGCCGCGATGTTCTCCGTTTTTCGAGCTCCTCGACTAGCATTTATCTGGTCGAGTTCCAGAGTCATTCAATAGCAAATTGTATATACTTTGATAGTTACGTGTTGTTATTATGTAACATGTGTAAATCTATCGTTATGGTTACTTATTATCAGTCTTTCACGAGACTCTCGAAATTCGAGATTTCTCGTCTCGTTCATCTCGTCTCGACGAGACTAATGTTTTTTTTTCGAGACGAGATCGAGAAAAACACTTTGAGATTTTTCGAAATCGAGAAATTATTTCGAGATTTCTCGATCTCGAAAAAATATATGTGCTGCAATAACTCACAGCTCTAAATACGTCAGAAAATAAAAAACTATGCTAAGAAATAATTTTAATTCATTTCAAACATAAGAACATAACAAACCAAAAAAAAATTACAAAGATGACAAAGCAAATATAAAGGAAAAAGATACAGATGAATATTTTCATATTCTTAAAGAACTTAAACGTCTTAAACTATCAAAAACTATTAAATACGATTAACACGAAAATTAAATTTAAACACTCAAAAATTAACAAAACATAAAAAAATTAATGAAAATTACACAAAGTTTTCTAACAGATAACAAAATTGTTGTTTTCACACTTGTAAATATATCTTTGTTACATAGCCAATAATTCAAACACAGTAAAAGTCAGTCTGGCCTTTCAGAGTAAAGGAATTCCATAAAGGAAAAGGGCCATAAATTCAACTTTATTTCTATTGTATCCCTTAAATATGTTAGTCCAAGCTTATTACTATACTACTTCTAAGGATATCCTTATGGCAAAATTTTTGCATAAATTTCACTATGCAGTACTTAGACCCCTACTATTGAGATAACATAATTTGAGTAATATGGATATTTTTTTTTCAACAGACGACTGTTTCTATTATAAAAAATGAGTTTGTTGCAGAAACAATTTTAAACTTTCACCTTTCGTACCTAGGTAAATTTTAAATGGATGGGTAATAGTTTCGAGACTCGAAATTTCGAGTCTCGAATCAAGATCTAGAAATTGTCCGGCTCTGGACGCACGGAAAGTTTATTTCGTCCATGTGTATGTTTTCTTCAAACATTTCTGATAGCAGTACAGGAATATGAAAATGCCAGAGTACATAATATGAAAGTTGAGGAATATTGTTAGAGTGAAGCCGGCCCTGGACAACCAAAAAATGTTATTTTGAGTATGTTGTTTTGTTTTTACCTTTTACTGATTGCCGTAATAGAATATGATGATGACAGAGTCCATAATAAGGAAGTTGAGGAATATTGCTGCAGTGAAACCGGCCCTGGACGACCCGAAAAGTTATATTGACTATGTTGTTCATTTTTTCTACCTTTTTCTGATTGCCGTACTGAAATATGATGATAGCAGAGTCAATAATAAGGAAATTGAGTAATATTATTGCTGGTGTGAAAGTAGCCCTGGACGCCTGGAAAGATTATTTTGACTATGATGTTTTTACCTTCCTTGTTCTGATTGTCTTACTAAAATATGATAATGGCAGAATCCATAATAAGGAAGTTGAGGAATATTGCTGGAGTGAAACCGGCCCTGGACGCCCGGAAAAGTTATTGCGACCATGAGGTTTCTATTCTGAACTGATTCTGATTGGGAAACTGAAATATAAAAATGGCAGAGTCCATAACAAGGAAGTTGTAAAATATTGCTTGAGCTATACCGGTCCTGTAAATTTATTACCAGCGCTGTAATCCTAGAACAAGACTATTTCAGCTCATGCTCTGTTTTCTACTATTCGGCTAAAAAAAAATGCAAATATTGCTGAACTTCATTGTTTAATTAACTAGGCTGCCTGCAGGTTGTCTACATATTGAATAAGATTGATACTTGAAATTTAAGCCTAAATAAATATTCATTGATGAGTCGAATATAAGTATATTAAAGTAAAAGTGGATAAAAAGGACTTTCAAACACGCGCGATTTTTTGAAAGACCAGTTATCCACGAATACTTCACGCTATTTTTTTTATTGGTACACTTTAAAATCATAAATACTCGCAAAAATCTTATGATGCGTATAAAAAAAATATGACAGTTCATCAAATGGATGGAAAAGGTAACCAGATATAAAAGAATGAGTTGTGCTGTCTTACATTTGTTAGTAATATATTATTTGGCGTTACAAGGTACTCCTGTCAGAACAATACTCAAAAAATTGTCATTCAGACTTCACGTTTCTTGAGTTGTTGATGTTGCCATGGTAACTTTAAAGAACACGCGTATTTGAAAGTTCGACTTAAACACGCTGACGCGTGCTTGAAATAGGTAAAATGGAGCACCAATAAAAAAAATATAGTTTTGTTCTGCTGATGCAATGTTTATCTGGCATCCCAGTTTTTGAGCAGCGTCTTTCAAATTTTATTATTTGCTTTTTTCAATCACTAAGAATGAGATTAGAGCCCTTCGAATCCCTTTGTAGACGCCTCTGTGAGTAATTCGCTCTATACCTACATGTTGATTTACCACTGGCATGAAGAGGGAAAACTAATGCAGAGATTTAATTCAGAATCGACACGTGTGCTTTCAACAGTGTCGGGAATATTTTAACTATATTAGGTCTAGAGCATGATGTATCGGTTTTAAGATTGATTTTAATCAAATAGTTACCAACCGAATTTCTATTCTCTATTCTATCAACTGTAACTACATTATGTATTGTCAGAATTTTCGATAATTGTATCTTAGATTAGAAAATTAGCATCGGAGGTGAAAATAGTGTTTAGAATGGACGGTGGGCTCTTCAATCTCAGCAGATTACAAGGCAATATCAAAATATGTGCAACTACTGTCATAGAATTCCAGCTTTCTTGCCAATCACAAAGTATATCACAATCGATAAAAACACAAAATATAATACATCACAGACATAAAATACGTAGCAATAAAACAACATAAAAATTCAACAACACTGTAGAGAAAATTATCCTCATAAAATTATTTCAGGCTATAATAGGTTTTATCGATAAGAAAGTCTTGCAATATTTTTCTAAAATTTGAATAATTACTAGATTTTATAATGTGACCAGGTTAGTTATTAATTATTATATATATTTGCACTTCCGGGACTAAAGTAAAAACTTTATTCCCGTCACGAATTTAGCTTGTTTTTCACACTTTGTCACCAATTTCCTTGATAAACGTCAGCAGGTCGATGTTATATACAACAATTTTCAGAAAGCATTTGACCAAATCAATCACTTAGTCCTACTAGAGAAACTGCGAAATTTTGGCTTCTCTCCAAATCTAATTCTACTATACAAATCGTATTTGAGTAATCGCAGACAATTCGTTGAATATGAAAACTTCAGCTCTCGTTTCCTTGTTCTCACGCCAGGCATACCGCAAGGCTCCAATCTTGGACCACTTCTGTTCCTTTATTATATCAATAATCGCATCACCACATTAGCTTGTCAAAGCTTGTTATTGCTGATGACCTAAAACTCTACTCGGTAATAACTTCCCCGCTTGACTGCCTGGTTTTGCAATCTGAGTTGGATAAAATCATTTTATGGTGTGATAAAAACAAATTAGGCCTTAATATTGATAAATGCTTCGTAATGTCATCTTCAAGATGCAAAAACCTAGTAACTTTCAGTTATTCTATCGATCAAAAAGTATTGGAACGACGCACCGAGATTAGAGACCATTTATTCAACATATCAACCAAGCGGTGTCAAGAGTGCCATCAAAGTTCTTGGTTTTATCATCAGAAATTCTCAAGTTTTCGAAAACACAGTAACACTGATCGCTCAAAATTAGAATACGGGTCTTTGATTTGGAACCCTATTTACGAATGTCATTCTAGAGATATCGAATCTGTTAACAGAAGATTCCTTAAATTTTTAATATTTCGTGAAGACAAAAACTACCCAGCTAGAGGACTGGATAATAGCATTTACTTAAACAGATTTGATGTTATCTCTCTGTCGAACAGGCGAATTATCGCTGCTGTTTCATTTCTTCACAAATTGATTAATAACAACATCGATTGCCCAAATTTCTTACTTGAAATCAATTGGTTCGTGTCCCGTTTAGGGTCCAAACGTAGTGTTACATTCTATGTCAGTAATTCACGTACCAATATCACTCTTCAGAGCCGTGTAACTAATATGTGCCCAAACTTCAATCATATTTCAGGAATATGAGATATTAATTTCGACTCATTAAAATCCATAACTTCATTATTATTGAATTATCATTAAATTATGTTGAAAGAGTTCACTTTCTAACCATTAGTAAGTCGATGCGGAGTTCAACAGGATCTAATTAAGTAAGATGTGATATTTCGAAAACGCAACGAATACAGCCAAGAGCAGTGGACTCAGAATGGATCCTTGCGGTATCCCACAAACGATTTAATTTTTTTAAATTCAGTTTTGAGTTTCACAGATTTGAGTATCCTTTGTTTTGTTTTTTTATTTTCGAAAGTATATTCCAAAAATAAATTAATCTGCCATTGATTTGATCCAGTATTTGTAATCGGAACTAGCTCGATCCAAGTGAGTAAAAGCCTTAAAGTAAGTATAACTGGACTAATAATTGCCAACTGTGATCGCGAAAAGTTACACGATTCAACGACCAATCTCGTTCAAATCAGGAGCCACAATGCGTTGGCCGCAAAGTAACAATAATCTAATGAAACATTTATTGTTGGTTACGTTAACCGATTGGATACGGTAGTTATAGGGATCGAGTGTTTATCTTTCGATTTAGTGTATTCAGCAATGGTCGAAGCGTTGTTCAAATATGTAATATGGAATTAGAAGGGCAATACCCTAGAACCAGTTTCCGCAACACAAACCAATATAGTTAGTCTCGATGGTTTCTGATTATCTCGATATTTCTCCTCGTTAAGTACATATCCAGTAGCCGCGTTTCATTGGCCACTAGAGTTTACATCTACTAGTAGAAGAAGTAGATTATCATAAAAACGTAATTTCAGGGTTCCCAATAGAAGTCAGATAATTCTAAAATTCCCTAAATCTCTGTAAAAAGTTTGAAACTTATAATTTTCATTATTAGGAATGATACATTCAATATGAATAGCAGTATTATATCTATCCGAAGATCTAGGCGGGAATGTTTCAAGTGCAATAATAATTCTTGTACGATGGAAAACAGCAACTAAATTCCAACTTTCAGTCGCAGATGATTCCACAACTGACTTTATGAACATCCTGTTCATATTTTAAATAAAATCAACATGCCATACCCATGACAGGTTTTATGTCAGAAAAATATTTTCAAAGTTTCACCGCACAAGAAATAGTCCAACAATTCCTCATTACAGTGTGAAATTGCTTCTGAAGAGTATGTTTTCCAATTCTTCCGACCTCCCTGATGATCTTAGAAGAGTGAAATAGATTTTTGTCGACCAAAATGTAGTGGAGGCCTAGCGACAGAGATGCAATTATTCACGCGTCAATGAAATGAGCGATTTTCTGTGAGTGATACTTCTGAATAACATTCTCTCTTATCTCATTCATAGATAAGAATCTCCAATGGAAACTGGACATTTAATAAATAATCAACTATCTCAATGAAAATGCAAATTTTCACTTTCAGATTTTTTTCTCTCAAGTTATATAGGGTCTTTCTCAATATCTATCAGATGTAGTTCAATGTTCAGCGAGGATTTTGCCGGGGAAGTAGTGGTTTTCTGTTAGATATTACAAAAAAGTAACTTCAATTTTATCGTAGGGTTTTTTCCATTTCCAGATGAGTCATGTATTGATTCCATTTTCAATTGAGAATGTTTCTCTTTAAAAAATGCAATAATAAACTTATCACATATGTGAATTCCTTGAATAATTTTCACTCAGAAAACTTTTTCAGAATGTAAAAATTATTATGAAGAAGTGATTCCTAAACTTTCACACCTTCCACCTTCGAGGCAGCTTGGAGTGAACTAGCAAATAAGCATTGGAATTATGTTTGAAAAATTAGAGCATATTGGTATGTTGGGAACAAACAGGAACTGAAAAATGTTTTTTTGATATTTATCTGGATAATTTTTCTCTATTCATCATCCTTAAATCGATTTGACATAATGTGTTTCTAAATCATCCCACTGATGTTTTTGAACTTCCGCTACTTTCGGGGTCATCATCTTCATTATATTTTTTGGTATCCACTTGTATATTTGATCAGGATATGATTTTAAAATGAATGTTCAACAGAGGTTTTCAATGAATTGAGAATCAATATGAACCCACCTTCTTCATTACATAATTAAAACTCGTTCTACAACCTATACGTATTCAAACACTTTCATTATATAACTTTACTCACGTCCATAACACTCATATTTATTTCAACTAGAGGCTGTTCACTACCAAAATCGTTTTAATGTGAGTAAATGAAGTTTTTTTAACTTTAAAATACAACCAAACTGAAATGAACAGAAATGAAGTCCATAGTTTCAAACTAGTTTCAATGTCAATAGTGTCAATTTCTCTTACGATTTAGGAATTTTTTTTTTCCAACCAATTATCTACTTTTGCTACCCTCAAATTTGATCGTAGTGAAAGTAGAAAAAGTAGATATATTTGGTGTCAAAAAAACAGACATATCAAATTCTACTTCTACGAGTAGAACATTTCTGCCTACAATAAAACGCTCCATTGATAACGAATAAAAGGGGGCGTATTCAAAAAAACGCTCTGACATATCGATTGGTATTTTTAGGAGCGCATTTTTTCCAACAAAAACTTTCCTTACAGGGTGTGTCACGTAACAGCGGCCAATGCCAATTTTCTTATTTCAAATGCAACACCCTGTATTTAATAAAATTTTTGGATTCTCCAGACAATTCTGGACATATTTCATGTGCAATATCTATCCTATACCCATCTTCAACTGTTTCGGAAATATCAAGTGGTTTCAGATTTATTGCAAAAATCAACATTAATAAATAATCTGAAAAAAAAACTTTTTAGAGGAAAGCTTCTATTCAAATGCACCAAAAGAAGTGAATTAACCCATCATTTCAAATGAAATAAAAGCCTGTTGCGAGAAATATCTATGTATTTCTCATTATGAATTGAATTTAAAATTACCTCAATATTTATTCTCGCGACAAGCTTTTATATCATTTATAATTGTATAATGATGGGTTCAATTCACTTTAAAATTTACTTTCGCCTTTTTAGTGCATTTAAATGAATGCTTATCTCTAAAAGTGTTTTTAAAATTTATTTACTTATTTATTTCTTTTTTAGTTTTCTGTGGATATGTTTCTTAGTCTGTTCATTTTAATTGCATCTTTGTTGCACGGTCGCTTGCCTCTTAATTTACTACAATTCAGTTCTTCAATAAAGAAACCTTCCTCTGCATTTTGTGTACTGTGCAAGCTGAAGATTTTTCCGATTTTTTTCTCGCTAGTAATTTTTTGTCGTAATTTTCCATGTATGAAACCGTTGGAAATTTTTCCGAATTTCTACGCGTTCTCAATCTAGCTTTTGAGGGGGGAAAAGAGGTTATTTTTTTTGAAATCGTATTATTTAATGGTAAGATAATTTTCATCATTTTTACGGATTTTTTCGATTTCTATTTCGCAAGTTTTGCTAATTTTTTTCGTGGAAAGAATTCCTTTGAGTTCTCTATCTAGCCTTTGAAGGGGGACAAGGGGGTAGACATTTTTTAAAACATAATATTTTAATTTTGCGAGTTTTCCAACTTTTTCGGAAAAAGGGGGGGGGCGAAATTTTTCATTTTGTTATCAACAATTTACTTAGGTTAAAAATTGAAAAGCTTGATTAGTCTTTGAAAAAAATTTGTTATTACCATTGATCCGTTTTTTATTCTTAAACATTTTTATTCCCTACTGTTTACAAAATTGTTATAAACAAATGCGTTGTTTATAAGATAATTCCATTTTGTTTCAAACCTAATCTGCAAATCATAATATTTGAAAAAAAAAGTCGTTCTTTAAAAAATGTCTTCATTGCTTAAAAACGGATTTGTTAATTAAAAATTCTTTTCTACCACCTGTAATTATTATTTAGGGACAATTTTTGTTTGAAAATCATAATTTATATTGCTCTTTGGTAATTAAAAAAAATTATTTAAATTTTCATTATTTATGTGATGAACAATTTGTTACAAACAATCAAATGTTTTCTATATATGATTTTTCTTCTTCTACATATTTATTAAACTACATAAATAAGATATGAAAGAAAAACAAGAGACTATTCTTTACTGATTAAAGAACAAATCAAGCCCAAAATTCAAACTCTTAATCAAATATTTATTCATTTTTTTTTCAACTTTTATGTTTAATTGTCTTATAAACTATGATAAATATGGTTATATTACTTGTATAACTTGTTATCTGTATAATTGTTATTGAATATACGAAGTTACCAAAGAGCAAGATATATATGATTAACAAAAAATGTTTCCTTAATAATAATTATTACAAATGGTAGAAAAAAATTGTTCATTAACAAATCCGTTTTTAAGAAATACATTTTTTTTTCAAGGAATGATTTTTTTTAATCATCATAATTTGCATAAAAAATTGTTTACAAAAAAAAATCAACAACGCATTTGTTTATAATAATTTTATAAACAATATAAAATTTTAAAAAATTAAGAATAATTTTCAGGTGGCTTCTGATCATAAAAAAGGGATCAATAGTAGTATATAAAAAAAATTCAATGATTAATGAACCTTTTAATTATAAACCTAAGTAAATTGTTGGTAACAAAGAGTAAAATGTTTTTTTCCATCGGGAATCTCTTCTGAGGCCTTGAAAAAATAGCTTCAACAAAGGAAAAATATCTCAGATCTGTTAATTTTCATATTTAATAAGTTTGGAGTTAATCCACTGTGCGGGCGCGATCTCAGTTTCGGTCTTTAAATGGGAATGGTCGTCGATTCATTCGTTGCAGTCATTAGTTATTGACTGCTAGACCTACCCTATACTGATGAGGAGCAACACTCCGAAATCGATATATAGGTGGTCCGAATGTTTCTATGATCATTCCCATGCAACCAAGCAATTGCAGAGATAACCTTGTAGGAACTCTGCACGGAAATTTCATCAGATGTAATTCAATGTTCGTCGTGGCATTAGCCAGGAAAGTAGTTGTTTTCTGATGGATTTTCGATCCAACTTTTCCTATTGTATAGGACATCTTATGCCGTTTATTTATTCATTGAAGGTCCAAAGCAATCCCGTTTTCGGCCGTATTTTCAACCCTTTGGGAAAATTATAAATATTGGTCTTACAGTTCCGGGGGATTATTTTTTTTTTTTAGAAATTTCAAAAAATAAAATGTCAAATTTTTTTTGATATATTCGCAAAAAAACAAATCCCATTTTCTTTTATCAGTTAATTGTTAATAACTTTGGCAAATTTTGCAAGCGGCTCTTGAATTTTTCCAAAAATCATCTACACGCTATTTCGAATCGAACGACACCTCGTTAATATGTTTCGAAGGCGGAGAAAAATGTTTTACCCAAAAAGCAGTTGTTAACTAGTCTACGTACCCTATACAAAAATCCATAGGGGTCAAGTCAGGAGAGCGTACTGGCCAACGAACTTTGACCCCTTGTATCTCGAAAACGAGGCAAATTATGGCATATGGTTATAGGGAACAAAAATCTTATTTTTGCCTAAAAAACCGACCCTGAACGTTTGGCGGTTCATCCCCGTATATCCGAAAGTACCGTATGCAGTTTGAGGTTAGAATCCACAAAACAATTTGGCGTCTAGAGCGCAGAACTCCGAGAAGGCGGGTCGACCGCACTTCATTAAAAATAAATTCCGGCGAAGAGCGCAGCGCCCGTTAACGGAGGCCGGGAGGATCTTGTGGGATTTCCCGGATATGCGAAGTAACGCCGGGACTCCGGAGTATCGCGTTCGGCTCTCGAATGTGCTTCTGCTAATATGCTCCGGGTTTTCTGGTTTTCTGGAACAAATCAGCTGCGGACTGGAAATAATTTATGGCGTTCCTGAGTGTATTGAACGTGGCGCTGGATGAGGAAATTGATATTGTTTGTATTGAGCGTGTGGTGGATTCGTTGGTGAATCAGGAGGCACTGCGAAAGAGGAGGAGAGGGGGGAGCTGCTAAAGATCAATCATAGAAAAATGTCAGCTTGTTTAGCCAAATTTTATTGCTACTGTTATAGTCTAGTCAGCATGAACCATTAAAAAAAAATGTATAGTAACCGGAAATTATGATCATGTTGTCATTCGAGTCGTGATGTCATGTAGAAAGTTTAAGGAAAGGTCCCAAAACATTGCAAAAGTAAAATCTCGAAAAATATTGAAAATTTTTGAAATGTTAAAAAAGATCTGAAAAAATCAGCAAAGGACACCGCACACTTTAGTAGGGAAAGTGGCCCCTGTCGAATTGGCTGAATTTTTGATATGTTATAGTCCAAGTCATTTCAAACAAAAAGTTCAATGGGCACAACTTTTTCCATAGGCTAGTTTTGGCGCTAGAGGCCCTCAAAAACTTTCATTTGTTCTCCATTGTTAACCAACACGAAACGTTATCCTGGATAATAATCACTATTCTGCGTAATCAAGATCTGAACAGTCATCAATATGACATATTATTGAAAGTATTGTTCATTGCAGGTGATCAATTATACAGAGTGTTCCAGATATTATGGTAGGTTTAAAGATATGATTTCCCTTGTGTACACAGTGCGATTGACGTAATACTTGAAATGTCCGACTTTTGGGTATTTTTGTATACGTCCCGTCAATATAAGCGATTGCTCTTCAATAATTTGGATCAGGATTGTAGAGGGTGTTTGCAAAATCCGTAGCATTTCTAGCAATATATTGGCCTCTCTCTATATGCTGATACCCTACATTTTGCGGAACGAATTGTTGTAATAATGATACACGCACTTTTTGAATTGCCAAACTCACGGCTTGATGATTGGAATAGGAAAACATGCCCATCAAGAATTGATCGGAAAAACCTTGTATTAATTTGCACAAGAAAGATAACATATCTTTTTTCCCTACTGCTCTATTTTACTGGTGAATATTGACGCGATTGCAAAATTCAAAGAGGTCTGTGAACTGCACTTTTTTATTGGAGTTAACGCCTGGAACTCTTTATCGGTAAAATTATCCTCGTCACTGTATTTATTCGTTGATTTATAGTTCAGTACAGCTTCTCGTAACCATACTAAAATATGTTTGAGTTCATTACCTTTTAAATTGTATGGTCTTGTTATTCCTCTGAGCCCATTCATGAAAGGTGGCAGAAGATGCCCCTCCTCATTCAATTGACCACCAAAGATTCTAACTCTGTCAGGTGCGAACATTCCTGTCTTCAGAAATACATCCAACCTAGCAGAAGGTGACATTCTACCAAGATTTTGAAATCTACCACATACTAAACATGACGTATGAGAGGTTCGGTACAAAACTTTGAGTATAGTTGCATCGGGATCTTCTTCATAAGATTGTATCTCTGAGAGAATACTCAAATGACAGTTTCGGCAAATTCTTGTCTGTTCAATAAAATGTATTTGAGGCAATTCTAATTCATTCCTTCGACGTTCGGCAATGCCTCTGCTTTCTTCGTCGAAACGTGCCATTTGCCTTGGTGTTCCATTGTATCCACATACATAACATTCAAATCTCACTGCGAAATTTTACGCCATATTTCACTTTATACTGACATTAAGTAACAAACAAACAAAACCTTGCTAGAAACTTCGACATCATTTCCAAAGCCATCTTCAGAAAAATGTGTTTTTTTGAGGTAAAGGGATGCAATGTTTTCAGATTATCCAGTATAGCTACCCTCCAATTTCGAGAATGAATGAGCAATTTTTAAAAGAATCTAGACTATAATATTTTTATACAGTTTATACAGGGTGTGGTAATAGTGCGTCAAAATTCGATTTCTAGAGTTCTATTGTGATATCGATTTGAAAACGAAAATTAACTAGACAACAGGATCTAGGACAAAAATGGTTTGCTTATACAGGGCGGTACAAAAAAATCAGGTTGGAATAAGTTGGAGTGCATAATTTTAAAATGAAATATCGTTAATAATAATATTATTAATAATAATGTTATATATTAGTGAATTTTTCAAACATCTGCGTATCCTCCATTCCCCACTATACTCACTGTAATTGATTCTCTGAATCACTTGGATGTTAGGTACGACTTTTTGGTCAAAATTAGTCCATTTGCATACCGTAAAAATCCCTGATAATGATAAATCTTTGTAAGGCCATTTTATAGATAGATTCGTAATATTTTTCATTCTTTTTTAAGGCATATTTCACAAGATGGTCGAACAATATTTTTCAGTAAGTTCGGAATTTTTCGATTATAACTTTCGCTTTCTTTTAAAATGAGCACTCCTTATATTTTTTGACTATGTGATGTAGAATATGATGTAGAATAGGATTCATAAACATGTTTTCATTGTAGATCCCCAAGACAATTTGTAACCATTTTCGAATTATTGAACTTTGAAAATTGTAAGTAGCTAGAACACACTGTATAATTGTCCGAATGTAACAACACCAAAGAAAAACACTTTCAATAGTATGTCATATTGATGACTGTTCAGATCTTGATTACGCAGAATAGTGATTATTATCCAGGATAACGTTTCGAGTCGTTTAACATTGGAGAACAAATGAAAGTTTTCGAGGGCATCTAGCGCCAAAACTAGCCTATAGAAAAAGTTGTGCCCATTGAACTTTTTTGTTTGGAATGACTTGAACTATAACATATCAAAAATTAAGCCAATTCGACAGGGGGGCACTTTCCCTACTAAAGTGTGCGTTGTCCTTTGCTGAAAAAAAGTTCCTACTCCCAAATCTTTATCTCCGATATTTATAATTTTTACAGAGCCCTGAAAATAGAGCCAAAAGCATGTAGTCTGGCTTTCGCTCGCGTTACAACAAAAAATTATTTTAACATAATATGAAATATGAATATCTATTGAAGAATAAAAATATTCATGTATTATTGGAATACATCAATTAACAGTAATCCGCAGTTGAAAAATGTTTATTCCAATTTCTCCATAAATTATGCATTTGTTAATTACCAAATTTTTCTAAACGAATGTAAACATAAAAACCCCGATAATTATTGAAGTAAAACTCTAGGTTTTTTTTTACTCAGTGAAGTTATTTTTGAGATTTCAAATAGATAACCGTTGCAAAAAATGTGAAAATTTGATTTTCCACTTCTTTTTTAACAATAAAAAAAAAGTAAATGATTTTTTTTTCAATATTTTGAATGTTTCGATTTCTAAGGGTTTAAAGCTGCATAAAAATATTTGTTTCTATATTCTTTACTACCATTGATTTGAGCAAAAAAAATTTTTGTTATTTATTCATTGATGAAATTTATGATTTTTAAAGAAAAACTTACTCTTTAAAAAAAATTATTTGTTGCTCAAAAATGCGTTTGTTAATTAACAATCGTTATTTTCAGCTAAATAATAAAATCAAGGAACCATTTTTCTCTAACAATCATAATTTCTATTTTTCTTTTAGATTCTTTAAAAAAAATTTCTTCGCTTTTTATTTGTTTATTTAATAAACAAATGTATTTTTTCCGTTCATTCATTTTTAAATACTGTGATAAAAATAGTGTTATATCTTATAAAAAAATCCATTTTATACGATTTTTAATATTATTATGCCTTGAATCTTGTCCTTTTCAACCGATTTTCTCCTTTAATAATTACAATGACTTCAGTTCATTTTATTGGCGAATTACAAAATTAATAAAAAATCCTACATTACTTAAGTTATTAATGACAGGTAATAGTTCAGATAATTGTATTTCAAATTGAAAAGATGAAACTTTTTACATCTAGAACTGTAATGAAAGGCTTGAATTGTTAATTAATAAATAATGAACAAAAACGACTGAAAGCATTATTGTTATATCTGCAATAGTTTTGTAATTATAAAAGCAAAAAATCGGATAAAAAGGACAAGTTTCAAGGGATAATAATATCAAAAACTGTATAAAAAATTGAAAATATTTTATTTTTCATAAAAAACAACACATTGCTATTTTTATTATAGAGTGAAATATTTAAAAAAATAAACGGAAAATAACAATTCGTTTATAAAAAATTGTTTATCAAATGAACAAAAATTAAAAATTAAGAAAAAAATGTGTCAAGAATCTTAAAGAACAATAGAAATTACGATTTTTAGAGAAAAATCGGTTTGTTATTTTTGATATTTGGCTGCAAATAACGATTGTTAATTAACACAAGGGCGGATTTAACGGGATGCACGGGGGTACGTGCCCCTCCCCCAGATGGTATTGTGTACTGTGAAGATTCCATTACAGTAGAGCTAAAAATGTGGCAACAGATGAGAGTATATCCCAGTATCTCCAGCAGATGCCTACAAAAGAGCAATGGTGCTGCCAAATATTAGAACTATTTGTCAATTGCTGCGCACGTTTCCAGTTACTACTAGCACTGCCGAGCAATCTTTCTCCACCTTACACCGATTCAAGTCATATCTTCGCAACAGGATGACAGAAGAGCGTTTGAATTGATTGGATTTAATGCATATCCATCAAGACGTAGCGGCAAAAATTACGCTAATAAAATGCAGGACATCTTTAGCAGGAAACATAAATAAAAGAAAACTATCTTTATTAAACATATAATTTTTCTATTGTTCTGACACTTTCATAAACCTTCCTATACATAGTTGAACATGTAGAAATAAACTTGAAGTATCATACTTAAAGTTTATTTCTAACAATTATTGTTGATTTTTTTTTACAAATCCGCCCCTTGTGCCTCCCCAGAAAAAAATTCTTAAATTAACAAACGCATTATTTAGCAATAGTTTTTTTAAAGAACCATTTTTTCTTTAAAAATCATGATTTTCATCAATGAATATATGACAATTTTTTTTTCTCGTAAACAATGTATGTGTCTATAACAATTTTTCAAACAATGGTGGTGAAAATAAAAAAAAAATATATTTTTATGTAGCTCTAAACCCTTAGAAATCGAAACATTCAAGATATTTAATTTAAAAAAATGTTTTAACTTTTTTTAATTTTTAATATTCAATTGTTGATAAAAAAGTGGAAAATCAAAATTTTACAATTTCTGCAACGGTTATCAATTTGTAAGCCTATTAAGAATAACTTCACTAATTAAAAAAATCCTAGGATTTTAGTTCAATAATTATCGGGGTTTTTATGTTAACAATCAGTTTGGAAAAATTTGTTAATTAACAAATGCATAATTTATGGAGAAATTGTGTTAAAAAAATGTTAACCGTGGATTATTATTGTTAATTGATCATAATTTTTGGTGACTAAGTATACAAAAATTTTGTAATAAATGGTACCTACATGTTGACTAGACTAAAATCCTTTTACTTTTCCATTTAAATGTTCTCTGTTCTAAAATGAAATTTTCCAAACTGTACACACATCCCGAGAAAATTGCTTGCGTCACATCTAAGTAATCAACACTGCAGTAGGCTTCTTAGGTGAAAAAGAATACATCGACAGAAGATTTTCGCCTCCCCCCGTACAGATTTCGAAAAGCAATTACTGCTACCAGTACGATAAACTGAGGGGTGGCCGGCTAGTGAGATCGTTTACTTGCCATTTGGTCACGTTCGCAGTGATTGAATGGTCAAGCGTGCAAGCCAATGAACTGTGCTTAACGGAATATAAATTGAGATATTTGTCATGCCAGTTGTGGTTCTCTGTGATCGAACGTCGAAATCACCTCCGAACAATGAATATACTCAGATTAAGCCAGCAGACCAGAATTCCAGATTAATGGGATTTTATGTTGATGTTCAACAGGGTTGGCTGTGACGAAAATATATATCAAGCAAAGGACTCCGCAAAAAACCGTGGCTCTCGGAGAAATGCTTTCAAACTTTAGGATACTGTGGAAATCGATGTCCTCATTAAATATCTCCATTGATTATATTCGATATTTTAAGCATAAAATTTCCATTTAATATCCTACACTGTGTATATTTATATACGTATTGTCATTTCAATTCTAGTACCTTTTTGTATTTTATATGTACCTTATGCCTATATTATTTTAATTTATACTTCAATGATAAACCTGAATCGTTCATATTTTTTCGCACACAGTGCACAAGCTCTTTAGTTTTCGGGAATCTGTGAAATGTATTTTTTGTGTATACTCCTACACATTCCAGCTAAATGGAACACAACATTTGCAACAAACTCGAATTTTTGCAAATATTTTTTCAATAAATTCAAATAAAAAAAAATTAACTTGACACTTGACAGTGTTGACACATGACAGTGTATCAATTCAGTGTTTCAAACAGTTAAAAATAAAATTTATTACCAACCTGACAGCAACAAAATGATCACCAATATCCTGTGGAATATTGTCAATTGAACCCACGCCCCTATAGTTAGGAAGCAGACGCAACACCATTACCAGATCGATTGTTCCAACTAATCGGTAGTCCCGAAAGTCGAGGTTTTTCAGGGTCGCTGATAGCAAATCTGGGGTCAGAATTTGAAAATTCACGCTCACGTGCCCCCCCCCCCCCCCCCCCCCCCGCAAAAAGGTGAATTTTTCGATATTCTCTAAGCTCAATGAAAACAAATGGAGTCTTCAATGTCGCTGATAACGATTCTGAGGTCAGAATTGGAAAATTCACGGGGTCGAGGTCGGTTATCACCTTTAAACCACTTAGACGAAGCCGATTTTTTTAGGAAAATTGAAAGATGGACACCACCGACGACAACTTTCAAATTCTGTCTTCAGATTTTCACTTTCGGTAATATCAAAAATAGGCCATTCGCGAGGGGGTCACAGTGGATTTTCAAATTCTGACCCCATATTGAGGACCATGGATCCAAAATTTCCTGGTTCAGGTGTACCTTGGTGAATATTTTAAAAATAATTTCAACATATATTTCAATAGCTTGATGGTAGTCTCAACACCTCGCTAGGGTTGCCAATTGCGTTTAGGAATCGAATATGGTACATGCACGATGGAGCCTCTGCTCATTTCAGTGTAATTGTCCGAAACCATTTAAATACATTTTATCATAATCGTTGGATAGGTCGCGGAGGACCTCAGCAATAGCCAGCAAGATGCCCTGATCTCAACAGTTTAGATTTTTTTATGGGGGCACCTTAAGACTCTAGTGTATAAAACTCCCGATAATACTTTAGAAGATTTAAGAGAGCGAATAGTTGCTTCGTGTGAAACTTTGAAATACGCCGGGAATATTTGAACGTGTGCGTAATTCCATGCGTAGTCGGGCGGAAGCATGCCTATTAAGTGAAGGCGGCCATTTCCAACAATTTTTATAATCAGTGTTAGTATTGTCAATAATTAATGAATTTGATCCGTTCATTTAAACTTACTTTTATAAAATAAAATTCGTTTTTGTACTAGCTGATATCCATATTTATCGGATTCTTATTCATTTTGGAACAAATCTGATCCCTTAATTTGCTTTAAGTCGATGCACAATCATTTCCACACCACATCAGATTTTTGAGGAATTGATCCTGAAGTAAAACGATTTTTATTTTTTTAAGCGAAAACCATGCGCTGGACAAAGAAAACTCAAGAAATCAAATTTGCTCCAAAATGAATGGGAATCTGAAAAGTATTTTTTATTTCAAGGAAAAGCAGTGGCGTAGTATTTTTTCTTCAAACATATTCAATGCAAAACCCGCGCGGACGCCACTGGCATAGAAAACGAAAATTTTTGAACATCACAAAATGCACCCTGATGCACAGAAGACATATATACCTAATTTTATGAAGATGCGTACAATATTATCCCAGTTATTATTAAAAAACTGTTTTTTTTATCACCCTGTATCTCAAAAGTTAGGACTTTTAAGACACACGTTTATAAACAGATTTTTCCATAAAATAAGTCAAAGAATCACCCCCTCAAATATTAGCATGTCTTTAAGGAACACCCTGCATAATATGTAGTTGTTGACAGACGTATCGGTTATCATTTTTATGGTCGTAAAGGATTCAATAAATTGTATTATTATATGATTATTATCATTGAAAATTGTTGTTCCGTTTGATAATTCACAACTGTTTCATTGATTTAATTTTGGAAAAACTCTTTTTTGTTGTTATAGTCTAATGATCATGTTTTTGTTTTACAACTAAAAGCGATACACGCTTTTCCACCCTAAGCAATGTTTTCGATTTTCCTCGAACGAAGCAGCCCTCTTGCAGCGTTCCGACGCTTTCCCCCCTGACATAACTTCGCGCTGTCGTGACCAATAGCGCGCCTCGTCGATCTTCATTCCGCCGCCGCAATTAGATGGGTCGTTGGCCACGCCGGGGGCGCTACCACCCCCGGGGACGGAACCCCACATGCCGGAGATTGAAGACGGACGTAATGGAAGATGACGCACAAACAGTGAGGATTTTTTGAGAGGACCGGACGAAGTATTTTGGCTCAGTATGTTCCTTGGAGCAAAGTAAACGTTTGAAACTTCGTCGTTATTGAAATTGATCCTCAGTTGCCCAGTTGCATATTACCCACTGTTAACTTTCTTAAGATGCACTGTAAATATTGTTTCCATCAGATTACATGATCCCATGTGGGTAATGCGTTGCCATGCATATACACGTGAAGTTACGTACTTCATGTAATATAATGTAAAGTCATAACTTGACTTTAAATGTGAATTTCCAATATATTCCATGGATTATCACTTGTATCCTTATGTAATTTTCTCCATTATTCCAGATTTAATGGCGATTTCTACATGTTTGAATAGGTGTTTTTACCATTATATTCAAGTAGTGCCAATTGACATACATGCTTTAGTATGTATTATTAGATATATAATAATATACCGGGTGACACAGCAGACATGTAGCAGCCTGTAGTTTTTTTATTTGGAGAGATGAAGATTTGAAATTTGCAGAAGTTACGTAATCAATGATAGCGCTTCATTTGAATCTAACGACAACTTGTTTCAACTACCTGTTTGATCGGCAGTAACTCCAACTTCTTTTTTTTTAATGACACCCTGTATATTTATCCAGCCTATCTTATTTGTTTTGAAATTCTCCATTCAACCGTGTATCACAAAGTGGCATTCGTTTCTCAATTCGCAGAAGAATTGCATTTTATTGAAAAACATCAAGTTGGCTGTTATCCGAATTCGATAATCTTTCGATGCTTGGTAGGCTTGGAAATCCAAAGAGTATCAGTTAAGCGATATAATTTCAGTTTTATCCATTCCTGATCACTTCCTACAGATTGTCAATAATTTCTTTAATAAAAAGAAAAAACATCTGAAAATAACTGACGATAATGCGAAAACTGAGATAGGAATATGTTTTTTTCAATTTGGCTACTTGTGAAGGAACTATCTGTCTTTCTCTTTGGCCATGTTGCCATATCATGATCTTTTCATTTGGAAACATAAAATTAAAATTGTTTCCCTGATCCACCAATTCACAAGTCTATTATTCTAGTTATTTGCAATAATATTTTGCCTAGTAGGTGTCCACAGAATATTTTGTTTTTGACAGGTAAACATCATTTGATTGTACTGATTATCTCCGTCAGTTTTATGCTGATTAAAATTGCATCAACTAATTAGATACTAAATATGTATTCAAAGAATGAAAAGGTCGATATGTTGTTGAAATTCGGAGAGTGCAAGAGAAATTGTAGACAGGCTGAACAATTACATGTCGAAAGATTTCCGGAAAGACGCCATCCGCCTAATAATTATTTCGCTAGAGTAGAAGAGCAGTTCAGAAGAAAACCGAAAAATCAAAACAGTCTTCAATACATTGTCGACGAGGAAATGGAAGTAAACGTTATCACTGAGACAAGTTGAGGACGAAATCGGCGTGAATCGAGAGACCGCTAGCAGAGTTTTGAAAAGAACTGCTCTGAACTGCTCTTTTACTCTAGCGAAATATCATCAGGTGGGTGGCGTCTTTCCGGAAATCTTTCGACATACAATTGTTCAGCCTGTCTACAAGTTCTCTTGCACTCTCCGAATATCAACAAGATATCGACCTTTTCGTTCTTTGAATACATATTTAGTATCTAATTAAACGATGCAATTTCAATCAGCATAAAACTGACGGAGATAATCATTGCAATCAAATGATGTTTACCTGTCAAACACAAAACATTTTGTGTACACCGCCTACTAGGCAAAATATTATTGCAAATATCTAGACTAATAGACTTGTGAATTGGTGGATCAGGGGAACAATTTTAATTTTATGTTTTCAAATGGAAAGATCATGGCTACATGGCCAAAGAGAAAGACAGATAGTATCTTCACAAGTAGCCATATTGAAAAAAATATATTCCTATCTCAGTTTTCGCAATATCGTCAGTTATTTTCAGATGTTTTTTCTTTTTATTAAAGAAATTATTGACAATCTGTAGGAAGTGATCAGGTATGGAAATAACTGAAATTATATCGTTTAACTGATACTCTTTGGATTTCCAAGCCTACCAAGCATCGAAAGATTATCGAATTCGGGTAACAGCCAACTTGATGTTTTTCAATAAAATGCAATTTATCTGCGAATTGAGAAACGAATGCCACTTTGTGATACACGGTTGAATAGAGAATTTCAAGACAAATAAGATAGGCTAGATAAATATACAGGGTGTCATTAAAAAAAAAAGAAGTTGGAGTTACTGCCGATCAAACAGGTAGTTGAAAAAAGTTGTCGTTAGATTCAAATGAAGCGCTATCATTGATTACGTAACTTCTGCAAATTTCAAATTTTTATCTTTTCAAATAAAAATACTACAGGCTGCTACATGTCTGCTGTGTCACCCGGTATATTCAAGTATTTGTGCGGAAAAATACAATTTTTGTTGTCAAAATGAATTTTTACATACATCAAATGTGCTTTTCCATATATTCCCCGATAATCACTTATTTTCTTGTATTTTCATGTGATTCTTTCCCTAATTACAAATTTAACGGAAATTGTTACATGTGTTCAGGTGTCATCATCATTGTTTTGAAGTAGTGTCATTAACTTTACATATAGGCTTATAATTTCTTAATAAAACAGAGGGGTGGGGGGATATCTGCAAAAAAGACAGAAAATCAGTATCAATGATACTTTATTATATTACAATATACATATTGTCATATATTGAAGGAAAATAACTCTCAACTCTCAAATCATTTTAATGTTGTAACAAAAACAATTATTTAACAAAATACTATACTCTATACTTCAACATGGAAATTAACTAAATAGTTCAGCTGTCCTAATAAGATTGCCCAATCTCCGATTTCATGTTCGAATTGAGATTATATCTATCCAATTGAGATTTGAATGTCGAATAAATTCTCAAAATTTCTCACAGTTGGGTCTGCGACAACGAAAGTTTCAATTCGATTTCCTATAAAAATACTGGTATTATTCATAATATTATGGAGCGAACAATGACAAAATGAACAAATGACTATAATGTCATGATGAATGTTTCTTTTTTTTTTCAGTACCTATTTACTTACCTGATATAAATTCAGATGATAATTTGGCACCCACATACTCACTTGCATAAAACACAAAAGACTGTATGTTTGTTTTTAGAACCTACCTTCGCCAGATGCCCAACGATGTTCCTCCTACCAATATTAACTGTGAATGAGGGTTGGGCCAAATGCCGGTAGGTGCGCATGGCGATAGCGTCATGGAGAATTACTTTTAAACAAAGGAGAATTTACACTTTACCTGTAATATTCTGTAAATTGGCGTCATTTCGCTGTAACAATACGTCGTTTTACTGATGATCACATTCATTTACAGTCATCATTATTACATTAATAAATTACATGTAATAAATCATTGAATTACATGCTCACTGTAAAACACGGGAGAAATGGAGGACATTTACCTAATTTTACATAAAAATTTTATGTTACCAATGCAATCAAGTTATAATACCAGGAGGATTATGTATATATTACATTTTGGCATGTATTTTTCCATCCACTTTTTACTGTGTGCAGTCAGTCCACATCATTTTAAAATTGTGCTCAAATATATGCGTTGAGAGCGAAAGTTGAATCAGCTATAAACATAGCGGTATCATCAAAAGTTCTCTGCATACCCTTAACATTGTTGGATCAAGGTGCCATTTGATGTAAGAAAATCAACTTTCTATTTTAACATAATATTTAAACACAACTTTAAAGTGATGTTGACTAAATCCACCTTAAAAATCTCACGTTTACGATAAAAATATTTTTCATTATACCTATAAGAAAACACATGCTTATTTAGCGTACTGAAATGGGTTTTTTTTCGTGCGCCCGTACGTTATCCCAACTTAGTGGCAAATTGCCATTAAGTTAGGATAACGTCTGACCGTTAAACATAACGGAAGGGATACAGCATAGGGCTAATTATCCTTAATATGTACCTGTCATACTCAAATTTATGCTTAAATCTAAAGCTTGGATAATAAAGGTTTCACACAAATTATTTTTACATTTATGTCTATGACAGTGCTTGAGCTGAAGTTACGTTTATATTGACTAAATGCTTTACTCACATGGTTTATACCTGACTGTCTGGTAATGTGACCATCAAGATGAGTACCAAGTGATTTGGTGTATCTCATGATTCAATTATTTCGTCGAAACAAGAATGACGCAAAGAGACTCTGTGTTCATTTACATCGATCATATTGGGGCCCTCCATGTGGTGTCCTACATACCTGTAATAACTTCTTTACCACTGTACTGATCATGTTGAGAGTCGAGGAGTTTAGCAGCGTTGCAGCGGAGTTGCTGATTCATATTGAACAAACACACTGTATTACGTGTAGTTATGAAAGAAGAATGTTGTTTACTTTTGAATTTAATGACAATTGTATATACAAAAACGTCAAATAAAAGTTGTAATTTTCCAATTAAAAGATCTCATCTTTCTTTTAAAATCTCCATATTTATCAGATCATACTTTCTGAGAATGTATTCCATTATAACCACTGAGGGCTCAGCCAACTAGTATTCACATAAATATTGTAAAATGTTAAATCCTGATATTGTTATAATGTATATGGCAGTGAAATGATTTAGCAAACTGAAAATTGTCAATTTTCCTATTTCTACTAGATAAAACTGCAGTTTTAACACCACATTCAACATCCGAAAAATTTGTAAAATCAAGATGTTCAATTTTTCTTAGAGTTCTTCTGAGTTATAGGCATTCGCTACACAACTATATTATCTGTGCTTATATAATAAGGTATATCGTTGATGAATAGAAGAAAAATGAAGGGACCCAATATAGAACCGTGAGTAACTTCAAGATCAATGTGATGTTGCTGCGACTTACAATTGTCTATCTTTCTGAGAGGCAGGTATGATCTGAGCCATGAAAGAAACTCACTCCTGAAGCCAAGTGAATACCGTTTTCTGCATATAATATGGGGGTTATTGAATGTCGACTGTTTTCATAAGTCAAATCAAGCCAACAAGGATTTCGAAGCAAGAGATCAATCACAACACTAATTGAATTCATTGAGGCAGGCGAGTGCCTTATAGGAATATTTTGTGTTTTAAACAGATCATTCGATTGCGTCAGGTATTATAAATAAGTAAAAAAGTTAGGTAAATTAGATATTCGGTTATTTGAGGTATAGGCAAAAATGTTTCACTCTGAACTGTAAAAATTAGGAATATTAATTTTGGTGTGTCGCAGGGCCTAATTTTTGGGACAGGTAGTGATTATCTTTTTCTACTGGCATCCTTATCTTTATACGCGGGTGCTTATCCGTGATCATACCAGATAAAACAGATCCAGCCTTGCCAAATGAATGCAACACAGTTTCTGCAGATTGCATGAACGGCATTGTGCAAATCAGCAATTTCTGAATGTTGCAAAAACACAATCGATAAGGTTCCATTACCTTCCAAAAATTACATTTGGCATATGTTTTCCAATTTATACATGTATGGAATTAAAAATATTAGTATGTAATATCATTTATTTGATAATTTTCTGAACAATAAGTATAATATTGAAATAGAAAACAGATGATATTATCAAAACATAAAACTAGTATAGTGATATGGAATATATGACAAAGTAATATATTAAATTCTATGAACATAATACGACGATACTCTTCCAGTTTTCTTCGCTGACTTTTCATGATGAGAGGGTGTAAGCTGAACAACCTTCCTTCTCTTCATAGCAGGTACATGATCATCCAGCATTCTTTTTCTCTTGTGGTAAACTGCCTTTTCAACATTTACCGAAAACATTGTTTTCCTATTACCAGCTCTCGTGGCACTGACAAAGAGGCGAGGATTCATCTTAGCGTTGAAAACATTTTGCTTCTCCATCTCCAGCCCTTCTAGTGCCGTTTTTCTCAGGACAACATCTCCTAAGCAGACATCCATCCAAAGAGAATCGGCTCTGGTAGTACCAAGCAATGAAATAGGATCTAAATTTCTGAAAAATTAATTAGTTAAAACAATAATCGAAATAAAATATCGACAAGTGAACTTACCGAAGTATTACTGACCAAATTTCCGTGGGAAGTGATACCAAAGGACTGCAACAAGAGGTGACAAAAGGCAACAAACGAAACATCTTGAAGAAAGCACAGAAATGAACTGATCCCCAAAAACACAAAATGGAATATACTGAATCTTCTAAGCGATGTTCCGTATTATATAGTCAGTTCAGGTACAAGAGGACAGATATATTAATTAATTTTCAATTTAATTGCCCACCCTAATGA
Organism: Chrysolina oricalcia; assembly: GCA_944452925.2. Lineage (NCBI taxonomy): Eukaryota > Metazoa > Arthropoda > Insecta > Coleoptera > Chrysomelidae > Chrysolina > Chrysolina oricalcia. The sequence goes on along the minus strand of OX101821.2, from coordinate 57,089,794 downwards.
CCGACTTGGATTAATAAATGTTTAATTACCATCCTAAATGACCCTTTTAATTCATAGTATTTATCAACTATCCCTTTATCAGTAAGTTATTCTTATATCATCAGTAATATTCTCTACCTGATCTTCTCGCCACTCAACTTAATAGACATTCTTCAACTGGTTTCGACCCAAAATCTTTTTTAGATTTACCAATGAATAAAAACTGCAGTTTAATCTTTAGCATGCATGGTTTAAATGGAATTTTCACCTTAGTCAATCTATGTGTAATCTCAAAAATTTGGTGCTTTCTGACGGATATATTGTCAACATCCGTAAATTCATATGAATACAGTGTCCTTCAAAATCTTGGAAACATATGGAAAACCTTTTTAGGTAATCAGATTATCTTCTCCACTTGAACCTTTCAGTCCTGGATACTGCAACACAGACTACATTGGAGCTTCTCACCTTCACGATCATAAGTTGCTTAGTGGGAGGAATAGAAGTATTATTCCACCAAGCCAAATGAAGAGTGAAATTACGTTACTAGCTGAAACATAAAGATCTATTGCATGTGTGGAAGGTACCAACCAGAAAAGCAAACGGCTCAGATGATGAAAATTATGTATGAATATGATGATGTATATAAAACTGATAAAAAAACATACAATCTTCATCGGAAACAAAAAAATAGTGTCACAATTTTCACTCGGGTTTGAAGGTCGTCGTTTTTTGGAATTTCTTCCTAACGTTTCGCTACCACGAGTGGCTAGCTTCTTCAGAGGCTTATACATCATGAATAATCATGAGTCATCTGAGATTATTCATGATGTATAAGTCTCTGAAGAAGCTAGCCACTCGCGCTAGCGAAACGTTAGGAAGAAATTCCAAAAAACGACGACCTTCAAACCCGAGTGAAAATTGTGACACTGAAAACTTCGGCAGCGAAAGCCTTAACCATTTTGTCAAAATAAAATACATTATCAATACAGAATCTCTAAATCAGATAACTTAAATAAAACTTGTTGGAGTATAGTGAATGAACTATCAAATAAGGTAAACGTTCAAAGTGATATCTCACTCTCCACCCATATTGGGGAGATCATTTCTGATACTAATAAAATCTCGAACCTATTCAACAATATTTTCAAGCAGGTCCCGTGTAGCACAGAAAAAAATAATGAGGTGTATTGCTAATGTGTCTAGTACCACCACCAATCTATTTATTAGTCACAAAATATTAACGCTTCTTCTTCTTTATATTTATTTGAACTGTGTCTTCTTTTATTTAGGAATTATTAAATATTCTGATGTTCATCAAATGAACACTCGTAATCGAGAACAATTCTATGTGGTACATAGCAAAAATAGTGTTGAATTTAATTCTCCAGATAAAAATAGCATTCGAACTTTCAACAAACTACCACAGGAACTCAGAAACTGTTCTTTATTGACTACTTTCAAAAGAAAACTCAAGGAGTTTCTGATATCGAAATGTTTTTTTTCAACAAAAGAATATTTCACTACCTACTAATTAGCGAATAAGTGATAAAAATCTGTGTTGTGTCTGATATACATTTATGTTGTCATGTTACTTATTTTCTGTTCTACACATATGTATTATGCACTTATATTTATTGACTTTTCCGATTCAATTATATTGTCGTATGGAAATAAAAGTATTATTATTATAATCAGAAGTTTATTTGCTACCTATGCCGAAGCTTGGTTGCTTTTTATCGCACAAAATACCCTCAAAGTTATCTATAAACATTACCAATTACTCTATTTAAAACACAGATAGAGAAGGGACTTGAAGCAATTGCTGAAAGCGTAACGTTGCTTAATATAAAAAAATACTTGATTCATTATATCGGTGAACCAAGCAATAAAATCAGTAATTTCTTTAAAAAGCAAGGTTTTAATAACTCTTATTGTAATTATTTCTGTGATAAACTATTCAAATGTTCATTTTCAACGAGGCCAATATCTCAACAATAAATACTTAGCAGTCTGATGATTCCATGCCCTTAGAACCTAACCTGTTTTCTAATAAAAAACTATAATTAATGGAATTTAGGAAATGATTTAATGCAAACATTTTCTCACAACTATTTTCCTGTCAGAAAATCAGTTTAGTAGTTCTTGTAATTTTATGAATTTAGTTTTGACTAAGCTTCTACAGCGCCTGATTTCCTATCAACCTCTTAATTTTAAATTCACCCTAAGGTTTATGTTACTTCATTATTTTTGGTTGCCGTTGTGAATTTGGATTGATATTATTTCTTATTGTCTCACTATATAGATCTCCAATAAACTGTCTTGAGGAGTGGGTTGACGACAATACATGTGATTATTTTTCGACATATCTTGCAACCAATAAAAACCATCAATTTAAAGCTATGACGTACTTTCAAACCAATCACAACATTATTATAGTGGGAATTTTCTACTTGGATTATTGCCTCTGAAATATTCGTGGTATTTTGTTTTTATTGTGTGACAACAACTGATACTTTTGATTTGACATCTGTCATCAGTTTGCATGCAAATTGAAAATTGAATTTAGATAACTGTAATGATTAAAAATGTTATATAGAGAATGTGTCTATGATTGGGGCATCAAAAAATAATCTATCGAATACCACACGAGACTTCGATAAAGTAGAAAATAATTCTCCACATTTTTTCTCAAACTTGTTGCCATTTGGCAATAACCACTCGAGCCCTTCGGGCTCTCGTGTCAATTGCCTGGCAACAAGTTTTCGAAAAATCTGTCGAATTATGTTCACTTTATTCTCACTCTCTTGTGGTATTACAACTGATAAAAAGATAACTGTGATTACCGGAGATTTTGATATAGACTGGTTATCCAGAAATACTTATAACGATAGATTGAAAAATATTGTCACTGACGTTGGATTTGAAAATATTGTAAAGGACTGCACTCATATCAGCAGGGATGCTGGTACGCTGATAGATTTAGTTCTTATAAACGGAGGTAAACTCAAAGAAAAAGTCCCCAATACACCTCAAGTAAATGACCATAACATTATCACTGTAAATTTATTAGGGTTTTCTAGGGAATCAACGTCAGTAATGATTCAAAGCAGGGAAAAAAATATTAACTATGACCTTATAAACCAAAGACTAGGTGAAATAAATTGGGACTTCCGAATACATGACATTGATGAAAAATGTCAAAAATTCTTTTAATCAATGATCAATATTCTCAATGAAATTGCCCCCAAAAACGAAATCAAGATATATCCAAAATACAGAGAATGATGGACAGAGCGTATTAAAGAGACAACGAGAAATAGAGATCATAGTTATAAAAAGTTTGTTGCACACATAACTCAAGAAAACTGGGAAATTTATAAACAAAATAGGAATATAGCGGTGAAAAGTATGAGAGAGGAAAAGAGTAATTATTTTGAAAATAAAATATCAGAAAATAAAGGCAATCCTGTCGAAATGTGGAAAATTTTGAAATTGTGTTCCCAAGAAAGTAACTGATACTACTTCGAAATAAATCGAAATTGGTGATGTAATAATAAAAGACATATATGAAATGCCTATTATGGGTAATGCATTGGCATGGCTAGTGGATTACCTGGAGAACAGAAAGCAGAAATATAGATTGAATAATATTTTATCTGATGAAATCTCAAGCCTTCAGGGATTCTTGACAGTGGTAGAGAATGTAAATGAAACTTTGGAAAATGTATACAAATGGTGTTTTTCAAGCAAACTTAAGATAAATACAAGTAAAACTAAATTTATGATGATAGGTAATAACAAGGAATATAACAAGTTTGAAGAAAGTGATTGTGAAATAAAAGCAAACGGTAACTCAACTGAAGTAGTGGATACTTCCAAATATCTTGGAAACATCGAGAATTGAGATTCAAAAATCATGCGAGTTATATAATTAAATCAATTTCATTTAAAATAATTATTTATTCAGATGTTCCAGTTTTCTTTCGAAATGGTCAAAATCTATTATAAACAATACGCTAGTACTTCCTCACTTCAACTTCTATGCTCCACCATTCTATATTTGTTACAACAAAATGAATTGAGCCGTTTACAAAAACTCCAGAATCGGGCCATGAGAACAATATTATTCTGTTCCAAACGAACACCTATAAATGAAATGTTGTGTTTATTGAAGTGGCTACCAGTTGATAGAATGTTCTTATATATCAAACAATGATTTTTATTTTCAGAATAAGAACAGGTTATCTGATGGAAAAAATATCCTCCGTTCCTGAACACCATAATTATAACACCAGATCTAGAAATAATATATTCATTAAGCCTGTTAACACGAAGAAATCTCAAAATTCAGTCTTTTTCAAAGGATTGAGTAACTTCAATGACCTCCCTGATGAATTGATAAATGCAAATTCGCTATCTATATTCAAATCAAAATTAAAGAATATCATGTTGGATGAGTGCAGTCCTTGGCACGATTTTTATTGTTCTCTTGTTATTTTAATTGTTGACTGATATATTTCTTACTGCCTGCTTGTAATTAATGTATTTTAATCTATTTTTTATACCTGTTCCTTAAGATATATGTTTGTTTTTATCTATATGTATAAATTTTTTCACACAGGTACATTTTTAGTCTTGGACTAAAGGATTAATATATCATTATCTTCGTTATGGAGAATTTTTGAACTACCCCTCGTAGCGTTACCGAATGCTCTGGCCCTCAATGAATGGCAAATGAGTAACGAGTTTGCGAACGAAAAAGGGCATAATCGTCGCTAGATGAGGCACGAGAATGCGGTAGCGTAGCGAAAGTGATTAGCACGGTTCGAATTGTTAGGTTAGGAGGGCCCAGTCGCGTGCTGCCGCGCCTATCAAAAACCCATTCCGGCGAATTCGCTCGTTTTTCCGGAGCTGATTGAGTTGTAGGCGATCAACGTTTTGCATTCCCATGAACATCGATTTGTTTACGGCTAATAAAAATAAAGTTATGGCAAAGAGCTCGCAGGGTAGTATGCTAATATCAGTTTTTCGCCACGTTTCTGACGAATTGATTCGTTCTAAAAGTCTTTGGATGAATCTGAATCCATAATGCCTTCATATATACAATTAATAGTAGCATTATTTGCGATTAGCTAAAAGGTAATAAGTTTAGAACTTGACAACAATTACACGCGATCAGAACGGCAATATGCAAACACTCTGCTCGCCTACGACAATTTACTTGCAATTTCTAGATAATTTTCACTGTAGTGCGTTATTCTGGCATACGTTGATAATGAAGAAGATATTCTAGAGAAAAAAATATAGTTTCTTCGAAATTTTACTTATTACACATAGTCAGAATAAACATTCAAAGAATTTGAGTTATCTACTATAAAGCCTAGAAACCTAATTTTACTTACATTTTCTCGATAATTTTCACTGATTTTAATTGGACTCTCTTCAATATTATTTTGTTTATGCCTTGTTGTAGTGATAATCACCTTAGTTTTGCTGATATTTAGTTTCAGTTTATTTGTTCCAAAGTATGACTCAATTTTTTTTCAATGAATTATCCATCTTTTCAACAGCCACTTGCAGGGTTTCATCGTAGGTATAAATCATTGTACCGTCTGCAAATAAGTTTATTACTTGATCTCCGTGTACATAATTGATATCATTTGTATGAACTAAAAAAGTAAGGGCCCTAATACATTGCCTTGCGGTACCCCAAGATCATTTTCCATCACTTGTGAGCAGCACATATGATTCTTTGTTATTTGACTCCTAAAACTGAGCTAAGTTTTTACCCAATTCAACACTACATCACCAATTCCATAATATTTGAGCTTTTGGATTAATATATTTTTTTCGATTGTTTCGAAGTCCTCCGTAAATCCAAGACTGTACTAATAATATTTATCTATCTTCATTATTTTCTGTTTCCAGTTTGTTATTAGTATACTGATCACGAGAATGTTTCTTTTTGAAGCCTGACTGACTACCTAACAATAACCTGTTTTCATCAAAGTATTTGATGAGTTGCTGATTTCCTGTTAATTCCAAAAATTTTTCAAGGGTCGGTATTGACTTTTTTAAACACGTCGTCGCAACGTTGAATTGCTACTTGGGTTGTTCAGCTCAAGAATGTATGGTATATGTACCAAACGTTTTGTTGTAAATGTCGCAAGTAAACGAATAAACGAAGGTTTTTCAGTATTCTCAAATGTCTTTCAAACAATAACCCTAAAATATCCTCTCTTTGTTGCAGGTCTGGTTCAAAAACCGCCGAGCAAAATGGCGGAAACGCGAGCGCAACGCCATGAACGCCATGAACGCGGCCGCCGAGTTCAAAACGGGTTTCGGCACCCAATTCAACGGCCTGATGCCCACAATCAGCGACGACAGCTTCTACTCCTACTCGACGTACAACAACTGGGCCACGAAGGTCCCCAGCCCGTTGGGCACCAAGCCCTTCTGGCCGGTGGTGCCCACCAACCACCACCAGAGCCCCGTGAACTGCTTCAACACTGGCGCGGGAGCCTCCATGTCGGGGGCGGTGAGCTCCATGCTGCCGGGCGCCATGGGCACCGTCATGACCAGCTCTCCTGGTGCCGTGTCTGCCCAGCAGTGCCCATACACCACCCCCGCCAACCCCTACTCCATGTACCACCACAGGACCTCTGCCGATCCTTGCTCGGTTATGTCCTCGAGCATAAACTCGCTGAGGCTGAAGGCCAAGCAGCACACGGGGTTCGTGGGCTACTCTAGCGTTAGCCCCGTGAGGTCGTCTTCGGCAGGTCTGTCCGCCTGTCAGTACGCGAGCAGCGGCTTGGGGGTGGGCGATAGGCCCGGCTGAGGCCACGAGCAGCACCTGGGGGTGCACCTGAAAAACGAAGACCAAGACGAGTGATTGGGTAAGGGGGCTGAGTCCGGCGCTGTAGTGTAGTTTTAGGTGGTATGTTGAGGGCCCAAGATTAGTAGGTTTTGGCATGCTATTTTTATGGAGATTTGCTACTTTGGTACTAAAATGAATATGCAGTGACATTAGAATAATAACCAACTAATGAAAACAATATTTATTCGTGATTATTCAAAGTATCTCAAAAACATTGTAATCTAATATAAGTGTGTCCGCTTGAGTTCTCTACATGTGGAAAACTTTTTTAGTATGAAATTTACGAAAGAAACCCAAATACCATCATCATAATATAACAGTTTTTTTCAAGCCGTTTACTAGGGCTGTCTAAAAACATGAAATGTTCTCAAGAGTAAAGTGCTTTATTTTTGACAAAATTGAGAATTGGTGAAGAGAAAAGAGTTGGAAACTACGTTCATATATCTAAATACATCTATCTAAAATGAAATGCCAGTCAGAAAATCAAAAATGCAATTCTAACATCAAACATGGCATTCAAATAATATGTATAAAAATAATACTTTAATTTTTTTTCTCTTACTGTGTATTTGCCTCGATATATCCTCCTTCGTTTTTCACACATTGAACTGTTCTTTCAGACACATTTTATCAAACATTTCCAATCATGGCAGTAGTAATGTTTACAATTCTCTCTCTGATTGTCCTCTCCAAATGGTCCATATTTCAGAAAAGCCTCTGGAGGTATACACTTCCTTTCAAGTACCCCATCACAAGAAAAAATTAAAGGTGTCCAAATCCAGAGACCTAGCGGGCCAAAAATGGTCAGAATATCTATCGATCAGTTTTCCATTGAAAATGATATTTAAGTATTGTCTTACATCCCTTGTAGATATAGTGGTATGGTGCACGATCTTGTTGATACCTATGGGTAGTTCATCTATAAAATTAAACAGATGGTTGTTTAAAAAAAGTAAGTAACGGTCACCATTTAGAGTTTCTCGAAAAAATAAGTTTTTCTCGGTAGATTCCGCACCACACGTTTGTTTCAATAGAATATTTATCACGTTTCTAGGTATAAATAATGCTTCTTGTTATGAAAGGGTTATCTTCTATTTCTCCTTGTATTGAAGAACAAAATTCGAACCGTCGAAAACCACCTTGTTACACCTTGTGATATTTTTGCAACTGTTGTTTTACCAACATGACTTGGTGATGTTGTTGACCTCTTTATTTAGCAGTGATTTCTTAGAATCTTCTACTACAGGTAACATTTCTTTTCCACATTTCGATTATTTGCTACCCGTTTCTTCTTATAATTATTTTCCATACTTCCAAGTCCACGTCTTGAATTCAGTCACTAAGTTCCCTACTGCTGTAAAATTAATATTTTCCCAGGTTGTCTGTCAGGTTGTCTGCAGCTTCTCTAGACATTTTGTAATTGTCTCCAACAATTAAAACAATTTGTTTTATCTTGCATCCTCAGTTTCAACGGCATGTTTAAATAATTAAATGAATACGTATTCCGCTTTATGACTGACTAAAAATGACATTTCCTATCTTTCGAGTGACACATGATTACTACCATTGTTTATATAGAAGTAAGATAGTCAGTGCCTGTGTAATTGGTGTTGGACGCAAACGCGAGTATCATCTAGCGTGATTAGTTACAAACTTCAATATTTCACGTCATTTTAATGTAGGTTTCTTCGAAAAACCCTGATTTTAATGCTGTGCCATTGTTTCAATCAAGTTAAGACATGACTTGGAGGCCAGATCACTGAAGTTACGACATGACTTGGATGCGAGCTCACTATCGCCATCTACATGTCGCATCCATTTTGATCCAATTATATTCCCATAAGGTTAACTAACTATATTCTATATAAACAATGTTACTACGTATCAAAACGCCAAAACAATGTACAGTGAGACGCAAGAGTTAATACACACACTATTTATATTTAAATTATTTCAATGGAACATTTGTGATTGAAGCTACAAAATTAATAATCAAGGGTAATATAACAAGACCTTGATAAATAGTCGACTATTTTTATTGCATCTAAATTTCGACTGTATTTTATAATAATTTAACGAGACATTATTTTGGCATTAATAATGTGATGAGAGCCCGAGAGCGAAGCTCGAGGGCTTTCATCTCTGTTTATTAATGCCAAAATAATGTCGAGTAAAATTAATAAATACAAGAGAAATTCAGCAGCAATAAAATAGTCGACAATTAATCAAGGTCGTGTTATATTTGTGAAGATTATTTCTTGAATCTACTTCTTTATATCAGTCATATGAATGAATGAAAATTAAACAATTTGGAATAATTTATTCAAAATATCACGAACAAAGCACAAAATCTAAACAAAAACAGCACCATCTTTATAATTTATCAATTGAAATTAAAAACACAATTATTGTATGTGACATTTCCACCATGCGTAATTTGTGACATTTGTTCAGCTTTTGAAGAACTTGCAGTATTAACCGTAGAAGGTCCACATTCATTCTCTTATACAGCTTCAACACGATTGATTTTATTTGACGTTTAATGTATTTATTTAGAGTACTGTCAGATGCTCAGGCTCCTTGATATGAGTATCATGCTGAATAGTCGGTGACTATTGTGCATCATGTAAATAGTCGCTAATAGAGCGTGTTGATTGGTCCTGTCAAACAGGAAACAAACGTATGATTGGTTGATGACTGATATTTAATAGACGAAAGAAATAATCATATTTATATGGGAATTGATGTGAACACATGAAATTATAGCAAAGCAGAGGACAGGAATTGAAAAAAAAATAAGTGATAAATGTCAGTAGCTTCAAATCCATAATAAAATGCATTTATTAATGATCAAAGAGTGCTATTTTTGAAATGATATTTTACATGTTTATTTTTAATAATTGTACAAGACTCTAACTTAGATATAATTTTTAATTCTTCTCTGTAACATTTTCTTTTTCCATTCTGCTCTAACATCAAACTCAAAGTTACTTTTCTCTCAGGTCAATTTCATAATAAAAAAGTTTCTCATATGGAACAAACTGAAAAAAAAAAGTAAAAAATAACTGTTCAATTTTTTTTTTATCTGATTGTCCTATTTTAGGTTTTAGACCATGCAGAAATTTTTACGAAGAATAACTTTTTTTTTCCAAATTCAGATCTGAAAAAGTTTCCCATATGTAGATGACTCAAGTGGACACAATGTGCGTGTTTTTTTTTTGAAAAAAACAATTTTTCAAAATTTATAAAATCTCAAGAGTTAAATTTGTCGAAAAATTAGTACCCAACATTTAGATGGAATTTTTCTATAAATTCATCAAAATAACACATGATTATGAAATTTTAAAATGAATTAAACAACAAAAATAATTAAATAAACAGTAGTAAACGAACTAAAATAAAAAAATAAAAATATTTCCCTTGAAACATTCTCCAACATAAATGGCAAAACTTGGGCAGCACATTGGCTTATCGTATTTTCAAGGTGTTCTTGATCTGTGAAAAGGTGTGTATTTGTAATGCTCACATTTTATATCCCAATAAAAATGAATCGCATGAGGTTAGATCGGCAGATCTAGGAGGCCATGAATTCACTTCAACTGTAGAAGAAACAGCGTTGAATATCATATGAAACGCGTTCATTTTTGTGATGTTCTATAAAAATATACGTATTAATGCCCTAATGAATAAAGAAAAACATCTCAATTTCTATTTTCATGTTATATAGCTTCAAGGATAGGATATTTCATGAGGTCTTTAACATTTTTTTTTTTCATTTTCTCTCACACCATATACATGCCTTTCTCTCGAGAAGTATTGTACATGGTTTATAACCCACTTACTTGAATCACCATAGACTTCCATTCTCTGCCTCATTCTGAAAGAGCCAATATCAAAACCCATATAAGAGATTCATTGCGCATTGGACATTTCATTGGATAGTTTTCTGTTTTCCATTTAGGATTTCATGTATATAGTCCTTTGTTCTTTATATTTAATTTAAAAAAAAAATGAGAAATTAATTATTGTAGAATTTCATCTTTCTCGCCTTCACTGAGCCCCAACAAAGATCCCCTGGAAAACTTTCATCCACATGTTACTCATTTTCCGAAAAACAACTTATGAGATTTTGCTAATTTCGTAAAATGCATTTTTTCAAGAAACACAGTATAACGGATAAGGGCTAAGTAGGTTTCGAAGTAAGCCTAAGTTGACGACTAAAGTTTTTTTGTGATAATCACGAATAAAGATTCTTTTCACAGGTTACTTACATTTTGAAGGTCACTGTATAGTGTATATCTTAGAGTAGAAGTTCATCTGAAATTGTTGATATTTTCAAGATAAACAGTAACTTCACATTTTACATTAAAAAAAAATTGCAAAACTACAGGATCTTGAATATTTTCAATAAATGATTGACATAGGTCAAAATCAAGTTGTCAATTTATTCATTAATTCGAATACTAATTGTCCTTTTTTATAAAATTGAAGAAAAATAATGCAGAGTTTGAGATAATTTGAAAAAATTATTCGCCGTAAATATGATCTAATAGAGCTCGCTTATGAACAATAATATTTTTTCTACGTTGAATATGAAAATATCTCTTTTTATGAAAACTGTTGCATGATGGTTTTTTTCTATCAAAAATAGAAGAAGAGAAGAAGTAAATATTTTCCATATAGGAATAAATCGTTCAAATGTTTATTTGATTTTAAGTTCTCTTTTTGGTAAAAGATGTATGAAAAAGTTTTCCATTTCAATACAAACCTTCATGTGTACCTACTACATGTCTACTTTTTTTATTCAAAACTTTTCAGAAATGTCAATGTTGTAACTCAAAATGGGACGTACTGCACATATTTATGTAGTCTTGTAGTCTTGTACTCTTTACTGGTAGTGAATTCAAGAACCCAGACTTTCCGTTTTTTGAATATTTTGATTCACACAAATTATCTTCTAACTCTCTGAAGTATTCATACAAATCATACTGCAAAATTAAAATTGGCAGTGGGATGTTAAAAACACATAACATGTACGTAAGTCTTTTAATCATTGTTATTTGGTTAAAAAATTACAAAAAAATCTGGGCCCTCAACGTTTCATGATCTCACCGTATACCCAGGACCAATATTCCGCATTTGTCCAATCCTGTGTCACCGATAAGCCCTCTCCAAAATGGCTGCGAAATTTTCGATTGTAATTTGTTGGAAATGTGTCTGATGGTTTTTATCTGATAAATTTATTTTTAGCTGTGTGACGTTCCAGAGATAAGGAGCGAAATTTAAATAAATCGCGATTAGCAGCCTAGAAAACACAAATTGTCCATTACTCTACATCTATTTTCGAATCCTATGGACCCGAAGAATAAATAGTTTTTTGTTTAATGGTGGATTTTTTGCGATATACGTTAAGTCTGTTCGAGAGGAAATAAAACAGTAAAAGGGCACGCTGATTTTGTTGTGCTGGTTTTAATAGGTTTGGGGGATTAAGAGACTATTTTTCATATTTTCTCCTGATTTCAAATAGTGGTGGATTATAATAAACATGCATATAATGTGTTTATTCAGATTGAGTTTATTGCGATATCAATGAGTAAACGAAAGGGATGAATCATCAGATATTATTTTATTTAAAAAAGCAATGAATAGAAAACTTTCATTGGGGTAGCTGAAATAATTGATAGAAAAATACAATTGGAATTTGAGAAGTGCCTTCTATACACAATTCCGTGTAAAAACTCAAAACAGAATGAAGGCATAACATTTTTTTTTCAATTTTTGTACTTGTGGTAAGTGAGACAAAGAAAGAACCAGATTTTTCCACATTTCGTTTGAAATGATTGGATAAAAGTCACCGATGACATAAAAATCAATTAAATAAAAAAAATTCTTAAATATTAATAAATATTTTCTTAAAAAATGCATGTACGATATAGATTTCCTGCAATTAGTTCATGCACGCGGGGGATTCGGTAAGAAAATTTCACACCAAAATATATTAAATCAATGCTAATTTCCTGCGACTTGGAGATCATTCAAGACAAAACATCTTATAACATCAGTGGGCCATGAATGGCTCTTGTTGACACAATGACAGATACGCATTCGTATTGGAGCGGTGTTTTGAAAATATGTGTCAATCAGAAAAAAGCGGAAAGCGCTTTGCTGGATGAAGCATAAAAGCGCTTTACAAGTCTACTAGACGGTCCAAATTACAGACCACTGAACCGCTTCAAATAAATACAGCGGAAAATAAAGCGCTTCATTTATCTGTAGCGGCTGGAAGACCTGTCAGCCGTCTATCACGTGAAGCGTTAAAGCGGCTGCAGCCGCTGCATGCTGTTAGACGCACCCATTGACAGCTTAAACTCTAATCAGGCTCAGTTTTCTAGTTCGTATTGTTGTAAAGTTGTTTTCAAGGTTTTAGAAGAATAATATTGCGGAGATTACTTAATAATTACATAAGAAATAATGGAAAAACAATAAAAATATATGTCGTGCATATTGCGCAGAACTTTGCGAAGATAAATGATTGAAATACTTGAACAAAAATTAGAAATCAATCAGCGTAGTACAAAGAAAGCGTCTGGAAATTTCTAACAAGTTTTCACGAAAAGATAAGTCGAATAAAATTGTTTCAAATATCAAATTCTTGTAGTCAAGTAAAGGTAGACATTTTATTGATATAATTTTTTTAACGATAGACCTACTCATTGTTGAAGTGCTAGGAGTCCTCAAAATATTTTCAGACACTCGAAATATCTAGGAAATACATAATTATGAAATATTATCTCCTTTCATATGAAAAATAAAATTCCATTCTTACATAAAAGCAAAATGTCAACTATTACATGTCAAATATTTGACAGAAAATTTTTCCATTTATTAATTTCGCCCAGGGTTCCCTGGAGGATAAAATTTCCGGAAATTTCTTGGGTTGTCATGGCAACTAAACAAAAGCCAATTTTTTGAATGGCTAAAAAAGCGAGGTGTGAAATTTTCAATAGTAATACCACAAGTGATTGAATTTTCGCGATAAGTCTGTCGATTCATTTCTGAACGAAACTGAATTGCGAGTGGTGTTTTCTCGCTACAATTCAGTTGAGTTCAGAAATAAAGGACAGATTCAATCACGAGAGGAAGCATTAAAAGTATTATTGTAAACATGAAGAATCAATTCATCATAACCATAATCAATCAACTATAATCACAAAAAATGTATTATAACTATCAATAATTTATTATATAGTTACGATGCGACTCATTTTGACGTTTTCGCCTACAATTATGATCTGTCAAAATGTCAAACTTTGCTTTGTCGTCTATGGTTACATCGTTGAAAACACCAACGCTGACAGACCAATGAGAATTGAGAGATAGCTGGTGTTTTCGCGATAATACAAGTTGTCTTTGATTTGTAATCGGTCAGATTACGTGAATATGTTGAGAAGAGTTGAATAGTCTCTGTAATTTTTGAAAATTTCATTCCTGTTTCAAGAATTTTTTTATGTGAGAGAAACTCTCTGAAAGTTATACCCTTTGATTTTTTTTTCAATTATGAACATAAAGGTACATAGTAAGGGGTCCTTAAAAACTGTAAAACGTTCAAAGATATTCAATAAATTTGAGGTCAACTGCCCATCTTATTCAGATATAATAACAATATATCAAAAAAAGTTATTTTGCTCAAAAAGTTTCTGTATCAAATACCAATAATGATACTTCCTCATAAACACTCGTAGAATGTACCGAAAGGCATAGCCTGTGCGAGTGGAGGACGGCTATTTTTATTATTTACCGTGACACTTCGTTACTTTTACTTTTCAGATGTAGTAAAATCCGAAAAACCTATCACACACACACATCATAACACACTAACAGGAACGTTCAATGTTGAAATAATTTTCCATAATCTTGAAATTGTCAATAACTAACAAACCATCATACCCATTTCCCACAATTGTTCACAAATAGTCTTGGTCGGACGAAATGTATAAAATGTATATAAATCTATAGATTTGGTGTCGATTGTAAAAATTAGAAGATGAAGTACTGGGGTGTATTCAACACCGTTGAAAATCATGTAGAAATTAAATTTAACCGCCCCATATTTTTTCCAAACGACTACTTTTCGTTTTAAAACTTCCCGATATGTCAGGTGCCATAACTCTCCTGAAGATGATTTCTGGCTCGTTACGTTCACTTAGAGTATTAGTACGCTCAAATTGATTTATTTTTTAATTTGAGATAATGCAAAAAGTTCTGAAGTTTTTGCGCCGAGTGAGAAATAACCTAAAATAAATTCGTTGGAATTTGTACAGTGTGCATGCGCAATATGATACAGTTTCTGATTTGGTTTTATTAGAACCAATGTCTAGGCTACAAGAACTATTTTGGTGATTTTCTCTTCAAGGTCACCAAAGATCATGATCCAGGGCTCATTCGATTCAGAAGGACCTCTGGAACTTTTTGAAAAATTTGAAGGTGCCCCGGCAAAAATTTCAAAAATTGCAAAAGTTAGGGTTTGGTGTTTTGCAAATATCTCGGAAACTATCAAAGATATCCAAAATTTGAAAAAAGATTCTGAAAGAAGAGGCAATTTCCTAAAATAGTCCTAGCTCCTGGAACTCTATCACCAATATTTTTACAGGCGAAAATAGCGCTAAAAGCGGGTGATGCGAGTCCCGCGTGCGCTGACTGATACGGACACTTGAACAATAAAAGTAATTTTAACCCATTAAATATCAATATTAAGAAATAAAAAGATTCACTCACCATTTAGACACATGAATGATCAAAAATCCAGGGAAAAAAATGTTTCCCGTAATTATTTTATTACATATGCTTTTGTTAATTAACTAGATTTTACAAGATTCAAATTTACATACAAACCCTGATAATTGTTGAATTAAAAACCTCAAATTTGTTTCACTTCTTGGAGCCTTTTTTGAAAGGCTTTAAAAAAGATTCCCATTGGAAAAATAAAAAAAATATTGATTTTCCACTTTGTTATTAACAATCTAAGAGAATAAAAAATTAAAAATGCACAAAGCAATGAAAATTATTTTTTTTCAATATTCCAATTTGTTCGTATTTTAATTATTTAAAGTTACATAAAAACAATTTTTTTAAATTTCAGACTCTGATTGTTTAAATAACTGTTTTAAATATATGCATTGTTTATGAGATATTTGAATTTTTGTTTTTGGAATTTTAACCAGCAATAAATATTACGATCTTTAAGAAAAAAATCGTTTCTTAAGAAAAAAATGTTATTGCTGAAAAACGCATTTGTTGATTAACTAATTTTTTTGGTACCAAATATTAATTAAGGAATCATTTTCTTTTATCCTAATTGCCATTGCTCTTCGATGTTCTAAAAAAATATTTATATTTTCTTTGTTTATTTAATAAACTATTTATTATAAACAAATGAATTTTCACGATACAACTTTTTTTTAAATACTGCAAAGAATAACAAAAACAACCATGTTCTATTTTCTATTCTCTACATAATTTTAAATATTTTTCTATTTTTACGTTTTTTTTAGAATAAGAGTTCAGCTTTGGTGAAAGGTTAAATTTTATTAAATAAACAAAGAAAATATGAAGACAGAAATCTTTGGGAGATCGTTTGCTAACGAACAGTCGTTACCGACCGATGATGAACCCTTTACTCCCATAAACACCTAACTATGTAGGCTTATTATGGCAAGAACCTGTCAGAAAACAACTACTCCCCTGGCTAAGACCACGACGGGTATTGAATTAAATCTAACAGCTACTTGTGCAACGTTCCTCAAAACATCAGAGGACGCGATTGCAAGTGCCCTCTATGACCAACCAGCAGAATTATGTTTTGATTTGGACGGGGTGACCACCTGCAGACTAGTTTCGAGGTTGTTGCCTCTCATCAGTGCAAGGGCAGGTCAACACAGACAGCACTGAAGCCATCTGTTCCCCGTCCAAACCAACACACATTCCGCTGATTAGTCAATTCTGGTTCACGAGATGAAAGCAGTTTCTAGGCCGCTCCACCTAGCGAGCAGAGGAAGACACTCCGAATCTCCGGGTTGAGAGAAAATATGAATAAATATTTTTTTAGAATATCAAAGAGCAATGGGAGTTATTATTTTAAAAAAAATGGTTCCTTAATATAAATATCTGGTAGCAACAAAAATAGTTAATAAACAAATGCGTTTTCAAGCAATAAAATTTTATTTTTCAGAAATGATTTTGTTCTTGAAGATCATAATATTTATTGCTGATTAAAATTCCAAAATCAAATATCTTATAAACATTTGTTTATAACAATTATTCAAACAATCAGAGTAAAAAATTAAAAAAATAATTTTTATGTAACTTCAAATTATTGAAATACGAACAAATTGGAATATTAAAAAGAAATTCATAGCTTTATTCGCATTTTTCATTTTTTAGTCTCTTAGATTGTTAAAAACAAAGTGGAAAATCAACATTTTTTTGATTTTATCGAAAATATGAACAGGATGTTCACAAAGTCAGTTGTGGAATCATCTGCGACTGAAAGTTGAAATTTAGTCTCTATTTTCTATCCTACAAGATAACCTCTCTTGGAAGGGATTCATGTTGTAAAGGGAAACATTCTCAATTGAAAATTGAATCAATACATGACTCCTCTGGAAATGGAAAAAACTACGATCAAATTAAAGTTACTTTTTTGTAATATCTAACAGAAAACAACTACTTCCCCGGCTAAAGCCACGCTGGACATTGAACTACATCTGATAGATATTGAGAAAGACCCTATACAGGGTGTTATTTAAGTACGTGGCCAAACTTAAAGGGGTGATTCTTTGAGTGATTCTAAGACGAAAAGTTCATATAAACATAGGTCCGGTAATGCTTCGTTTTCAAGATACAGGGTGTCAAAATTTTTAAAAGAAATCGTTTTTGTCGTAAATATCTTAATAACCCTTCAACCGATTTTATTGAAATTTGGCAGTGTTATTGAAGGTTATTGAAGGGCGAATTTCACCCTAACTATATCAAAATTATCATGTCCAGTGGCGTCCCGGAAGGCACTGATTTTTTTGCAATTTTTGTATTTGTTTCACATTGAGCAACTTACAACTTTTTTATATCTAGAATTTTTTTCGTATCTTGCTTTGTTTTTGAGAAAAAACATAAAAATCACTTCATTGCACGTCCCTGGCACAACACAATAAAAAATTGTTTTTATAGGGTTTTTAATGATTACAGGTGAATCTGTTATGCTTAAAAATTGTTTGTTTCATTTAGCCAGTGCGTGCATAGTGGTAACGCCGGAAATGCCAAAGCAACATCAAATAAGAAACACCCTTTATTAAAACCACACTGAAACAAAAATGGTACCTAGGCAATTTGTTTCTGTAAGAATACATTCAATCATAACTATCCCGAATTCGTTGGACTAATTCTTCTTCAGTGTTGACTGGAGTTTTATAAACGAGGGACTTTGAATGTCCCCAAAGGAAAAAATCCAAGGGATTTAAATCCGGTGACCTGGGCGGCCATGACTGTGGACCTGCGCGACCGATCCAGTTTTCTCCATAAGTTTCATCCAGAAATTGACGTGCTACTATGCTGAAGTGAGGTGGAGCCCCATCGTGCATGAACCACATTGCTCCTCTTACTGCCAGTGGGACATTTTCTAGTAGTACAGGTAATACAAATTCCAAAAAATGACGATACACTTGACCATTTAATCTCGGGGGTAAAAAATGAGGTCCAATGAGATAATCGCCAACAATACCAACCCAGACATTCACGGAAAACTGCTGTTCATAATTATTTTCTATAACCGCATAGGGATTTTCTTCTGCCCAGATATGGTTGTTTTGAAAGTTCATAATTGAATTGTGGGAAAAACACGCTTCATCGGTAAATAATATACTGGATAAAAATGTCGGAGATGCAACCTGTTGTTGCAAAAGCCACGTAGTATAAACAACCCGCTTGGGAAAATCCGCAGGAAATAACGCTTGAACACGCTTTATGTGGTAAGGATACAGTTGGTACTCTTTCAAAATCTTCCATACAGTAAAGTGAGAAATGTTTAATTGTTGTGCAATTTTGCGTGTGCTTGTATCGGGGCAACGCTCAACTTCATGTAAAACTTCTTCCTCCAGCGCCACTGTTCTTACCGTTGCAGGTCTCCCAATAAGAGCAGCCGACAGAAGGTGCCTGATTCGCACAGCCTTTCATGTATTCTCACAAATGTTTGCCTATTTGGAACATTTCGATGAGGATATCTTCCTTGATAGCCGCTATGGAATTGCCTTGGGCCATTCCATAGACAAAATGCATATCGGCCATTTCCGAGTTTGTAAACCGAACCATTTTCAGATAAGTATCAGTAACAAATTTTATATCTCAAAACTATTGAAAACACTTCAAATAATTACAATCAAATAATTACGTATGTACCGTTTCAATTTGTGACAGTTATGAAGTTAAATTTGTTTGAACATTTGTTGTTCCTTCCATGGCCCTCTTACTTTAGTTTCAAAACACTGCAGTAATACATAACAACATTATTTGTTTCATCGAAAACAGGTAATATGAGCGAAAAAAATTAAAAGACGACTTTCATGTAATATTATTTGTTTAATCATAAATAAAAATGTCTTTATTGCATGTCCATGGACAACAATGCATTTTGCAGCACGAGCCGAAGCCAAGAGCCGAAGGCAAGTGCTGCAATTCATACATACAATTTTTTTTTTCATTGCATTAATTTTGATAGAAAATTCTAAGACTAGAATAGAGTATTGATATGAAAAAATATTAGTAAGACTCCAGTCTTTGATGGTTTGTAGTTGAAATGTTTTATTGTGTTGTCACAGGGATGTGCAATGAAGTGATTTTTATGTTTTTTCTCAAAAACAAAGCAAGATACGAAAAAAATTCTAGATATAAAAAAGTTGTAATTTCAGTTGCTCAATGTGAAACAAATACAAAAATTGCAAAAAAATCAGTGGCGCACATGTTTTCTGTCAAAAATATTGCCTTCCGGGACGCCACTGGACATGATAATTTTGATATAGTTGGGGTTAAATTCGCCCTTTACGACCTTCAATAACACTGCCAAATTTCAATAAAATCGGTTGAAGGGTTATTAAGATATTTACGACAAAAACGATTTCTTTTAAAAATTTTGACACCCTGTATCTTGAAAACGAAGCATTACCGGACCTATGTTTATATGAACTTTTCGTCTTAGAATCACTCAAAAAATCACCCCTTTAAGTTTGGCCACGTACTTAAATAACACCCTGTATAACTTGAGAGAAAAAATCTGAAAGTGAAAATTTGCATTTTCATTGAGATAGCTGATTATTTATTAAATGTCCAGTTTCCATTGGAGATTCTTATCTATAAATGAGATAAGGGAGAATGCTATTCAGAAGTATCACTCACAGAAAATAGCTCATTCCATTGATGCGTGAATTGCATCTCTTTCGCTAGGCCTCCAATACATTTTGGTCGACTAAAATCTATTTCACTCTTCTAAGATCATCAGGGAGGTCGGAAGAATTGGAAAACATACTCTTCAGAAGCAATTGGATAGCGTTCAACTGAAAGGTACTAAGCGTCAAATTAGGGTATTGAATAATGACATGATAAAGTCAAATCATTTTCAAAAATTGTACAATAATTATGGAAATGGCTCTTGGTACTTTCATCAAAAGATGTTACCACATTCAATAAATCACTTGGATATTTCTACATGAAGTAGGATTCAGCTTTTGGAGTCGTATGGCACCCTTATCTCAAATTTGACGAAATGGAGCTTGGTACCTTTTAGTTTAACGCTATCCAATTTCACACTGTAATGAGGAATTGTTGAAGAGTGAAATAGATTTTTTCGTCGATCTCTGCAAAAAATGACATTTTACGTACTAATTTCCGGACGAAAAATCGACTATTTTTGAAGGCTTTTCGACTATTTTTGAAGTACTTTTCGTCCGCAAACACTTTTCGTCCGCAAACTCTTTCCGTCCGCTGTGGTCACTATGATACGGCACGGTACGAGAGCGGCGATTGAATCATTTTCGTAAATCCACGTTTTAATTAATACATAGGCGCCTGTGACAATAACTGTCATTTGCTGTTGTCAAATTAATTATTTACGAAATCCGCTAGATTTTACGTGTGAATTTAGACCGTGGTGTGAATATTAGTGTTCATAATAATCAAGAATTGATCGAGTCTGCAGTTCGAAGAGTTGGACGTAGCTGAGGCCAGCAAACATGCGAGTACTTACTTTCATAAAGGTATGTAGAGGTCGACGAAAAAATGTAATATGCACCTCGGCGAAAAACTGTCTACTGTCTCGCCTGCTTGCTATCCTCGGCTGCGCCTCGGCTATCAATTTGCAGGCTCGACTATAATAGACAGTTTTTCGTCCTTGGTACATAAATAACTATTTGTCGACCAAAATGTATTGGAGGTCTAGCGAATGAGATGCAATTCACGCATCAATGGAATGAGCGATTTTCTGTGAGTGATACTTCTGAATAACATTCTCCCTTATCTCATTTATAGATAAGAATCTCCAATGGAAACTTGACATTTAATAAATAAACAATTATCTGAATGAAAATCCAAATTTTCACTTTAAAATTTTTTCTTTCAAGTTATATAGGGTCTTTCTCAATATCTATCAGATGTATTCAATGTCCAGCGTGGCTTTAGCCGGGGAAGTAGTTGTTTTCTGTTAGATATTACAAAAAAGTAACTTCAATTTTTCCAGAGGAGTCATGTATTTTTTCAATTGAGAATGTTTCTCTTTACAACATTTTTTTTATTTTTCCAATGGGGATCTTTTTTAAAGCCTTTCAAGAATAGCTCCAAGAAGTGAAACAAATTTGAGGTTTTTAGAATAACAATTATCAGGGTTTGTATGTGAATTTGAACTTGTAAAAACTAGTTAATTAACAAAAGCATATCTAATAAAACAATTACGAGAAAAAAATTTCTTACATGGATTTTTGTTCATTCAAGTGTCTAAAAGGTAAGTGAGTTTTTTAATTATTTAATATTGATATTTAATGGGTTAAAATTATGTTTATTTTTCAAGGGTCCGTATCAGTCAGCGCACGCGGGACTCGCATCACCCGCTTTTATCGCTATTTTTGCCTCTAAATTAAAATTCTAAATATCGGTGGTAGAGTTCCAAGAGAGCAAGACTTTCTTAAGGAAATTTCCTCCTTTTTCAGGATCTTTCTTCAAGTTTTGGATATCTTCAATAGTTTCCGAGTTATTTGCAAAAAACCAAAACCCTCCTCTCTTTTTTTTTAATAATAAATTGTTTACAACTTTTGCAATTTTTGACGGCACTCCTTAAAATTTTTCGAAAAGTTTCTAGAGTTCCTTCCGAATCGAATGAGCTCTAGATCATAATTTTCGTTGCCCTTGAAGAAAAATTCACCAAAATAGTTCTTTTAGACTAGACTACAAGCGACAACACAACGTTTCGTGGACTAGATGACTGTAGACGGAAAAATCAAAACGTGCTCGTTTTATATGTAACTAAATCGAATGGTTCAGTCTCTTCGGTGTGATTATAACTGACACAACTTCTTGCACTACCTTGACCGAGTACAAATTATATAAAATAACCATTGTTATTGTGCCAAATATTTTCAGTATATCCAAAGATTTTATCCCAAATGAAATTATTTACCTCGGTTGATTTTTGACATGTACAGAACGGTGGGATGATTTCCAAAAGAGAATCGTCAATTCAGTGAATGGTTTTTCAGACTTCTTGAGGAAATTCCCCTTTAAACAAGTGGAAAATACGAAATCTAGGATGTAAATGTTGTTTAGTTTTGGGGACAGGTTTCATAAAGATATTAAATGTTACTGAGAATGGATGACTTGCTGAATAGTAGCGAGTGTCGTGAATTATCCAATAATATACAAGTAGAATACTATACTTTGTCCACGACTATTAAATAATACTTAATTATGAAATAATCTCAAGTTCTTATCTCTACATGTGAGTTGCATTGAATTTCTATACAGTGCCCGTCTAAAGTCTGTCCTACTCCTACTAATTTTTGAACCACCTGGTATATCGAAACGAAATTTGGAGAGCTTAAATAGGAGATGAAACTTTACCCATGTTTTTTTGGAAAAATAACAGCTAAAAGTTCAAAAATGGTGTCAGAGCGCCATCTTGAATTATTTCTAAATGAACACCCCGTATATTATGCCATTTTTGAAATCATCTAATAATTCCTAACAGTTTTCTCTAAAACAAAATATTGACGTGTCAAAAGTGACATTCCGGTTTAAAATTGAGTATGAATTTTTTCACTACAGTTGAAACAGTTTGCTATCTAAATTTTGTTTTTGTTATTTATTAATCAGTTAAATATCTTAGGAATTCGACTGATAACAGACGTAAAGAGAGTTTATTAAGGATAAACAGTACCGTTTATCGAAGATTTTCGAAGATTACGGAATGTGTTCTGTAGATTCAGAATCAAACAAATTAGTTGGTTAAAAAAATATTCGGTTTTGAATAATATCACTTTTATTTAACCACAACAATTAGTTCATCAAGTGTTCGAAGTCCTCAATCTTGACAATAAATTGCCCTATTATAAAAAGCTTCTCTCACGTTGATGTCACGTCTCATGTTCCTCGTATTCTGCATTCCATCTCTTCTTTTGTTTGGCATTCACTGCCGTAGATGTCTGACTCAAGATACTCCCGAAGGAAAAAATCTAGAGATGTAAAATCCGGAGATTTTGGTGGCCACTCTGTACTTCCCCTGTGATATATCCATAACCATGCGATAGAAATGGGAGGTGCCCTGTCCTGCTGAAAAATGATTTCACGATTTTCAAACTCTTCCTGATTGTTCTATACAATTTGTCTTAGTTGAGATTTAATTTCAGTTTTTAAAAGATTTCTTCAAAGATCTCCAGAAAAATTGCACTATTGGCGTGGATTTCGGACTTCTTATACCACCAAAGGAAAAAATCTAGAGGTGTAAGATCCAGAGACCTTGATGGCCATTCTGTGCTTCCCTTGCGATATATCCATCGCCCAGGAAAGATTATATCGAGAAACTTTCTAGCAATGCGATGAAAATGGAAAGTTCTCTGTGCTGCTGATAAATTATTATTATATATTATTGTCTTATGCGCGGTTCAATTTCAGTTTCAAAAAGATTTCTGTAAAGATCTCCTGTAAAATTGCCCCAATGGCGTGGATTTCTGACTTCTGAGACCCCCCAAAGGAAAAAATCTAGAGGTATGAGATCCGGAAAACTTGGTGGCCATTCTGTACTTCTGCTGCGATATATCCATCGCCGTCCTGCTAAAATACGATTTTTAATTAATTTGGTCTCATTCGAGGTTCAATTTCAGTTTCTGAAAGATTTCTTTAAAGATCTCCTGTGAGATTGCCCCTGATGAAAATCGATTCAAGATGTGATTTCCCACAATCCTTGCCTATGAACTTTCACTTTTCCTGGAAAATGGGTACCTTTGTCCTTCTCTAAAAATATACTAATTTCTCTTGAAAGTTGTGGTCTTTCTGATCTTGGCGCATCTTTCAGCGAACCAGCCGCTTGGAGCTTATTTAAAAGTTTGTGCTAGTATAACCTCGAAATAGTGTTTTCGGGAAATCCATCATTAAACATACTTCAAGAACAGTTGAATTTAGGGGTGAAGTGTTAAGAATCATGAGCAGATTTTGAAAATAAAATAGTATACGGGGTATGCTGATTGAAAAAATAATTCAACATGGATCTCAGCCGTAATTTTCAAGCTTTTAGCTGTACTTGTTTCATAAAAAAGTAAGTCTGCATCCCCCATTTAAAAGTTTCAAATTTCGTTGGGATATACCAGGTGGTTCAAGAATTTATTGAGAGAAACTCACTTTGGACGGACACTGTTATAACTAATTCAAGAGAAATATCAACTGTTTATTGCTATTAGCAGTAATATTTGTATAAACACAATGTTCAAAATTGATTGAAGGCATTGAGTTTGAACTTATGTATTCTTGTTCTTGTTATTTATAGACGAGCTTGTAGATATGTTTCATTTTGCTTGCATGTTGAATTACGTCGTTTCTATTTTTTTTGTTATGAAATCATCAATATAGCCTTCTGCTACCGTCGTGGATTTACATCCACCACGCCTCTTCAAAGATGTTAAATCCCCCGCCAGCATCATGATCGTAGAAAATCAACGGAAACTGTTTTTCGTCGTATTTATGTTTTCGCGCCATATCGATCTGCGGGTAGGAGAATTTCCATCATTGTTGTCATAATGATATCATTATTCACTAGTGACTAATGGATACCATAATGCTTGGTGAAACACATGCATTATGAATATTTTATCCAATAGTCGTGGACAAACTTGTTCAAACTTATTCAATACTGAGTAGATCATTCGCTGTTCTGTACTGATAAATGCAGGTAATTGAGATTGTATAGGGCCATTTTTGTAGGCCTCTAGTACAAAAGGCTGCAAGTGCAATGTAATTATATTATTGTAAAAGTTGTATGAATGGAAATTGTTTATTGATTATTTATATAAGATATTTAAAATAGAACGTATATAGATCTTGGTTGAGATATGCCTCCCTGTACTTTGAATAAAATATATTCAGAGAAATACCAACCATATTTTTTCGAATAAATGGATACATTTATTTCGAAAGAATTGGATTTTTCCCTTTTGCTACAATACTATATAATGCGTACTACTATAATAATGAACACAATTGTTGGTTCTCACTGTCGAGTTGTGTTGTCTAGTTGTGTTGTTTATTCGCATCAAAATACTTGGTGGTTATTCTCAATCGAGACACGGTGTACATAGGTCCAGTTGTACCAACTGAACTTTTGTGGGTACAAGAGACCCATAGTGATAAAGTAAAATTCTATAGTACCTATTTAATTCAATTATACTCTGCATATCGTTTGTAACTGTTCAAACATTTTCAACCATCTAGTCACAATAAAAATATCCATATCAGCATGAAGTTGTGTTTGTATCCTTTTCCCATTTTCTTCCAGAATACCTAACGAACCAGAAAAAAATAACATAAAATGGGTTGTTGAAAATAGATGAAAAAAAATCGTTGACGACAGCGTTGAGACTTGTACTGAATAATTTAAAGGTGCGTACATATTGATCAAAGGAAGGGCCAACGAACGACAACCAATGTATTGAGACAAAGGTCGCCATTGAGTTGGCGTTCGGTCTCTCATTCACTTTAAACCAAGATTTCGGTGAAGTGAATCACAGTTGGCTCTGAATTCTCTTCGAAGTCGTCACCATTTGTTTCTTAATGGTTTAAATACAATTTCATTGTTTTACTCTGGTGATATAAATATAGACAACCTATAAATTTGGCAGATTGTGCAAAAAAAAGAAGATAAATACTTATCCATTTATTGATTTCCTTGAATCTTTCAATTGCATATCAAAAATGATGAACCTACTACTAGAATGTTTACAAATAAAAACGTTGATACTTCAACTTCTCAAATATACTATTTTGATTCGAATGTAGATATGACACTATTCAATGAAACAGTTGAAGAATTAAATCTCGCTGATCAATGTGATTTGATGTTTCAACTAAATATTGTTGGTTTTCAAGAAAATAGTCCTTCCATATAAAATAGAAAGGAACGTAATACATGAAAGGAGAATTTGATGAATCTGAGAAAATTTCTAATTAATGAAAACTAACAATTTGATTATTTAAGTGAGTTGGGAATAAATGGGTTGTATGCAAACTTTATCAAATTATTACTATATGCTCTAGATTTCACATGTCCCTTGATTGAAATCAAAGAGTATACACGATTCACCGGGACTGGTTGGATAACAGATAAACTCAAGGCTGAAGGCAGGAACTTCTTTAGTTAACAAAAAATTCTAACGATCAAAATGTGCTAGATTCATATCGTACAATTACAAAAAAGCATAGGAAAAATATGAACGCGTGTAAACGAATCTATCACCAAAAAAAATAACTGAATCAGATAGTTTACTAAGTTAGCAAAAATAGATATGGAGAATGGAGAAGATAGATATGGTAAATAAATTAAAGGGAAAAAACAAAAATTTAGTACCCATAGGAAATGTACATCGAACACAAACTTGTAGATAATAAAACAATCATTGTCGATAGCTTTTTTGTAGACTATTAAGCTTCAACAGTTCCAATCGAACATCATTTTAAAAATGAAATGTCTTCAAGCACTTCTGATTCAACAAGATACAGGCATAGTTTTCACTGTAATCCTGCCACAGCCAATGAGGTTTTCAATGTCATTGGTGAACTAAGAAACAAAAATTCTTCAGGAATGGATTGCCTTTCTACAAGTATATTCGAAGTAATATCTGAGTATATTTGTGACCCCTCGCCTATATAATTAATGAATCTTTTGAGAAGGAAACCTTTCCAGATCTACTAAAAATAGGTAAAAACAGTCCAATATTGAAGAAGAATTATTCTCTTTCGATTGATAACTATAGACCAGTCACCATTCCCAGTGTGATCAGTGAAATAACCTAAAATAATAGATAAAGCGAGGTGCAAACCTTCGCATTTGACTTTTTGATGAGATGGTATCAACAACTCGATCTGACGAATCTTCTGATCATAGTTTCTTGATCACTTCCGCAAAGGTTCCTTTCATACCAGAGATGTTCACGTTTATATCCTTCACGTATGCATCCTTTCTCACATCTTCCAGCAACAAATCCAGGGTTTCACCAAGCCAAGTAGCTTGACTTGAAATATAAAAGCTCGGCTTGGGCTTGAAAGTTAAGTTTTCAAAATTAAAAAGCTTGGCTTGACTTGAATTTCACGAATGTGAGTTCGGCTTGGTTTCAAGCTATTTTCAAGCTTTTTCTAGTCTAGCCAAGCTCTTCTTGCTCCGCCCACATACTCGAAACGCCATTCACGTATTGCCACTGAACAGATTATTATTTGAGTTGCAGGAAATATAGGAACTATTGCAAAAAAAAGTCTGAGTAGATCAAAATTAGTTTGGAAAAATTTTGTGACACTTTGAATATATGAATGAAATTAGACGTGGCTGCAAGACGGAATTCTTCTTTTCAAATGCTTCACTGGGCACTCAATTTGAAAATTGCCATAAACGTCCTTTGATGAATTGAAAAAGTTGAGAGGCCTCCGATACAGAATGGTTTCAGCAAACTCTCATAACTCTGGAGGCAGAAAAGAAATGCACTTTACCAATGGTAGTTATTGGAATCAATTTATTAGTTAACAAGTTGGAGAAATGGACAAATTTTTTGGCCAAAAGAAATAACAGGAATAATATTGATAAGATGTTCATATTGTCTCTTCAAGCATCACGAGATAGAATTTAGAAACATTATAATAAAAGCAACAGGATTGTGTGGTCCTAATTTTAGATCCTAGACACAAAGTGGAAACTTTCACAACCTCTGATTGAAGGAACCTACAAAAACAGGTAGTGTCAAAATTTGAAGAGATATATGAACGAATATACTACTGTTCCAATACTTCTAATACTAGCTGATAAAGAGTTCGAGAATATCGAAATTGAACACAGTGAACACAACGATACAAATATAAATTAATTTGATTTAGATTTGTTGAGTTAATTTTAAAAATCATCAGAAAAAACTGGTACTGAAGTATGGCGATACGAAACAGATAAATATTTGGGAATAACAAGGGCTGAAATAACAATAAGTCACCGAAAAATAAATTTTGATTTTTCAAAACCTCTACTACTCTTTCGATGATTAAAAAAAAACAAAAATGGATCATGTTTCGGTTATGCTTCAACACAGTAAAATAGAAATTCAACAATTCAACAACAAGAGCAATAAAACTTAATGTAGATAATTCAAACCGCAATTACTGATAATTAAAAAAAATTAAGTAAGTAAAAACCAAATTATTCGAAAATATCATTTAAATTAATTGATTAATTGTTCGAACTGTCCACCATTTTCTTCAATACACTTGGCAATTCTGATATTCATATTTCTTATGCAATTGCTTATTGCTTCTCCTTGGATATCGTTCAATGCATATTCAATCTTTTCACGAAGAATCTCAATCGTTTCATTCGTTGTATTATACACTTTATTTTTGAGATGCCCCCACAAATAAAAATCTAATGGATTCAGATCAGCTCTTGTTGAATGGTTAAATTTTCGGAAAATTAAATAAGTTGTGGAGAATTTACTTCATTTTTCGATTGTACTGTGTTGAAGCATAACTGAAAACCCTAAGTATATGGTCGATTTTTTTTTAATCATTGAAAAATTAGTATAGGTTTTGGACAAATAAAATTTATTTTATGATGACTTATTATTGATCAGTTACTTATTTATCTTATCAATTTTTTTTCCACATGCATAAACAATGTCAGATAGGTACCAGTTATTAAATTCAACTATTTTTTTCTGTTGTTGTATACTGTACAACTCGAGTGCATTGTTAATATCGCGGACGGACGATTGGAAACTCGCTTTTCAAATGACAAATATTGCATTCTTTGATTGAAATATTCGAATAACTGAATGATTATTCTTCGTCTTCAAATGGCATTGTATGATACAACTCTGGATTCAGAATGAAAATTTAATTCGAACAGTTCATAAAATATCCAGGTCCGTATTTAAAAAAAATATTTAAGGGTGGTCCTGAGAATACGAAATTTGGAGACGTCAAATCAAAGAAAATTTTCCTTTGAATAAAAAACCTTCAGAATATTTTTTGGTATTCCTGAAAATAAATTAAGTATAACCAAAAAACAGAAATGATCGAATTAATTTTAATCTCATATCTCATATCTCAAGAACCTGCACTGATATTTTCATTTAGTTTCCACCGATTGATTATGCATTCAGGTGTGCAACTTTTTCTCCATTTAACCGACCTTCTTACTAGAATGCTTTGTAGGTTACCCATACGATCCTATTATAAAGTGGCCACCCTGTATATCCATTCATTCATTAAAACTCCCTTAATTAACTTCTGGTGTTCAATAGTAGAAAATGAAATCTACAAATATCATTTTCAGTGTAGGTTGAAATTTTCAATGTGCTGAAAAAAAGCTAGAAGCTTGGTATGGTATGATGAGGCTTGAGCTTGGTAATAAAGAACATGATTTTGTTTTTCAAAAGCTTGGCTTGGTTTGATAAAAATTTGGTAGGTCTTGGCTTAATTTTTGTTAAGTTTGGCTTGATTTCGAAAAGTAGAATACTTGTGCGGAGAAGATGAAGATAATACAATTTGAATGTTTAAGGCATTCATAATAATAATAATAATAAAATGGGAATAAAAACAATGCTAGTAATTAACAACAAAAATTGAAACTGTGGAAAACAATTATGTAGAGACACACATCCAGCATGATGTTAATGATAATTATTATACTTTTTTGCATGATACAGGTACACAATATATGACGTTATAGATGAGTGAAAATTATAGAATACACTAACATAAATTAGAAACATTTCAAGATAAATTAGGTAGGTGAAACAGAGAAATTCTACTTCTGATTGGAATTAGAAATTTCAAGGTGTCTAGATTTTTCAGCACAACAATATTAGCTTTTCCCTACACCTCACCAGGCTATGATGCCGTATGACAATGGGATTGAACCAGGGAGTAGTACATAGTTTTTATTTGCTTGATGTCTGATATATTCTTCAGGTTGTAAGAAATTGAAGTTTTTTATAATAAAGTGAATGTGCTTGTCCCATCTAAGGTGGCTACCTAGCACTATTCCCAGATATTTGACATTTTATTGAGAAATCCTGCGTAATGCAGAGGGAGGTATAGGTAGGTAGAGTATTTTTTGTGGAACTAATAGCTACTAATAACGTTTTATCAGCATTGACTGTTAGGAGTTTGCTTTTGAACCATTGCTTTTCCACACTTTTCATATGTTTCTCAATGAGTGTTTTCAGCGTGAGCCAATCATCTGCTGAATAGAGGATTGCAGTATCATCTGCATAAGTGATAATATTTCCACTGGATGGGATAGTGAAAATTTCATTCAGGTAGATATTGAATAAGACTGGTCCAAGAACAGTGCCTTGGGGTACACCATCATTGATAACTCTTGATTCACTAAGATGGTCATTGACTTTCACAACTTGGGGTCGGTTGGTGGGATAACTTTCAAAGAGTTTTAGTGCAATGCCTCTCACTCCTATATTTTCCAATGACTCGAGAAACAGCTTATGACTCACAGTATCGAATGCTTTCGACAGGTCAATGAAGATACATATCGAAAGCTGACTATCGTCTAGGGCAGAATACATCTGGGATGTCAGTTTACAAATGGCGTCTTGGGTTGATGTTCCTTCCCGGAAACCATGTTGCCTATCAGAAATGATTTTATGTTTGGACAGGAAATCACATAATCTTTTTTTCAAGTTTTTCTAGTACTTTGGAAAAATTTGTAATTACAGATATAGGTCTATAATTGATTACGTGTTACCGATTTCCTTCCTTATGTAAGGAAAAACCATGGCCTTATTCAGAATGTGTGGGAATTTTGCTTGGCTCAAGCATTTATTGAAAATTGTGGCAAGGGGGAAGAAAATCACATGTGAAATCGTTTTGAGCACTTCTGCTCGTAGATTATCTATGCCAGCTGATTTATTGTTTCTCAGCGATGTGATGATATTATATATTTCGACATGTTCTGTGGCTTGAAGAAATATGGAATCACAGCTTCTAGATGAGCGGGGAGGTCTATAGTTTGGATCTGGGAGTATTTTTTCGGCGAGCTTTTCACCCACTGAAACATAGTACTGATTCATAGCATTTGCAATTTTTTTAAATCTTTTATGCGATTTCCTTGTACATCTACATTGGATATAGGTGTTTTGCTTTTTTTTGACGGGAGCACAGTTCGTTCACCGCTTCCCATAACTCTTTGGGGTCGTTTCCGGAAAGTTCGATTCTATTTTTGTCAAGAGCATATTTTACTTTCCTTATTGAGTTGGCGATCTGATTGCGAGCAGCTTTATAGGCTTGTCGCAAATTTTTATTGTTGGGTGAAGTGAGAAGTTTTTGGTATAACTTATCCCGTTCATCAATCATCACACTAAGTTCATGGATTTCTTTTTCTCAATTTGCACCTATACGTGTAAGAACTTTTTTTATTGCTTCATCAATTGTCTCAATGAATTTGCGTTGCTGATTCAGCATTTGGAATATTTTCAATACTTTCCCATGAAATATCATTTAGGTTTTGTGGTAATTTTTCATAATTTATTTTTGATAAAAACTTTGATTGAGAGAAATTATCTTCAGTTGCTTTTTCGAGAACTATTTGTAATGAGGTAGTGTAATGGTTGGTGACGTTACTTTTTATGATTATTGGTAGTAATATTTCTTGGTCATGATCAGATTTTAAGAAAATGTGATCTATTTAAGTTTGACTGCTCTTGGAGCTTCTGGTAATGTCATTGATTGCTGAATAAAAGCCAAATTCGTGCATCATGTTGATGTTGATGTACTCCACTGAAGTAGTATTTGTATTCGAAGTATCAATATTTAGGTCACCTAAAATCAGTGTGAATTTAGCAGAGTTATAGTATCTATTCCGAAATTGCTTCAGATTTTCCAGAAAATCATTATCAATAGGGCAGGTGTTTTATATATAGCTATAATATCGATTTTTTGCCATATAGCTCAAGGTGTGCGAGGACTATTTTATTGTTACCAATGTCTACTATTTCATACGAATTTGGTATGGCTGATCTGGTTATTATAAATGAGATCATATAGCCTGGTAAGTGGTAAAGGGCAGGATCAGTAATTTGCCAAGTTCCAGTAAGGACTATGCAATCTGGTGGCGCAGAGAGATGGTTTAACATTTGACTTCATTGAGATTTTTTTGTATGCTACGAATAGTGTTGTGCAGAACTTTAAAATTATTTGCATTATTGTTTATTCTTATAATTTCATCATATTCAGAAAAAGTAAGTACATAGACAAGAATATTCCCGCATCCGTCATGAATCCTCATCCCCAAGCCAGCATCCCTCCGAACAGCGAGTCGCGATATCGGAGCGCTGAACCGAACGGCGAACAAGCAAGAGGGCGCTAGAACAGAACGGAATGGAAACGTTAAAAGAACGTTCCCGAAGGGAGCGCACCAGCCGCGTGTATCCAAGCAACCGAATGATCCGGTTAGCAAATCTTGCGTAATAATTGAAATATCAAGAAATAACATTACCCCACCGACAGTTTGTTCTCGTAGATATGCTCGTTCGAGATAATTGAAATGGTGATGGGAGCCGGAGTAATGTTGACGTAGACGGGGAATGTGGGAGATCCGCGTTGTTGGGGTTTAAATCGAAGGAATAGAATATCTTGGGCTCGTAGGAAACAGATACTAATGACTATATTATGTATGTTGTTTAGAGGTCACTTATTATGAAGATGTTTTTTTTTTCTGTAGCGCTGATAGTTTTTTATGGGTTCTTCACCTTCCAGAAACCGGAGAAATTGGATATCAATACAAAAAGAAACACATATTGGGCATCCCATGTTGACTCTTTGTGCATGAAACTATCAGCTCAACTTTTCCTTTTACGTAGATTGAAAAAATCAGTAAGTATTGATGTATTGAAAGTGTCATATTTTGCACTATTTCACTCCCATATGAGTTATGGAACTGTACTATGGGGAAACTCCACTCAGGCTTCACGTGTTTTCATAATGCAGAAAAAAGCAGTTAGGATAATTGTTGGTGCAGGGCCTAGAGACTCATGTAAAATAATGACCTTACCGTCTGTATTCATAAATCAAAATCTCCTTGATATACATAAACACCAAGAAAAGTACACGGCTCATAATATCATTCATCATCACAATACCAGAAATAACAATCTCTTGATGAATCCTAGATATCGATTAGCATGCAGTGTCTGCACGGAACTCCCCCGACCTGCGACTTTACAATAAAATACCAGCTCATATTAAAATAGTGAAGTACGAGCAGTTCAAACCAGCCATAAAAAATCTGTTACTGAGACACGGTTTCTACACAGTCGAAGAATATCTCACTGCTGATTTTTGATTTCGACTTATGTTATTATTATTAAGAAATCCCATGATTCATCTCACACTGGAACCTACTCATGTTAGTCTATTTATGTACCATAAACTGTCTGTTATATACAAATGTATGTGTTATTTATATGTTATATATATATATATATATATATATATATATATATTTACTACGACCTGCTATAAATGTGCTATATAAATAAAATAGTCAATAAACATCTATCTATCTATCTATCATAACGCTTGCAGAAGAAAAGTCCCGCAAAATTACTAGGTAGGTATAAGATTTTGTATAAGAGTCAACAACACAAACTTTCACCTTCCATACAAAAAAAACATGATTTTGTGGTTGTTTCTCATGATATTTCTTTGAATATTGAATCGAAGCAACCGATACTTGATGAATATCCATGTTAATGTTTACATTTGATACAATTTCAATGTTGACTTTCACAAATTTTGGGTTTACAAAAAAACACGACTATCGTTTTGCCTCACAATGACTCTCTGTGAGCAGATGGCAGCAAAAGTTGCATTTGGTTTGCTGTTGACAAAGCATTTCCTATTTTTAGTTATGCGTTTTTTTGAAAATTTGTCCGATATAAAACATAGTTCAATTTCTAGTTCGCCAACTTCAACTTTATTGTTCTTGAAATGCCTACTCAAAGTTTTAATATGTGTCTCAAAAACAATAATAACACCTTGCTTCTTCACAGTTTGCACAGATTCTCCAATATATGTTATTGCTATAAACTTCTATTAGTATTGAGTAAATAATAAGGTTGACTTCTTGAATTGGCGTTTTGTATAATTTCTTATATTAAGTATATAAAATACTGTATATTAAAGAACATTTATAACCTTTATTAACTTCTATTTCGTCATCAAAAAACAAAATTAATGATTCGGAAACATCGGCTCCTCCACCAGATTTTTTGATTTCATCAATCACTTTCATGCCAATTGAAAAATCACAGAGATATATCCTGGAAGTCTTGAAAACCCCAGCAAATATGATTGTGCAGGTCCAACAACAAAGTAATCAATTTTGAAAAAAATACTTTGAAGAGGCCAAAAGAGTGAGATGAAATTTGTAGTTGTATGTGTTTACAGAACTGATTCAGGATCATTTGATATTTTCATTGATAACCTAGAAGAAATAATCGATTTAATTCATAAAAAATTCACTGCATTCAAGATTACACTATATCAAGACTTTAATATCAACTTGCTTGAAGACAATGTACAAATAAAGGTATTTTTAGACTTGCTGCTCACTCACAACATAACACAAACTATTTTTGAACCAGCCAGAATAACAAATATTTCATAAATTTTATTAGATAACATTTTTGTAAATTTAGAAATTAATAAAAATCATGGTTTTAAATACAGTATTATCTGATCATTAAAGAAAGGTATTAGTCTCGGGAAAAAGACACAAGAATAATGTCGTATCAAACTGATTCTAAAAACTTTGGAAAAAGAATAACCAAAACCGAACTATCAAAATCACAAAAATAATGTCTTAGAAAACTTTGCAAAGAAATATCAAAATTGACAAACTACAGTATACAAATCAATAAATATTTCAGTGAAGCTTGCCCTGAACTGAATAAAACAGATAGGCTATGTTACAAAAAAATAAAACAATGTAATGATACTTTTTTCTTTGAACTGTTAGTGAAAATCAGATTCCCACGTGCCTATTAAAGGAACTGCAGAACTCAAAGCTTTTCCTTTGACTTATTGATATAATAAATTTATGTTTTTCACAAGCAGTATTCCCAGAAGCATTGAAAGTGGCGTTTATTAAAGCTATATCATTATTGCCAAATATCACCAAATTTTTGAAAAGCTCATGAATATACAGTTACATGAGTTTTTGGACGATAATGTGTTGTTAGCAAAAGAACAAAATGGATTTTGTCCAAGCAATAAATCAAGCCATTCAAAAATGTTTACATCGTTTGAACAAAGATGATTGTATACTATAACTTTGTGTATTGACCTGTCAAAAGCATTTGACATTGTCAACCATGAAATTTCATGTACCACAGGCCCATTACTATATACTGTACCTAAATGAAATACCAAATGTGGTTAATGAAGATATAGTTTTATATGCTGATAATGTATCAGTCATTGTGAAGGAAAAAAACTTTCAGTTGGTAATAACAGAAACAAGAAAGCTGCTAGATGTATTAAATAATTTCTTCGCGGCAAAAGACTCACTTAGTATTGAAAAAACTCAAATAATTCGTTTCACAACTAGATCCTTGCGAGAGTTGAATAGCTTCGAATACAATGAACAAAATTTGAACATATTGAATCAGTTAAAATTTTTGGGACTTTTAATAGAAGACTGGACTAAAAAAAATCACATAGGTTATTTTTCAGAAAATATTGCAAAATATTGCTATGCATTGACATACTTCCGGAATATGTTTCAACTGAAGCTGCCATCTCTTTATATCATGCTTATGTTCAATCTATCATAAAATATAGAATTATTTTCTTGGGAACCACTGTTGATATTTCTAGGAAACTTTTAGTACAAAAAAATGTGTCAGGTATATTTATAAGATGTTGAATCTACTTATGTGATAATGTTGATTATGTGTATGCAGCTTATATTTATTATTAATTTCTGACATGTTCCACACTTCTCGGAGTTTATATATTTATACTTAAATTATATGTACCTAATATATGTAAATAAATTATCTATCTACCAAAAAATGTTGCTTAAAATTCAGTTGCCTAGCAGGACGCGTGGATTCGTACCCTTTTTTTGTTAGAGATGTGAATTATTGGATATTTTGATAGCTTATATACTTACTATTTAGCTATTGTGTGTTAATTTTCTCCTAGGTAATATTATATGCCTTAGATGAATGACGTATTGAGCGTTTTTTGTCTAAGTACCATGTTGGTAGAAAAAAATCTTGTGTGTTTCGAGCACAAAGAGTCATTATCGCAATATATACACGGAAAAAAAATGTAATAGTAGCAAGTAAAATTTGCATACCACCAAGTGAAAATTTGCACTATATGAGACAAGTACACGCTTTATTAGCCACAAGAAAGAATATATTCCTGAATTTGATCACTTGCTGCTATTGATGTAATTTCAGGAACGCAATGTAACCTACCGATATTAAACTCTTTACTAGAAGCAAACTTTTTATTTTATAAGCCCCAATCTACGTACGTTTTATTTGCAGTAGGTGCTTTTAGATTATTTAGTAATTTTAGTTTACTTGGCCTTATCAAATGACTCACTTTTGGGTAGTTTATTATTGTCTTACCTTTAATAGCTTTCATTCCATCTTTGGTATCAGGATACAACGGACTCAATTGAAATACACACTTGCCCCCAGTTTAGAGTTATTAGTTCTCCAAAGAAGGATCATTTGTTTTTTATAAAGCCTTATTTTCAATACCTTCATATCATTCTAGATTTTAAAATATGAAAGGTTCTTTTGCACCAACGTAGCAATGATTCAGTTTATACTATAAGAAAACGTACTTGCATGGCATGAACAAGCTATAGCAAAATACACTACTCAATAAAAATTGGAGAAAGAGATTGCAGTTGTATGGCAATATTTTTTCGTGAATTATAAGTTGATATGGAAAGAAGTATAAAACATTTTGACGGTTCTTTAAAACAAATTATCCTTATTGGATCACCCAGTACAACCTGTTTCATAATTAAAAATTTCAGAACTTTGTTGAATCAGTTTGTATTCATCAGTATGAATGAATGAAGAAGCAGGCAAGCTTATGTCTTTCCTCATTATGATCATAACAAATCCAAGTTATGTATAACATAACGTAGAATTAGAACGTTCTGAAAATTGAATAATAAAAATATGTAAATTTTTAATATTTTTATTGAAACAAAACTGTTGTTCAGTTTTTTGGGAAAATTCTTCTGTTATGCATAAAATGTCAATACTCTAGAAATGTTAGGTCAAAATCCACATTCTACATACCAACAATTAAAATACATAAATCAAACTAACACTATTCACACAACTCACAACAGTAATAATAGTATAATTCCGGCACACTATGTAACACAACTACTAACTCAAATGCTGGAATTGGAATGAAGCCAGTTTTGCGAAAACGTTGATGATCAGTGTAACGGTTACTACCGATTGATCCCGAACTGGTCGAGTATCAACAAGTAGGAGAACAGATTATATTATCGTTGGAACACCAAGCTTTACTGCAAATAAACTGTTGTATTATGCCTGTAACACGAGTCTCTGTTGTTATGATATACTTTTCAGAAACCCAAAGTTGATAAATATGAATATACACTTTTCCAGCGCTAGTAAACTGTTGACCTGACATTATACAAAGTGAATTATCTGAAGCTCAAAGCACTAGCTGTATGTAATCAATATTATAGCAACAAGTTCATGCGTTCAGAATAATAATTTTTTTAGAAACAAAACGTAATTTTTTTTAAATATAGGTATTAGCTTTCTTACCACAATCGAAAAAAAGTCAGGAAAACGTTTTACTTGGACCATTTTTTCCGGGTACCAATACTAATACAGGGTGTCAATTTGAAAACTTCCCACCCTTAATATCTTCCTTCCAGTAAACAATATGAGTAATCGAAAAAACAGGTCAATTTTATTGTCAAGGGGGGCACTTTCACGGACTACTTGTAGCCCTCGTGGTTCAACCCCCTAGGAGGGGTAGATGTTACCCTTAGAATTTTAAATGGGAAGGGGGGTCAAGTGGCACATCATTTTGATGGGCGTTGAATTCTTGATCCAATGGTACCCTGACTTATTATTTTGTGATGAGCATTTTCCGAAAAATTGCGTTCTAAACTAACAGAAGTAATTATTAGAACGCCTATACTGAGATGCATTATTGTATTGACTCCTTTAATAAAAATGGTTAGAAGAGTAGGTGGCACCGCTCCAACTCTTGAATGACAGGAATAAATTTATTACGCATGGGATTTTTTATTTGGTGGTTATTTTCCTTCTACACAATAAAATTTAATTTGCGAGAAAGACATTTCCAACATAAAATCTACTTACGCTTATCTTATTAGCTATTCGAAATGTTGTCCATTTTGCTCTAAACAGTAATACAGTCTGTTTTCGAACTCCCCTCTAACATTACGGAAAACTTCACTAGGAATTGACTGGCATGCTGCTGTAATTCGTCTTTTAAGTTCGTCAATATCAGAAGGTTGTGTTTTATAAACAACGGATTTAAGATGCCCCCAAAGAAAGAAATCTAAGGGTGTTAAATCCGGTGATCTCGGAGGCCATTCAACTGCTCCCCTTCTGCCAATCCATCTACTCAGAAATCTCTCGTTTAACCACAGTCGGACGGGAAGAAAATAATGAGGTGGAGCACCGTCCTGCTGGTAATGTAACAGATCCTCCTGCAAAAGTTCATTACCTTCTGCATCAATTTGAGTTTCTAGCTCGTGAGTTATAAGAGGATCGATAGTCTCGTCAAGCATATCAAGGTACAGATTGCCAGTCAAGTTTTCTACCAGAAATAATGGACCAAGAACGGCATTTCCAAGAATACCAGCCCAAACATTAACTTTTTGTGGGTGTTGTGTATGCCCTTCCCGAAAAATATGTGGGTTTTCGTCACTCCAATAGCGACAATTTTGTCTATTAACATTGCCATTCAGAAAAAATGAACACTCATCGCTGAAACAGATGTTTAACAGAAGATTAGGGATGGTATTGACTCGATGAGACATGATTTCACAAAACTCTATTCTTCTATCTTAATCATCCTCGTGGAGCTCTTGAAGAATCTGCATTTTATATGGATGAAATTTATGCATTTTCAATGCTTTTCTTATAGTCTCGCGTGACATTCTGATACTGTTCTGATACTGATCGTAAGGAGCTCGTGGGCTCTGCAGCAAATGTTCCCAAAACTTCAATTTGAACTGCTTCATTTAGTACTCTGGGGTTATTTCTTTTTTTATTTGTCACTGAACCAGTTTCGTAAAACTTATTCACCAAATCAAGCACATACCGGTGACTTACATTACAATTTGGATGTCTTTCGTTAAAAAGACATGCCGCCCTTCGTGCGCACTTTCCAACTTCTCCATAAATTACAATCATTTCAATTCTGTCTTGAAGAATGTAAACCATTTTTACACTTTTATACACTTATTAAAGTAATTCCTTAACAGCCCAACAGGTACAACGGTATTCACAATACTACCACATAGTTCAAATTTGCTAACCAATTTTTTGCCGGAAAACAGAAACTTTTTACAGCAGAAGTAGCAAAAAAGGAATTTCTGCGATGACACTTAAAAATTCAGCATTTAATAAACACAACTTTACTACCATCTACGTTTTACTATTAGACTACTTTTTTATGTAAAGTGTTGGGAGCTAATGGCTAATGTTACCCCTAATACAGGGTTGGAACGGTACCACCTAATATTCTAACCAGTTCTGGCCAAACCATGCATCTCAGTATAGGCGTTCTAATAATTACTTCTGTTAGTTTAGAACGCAATTTTTCGGAAAATGCTCATCACAAAATAATAAGTCAGGGTACCATTGGAACAAGAATTGAACGCCCATCAAAATGATGTGCCACTTGACCCCCCTTCCCATTTAAAATTCTAAGGGTAACATCTACCCCTCCTAGGGGGTTGAACCACGAGGGCTACAAATAGTCCGTGAAAGTGTCCCCTTGACAATAAAATTGACCTGTTTTTTCGATTACTCATATTGTTTACTGGAAGGAAGATATTAAGGGTGGGAAGTTTTCA
The DNA here is from genome assembly GCA_944452925.2 of Chrysolina oricalcia. NCBI lineage: Eukaryota > Metazoa > Arthropoda > Insecta > Coleoptera > Chrysomelidae > Chrysolina > Chrysolina oricalcia. Next base: position 57,049,013 of record OX101821.2, on the reverse strand, counting down.
AATTGACACCCTGTATATCATTTTGCGCTCTAAATATACAAATAGCCATTTGACAAGGTTTTCTTGTCCTTCATCGGGATTGTTCAGAAGCGGCAACCATCGGTATTTAAAACATAAAATAGCAATCTTGGAAAATATTTGTCATTTCCGTCTACCGGCTGCACCTTTAGTATCAACCCTCAGAGGTGCTCGAGATACTTTTTCGATACATGCATCCCATAAAATAAAATTGAAAAGATTATACTAATACAGATACTGATACGGAGTCGCAATGATAGACATACCATGCGAGGAAAAAAATAAGAAATCGCTCCTTAAAATCCCCGTAGAGTCCGTTATGTGTCCAAACTGTGTTTATATTAACGAAATGAGATTCTGACCGGATGCCAGGAAACGACCTTCTCGATTCGAATGCACATTATTTCCGCGGAGGGCTTTACGCGGATTCCGGTGTGGCTCACGTTCTTAGAGTAAGCTCCGGACTCCGGAAAAACCGCGCTCTTCTATTTACTTTTTCACTCCGCCAATGCATAATGGCCGTAGATCTATACTAGTGTATGGTGTCGTGAGATATTCGTGGATTGAATATCTGTATCGGGCAACTTGATTATTTTTTCTCTTAGTAGGCTTTATTTTGTATTTCTGTGAGTTGTTTTTGTTTTAAATACTGAACCGAGAAAGTTAGCATTCTCAGGAGCTGAAGCTTTCTAATCGTACATATTCTACCATGATAGATTTCTTTACTTCGATAGGAGAAACATACCCTGCAAAAATTAAAATACCTAACAAGGTTTTTCCAACAAAAACTACTGTAAATAGTATCATGATGTCTCCTACTACTGAAGATGAAGTAAAAAGTGCAATATTGGATCTCAAGAAGAAAAAGGCTCCAGGAATTGATGAAATCACATCGGAAACATTAATCGCTATTGTAGATGGATTCCTTATACCTGTCACATACATACTCAATAAGTGTATCTCCGTGGGATTTTTTCCACTAAAGTTTAAGGAGGCTATCATAATACCGATACATAAAGGAGCTGACAAAGAAAACTGTAGTCAGTACAGACCAATCTCATTAATATCTGCCTTGGCTAAAGTCTTTGAGGGAATGATAAAAACAAGAGTATTGGGATATCTCAATAAATACAAAATATTATCTAGTAGACAGTTTGGGTTTCGAGAAGCCAGATCAACTCAAGATGCAATTTCGTATTCAACAACTAAAATTTATAGAGCTATAGATGAAGCTAGACCTGCAATTTGCATATTTGTTGATCGGGCAAAGGCCTTCGATACTGTCAGCCATGAAAAATTACTTATCGCTTTGAATAACATTTGTTTCAGAGGCAATAGCTTAAGTCTAATGCAAAGTTATCTAGAAAATAGACACCAATGCGTTAAGAATGGTGAAACTTACAGTAATTTCAAAAAAGGCAATTATGGAATGCCTCAAGGTACCTACTATATTGGGACTTGTGCTGTTTACTACTTATATCAATGACTTATTTCTCCTACCGATCAAAGGAGATATCATTAGTTTTGCTGTATTCTACGAAGACACAAATTGGGATAATTTAAAAAAGAAGATTGAAGGAGATTTTGGAATGGTCACTTATTTTTTTAGTCATAAGCTATTGACGGTAAATGAAGACAAAACTTTTTTCGTTCCCTTCTGTAGCAACTCAATTGTACTACCATCATACAATCAATTAGAAATATCTTCTGTGAACTCCCCCATGAAAACAGAATGTAGAAAATATATAAAATATCAATAGAATGTAGAAAATAAATAAAATATCAATAAATATTACCCCTTGGGACGCTACGGTGATTCTAATTTCCATTATAAGTACTTTGAAAGGAGGCCCTTATTAAGCAAGTTAGAACACATTCTTATGAGAAAAAAAAGTTTCCTTTTCAACTGAAAAACCGATCCTGAACGTTTGGTGATTTAACCTTGGGTTACCCTGTATATTTGTGGAATTAAATGTGAACTCATATTGGGTTGCAATAATGAATAATATAAAATATGTTGTAATTTTTGTTAATAGATTTGAAGAAATAATTTGTTGGATCATTTTCTTGTATTTAAATTGAAATTTGTATATAAAATATTGTATAGATTTTGAAAATCTACCCGGCTATTAGAAACTTCACCTGTTTACCAACTTTTTTCATTACTGTTTAATTTTGTAGCTCAGTCGATTCCACAGAGACATGAAAGAATCGCTCTCAGGATGGTTGCAGCTTGGGTCTCTTCTTGATGTCATACAAATGACATAGGTATATGATTTGTAGAAAAATGTGTTTTGATAAATAAATGTACCGCAAATTCAAACTCTCACTTTTTTTTTATTATTATACTTTTATCGTGCAAGCTCCAAATAATTAATGTAGAAATTTTACCAAACAAAATTTCTTATCGTATCAAAATATTTTTTTTTAATGCTTTCAAAGCTTCAATTTTTATAAAATTACTCTAAAGACATCAAATTTTATTATGAAATGTCTATGTTCCTCACTGTGACTTGAAATATGTTTAACTACGGCTCTGGGTTGAATAAACGTGTCCACTATTTCATTAATCAAGGTTAATATTTGAGGTTATGATCTAAGTCTGTGATAATAAAAACTTTTTTCACTTATAAATTGTTTTTGGTGGTATTTACTCAAGGATATGTCTTTCAAAAGTACCTTATTGTTACTTGGGTGTGCTGCTAGTCTCTGAAGCTCTCCAGATGGATTTTCTGCCTTGAAAGGTAAGTGTCGTTTTTTGTTAATGGTTCGTCCAATTTCAATATTTAATTTTCTCACAATATTTATTCTGCTTCGTAGGATGTATTTTCTTAGCGTCAGGGCGATTTTCATATAAGTTTCACTATTATAGAAACCGATTCATTTCTCCCCTAAAAAAATCGTTTCACTTTCGATCGTTCTTATTTTTTTGCGTACAGTTACTGCTATTCTGTTTTTCCAATGAGATTTCTTGAAACACTCCACAATACTCCTTGATTTAACTTCTTTTTAATTTTCACTTTCTAATAATTGCTCTATATCTAAAATCTTGTCTATTTTTACAAATAACTGTACTAATTGAATCATTAAATCTGTGTTTTTACATGCATTCAGAGTTTCCTACTTTCTAATTTGAAATTTCCACCCATATATAGTATGATTTCTTATTAGTGAGTTTTGATTTCTCAATAAAATGATAATTTTCAAATTTCTGATATCTGAACTGTTCCCAACTGTTCTATTTATGATTGCTAATTGTTATTTTCTAATTCTTATGAGACTTTTCATTGTGTGATTATTTCACTGATCGTAACGCTGTGCAATTTCAAAATTTCCAACTCTGTTAACTTTCTTGCTGTGTTTGATTTTTTTTTTAATGTACAGGATGTTAATATAAAGATAGTCTGTTTTATTTTGAATTCATTCTTTTATTGACTACTGATATCTAAATTTGAGAATACTCAATATCATTACAAATTATTTATCAAATTCTTTATTGACCATTTGTAGCCATGCAGTGCTTGGATATGGCAAGTCATAATATTACACATATTAGCCTAATAACAATGATGTTATACTTATTTAAAAAAGCTAAAAATACAATTAGTTATTGATAAAAACGTACAAGGGGACATACACGACAAACAATAAAAAATATAGATTAGGTATCTTTGCAAAAGTTTACAAATTCGTCAAGGATGTAGAAATCATTCATTTTCAACATATTTTTTATTCTTTTCTTGAAAAGAGGAAGTGATAGATGTTTTATATTGCTCGTTATATAATTGTACAGGGTCAGGGCAGTATGTTGTGGTGATTTTTTATAATATGTATGATTAAATTTTTTCACGCGGAGGTTATCTTTATTTCGGGTTTCATACATATGACTATCACCATTCTTAGTATAACAATCTTTATTTTTATGTATAATATATAGTAGAATATTAATAATGTATATGCACGGAAATGTCAATATACCCTTTTGTTTAAATATTTCCCTTAATTGATTGACTTAATTGATTGATTTCAAACTTGTGTCATCAAATCGGTGGTCGAGATCCAATGCATGCTCGATTTTCTTGGTTTGGAAAATAGGATATAAGTATGTGCTATTTGAACCGTACTTTCATTTCCCATCTAGTTTGCCCCATGTACTTCTTCAAGCAGTACTTACAGCTAATTTCATAAATCACCGACTTTTCTTTTACTTCTGTTTTAGTTTTGGGAGAACCCAAGATTCGTTATAGTTTTTACGAAGATTTGTATATCACCTTCATATTGAGGGGTTTTAAAATGCCTTGAAAACCCGGAGTATCTCAAAATTCGTATATGATATCGTAATATTTAGAAGGGGTTTCTCTTTTGGTTGGTTTCAATTACTAAAACATTTGTCATACGAGAACTAAATGGTTTGAAACTGACTACTTATTCAATGTCAAACAAGAATATATGGGTCAAAATTATTTGTATAATGAAAACTCTAAAAAATTTGAATTGCCGTGACGGCTGAATTGTATTATTGAGTAAAAGGAGTCACATACGGATCATTCTGAATTTTCGATTTTTCGAGTTTTATACGTGGTTTTCAAAAAAACTTCATCAGTAAATTTTTAAAAACTTTTATTCTTGACAATTTAATTGATCCACTAAAAATGCCATATGTCGCGTTGTTTTGTCATTATGACAGCGAAAAAAGTTTGCCCTAACTTTTCCAGCGACAAAACGGAACCTAACTTTTGAAAGCATGACAACCAGCATTGTAAACAAAGTTTTGATGACGTTATGTCAATTTTTCTCAAACTTGCGTTATCAGAAAAGTATCTTATTTGTGGAAATGTGATATGGACAGTCTTCGAGTGGAGAAATTGAAGAAGCCATCAATAATAATGTGCCTCGCAATACTGTCAATTCAACTACGTCAATTTGGCGACAATTTACTATGTTTTATTTGGAAAAAAATATGAACTCATTGCAGAAACTTCAACTGAAGAGTTAGCTTCTATTTTATGTAACTGGGCATTCGTCATGAAGAAGAGCAATGGAGAAGACTATAAAGAGAGTGCAGAGTGCAGCAAAAATGTTTCAAGAGAAGTACTTCAGAGAACATAAAATAATTTTTAATCCTTTCACGGACATACAGTTTAAGAAAGCGAGACAAAAGCGACACAATCGCACAACTTTTCAAGCAATCCCAGAAAAAAGGAAGGTGAGTTCTAAGGCTCTCACAAAACAAGAAATTTTTGAAATGGCACTGTTCTGGACTGAAAAAGAGTCTGTAGGCCTTCAAAGATAATTTTATCATATTGCTGCCTATGAATTGGCTTGGAGAGGTGGAGAAGCAGCAAATTGTAAGGTATTCTATTTTAAAATCGAAACAGACAACCGTGGAAGAGAGACCGGAAGTGTTGAATATAACCCAGTGTTTTCGAAGACAGCACAAGGTGGAAATCAGAAGTTGGCCGACAGTAAATAGTTGGTAGCAAACACTGAAGAAGATTGTGTGTGTCCAGTAAAATTGTTTAAACAAATTATGGGAAGACGGGGAAACCATATCACATGTGAATTTTTTTTTACTCCAAATCCTTTCTGGCAAAAAACAAGTTCGAAAGGATGGTATGAGAATTCTCCTATTGGAGGAAAAGTACTTTCCTCCTTAGGGAGGAAAAGTATGAGTTTGTGGGAGGAAAGTGTGTACTTTCTATAGGGTGGGAGGAAAAAATATTTATTCTAAAAGAAAGAGTTAAATGTGTTTTTATTGAGAGAACAATTTTAATTTAAACCCAGAAAAAGCACTGCTTGCAGTAGAGTCAACATAATTACCAATTTGCCATACAACATATAAGACTTGTATTCAACTTCCAACAAAGGTTAGAAATAAGGTAAGTAATAAATAAGGGAAAACCAGATGATTATCGATAACACTTATTTTACAAAACAAATACGGTCATGCAGTATTTAAATAACGTCGTCTTTTATTACTGCATTGCAGTATACGGAAGCTTCCGATAACTCTCTATTGACTTGTATGAAAGCTACTAGTGTCTGGACAGTAAACGCTAAATTATACTATAGCTTTAATACAGTGACAGTCCAGAGGAATGATTTTTGATCACTTTGCTTGAACAAATAAAATATTTATAGTCGAAATTTGTCGAAAGTTTCTGAATGAGTGAATCGGAAATGTATCTCAATTACTCTTGTCTAAAAGTTGCCGATTTTTTTATATATAAATATAGTTTCGGAATTTTGGCCGATATCTCCAAAACTAAGTTTCTGTGGTTCATGAAGGGTTTCATCCAATAAATAAACCACTTTTTGGGAAACAAAATTGCGTCAATATTCCTATAAAAATGTAGAATCATACTCCAATATAAGCTCACGCAGTTTTGATGAAGATTATTTTTAACTCCTTTCAAGCAGTTTCATACTCCACACAGCTTTTGAAATTGATATTATCATTGGTGAGATATCAGTTTGATTGAATTCTCGTTATTTTTCATATATCCCATAGTCATCTCGATGTGGGGAAATATTTATGATAGATAATCCCAGCTTCTAACTATCATATTTTGATTATCAAACTGCGATAAAAATGTTTGACGCGGCTTTTATTCATGTGTATCTAGATGAGTGATTTATGGCACATTCTTTATCAAAATGGAGCAACGCAATCATCAAGGCTTTCTTGAATTATACAGTTATAATGAAATATTTTGTTTTCCCGAGATTCAGATGACATTTAAAAAATATTTAGTAATTCTGAATAATTTGTGAAGTTTAAACGAATGAGCGTACATTTTTTGGCTTGTCCAACTCAAGCTGGGGAAAAATCATCTCATTAACAATAGTAATAATTATTCATTTTCTATCAGATAATTCACAAAATGATATTAGAATAGTCAGCTGTAATGGCGTACCTCGACATCCAATATTTTCTGTCAATCGAAACCGAAAGGCGAACCGATTGTAACAAATAAACCAAAAATAAGTGGAAATTATACAAAAATTCTAGTTTTTTATTCAATACTTCAACATGAATTTCCATAAAATTAATTCATTATCAATCGAACAAAATATTCTATGCTGTTATTGTTTTTCAGAATATTGTAAAAAACGTACTCTCATTTTCCAATAAACAGGCCTTTATTTTACTTTTATAATAATGGAAGCTTAAAATACTTTTTCTACAAACGCTAAACAAAGTAGCCTTTGACGATTTCAGATTTCGACACAAAGTTGACGTTTTCCGTGAAATGTCATTTTGTGACAGCATTTTCGCTCTAGAGCGGAAATATTTCAGTCAAAACATTCACCACTGAAGATATTCACAAATTTTTACAAGAAGCGCCCGATGCAGAATATCTACTAAAAAAGTTAAATTTTAATATTTCATGCTTTCAGTAGTTTGAGAAGCGATTAGTATTTTTTTAATTTAGTGCAATTTGGTTAGCATATACATTATGAAAGTTTGTTATAATGTGATGTACTTTTGTTGAATAAAGCATCTGGTGTTTCTTTTTCTGAAAACTGCGATTTAGAAAAAATCTTGTGTGTATTTCGAGCACAAATTGTCATTGTCGCTCTCCAAAGATTACCGCGCTCCGCTTCGCGTCGCGCGGTAGCTCTCTTTGTCAAGCGACAATATATCACTTTGCTCTCTTAATTCACGAATAGCTATTTTAGGTCTGGTGATTTCAACGAAAATAGTCGGGAGGCTACGTAACTTTTGCTTCTTTGGCCAATTGTTTTCGAGAAAAAATAGATCAACATGTCTTCTCGTTTCTAAACGTACCCACAACACCAGAAGATATGACGAGCTATTTTTTCCTCGAAGTGAAGTGACAAAACATTTGGATAAATAATTACGTAGTGCCCCGACCAGACCTAAAAAGTACTTTAAGCTTCCATTATTAAAAAGTGAAATAATAAATAAAGGCATGAATATTGGAAAATGAGCGTAGTTTTTTTTTTTTCATAATATTCACGTTATTTCGAGACAATATACATTGTATAAGAAAGAGTCAGATGTGGATGCTTCCGCATGAAATGAAACATTTAAACGTAAATGACCAAACAAAAAAAACAAAACACACTAAATATTATATGGCGTCCTAAACACTTATATACATACTTATATATTATACAGTTACAGACAGAGTGAAAATAGAGTATTTTTCGATTTGATTCCGAGAGTTCTAACCTTTGACAACTGTTTCGTGGTAGCCCACTCGTCAGAAAGGATTTCCGGAAGCTCTCAAAATCAAATCGAATCCACTCATAATTAATGCCGATAGGCAATGACAGTATATAACAGAAAGTAACTTGTGACATCTATAGTCACTCGTTGAAACTCAATTTGAAACGAACCAAGGAATCCAACGTTAGATGATTACCTACTCATTGACAGGCAGCCAACAATTTTGTTGTTTATTATTATTATTACTGTTATTTCTTCGGCATGTAACAGTACGTTTTCCTGAGACAATTTTAATAAAAAAAGTCTTCATAAACTTGTGTCCAGAAATGCTTCGTTTCAGATATAAGGTGCTGAAATTGAATTTTTTTATTCGTTTTTTAAAAATAACTTTTGCAAAAAATAAGTTTTCTGCACAAAATTTCGCACCAGGGGTTTTTTCGACGTCGGAAATCATAATTTCGTATTAGTTTTCATTCAACATCTAGAGGGAGCTGCATACGCTGTCATTATTTATTTCAAATTGCCCTAACAGAAAACTTTTGGTACTTTTCGTGAAAAGATCTAATTCCCACACCTTTTCCAAGTAAAATAGGTACATTTCCTCAACAACGCTGGGGGTGATCGTTTTCGAGATATTTACAATTTTCTATATCGATGCATGTTACATTACAAAAACTAAGTATGTGGTAGATCTCGTCAAAATAAACAACTTTTTCCCATAAAATTTTTATCGAAAAATGATTCGTTTTTTGCAATTTTAGTTATTTTCATCAAACTATATACGCATATAGACAGACTTCTTCACATATTTGATTCCAATAATTTTTGTCACTCTCCGCGTGCAAATTAAGTTGTTAAAATCGAGTAGGCTATGAACGTTTGTTTATCAAAATAGAAGTTCGCTGTCACATTTTTAATTATTCATTGATAAATTCACAGTTCGGAGTTCATAAAGTGATTTTTGTACTATGTCCGACTTTACGAATGCTGAAATGGCTGATATGGTTTTTGCGCACGGCTTGACTGATGGAAATTCAACCGAGGCCAGACGCTTCTATCAGGAAAGATATCCTCAACGCGTGACTCCTTGTGTAGCGACATTTGCGAATATTTTCCGGCGACTTTCCGAATCTGGAAGCTTTGAAAGAAATTCTGCAGTAGGACGGCCATGAACAAGAATTGTGGAATTGAAGGAGGCCAGTTCTGGAAGAAATTAGTGAACATTCAGAGACAAGTACAAGAAAAATTAGTCAAATTTCAAATGTGAGTCACATGACCGTGATTTCCAACCACGTATCGAATTTTCTCAATGGCTTCAAAGAAAAGTCGAACAATATCCCCAGATTTTATCAAAAATTCTCTTCACAGATAAGGCTAATTTTTCAAGAAATGGTATCATGAACTTTCATAACAACCACATCTGGGCGGAAGATAACCCACATGCGATAACTCAAACTCATTTCCAAGACAGGTTATCTTTCAATTTGCTGGTTGGCATAATTGGGGTTTATTTAATTGGGCTGAATGTTTTTCCCTTACGTTTGAATGGATATTTTTTGGAACACGAGCTTCGCCAGCTTATGGAAGATGTTCCCATGAGTCTTCGACATCACTCTTGGTTTATGCACGATGGATTCCCTGTTCATTTTAGTCTGGTAGCAAAAAATGGTTTAGACGTGGCATATCCCCAACTATGGATCGGCAGAGGAGGCCCTCAGCATTGGCCCCCGAGGTCACCGGACATCAATCCCGTCGATTTTTTTCTTTTGGGGACACCTTAAATCACTAGTTCATGCTGGCCCCATTGAAAACGAGGAAATGTTAAGGGATCGCATCATAGCTTCCCAGGTAGCACATCATATCGGCTGAATCTTGGTTCCATATTGGGCCAATATAGATATATTGTAAATGAAAGATCAATATTGGTACAATATGGGTGAATATTCAAAAAACAATATTATATTAATAATATTGGTGGAATATTGGTTGAACTAGTTTTGAATGTAGATAATCACACGAAATATTGGGTCAATATTGGTTGAATAATTTCTATCATTATCGATAATACAATATTGGTTATATGTTGTTTTCCTCATCTAAAATAAATATTGCAATTCAAATATTCCAGTCATGTCGATTATAGGGGAAAAAACTATATTGTATTTCCAAGTTTGTTAGAATATTGGTTGAATATCATTTCCACTTTATTTGACAAATTTTAATAACTCATATTGAGTCAATATTGGTTGAATGATATTTACCAATATCAATAAAACAATATTGTCTTCACATCGTTTTTAACATCTAGAATGAATATCGCAATCCCAATATTCCCCTAATATCGATTCTAGGAATAAAAACTATATTGTACACTGGTTGAATATCATTTCGCCAATATTCAACAAATCTTATTAATTAATATTGGGTCAATATTGGTTCAATAATATTTATCGATATCGTTAAAACAATATTGTCTTTATATTGTTTCCTACATCTAGATTGAGATGAAATTTGAATATTGGCCGAATATTCAATGAAACATATTGAAATTATATCATGATCAAACCTGGATAAAAATCCGCTAGGTGGCTCTACGTATAGAACGTCTTCTAAAACCTACCAAAGTATATTAAATACCTACTTCCCATAACTTGTTTTCAAGACAGCTCACTCAGTGGGTATGGCGATCAAAAGGCAGACTCTGGTGTCACCTTCATCAACTGAAAGGCATTTGATAATTTACCAAGGTATATTGACATCCACCAATATATCCAAATGATATTGTACCAATATCGATAAATATTTTGAGGCCATTATTGCTTCAAGAATATTTCACCTAAACCATTTCTAAAATATTCAATCAATATTTGACCAATATCGCAAAATGTTCACATTTAACTTCTCGACAATATAACTTTTGATTATTGTGCCAATATTGTCAGAATATTGTATCAGCGATATTGTACCAATATCGCCGAAGATTTTGAGGCCAATATTGGTTCAAGAATATTTCGCCAATATTATTCAAGTAATATTGGACCAATATCGCCGAATGTTCACATTTTTTTTCTCGCCAATATTGCATTTCAAATATTTCGCCAATATGTTCACAATATTGTACTAATATTTTACCAATATAGGTGTGCTACTTGGGTTACTGCGAAACGATAAGAAACACTCCCGGCATTTTTCAACGGATGCGGAATTCTTTGATGAGGAGAGCAGAAGCTTGTATTACTGTTGGGGGTCGTCACTTTGAACAGTTTTTGTAACAGTTGTTTCGTTCAATTTTTATATGTTTAATTGCCTACATAGTACTTCTCCGAATTGTTTTTTTTTACAAACTCCGAAATGTAGCACTTCCTAATTGAAGAATTAAACCTGACAATTTTTTTTAATTTGGATTGATTGAGCAGTTTGATGATTCTCAGTTTAGAAGTCTTCCCGGGTACGCAGCGCCCTCTAGATGATACATGAAAATGAATACGAAATTATGATTTCCCACGTCAAAAAATAACTTATTTTTTTAAGTTATTTTTATTTAAAAAACGAACAAAATTATTCAATTTCACCACCCTGTATCTCCGAAACGAAGCATTTCCGGCACAAGTTTATATGGACTTTTTTTTCTCTCGATTATTTTAACGTATTAAGTTACACCCTGTATATGGTAATACACCTTACACCATTTTCAGTTCAACCTCCGAACGTAATTGTCTACCACAGCAAAATATCAACTCTCTACAAATTGAAGGCGCGCTGTAAATTCCGAAATCCATAGCTATCCAGTCCACGTTCGTTCCAAGAAGACATTAGTTTTCATTTTGGTCCACTCGAACGGTGCCTCGGCTAGTCAATAGAAGAGAAAGATTTATTTCTTGCCGCATAGTCTGAAACAAATGGACCAAATAATCGATACTGATGTAGCACATGAGGAGATTTATCACGCGCACATGTCTCGCAAGTGCAAGATTGGGATTCTACAATTAGGTCTGCGAGTTTGACATTTGAACTTAGCAGTTTTCAAGATTCGCTTTTGATAAAAGTCTTTGAGAAACTTCAATGTATTGTGAGATTTTATTCAACTGCAAATTATATGCGTGGACTATTTATCTCATATTGATTATTTCAAAGAAGTTTAATCAAGGGCAATTTTTAGATGAAAAAATGCAACCACCCACAAAATCAACATTTTCTGATTGAATTAGCTTCCCACTTAGAAAAACCAGTACATTTTTGGATGCAGAAAGAAAATTTCCATAAGATGGAGTACTACTCGCGGGATTCCGCATTTTGGAAATATTGCCAGGCGATCAAAATCGAATGATGCAATATTCTTTATAAAGGGAAATCGAACTTTGCAATAATTTTATTTTTTCACTGGTGCTATAGATGGTAAACCTCTCATCGATGGAATAGAAATTTCAAATAATAGCAATTATCAAATTACTTTCCAAATTTATAAATAGTTAGTATTATTTATTTTTTCTTTGGTGTCTTGGCATCGACTGCTATGGTCATTAGCCACGTGTTCTGGATAGGCCTTGTTACTAACTCCATACGCCACCTTAGGAGCAGCACTGTTAATTGGAACGCAACAGTGAATCGTGCAGGACTCACCCCAGTCCAGCCACGAGATTTGAATAATTTAATCGGTCAAATTAAATAAAAAAATCCCAGCCACAACTGGGGCTCCAACTCCGGACCTTTCGACCCAAAGTCGGACGCTCTAACCACTGCGCCACGCCCCGACATAGTCAGTATTATTATCATTATTGTTATTGTAAGCAGAATAAAGTTTTGAAAAAAATATTTGAACAAATCACTCGACATTTCTAAACCGTCGCTATGTATCTTTGTTGACCTTTCCAAAGCCTTTGATACCGTTTGTCATAAAAGGCTTCTAGAGAAACTGGAAAAAAATGGTATGCGGGGTAAGCCGAATGACCTTTTGAAATCATACCTCTCAACCCGAAAACAGGTAGTAGATATTGATGGTGTGGTGAGCACCCCGAGGACAATTACTTACGGGATTCCTCAAGGCCCGGTCTTGGGTCCCCTATCTATATAGACAGCCTATTGAAAATGACATCTGTGGGTACTATTCTAAGTTTTGCTGATGACACGGCAGTAATTTACAATGACAACACATGGCAACAACTGAAAGCAAAGGCGGAAAAAGACTTCAGCAACATATTTAAATGGTTCCAATGTAATAAATTTACTATGAACGCGGAAAAGACCAAATACTTACCTTCCACCTCCTATAGCAATAATTTGCCGAATATGGGACTATTGAAAATAAATCAAAATATATCCATCCCAGAAGCCATCAGCTCCATAAAATACCATGGTATACAAATTGACAGACATATGAAATGGAATTCACATATATCTATATCTAACAAGAAAGCTACGTGGATTCATATCAAGATTTGAACAGTTGAAAGAATTCCTTGATATTTCTCACTTGAAAACTATGTATTATAGCCTAATTCAATCCCAACTCATATACGGTATTACAGGATGGGGAGGCGTAAATGAAAGGTAATAAATAGCAGGAGAAAATTTTTAAAATAATCCTCGGCAAAGGACAACTTCCGCCTGTCAGGAATTTCAAAACCCCAAGTTATATCTTGGCAGAAATAATACCACCGTTTGGAAAAACATGTTCCACCCAAAAATGTACGTACAAGATCCGAGAATTTAGTTATACATCTTCCAGGTCCCAAAGGCCTAGCTCGACAGACTAAGACTCCAATAGAATGTTGGAAACTTTTTTTTACAGATAATATTCTGAATGAAATTGTGGAGAGTACTAATAAGTATATCCTCTCAATATCGGGAAATTTTGCTCGAGAAAGAAGTGCTAAACCCACAGACAAAACTGAAATAAAGGCGCTATTAGGATTGCTTTATATGGCAGGATTGATCAAATCCAACAGGTTGACCCATGATATTTGAGACAGGACGAGATCTGGAATCGAGATATTTTGGTTGACAATGTCCGAGGAAAGATTTCGTTTCCTTCTGAGAGCTTTGCGGTTTGATGACATAGGAACTAGAGATGAACGAAGAACATTTGACAAATTGTCACCTATTCGCGACGTGTTTGATATATTCGTTCAAAATTGTCAAAACAACTATACAATTTTCGAACATGCTACGATAGATGAGAAGCTAGAATCTTTTCGAGGTCGCTGTGGGTTCAGGCAATATATGCCAAAAAACCAGCCAAGTATGGCAAAAAGATTTACGCTTTAGTAGATGCCAGAATGTACTACACGCTGAACTTGGAGGACAACCAGATGGCCCCTTTCAATTTCCCAGCGATGCCAAAAGCCTCGTCTAACGTTTAGTTACTCCCATTTCAAAAACAGGTCGAAACATCTCCGCCGATAACTGGTTTACAACATTTGATCTCATCACAACGCTTCTGAAAAATCACAAGCTCACATATGAAGGTACAGTCAGAAAAAATAAGAAACAGCTGCCAAAAGTATTTGTTGACACGAAAGGAAGGCCAATAGAATCCAGTATCTTTGGTTTCCAAAAAGATGTCACAATTTTGTCGTATGTACCCAAACAAAAGAAGAATGTTATAATGGCATCAAGCTTACATCATGACGATAATATTGATTCCCGATGTAACAAGCCAGAAATTATATCATTCTACAACTCAACAAAGGGTGGTGTTGACACGGTTGACGAACTGGCGGGTAACTACAATGTAGCACGTAATACACGTCGTTGGCCTATGGTGATTTTTTATTCGCTAATGAATATAGCCGGAATCAACTCACAAATTATCTATACTGCCAATAATCGTCATAAAAAAACCATTAGATGAAAATACATAAAGGAACTGGCATTGTCTTTATTGGATAACCATCTCAAGCGAAGATCGGAAGCAACAAACTTACCACTTCAGGTTAGAAAAAGGCGTCGAAAAGTTTCTGGAACCCGTTTAGATTCAGAAAACAGGACGCAAATACCAAAAGGAACCAAGAGAAGGTGCGTGGAGTGTAAAAACGATAATAAATCTAAATATTATTGTCAACGGTGCGTACAATTTTTGTGTCCGAAACATTCGAAAATTTTGTGCGGCAATTGCCTTGGAAGTAATTTCAATGATAACAATTAGTTAAGTGTTATGTCTTCTTCAAAGTTACATTCGATTTCACCAGAATTAGGTATTTGTTATTTTTCACATATTTTATTTTATGTAACAAGTCCGATTAATCTTTTTCTTATTAATTTCTATTTTTAATCTGCTTGACATACTTTCGTTTTGATACTTGTCAGAAGGTGAAAAGGCCTCAAATATATCAAAAAAATCGTTATACAAAAAATCCAAAGTCAATTCATCATTTTAAATTTTTTTTTTATTTTCGGGTCTGGTCGACCCAGCGCCAGCTTTCGTGTTCGAGCCTAGGGCGCCAGTACCGCAGGGTTAACGGCAACCGGCCATGAGAAAGTTCCTGAGAAACACTTTTCCAAACTTCAAAGTTTTTGAAGATCACAGTATGAATTAGGCCAATAAAATAAATATAACCGAACACCATTCCTACTAGTTTATTCCTTCCTTCGAAATATCAAAATCAAACCTCACCACCACTAAAATGTCGTTTTATGTGTTGGGTTATGCACTTCTAGAATCTCGAAATCAAGTATCCATCCAACACCGATCACAACCATAAACGCCGTCAATAATTCCAATCGAAATATGACGAACAAAGGATACAGACATTTTTATGGCGCGTTCTTCCGATTTTTATATCCGTTTTCATTTCAGTTTTATGTGTCTTATTTATCCACCCTTGCACACGTCACTTTCAGTATTTTACAATCTAATCATGGGGAACGCACTGAGGTAATCCCATGTTATTTCTCTCGGTGTGTTTCCAGCGGACCGAATACGTTTTGCTGGATCCGAGAAAATAGTAGGAGCGCAAGGATTATAAGACAAACTGAACAATTTTTCCTAAACGGGTGGACACTTTTTTAATGGGATTGTATGGGTATCTTCCAAACCATACCAGTAAGAAGGTCGGTTAAACGGAGAAAAAGTTGCACATCTGGATGCATAAATAAAATCTATCGATGGAAACTAATCGAAAATATCAGTGCCGGTTCTCGAGATATAAGGAAAAAAGTGAATTCGATCAATTCTGTTTTTTGGTTATACTTTGTTACGGGTTCAGACTGATATAAACACTGTGAAAATATAGTTCATTTCATATATCCCTTCTACTTCGATTTGGCCAACTTGTCCTCCGAGCTGAGGCCACATTCTGTCATCTTTTGAAATTCGAGGATCGAACTTACCTTCTGTCTCAGTTATGATCTGCTTTTCTCTTTCTTTTTTTTTTGGTAACCTTTATGGAAGCATAGGGTAAAGTCGGGTGAGATGGCCAACATTTTGAGAAACTGAAGGCTGTATAGGTTTGGTAAGAGTTAAGTTCATTCAATTTTTTCCTATGATGGCTTCAATATTGTAATAACATATGAAGTTAGAAATAACGGTCTAGATATTGAAAGATTTTTTTTTTATTATGTATTAAACAGAAGGTACATTTGGCCATCTATCCCCATTCAACTGGGTTAGTTGGCCATGCCAGTAAGGGAGAGTTGGCCAGAAAATATAAATGTGCAAACAAAATCAATGGAACATTCTCATGAAAAAATGAAATATAACTCAACGTCTACTCATTTCGTCTAGTTTTGAACGCGGTTTTACCGCAACTTTGGCAAGTATTTATGAAAGATGAGCAATTTTCATGGAACCATCTCTTGCATATTATACATTGCAACCAATCTTCTTGCTTCTGAGTGATGCTGTAGCTTTCCCCACATCCAGTACATTCAGCATCATCATTATCAACAGATTCGATTGTATCACTCTCATCCTCATATAGCATACCTACGTCCACTTCTTCTTCTGAAGAAGATGAGCGTCTTCTCTTCTGAACAACTTTTTTCTTAAGACTTTTTTTTCCTGGAATACCTTTCCCTTTGGACTTGTTCTTTTTTTCTGCCTTATTCTTCATAATTGCAATATTTTCAGGAGATGTTAACAAAGTAGCAATGGATTTTGATCGTTTTTTCACAGAAACTACTTTGGGCGTCGGGTTTATTGCTTCTAAAACTTTTCCAGGTGTTAAGTCTGGAACAGAAGTACCTTCTACCGGAGTTTTGCATCGGGTATCTGTAGAGGTATAGCTACAAGAGGGTATCATGTCCATCGGAATATTTTCAATTCGACTGTTTGTTGATTGAGCATTTGGTTCTTGTGTTACATCAGGATCTGGCATGTTTGGTGTCTCATCTATTACCTGGTTGCTTATAATTCGATCAGCAACTGCGTAAGCATGGTCAGGTA
The DNA here is from genome assembly GCA_944452925.2 of Chrysolina oricalcia. Classification (NCBI taxonomy): domain Eukaryota; kingdom Metazoa; phylum Arthropoda; class Insecta; order Coleoptera; family Chrysomelidae; genus Chrysolina; species Chrysolina oricalcia. The sequence continues at coordinate 57,031,416 of OX101821.2, read as the reverse complement.
TGGAATCAGGATTCCAAGGAAATATACCTGTAGCTCTGAACCCTGATATCGCGTTTCCAACGGTCGCTGACTTCCCCCAACTTTTTGTTAGGAGCTCACCAAATTGCAGCCTTCCTATTTTTCTTCCGGGGTGACTCTGCATCCATTCTCTACAAGCTTGATAGTAGTACGTTTTCAACGATTTGAAGACAGCTCTGCCGAGAGGTTGCAAGTAATGGGTTGTATGTGGAGGTAAGCACAATAAACTAACGTTATTTAATTCAGCGGTTTCTAAAAGTTCAACACAGGAGCAATGAGATGAATTCCCATCAAGAATTAGCAATGTCTTTCCTTCACCTTTACGTGGAAGGAAGTGGTTCGTGAACCAATTAAAAAATATTGGTGCATTTACGTAAGCTGACTTTTGAGACATTACAATCTCCGAACCAGGTGGCATTGAATCAGTCCACTCGTTCTTCAAGTTTTTACCTTTGAATACACAGACCGGTGGTAGAACATAGCCCTCAGCGTTGCAGCATACAATGCATGAAATGGTCTCACCCTTTTCTCCCGACGTCAGTGTCACAACATCTTTTGCGCCTTTTTCAGCTAAAACATGTCCTGGTCTATTATTCAATTGAAGACCTGTTTCATCCACATTGAAGATGGAACCAGGTTTGTCAAAAAGTTCAGAATCTTCTAGAGTTGCTTGCAATAGTTTGAAATATTTCCCCACATCTACACGGTTCATTCCCTCACCTCGTCCGAGGGAAACTCCCTCAGCTTTTCGAATTGATAAGTCAGGATGTCTTCTGAAAAAGGATCTGAACCAATCGGAACCTGCCATTCCTTTTTCTTTGTTAAACTTATGATGGATATGTAGGCTTTCAGCAAAGTTAAACGCAAGTATTCTAACATCTCGTACAGTCATTGGAAAACCGCATTTTTGCGCCTTTTTTATGTGTAGTGCTAATTTATTTTCATTGGTGTCCCCCAACATGCTGCCTGGTCCCATTTTACCAGATGTGAAGACATTTTTTTTAATCTTTCTTTCCAGTGTTTTTCTAGGAATGCCATAATTTTTTGAGGCAGCGTTTACTGATTTGACTGATTTGACAGCTTCAATTGCTCGCCTCAGATTTTCTTCAGTATAATTTTCACGATTCGAGTTCTTCCTCTTATACTCCGTAGGCATTTTCCTGCAATGAATCATTGAATATTTGAGAATTGAGAATATAGAGTCAGAAATATTAATTGGCCATCTATCCCAACCCATTGCTGGCCATCTATCCCAAGTACAAGGGAGAGATGGCCAACGTGTTAATAAAAACTCGGTGTAGTTTTTTAACAGTTTTTTAAGGTTAGGATGTTCATATAAGCATTGTTCTTACCTGATATGTAGAAATCAGAATTTTATTTCCACCCAAAACTTCCCAGTATCACGTACAATGCAAGAGTTAGAATATTATTCAGCAGCACAAAAATGTTTTTGTTCTCTAAATGCTTGACCTTCACTCCGACACAGTTCAATGCATACTGGTAACATAGAGCTGTTCCTGCACATAGTGTCATAGGTCATGCAGCGCTCTCTAGCCACACTTTGACCTTTATCAAGCTGTTGGTCATCTCTCCCGCATGGCCATCTCACCCGACTTTACCCTATGCTAATTGTGCTCATAATCAAAGTGGATTTTTGAATGCCAGAAAAGAAAGGAACGACAATAATTTTGCAATTTATATTATCTTTGGTGACAATTTACCATTACATTTGGGATTTCGCAAATTAATAGTCGAACTGACTTCTACGAGGCCACCCACCACCTAAGGTAAGGACGCCGCTGCCATATCATATAAGAAGCTTACAGCTTCCTTTGTAGCACCATTCTTATACCGCTATTATATGTATTTTAGGTCTTTTTTAGGTATTTAGGTATTTTAGGTGTTTGTTTCTTCGATTAAACACACAAGAATTCGTAAATGTTGTTTTGTCTCCCCGAATGATATTTTGTGTAAAGTTGTCATTTCTTCTCACCTTCTCTTGGAACCAATTACAAAATCGCAATCTTCTTTCAGGATCATTACGATATAGTTTTTGTATCGCTTGGTATTTGTAGTTATGGTAGTTATGGTGAATTCTACATATTGTTTGTGTGAATTCAATATCTGTCTAAAATGTAAACAAGCCGACAAAAATTGTCCCGTATCGTTTTCGATACGGGAAAGAACTTTTTGGCAACCATCCGGGAAGTGTTCACTTCCCGGACACTTTTTCTTTGGGAAAGTAGCACTTCCAAGCCTAGAATTAGAATGTTTCTGTTGGTACCTATCTTCTGTTCGAATTTCAATATATAATACAAATAAGAACTAAAATGTTCGAAATATTAAAATTTGGAATCGTTTCATCCGGTTAACAGATGGGTGAAAGTCGACCTCTCTTCGTCTCTTAAACTAAATGCGTCTCATTGATTTGTTATTCTCGTAGACTTCCAGGACTCGCTGACGCTCGTCCTAGAATTTGGTCTACTCGTCCAAAAAAACAGTATTTTCCGGACTTGTTACGTAAATTACTATTCCCGTACAAAAAACGACCCGAGAAAATTTTTGCCGGCTTGTTTACATTTAAGACAGTTATTGAATTTACGCAAACAATATGTAGAATTCCGATTTCAGAAAAAATAGTATGTGTACCTCGTAGTAAAAGCACATTCCCAAACTTCAATACTTGTTGGCCTCGGCTTAACGCCTCGGCCAATAATTTACATTGTCGTCCGGGAATGTATTGCTTTTACTACTAGATACACAATATACTATTACATTCTCTCTCTTGTGATAGAATAATATTCTCACACTGGTTAGCAAAAATAACATTAGCCTTGACGCAGTTGATTGTCATCGTAGTGGCAAAATTTTAGTAAGTGTCAAAATTATTGGTGTCACGTTTCCTATCTTTGATCGTGGAGAAAATATAGTCTGCTACTCGGTTAGAATGAAAATTCGTGATGCTCGTGGTTCATCACGCTCGCCTTCGGCTCGCGCTCGGAACTTTCCACTCGCATCGAATTTTCATTCTAACCTTGTTACAGAATATACTATTCTCAGGTACCATTCCATTAAATATCTTGTGCCTTCCACTATCTTTAACATATCTCGCGTAATATTTTGTCTGCGCTTACTAGCCATTTTCTTCTTTGTTTAATTTCATATCTATCAGTTTTGACAAGATCAATCATTATATCTTATGAATGTTTTTTCATTCACAATCCAAGCTTGATTCTGCTGTAAATTATTTCTTCTTCTTTCTTAAATCATGCTTTGGTACGTTATCCATGACATGTACTAATATAATATCATGTCGTGTTTACAATACCTTTAGATCCACAGTTGGCATCTAAGAATGTAGGTATTTCACTTATTTTTCGGTATTTGCCTCTAATTCTAAGTTCACACATTCTTCCAGAAATCCATTCAAAGACCCATTGCCATGTGTTTGAATTTTTTGCTCACGAGAATGCCTACAGCAAACATTCGATTTTATCATGAATTGTGTATTGTTTTCGTCTCAAAAGTAGCATTGTCTCTGACGCCCGTAGCATTTCTCAGATTTCCTTTGTGTGATTTGGTCGATTGTACGAGGAACTTCCCTTCCGAACATTTGGATAGGAATATAAAATAAACTAACGCTACCCCTATACATATTTTTCGTTTTGTTTTCCACGGGATCCAGTCTTTCTTCAACGTTATTTCCGGAATGCTGTTCTGGAATTCACGGAAATTTTATTTGTATCAGCGTTGCTGTCGATATAGATGATTTAGGATCTGGAAATCGAAAGTAGGTATCTGAAATTGTTTCGGAAAAATTCAACATTTCAACATCGTGTTCATCTTATTCAATCATTTGTAAAATTCTGAAATTAATTTATATTTTGAAAACATAAATACATTCCAGAATAGATTTTAAGATTAATTTGTTATATTCACAATAATTTGACAGTACAATTATTGAACATTGGAGGGACATTATTAGAACTATGAGAAACATTTTGGACCACATGCGAGGTGGTATAGTATACAGCGTGTCTCACGGTCGATGGTAGGTTAGACGTTTATGGTAAACGCAAAGCAGGATTTCCCTGAAAATTTCACATCTTACATTTTGTTACCTGATCTATCAATCTAAAATATTTTCAGCTTTGCGGCGTTGCCACGTCTATCAAAAAAAACTAGCAACTTTATTTTTTTAAATAGAACACCCCGTATATTAACCCATGTTTTGAATCGCTCTTTCATTATAATACTTTTTTGTTAATAATGTCATATACCTATCTCTATCTGTTTTCGAAATAAAAAATAATTTGTGTTAAATATGGTCCAAAACATAGCCCTAATTGAACTTTAGTACATCAGTACTCTCAATTCATGAAAAGTTGATATTTTGATTATAGGTTGTACAAATTCGAAGTATTTACTTAACACCAAGAAATCGACTCCATATCATACAGGGCGTGCTAAAATTACTGTTATTTCCATAATGCATAAAAGTGGTCAAAATTTCATTTTTTCAAATGAAACCCCCTGTGTATTACTCTATAAATTGAAAGATGATGAAAAATGCTTCAAGATGATAAATCATGTTCCTATACCTAAATCATCAATTTTTCTTAATAAAATTGCTTTTTAAGAATTTGGTTTTAGGTAACACTGGATTTGTCAAGCTTATAACGGTTTGGTAACTTTTATAAGTAATTTACGAATAGTTAGGAATGTTTCAAATTATCTTCCAAAGTGAATGCAAATATCGATTATTCAAACAAAGTTCTTATGAAATTATTTATTATACACGGACAGTGTGATCAAATCATTGCCAGAACTTGCAGAAATTTCAACCAAATGTATCCTGAATTAACACCAATGAACGAGAGGAAGTATGTAAGATTAAAACATAATTTTCTTAACTATGGCTGAGAGTTTCCAGGGAACAACTGTCCAAAAACCAGGCATTTCTAGGTAAAAAGTACGATTTTCTGGAATATAACATGTGAAAGTACAGAAAAAAACAGAATTAGAAGGATTAAAAATAACAAAATTGTAAACAAAATATCACATTTTTACAATAAATGCTGGAATTGTTGTCCATTACATTCTAAACATTTTAAAATATTCTTTTGTACGCGACTTGTCGTTGCTTTTTCAATTTCATGGGGATCTAGATCTTCAATACACCGCACTATTCGCCGTCGCAGTTCTTCTTTGGTAGGCACTGGAGTACTGTACACCCTTTCTTTCAAAACACCCCATAAAAAAAAGTCAAGTGGTGTGAGATCGGGTGATCTCGGTGGCCAATCCCACGGCCCTAAACGCCTAAACCAACGATCGTCAAACATTTGGTGAAGTTTCCTGGAAACTTCCTGAGTGCAATGAGCTGGCGCTCCGTCCAGTTGAAACCACGAATTCCTATATTCCTCTAAAGGCAAGTTTTCAAGAAAATCGGTAACAGTCGTCCTTAAAATATGAAGATATCTCTCTGCATTCAGTGTTTCTTCATAAATAAAAAAGCTAATTTTATTTTTCTTCAAAATACAAAACACATTCAGGGAAAATTTTTCTTGAAAACCCTTTTCTTTTGTCACATGAGGATTATGATCAGCCCAAAAATGTTTATTCCTTCTATTAAAAATGCCATCCCTCGTAAATTTTGATTCGTCGCTCCAAATTATTTTTGACAAAAATTCCCGATCTTCCTGTATATGTATTAGAAGGGATTCGCAAAAATGCACTCTGCGTTCAAAGTCTTCTACTTTGAGAGCTTGAACTTTGATAAATTTATACGGATGCATTTCGTGATTTTCCAAAATTCGTTGTACTGAAGCATGTGATACACCCAAGTCTTTTTCTGCACTGCGAACGGAATCTTCTGGATGTGCATAAAAATATGCCAAGACGTTAACAGTATTTTCCTCATTTAAAGTAACAGGTTTTGGTAATGTTGAAGGCGCTTTTAACTTTGAGCCATAGTTAAGGAAATTATTTTGTAATCTTACAAATTTCCTCTCGTTCATTGGTGTTAATTCAGGATACATTTGGTTGAATTTTCTGCAAGTTCTGGCAATGATTTGATCACACTGCCCGTGTATAATAAATAATTTCATAAGAACTTCGTTTGAATAGTCAATAGCATTAATTTTTGGCGATTTTTTAAAACACCGTCAATAACCATTAGTTGATTACTTATAAAAGTCACCAAGCTGTCATAAGCTTGATACTTCCACGGCCACCTAAAATCAAATTCTTTAAATATTTTATACAACTGTCCGAACTGTCATTAAAAATCTCTTTAATAGAAACAATCAGAACATCTACTTAGAAAGAATTATTTAAAAAAGTTCACACATGTATTTGGCAGTACAATTATTGAAGACATCTTATATGTATTTTATAAAATTTCTGGCATTAATTCCAACGATTATTTCACTTATGCTAAAATAGCGTGTTATGATTGGTTGAAATTTTTGTGTTGATAAATAACATCATGTTTTCGATTTGTAGTTCGGCTCTTGATTGGCTACTGGATATGTATATGATGTGTTTTCGATTTTGTAGTTCGATTCCTGATTGGTTATTATCAAAACACAAACTTACCACTAGCAAGCTGCTATAATGACACAACACCAAACTTTGACCAAAACTAAATAAGCACCCACTATTAATTCATATCAACCTCACAATTTTCGACGACAAATTTTGCATACTCGTTGAATAATCAAATCACTAAATCAAAATGTTATCAAAACATAACCTCGAGCGAGAAGCAGTAGACTAGACATGCGCTCTGTCATTGGTAACTGAAATAGAGGGATGTTTGAAATGTTTTGTTATTTGCATAATTTCAGAAATAAATGCGGGATTAATGTTCCTAGTTAAATTGAATAGTAAATAAATAAAAATGGTTTCGATTTTATTCATGAAATAATCTTAACAAATACAACTCGTGTTATCGGCGATTATCGTTAATTCCTTCTCGGTTTCGAATCAAATTATGTTGCTTTAGGCAACCACACTCAAATTCAAAGGAATTGCTATTTCGATAATCACCGATACACTTGTGGTATTACCTACGAAAATCATGTTAGAAATTGAAGGCCATGTGGGTATGTCAAGTATTTTTGAAATACCTTTCTAACATGATTTTCGTTGGAATTAAATCCAGATATTTTATAAAATACATATAAGATGTCTTCAAAAATTGTAATTCTTCCTCTCACCTGACTTGAAGCACTGAAGATGACGAAAGTCGAAAGCGCTTTGCATATTTAAGAAATTATACACTTTAATCCCCTCTTCATTTATTCTACGCAAGTGTATTCAGCTTCGCAAATCAATTTAGTGTTGGTAATTTCATCATACTTTTCATCAACTTTCGTACATTTTATATTCTGAGTATACATCTAACCAAGTTATATGAAAGTATGGTCATCTTCTTCCAGAGCTCCAGACCATTTTCCTGGAAATTTTAAATCCTGGGAACATACTAACGTAAATCACCGTCATTCGTCTTAGTCAAAATGAATAATCGTTAGACGGTTATATTACATTGAGGTAATAATATACAGGATGTATGTTGGTCGGTTTCACCAAAGTTAAGAAAGAAAGTGAAAATGGAAACTTGTGATAATAAGGAACAGAGAGAATTTATGAGAAATATCTCTTTTTTTATCAAATGGTTCTTATTAGAGAAAATCCTTCAAAGTACAGAAAAGAGCTTGTGAAACAAATGAAGGATGTATTGGAATTGACGCTTTTTCTTCTGAAGGATGTATGCCTCAGGAAAGATCTTCCTGAGGCAATGGGTTTCAAGGCCTTGGTTTCGTTCATCGAACGAGAGAGAAAGCGACATTTGGCACCTATCTAAGATAACAACAAAAGAGTGGGAGAACCAATGGGACTCTCTATATAGGATGAGTTTTGATCATAGAGTCATAATAGAATATTCATTCGGAGCTTGAAAAGCAAACTGATATAAACGAAAATTTTAGCCCATCCCACAATTTACTGTACTTCAAGTAAATCCATCTGCCGTCGCTGGATGACCACTACCACTATCCAGATCAGTGGTAGATAAGGATCTACTGATTAGCCTCCTAGATTACTAGACCTCAGTCCCTTTGATTTCTTTCTGAGAGGTCATTATGCTATTTCTGAAACCAAATCCGATAAGATAAAGCAACTACAACAGGAGTATTTGGCTTTATCTTCCAAAGCATTTCAGAATGTCCATCAGGAGTGTGAAAATCGAATTTGCTATTGCCAAGAACAAAGCTGGGGCATTATGAGCATTTATTCAGATATAGTATATTTATATGTTATAACGAATAAAAGACAACCAGAAATGACGAGGGCCTTTCCTTTTAACTGGATAAAGTCGTTTGCTAAAGCAAGGCTCCAATAAGTGTTATTTAATCACCAGGAAGAAGATTCAATTCGATCTGTCCTCTCGTTACAAATTCAAATTATTCTAGGAGTCCCACAGGGCTCGGTATTGGGCCCCATTCTCTTCATTCTACTCTAAATAAACTGAGCCAATGGTTCCGGATCACCCTCTATAACTCAATACAGATGAAACTGAATGAGTGCTTTTTCACACAGTCCAAAAAAATCTCCGGACAGTGAGAAGTATTTCACAACGACGCTGGCATTGTTTTCCATGGAAATGAAACATTTCCAGATTGAATTGAAAGAAGCATTGCACTCTGTTGGGCGCCAAACTTGCATCTCTGCACAATGTATTCAGAAATATAAAATCCATATTTGAAAAGCACCAACTGGTATAGTTATACCTTTTGAGGTATGGAGTATGCCTCAGGGAAGAATTCTCTTTTTCTCAAAAAGTTTTTGTACAAAAAAATCTAAGAACCATAGTTGGCCTGAAACAAGATCAATCATGTCGAAAGTCTTTCAGAAAATGGAAAGTTCTCAAGATATGTGATATGTGAATAAATGGAAAATGTTCGTCAAAAAATAAGGATCTACTCCTGTACTACACCCGTAATGATCTACATAGACAGAATTGGCATAAAAATTTTCAATAACATACCACTATCTAAAAAAATATAGGCCAGGTCCAAATAACACGAAAAATTTTTATTAGACTTTATTTATTTGTATATTCTATCGAATTCTAGAACATCTACCTATTTTATTTGTATTTTATTCACATTTGTATTTTCCTTTATACATGTTTAGGCTTACTTTTTCTTATGCGATGTACGGGGTGTCCTATATCTTTTCATACAGCCACAGCCTATATCTCAGTTATGCTGCTTAAAAAAAAGAAAACTAACACACTTATGTCAAACCCATATGAGTTTGAAGTCAAAGTCAACTTCTGTCAAACTACCCCTGAGAAACCACCTCCAACCTCAGTTAATGGAGTGATGCCCTATGCATTATGTTTTTGACTTGTGAAGTGTAATCAATTCTAACTTCAACTATGTATCACACTCAATATTTTGACATACGTCAAACTAACAAAATTAGAAACTTCGAAGTAAACAGCATCTGATAATGAATAATTTATTGTAAACATTTTTGGGTCATAGTGTACTTCATTCGAATATAGCAATAAGAACTTGATATTTTGACAGATGTCCAACTGACAGAATAAAATAGTTTGAATAATAATGTACAAAATTCCATAACAAATAATTTCTTGAAAACAAAGATTAAAAAAGCTGCTCAAAATGTCTATTATCATTATTAATACATGCTTCAAATTGCCGTAACAGTTCTCATGCACAAGATTTCCTAATCATTTCCTCCGTTACTGTGGTGCAGGCATTTGCAATCTTCTCTTTGTGAGTCGTTCAAGTCGATTGGTTTGATTTCCTAAGCAATCTTCTTTAAATACAACCGCAGGAAAAAATCTAACGGTGTCAGATCTGGTGAACGTGCAGGTTACTGCTTATAACTGAGATATTGGCTGATTAAAAAGAGCTTGGACATCTGGTTTATTGTCTAAAAAGAAATATAAGACCTTCGAACCTTTGAAGAATAATTTTCTCCTAAGATAGTTTCACAAACATTTGAACAAACTGCGTTTGAGTCCCATTTCTGCGGAAAGAGTTAGTTTGTTAATGGAGATAAGTTTGCCTGCCACGTCAATTTGCAGATAAATGAGAATGATGCTGAACTAAATGGCGAATGAAATCTGTTTGTTTTGCGAAAGTTCACGCTCCGCACCCTTCAATAAGAAACCGATTAAGACCCACCCCGCGTCCCGGCAACCGGCAATAGAACAAACGCGTCACACGAGACGAGAGGGAGACAGAGACGGAATCAGAAGTTCCTTGCGGTTTCCAGCGTTCGCTGTCGGAATAATCAAAGGCACAACACACGAACAAGTGAACAACCCTCCGCTGGCAGTCTTGATTGGCTCGAGTTCCGCTAATCCCACTTTAGCCCTGGCGGCCGCTTGGGCCCTTTCTCTGTCCGGAATTTCCGAATTTCGACTGCCTTTCGCGGACTTGACCCGAATCCCAAATAATTTACTGGCAATTATATCGGAATATATGCAGGTTGGATCGACGCACAGGTTTTTGATTGTCAGTTATTCTACTTTTCGGAAGATATTCGAATAACGAAGTGGATTTGCTTGGGCACTTTGATTTCTATCACGTCTCGAAAGATAATTTTGCATACTTCCATAGTTTGATGCAATATAGGATTGAATTTTGGAGTAGGTTAGGTTAGGTTTGAACGTGAGTGGGCCCGTATTAAGCCCTCCACTGCGGCCAATGGCCTATTGTGGCTCACTCTATGGTTATATTTCTCCCAGTATATCCAATCTCTTGACGAAATTGAGGAATACATTGGGAGAACAATTTACCAGGTTTTCTGGCCTTACAGTCGTATCGCCAAATATTGAGAATCTGGTTCTGGCCTCTGCAGGGCATGTACACAGAATGTGTTTAGCCGTTTCATCATCCTCCATGCATAGCCGGCACTCTGCATCTTGTGCAAGTCCGATTTTATGCATGTGATGTTTGAGTTTGCAGTGGCCAGTAAGCAAACCTACTATCACTCTGAGATGCGCTCTGCTGAGTTCTAGCAGTTTGTCAGAGTCCTGTATTTTCCTTGTACAAGCAATAAATGCTTTGGAATGGGCTACGCCAGTACTCGAGTCTTTTATTGTCTGCCCAAGCTGTTATGACATTCTTGGCAGTGCTATAAGCTAAACCGATTACCGGTTCTGGTCCAGTGAACATTGTTTCGGCCCCCCCTTTTGCTAGTGCGTCCGCTATTTCGTTTCCTTCTAGGCCTGTGTGACCTGGTATCCAGACTAGGGTAACGTTGTTGCGTTGCACCAGTCGGTTTAAGGTGTATCTGCAGTTCCATACTGCCCTAGATTTAAAGCAGTTGGATTCAAGCGCTTTAAGTGCTGCTTGACTATCTGAAAATATTTTTATTGTTTTTCGTGTGTGGTGTCGATTTTCCAACACACATTTCAATGGCATATACCTCTGCCTGAAATATCGTAGCTAGTTTACCCATACTGAACGAGCGTTTCACTACTGGGTTCATCCCATATATTCCGGCTCCGACGCCTTTCTGAGTTTTGGAACCATCGGTGAACCAACGTTCATTTGCCCTACATAGGTTGGTTTCATTCCGGACCCAGTCTTCTCTTTCGAGAAAGACCACAGTGTAGGACGTGTGAAGGTTGATAGTTTTAGGCATGATGTCTGAGGGCATTCCTAGAATGTTGTGAGCTGTTATGCCCTCCAACATGCCAGTGCCTCTCATGACACATTCCTGCGGTAGACTAATGGCCGCTTGATAGAGTCTGTATGTTGCCCATCTTGCATCTATCTCCAGAACTATGTGGAGAGGAAGTAATCCAAGGAGGACTTCCATTGCTGCCGTTGGCGTGGAGCGAATGCTTCCAGTAATCGCCAGGCACGCTTGTCTCTGTAGTCCGTTAAGTTTAGCAATGGCCATTTTTTTATGTCACTTGCTCCGTCAGACTATAGAGCCATACGTTACCATTGGACGTATGACGGTCACGTACAACCAATATACGTGTTTTGGTGACATGCCCCATGTTTTGCCACATATTCTGCGGCATGTCCATATTGAAAGGCTAGCCTTCCGGATAGTCTTTTCCAAGTGCGAGTTCCAATTAAGTTTTTTATCCAGGGTTATTCCCAGATATTTTGCTTCACTCGCAAAAGGAATTGTTACACCATTAATGGAAGGAGGTATTAAATGTTCCAGCTTCCTTTTCCTGGTGAATGGTACTATGACCATTTTGTGGGGGTTAATGGACATTTCCTCCCTCTCACACCATTTATATATGGTATCCAATATATCCTGAAGGACGTAGGAGATCGTCTCTTCAGATTTATCGTTTATTACTTGGACCAGATCGTCAGCATATGCTCCCAAAGCGAGAGAATGGCCAGCAGATCATCCACCAGCAGTGACCATAACATTGGGGAGAGGACCCCCCCCCTGGGTACAGCCCCTGGCTGGCTTGAAGCTGACACTTTCCCCCTGTAGAGAGGTCGTTATAGTTCTGTTGTGAAGTATAGTTCTTATCCAGTCACATAGTATCGGTTCAATCCCTCTAGAGACAGTGGCCTCATATAGGGAGTGAGGTAGTGCATTGTTGAATGCTCCTTCTATGTCCAAGAATGCAGCGACTTCTATCTCCTGGCGTTCCAGGTCGTCGCTTATCCCTGAGACAAGGTTATTGAGGGCAAGTTCTGTTGATTTGCCAGCCTGGTAGGCATACTGGTGAACATTGAGGGGGTGCTTTGTTAGTGCCCCACACCTAATGTGCCCATCCAGTATTTTCTCCAATGCTTTTCAACAGAAAGGATGTCAGACTAATGGGTCTGAGCGGTTTTGGGTGTGGGTCATTCCGACCCACCTTAGGAATATAGATCACCCAGTCCAGTTAGACGGAATATGGTTCCATGCTAAACTGGCTCCAAAGAGTCTTATAATGATAGGTATGATATGTTCCAGTCCGATTTGTAACAGAACTGGAGCTATGCCATCCTCTTCTGGTGATTTGTATGGGTGGAATGAGAATTTATTCATTGTTCATTCATTCATTCTTCAAATTAAATACAAAAATCAATCTTATTGGGGCAGATATTAGTTTTCTAAAGCAATGCCAAAAACTTTCTGTGTTTCCAAACTTTATAAAAATCAAAGTTGATAGTTCAAATCCCAACATTAGTCAAATAGTCAAAAAAACAGCAGAAAGAAAGTGGATTGAGTTAGAAATTAAAAATCTGTATAGTAGACGTAGTAGTTTGGAATTGAAAGCTTATGATTTACATCTGAAACTCACGCACACACTAACCAACGCAGAATTTGAACTTTTCAATACTTTCCAACGGAAAATTAAAGGAGTTATAAACCGAAAACTGGAGAACAGTATCAAAACTAAAAATGCTACATTGAAGCGTTTAGTAGAAAGGAATAATAACGCACTTAGGATTGTACCGTCGTAAAATGTTGAAAACAAATCCTCTCAAACTTTTTCTACTGGTGAACCCCTGGTGTGTTGACTCATATCTGCAAAACTGTGGGATAAAACGGGAGACAATTCGCCAGCTTGATTAAGAGAAAACAAATGAAATCGTGACCTGCTTCCCAAATATTCCGCATATGCGTGTACCGCCACAGTCGGTTTTCCTGTTAGAGTAAATTTACAAGCACAGAAGTTTTCAAGTATTGCCGACGATAGAACTGAATAAAGAAACCAAAGTGTTGGAATTTAATGAATCACTATCAGCAATCAGTTTTATTTATAATATTTATAATAATCTCAGATATTACAAGAATTGTACCTGGAAGCAAATCCAGCTGTCTCGACAATATAATTACCAATCTAGAGGATATATCGTATAACTGTGGAATAGTTGATCCATGTTTGTCGGACCATAAAGGTCAATTTATTAATATCAACAGAAATACCACCTCTTCTTCGCAAACCCTGCAGAAAAGAGTGATTACCCATGCCGGCATGAAAAACTTAAGAAACATTTTGGAAAATATTGATTGGAAACCCGTAATGATTTTGAACAAAGGCATGGTGATATAAATACGGAGATAAACCGCTCAGCTGAGTTTATAACCTTCACGCTCAAAAGTGGTATCGAAACATCATTTCCACTGAAAGAGGTGCGTTCTGAGAACAAGCCCCCAGTAATCTGGTTTAACACTGAATTAAAAATTATGCGTAATACTCTAGAATCTGTAAAAATAGTGTGTGATGTTACTAAAGACAAAAAGGATTATTCAGTCTATAAAAATTTAAAAAATCAATACAAATATGCCATTGAAAGAACAAAAAGACATGCTTATGACAATAAAATGAGGGATACGTGGAAACTAATAAATTATGAGAGGAATCGTCCGAATAATAAATCAATTGACACTTCTTTAAATGCCAACGATTTCAACAGTTTTTTTGGTCACATAGCGGAAGAAATTATAAGAACCTTGCCTATGAACAATATAAATTTTTCAGAACTATTCGTAAGTATACCAACGACCCAGAACTCTTTTTTTCTAGAACCTGTTGTTGAGGAAGAAGTACTCGCGGCGGTGAAGTCTTTGAAGGACACCAGTGCTACGGATATCTTTGGAATAAATACAAAAATATTAAAAAATACCATAGATTTGACAGTGGTTACATTGACAAATCTATTCAATACCTGTATTAGTGCAGGTGTTTATCCAGATATTTTCAAATATAGTAAAGTCATCCCAATACATAAAATTGGTGGTTTTAATCTACCAAATAATTTCAGACCTATATCTCTCATCCCTTTTTTAGGAAAAATATTCGAAATAATTTTGAAGAATCGGTTATCCATGTACTTTGAGAAATTCAAATTGCTGCACGAAAATCAGTTTGGATTTCGGAAAAACATGTCCACCATAAAAGCTATACAAAAGGCAGTTGAAAACATAGTAGAAGGTTTTGAAGACGGCAGGAAATCCGCAATGACTCTATTTGACTTAACAAAAGCATTAGATTGCGTAAAACACGATTTGTTATTAGAAAAATTGAACCTTTACGGTGTAAGAGGTATTCCCTTAGCTCTTTTCGATTCATACCTCAAGGATAGAAAACAGTCGGTGTGCTTCAATGGTATTATGTCAGAAACAGTAGCAATGAAATATGGGGTACCGCAGGGTTCTGTTCTGGGGCCCCTCCTGTTTATCATATATGTAAACGACTTATTTTACCATCTAGTTAACTCAACCTGTATCATGTTTGCAGATGACACCACTATTTTTCATCAAAATATATACGAGAAAACAAAAAATGAAACTACTGAAAAAAAGGCCGAATCTTGGTTTGCAGCAAACAGTTTGAAACTCAACGCAAGCAAAACCAATCAAATGATATTTTCTTCACAGTCAACAAGAATTAATGAACCCACAAAATTGTTAGGAATTTTTTTAGATTCCTCGCTGAATTGGTCATTTCACATCGAGAAGCTCTGTTCTAAGCTTTCTAGCTCAATTTTCATTTTGAGACAACTAAAAAATGTACTAAGTTCTGACACACTAATGAATATCTATTATGCTTTTTTTCACTCGCACATTTCTTATGGGGTAACCCTATGGGGTAATGCATCTGACTCTGTAAAAGTATTTAGGCTTAAAAAAAAAGCTATCCGAATTATTGCTAATGTTGCCTTCAGGGACCATTGTAAACCTTTATTCCAGAAATTTAAAGTCATGACACTACCTGCTCTTTATATATTCCATCAAATACTAGAAATTCATACTAAAAATAATGAACTTAGTAAAAACTCAAATTTTCATGACTATAACACTCGCGGTGCTGGGCATCTCAGACCACAGAGATATAGATTAAATAAATCCGCAAATAATTCCCTAGATATCGCTCTATATAATAAATTACCCTCCAATTGGAAGATTTTAGACAAGCTTCGCTTCAAAAAAATATTGAAAAGATATCTTATAGAAAATGGGTTTTATTCAATTCAGGAGTATATGGACACACCGGTCAGTGATATGTGAAGTTATTACAGTCAATAATTTCATTTTATTTTAATATTTAATATATGTATGGTGTGTATATATGTGTATATATGTGTATATATATATATATATATATATATATATATATATATATATATATATATATGTATATATATATGTATATATGTATATATATATGTGTAATAGTAGATTCACGTTGTATACATGTTTATGTGACTGATTCAATGTTTTTTCTAATTTTAATTTAATTTTGAATGTTTTTTCCTGGACCTGCTACAAATATACATTGTATATGTACGTAGTTAAATAAAAATATCTTATCTTATCTTATCTTATTTGTTACATTTTCGACTTATTTATATATTTTTTTACTGA
Organism: Chrysolina oricalcia; assembly: GCA_944452925.2. Taxonomy (NCBI): domain Eukaryota; kingdom Metazoa; phylum Arthropoda; class Insecta; order Coleoptera; family Chrysomelidae; genus Chrysolina; species Chrysolina oricalcia. Next base: position 57,015,012 of record OX101821.2, on the reverse strand, counting down.
AATGCAATTAACTACAATAATAACCACGCGGTTCATTTGGAAGTATTGAAATTAAGCTTCATGAAAATTCACCATCACCATTAGAACCTGTCAATCTTGTGCTAATATGAGCAGGAATGACGGAATTCCGTGTGAGATATATTCGTGCCATTATTTTCAATAAAATGTTTTCTAATAATACAAGATACTATGTTATAATCTTCATAATATGGTGGTACTCACTTTCGGTACTGGATATAGATTAATTATTTTGTTCACCAGTCGTATTTTTTATCTTGCTGCGCCAATCCACCTTTTTCAGAAATTACTCTGCTTGAAATATATGCAAAAATTACAACTACATCTAAAGAGATATTGTTGTTTATCAGCAATTACTATATTTTGAAGATATTTCTGACCACATGTATGCATTTTAATACGTGATCCAAAAGCAGGATAATTCAGTCCCCATTTTGAATATCGTCCACCGTTCACCTCTCCAACGCCACCAATAATTATCAAAGGCGAGAACGAGCTACCTGTGGCGGCAGTGTATTTTAGATATAGATATAATGGCGCGTATTGAAAATCCATTAGGCTAAACATCGTGCTAATTTAAGAGTGAGCTTTAAAATCGCGCAAAATTGAAATAAAAAGCTATCGGATTTAAAATACAAGCCGCGTAATGTGTCCTCAGATAATGCCCCAAATCCCCGCAGGAAGAGTTATTGGGATCGGCCTGTCTATTTCCTGATTTAACTCAAAGCGACAGCTTGTCGATCAGAGATTGGCTCGTTGGATCGTTAGAAGTCTCAGACTTTGGCAATAAAATGATTACTCCAGTTTACAGGGTTGTTTCTACAGCGAAAAAATATGTTTTTCACATTGCCAAACCATACAGTGCGAAACACAAAATAAAGCAGCCTGAATTATTGTAAGAAAAAAATTCTGAAATACAGTGTCCTTCAAAGAGTTGACATCATAAGGTAAAAATTATAGTTATTAATAATTTATTTTGAAATTCAATGTAGTTCAATGTCCAGCGTGGCTTTTACCAGGGAAGTAGTTGTTTTCTGTTAGATATTACAAAAAGTAACATCAATTTTATCGTAGGGTTTTTCCATTTCCAGAGGAGTCATGTATTGATTCAATTTTCAATTGAGAATGTTTCTCCTTAAAAAATTCTTACCAATATTCTAGCATCTCAAATAATTCAAACACTTATCTGTATTTTATATTTCAAGATTACAATATCTCTTTACATGTTTAAAAATCTATGTTTAATAATAATAATGATAATAATAATAAATGCTTTCATTGACAAATATTCTCGTACAAATACAATGAACTACAGGATGAATGAAAAATTGTAGAATCTTGTCAACCACTCAACCATAGAGTATATACTCATCTAACATGTACATTCATGGGTAACTTAACATATAATGATTTCATAAGTAACAAAATTTATTAATATATATATATAATGTACGCATAATAAGTAGGTAAGTAATAATATGTAATATATATATATATATATATATATATATATATATATATATATATATATATATATATATATATATATATACCGGGTGGCTATGGAAGTATTGCCTACGGAATATCTCAGTTATTGTATGAAGTAGGTTTGTGAAATTTGGAGCGTCGATATAATGACATAAGAGCTAGAATTTGAGCATATTGACATGTCGAAGTTAACTTCCGGTCTGACCGGAAGTAACATCAACTTTCTTATTTTAAATGGAAACCCTATTTTTTTTTTGCTTTATTCAGCATTCAATTCCCTTTCTAATGACATATCACAAGTTGGTATCTAACCAGAAACTAGATCAGAAAAAAATTATTATTGAAATTCACCGAGTAGGCCGTGGAAGCAAATTGAAAGCCAAAAATTGAAAAGTTGGCTATGGAAACCATACGACACTTGATAACAGTTGCTACTACTGTGATATTTTATTTTCATTCGTCGGTGTTATAAAAAGCCGCCAAAAAAAATATTGGAAAAATTGGGAAAAAAACAATACTCTGTAGGTCCATAACTTAAATAGGAACATACAACTTTTTCTTGCCTGTACTATTCAGCATAACCATTCCTTTCTAATGATATAATAGAAAGTAATTTTTTGAAATGAAATACCAAAAAAATCCAATCATTATTCTTCAAATAACGAAAAAACAGATTTATCGAAAAAAAATTCAAATTGATAGGATTAAAGATAAAATAAATTCAAAACAAATGTTCGAAATGCATTCCCTCAGCGTCAATACATTTATTGACTCTGGTGATATTTTCATGTAAAACGTTTCTCAACATTTGGGGCGTGATATCTTGGAAAGCTCAACGAATTTTTACTTCTAGCTCATGTAGAGTTGTAGGCTGTGTGGAATACACCCTATTTTCAAGATGCCCCCATAGAAAAAAGTCGCACGGAGTAAGATCAGGTGACCTTGGTGGCCACCTGACTGGACCATGGGTTGTTATAAGTCTCTCTTGAAAGCGATTTTGAAGATAATTTCTCGCTATTCTTGAATTATGCGGAGGGGCGCCATCTTGCTGGAAGTACATTCTCTCAGTTATTTCCGCTGGTAGGTTGTTAATGAATTCCGAAATTTCATTCGTTAAAAAATTAAAGTATCTCTCTCCGGTTAGTTGGCCTTGAAAAAGAATGGGGCCAACAATATGAGTTCCAACTATTCCTGCCCAAACATTCACACCAAATCTCTCCTGGAAGTCGCCTTGTCGAAACCGGTGCTCGTTTGCTATCGCCCAGTACCTGGAACAAAAGACCGTTCACACTTTTAGCACTTTACACTTCGACTATCGACAATAATCCAAATAAAGTACAGTACCTACCTTGTATTATTCCTGTTAAATAATCCACTGTTGGTAAATCTTGACTCGTCCGTAAACAAGATATAATAATTAATTAGGTGATTCTCATCATTTTGTCGAAGAAACCAATTACAATATTCCAGGCGCCTTTCACCGTCATTTTCATACAAATGTTGAAGCAACTGATACTTGAAGGATTTCAATCGATGTTTTTTCAAAATTTTCCCAGCAGAGTCCTTACTTATAATTCGGCGCCAATCTGCCTTGAGGAAATTGTGCTATCATATTGTAATAAAGCTAATACATTAATTTCAGTTTCCTCATTAATAACAAATGCTTCTTGGTCTTCGTGAACATCAGGCTCAGTTCTTAATTTTTCTTCAAGCCACTGGAAATACCTTCTTGACGGTTGCTGCCTCCCTGGATATCGCTCTAAATACAATCGTTCAGCGGCATAAGAATTTTTTAAACATTCACCATAAATGAGAAGCATGTCAATTTGTTCGGTTCGTGAATAACGGGGCATTTTTTGAATATTCCACTAACTGATTTCGATTTCCAAACCCTTTTAAAATGGCAGAATCAAAAACATTACTTCGAACGTCAAAATAATATGGATAGCAGCGTTCGTGACAGCTCTAATTTCTTTTTTGTTTCATTCCAAAATACATCTTAATCAGCCTACTTGTTAATATTTTGGTTCGAATGATTATTGCAATGGAATGATTATTCTGAATAGCACAAACATCGTCCATAGGTAGATATTAGAATATCTATGGACGATGGCACAGACCAAGTACGTTTATGTTCCTATTTAACCTAGAACCTACAGGATATAATTTATCATTCCACATTATTTTTAATTTTATTTTTGCGTATGGCGATAATCTGTTTTGTTATTTGAAGAATAATAATTGGATTTTTCGGTATCTCAGTTCAAAAAATTATTTTCTATTATATCATTAGAAAGGAATGGTTATGCTGAATAGTACAGACAAGAAAAAGTTGTATGTTCCTATTTGAGTTATGGACCTACAGAGTATTGTTTTTTCCCAATTTTTCCAATATTCTTTTTGGCGGCTTTTTATAACGCCGACGAATGAAAATAAAACATCACAGTAGTAGCAACTGTTATCAAGTGACGTATGGTTTCCATAGCCAACTTTTCAATTTTTGGCTTTCATTTTGCTTCCACGACCTACTCGGTGAATTTCAATAATAATTTTTTTCTGATCTAGTTTCTGGTTGGATACCAACTTGTGATATGTTATTAGAAAGGGAATTGAATGCTGAATAAAAGGAAAAAAAATAGGGTTTCCATTTAAAATAAGAAAGTTGATGTTACTTCCGGTCAGACCGGAAGTTAACTTCAACATGTCAATATGCTCAAATTGTAGCTCTTATGTCATTATATCGACTCTCCAAATTTCACAAACCTACTTCATACAATAACTGAGATATTCCGTAGGCAATACTTCCGTAGCCACCCGGTATATATATATATATATATATATATATATATATATATATATATATATATATATATATATAAAAAATATTATAATAGATAACGAGAATCGAGCAGCAAGCTCCTTAGGAAGCGTGATATGCACATTACACACCTTCACGTTTATACTTGAATAAAAGGAGTTAGAATAACAGAAACTGAATTCAATTTGGCTGAATCAATAAATTTGACAAAATATCTTTTTTGAGGTTTTTATTCATGGTAGAGAAAGACATACGTTTATACTTATCGGGTAACCAATTGTAGAGCTTAGTTATGTTATATGAGTAAGAGCATTTATATAAGGATCTCTCTAATATACGCAGAAGTTGGGGTACCTCTCAATCACTCTGGCGTAGCAATTTTGTACCCTTTGGAACCAATCTCTCTTCAATAAACTAGGTCCGTATAGAATGTCAGCGAAGTTCAAATGAGATAGAACCAATGTTTCGCAGAGTTTGATTCTAAGTTTTCTGTTGAGTAAATATCTATTATTATAAATAAGTTTAAGATTGCAATGGGCTCGTCGTAGTATGAGAGATATATGTAATGAATATCTCAGATCACTGTCTATCAGAACACCGAGGTTTTTTGAGCTTTCATTCAAAACAATGTTATCTTGGTTCACTGTAATTTGAACCATATTTTTGCATCTTTTTTTAGCAGACGATCTGCCAAATAGAAGAACTTTGGATTTAGAGGCATTTATGGACAAGCAAAATTGTTTGGATAAGGATATTAAAGAGTTGAGGTCGTCGTTGATTAGTGATCAAGCATTCACAATATCTTTTTCTTCGAAGCTGAGATACACCTGGGTGTCATCAGCATAAAAATGTGAAGAGCAGTGACGTAGGCTATCATGGAATTTATGCGTCTAGAGGATGAAGAGTAGTGGTCCAAGGATAGACCCTTGTGGTACCCCACTCTGGACTTGTATGTATTGGGAAAGATTTCCCTCAAACTTAACTGCTTGTAACCGTCTGAACAAATAACTTTCCATAAAATCAATAGAGTTTCCGCTGAAACCGATATAATGTAGGATAGAGCAAAGAAGCTGATGATTGATCCGATCAAAGGCTTCGCTATAATCAAGTAATACCAAGAGACAAAGTTGGTTCGCGTCGAGAGCTGTATGAATGTCGTCCGTCACCTTCAACAGTGCTGTGGTGCAGCTATGTGAAGGCCTATATCCTGACTGACACATTGGTAATATGTTGAAATTATCAATATGGTTTTTCACTTGCTTAACTAAGATTTTTTCATATGCTTTCGATATAGCACACAATATACTGATAGGCCGCAGTTCTTTATATTCTTTTACTTTTAACATTTTACGATTTTACATTATTTGCAATTTTACGTTATTTACAATTTTACATTTACATTATCTACACTTCGATAGTTTTCAAACTTTTAAATTTCGTATATTATGTGTCTTTTTTATATATCTGTTATTTATTTATTTCACATTAGGACTTGTATGTTATTATTATTATCATATCATGGCCATCTTCAAAAGAAAGATTTTTAATATTGATGTTTCACAGACAAGTTTTCTAAAAACTTAAGTGAATCATCAATAGCTATGTTACCGCTGATGAAAATCAATTATTATACAAAATATGTTTCGACAAACTCTTTCTTCTGCATATAGTAATCGCCTATTTTTTATTGCATACTTTATAAATTAATGTAATTTGGTGATTAATAAATACTACTACTACTATCTAAAGTCTATCCTGGAGAAGCAAAGAAAATTTAGTGAATATTTGATAAATGGTGCTCACTCTTTAGTCTGATTTTTTTTTCATTATTAAAAGATTTTTAGTTAAATTATTGGGTGGCAAACTGTATACGCCCAGGACGCAAAATTTGAAAAACTCATGGATTCGTAAACGCAAGTTACCTTGTGATGTAACCAATCCCGTCCGACCATCGAGTTTTCCCGCAACCCGTACGTGAGAATAAACCAACCAGACAAAGTTAATTCAAATAAAATCTCCATCGCCGTCAATATCGCCATCAAAGACATGTAAAAAGCCAGTCTGTGTGCAGGACACAAATTTTCTTGAAGGATCAAATGACTCCGAGGTAAAGCTCCAGGCTAAGCCGAGTATTACGCCTTCCGTCTCGCTCGCGCGCAGTTCGAATCCTCGCTCCGTCTCGCTCCCATTCTCGATGCCTGACGCCAGGTGCCACACTAAGCCGGCTAGATTCTTGCGGATTTATCTTGTGTCGCTGCTAGATCTCGTCTCAGCCAATTGATTTAGAGGAAATGTTAAAGAACGGGGTGAAATTAACGGGAGATTAGGGACAGATTCGGCGATGGAAAGTGTGGCGAACGATTATGCCGCGGTTTCGTAGCTCGAATCTGGTAGATTTTCGCGTCTGTTTTTCAATTTCCTGATTATATCGATGAAAAAAAAGTTTCTCGTGAATTTACCTCCTCCACTTTGCTTTTCATGACTATTTTGGCGCTAGAACTGATTGAATGGATACACATGTATCAGGTGGGTTGAAAGTATTAATAATAATATTGTGTCTTCATTTATACTGCCTTTTTTTGCAGAAAAGGAAAATAAATGATAATACAAATATCGACAGTATAACAGGTCGGAATTCAGTATTGCCGACAAATTTCGTTTATGTGGAAATTCGGGTAATTTATAATCTATTTGTTATGAATTGGTATATGCAACATTAAATTTGAGCTACGAGAAATATAACATAATATTGATGAAAATCAGCTGTTTTCTGATCTTCGATCAATAGCTTGGAACAATATTCATGGTTTTGAAAGCATCTATGAAAAAACAGCATTCTTCTATGAAAATCTCAACGCAGTGCTCAATTTGCATGCACCCCTCAGAAGATCTGAAATAAAAGAAAGAAATATTTGCGATGGATTACTGGAATTATAAAGGTGTTAATAAAAAGTCAGGTTGCAAAAATTGACATAGCCGAATTCCTTATGAAATTTCCATTTTAATGATGTGTCACACTTACTACTTTCCCTATTCAAATTGTTTGGGTGTTAGTGCCCAAGGGGTAGTGGAAGAGGTATTACAGTTAAGGTTATGATAGAAAGATGTCCCCCTTGTATTAAAAATCGACCTGTTCTTGCATTTTATTCACAACACATGCGTTTTGGAGATATTCGATCTGTTTCGTTTTCGGTGCCCCACCTTGTATAATGGTGACTAAATGACTGTGGCATATTCTAATTTACTTCTGATAAATGTTAGGTACAGCATTTTCAGACTGTCGATATTAGAAAAGTTAGACCAATTTTTAACACAGTAACCGAGTAATTTCATAGAATTCATTACAATTTTGTTAATATGATCACTAAAAGTAAGTCTACTGTCAAATATTACGCCCAAATATTTGAAGCTGAAACATCTTTCAAGTTCAATGTTATTTATTTTGTAACTATAGGCAATTGGATACTGTTTTATTGAGAGCGTTAAGATTTTGCATTTGTTGATGTTGAGTTTGAGATTATTAATGGAACACCAATGCTCTATTGATGTTAAATTATTTTGCAGTATGGAACAGTCTTGAGTACAGGTGACTGGACTAAATATTTTAAAATCGTCAGCGAATAGAAGATGGGTAGCACTAAGTTCGAGAGATAAGTCGTTGATAAATAATAAAAATAGAAGTGGACCCAGATTTGAGCCTTGCGGGACTATTAAAGCCAATTCTCACTTTCGTGCAAGCCACGTGCTCGGCATAGGCAAGGCTCCGGATCGGCAAAATACCTTTTTCATTGATCATATGGTTTTTGTGTGGTTAAATTCACATTATGCCGGCAACGTCTCGGCAGGCGACGGCCTTTGCCCGCGGGGTTCTTCTCAAACAATATTTGCCGAGCATGTTCCGTGCAGGTTCAGACAAGTGTGAATACGTTACCGGCTTGGTAGTATTTGCGTTCCTAGGATTTTAGGAGTGTAGTGGTGACAAGAGTGAATATGTCGTCTCGTCAGAAGAAGGACAGTTTTTCATTGGAAGAAGATGAAATCCTTATCGAATATGTTAGAGAAAATGAAGCTCTTTATGATTTCTCTAATAAAAGATACGCTGACAGTATGTATAAAAACACATTATGGAACACAATTGGCAAAAAATTACAAAAAGGTAAGTGTATTTATTAAATATATATTATTTTATGAATACACATTAAACGAAATATTATTTTTTCTTAAAAGTATAATAAGTAGGTAGATTATATTTTTTCATATTGCCAAGGCACAGATCCGGCCTCTGAATTAAAATACCTGGTAAATATTTCTCTGGTATTAAAGAAATTTTCACCCGCAGACAAACATCTTGCAAAAAAAGAAATATTCAAGATTGTTTCAGATATTGAAGGTAGATATATCGGCCAACAGATTTCTTCGCATATTCCCACACATTCAACTTATTTCCATAGCAATGTACAAATTAATATACAAACCCAAATAAATTCGCAATTTCAACAATTTCAATATCAGCCACTACCATCTCCAACATCTCGTCCACCATCAAGTGTCTCGGTACCTCAATCATCATCCGCCTCGTCATATTACGAGAATTTTTCTCCCACAGACAATAATAAGTATGAGTAGTTATATTATGTTATGTTAAGTATATTCTGTATTTTATTATATAATATGTTGTAGGTTTAACCAGAGTTGCAATTTTTACGTTCTACATTTTATATGGTAAAATTTGGGTTCTGATGTATTTATAAAAATTCTGTTAATGGAGAATAAAAAAATTTCTAAAATGAAGAATATTTTACAATATACTTACCTTAGGCAGACCGCCAGTTTTTGAACAGGTGAGATGGATTCACGAAAGGTTGTGTTCTGTTGTTGAAGAGGTTTCTTAATTTTTTCCAATAAATTGTCAAACTCATCCCTAGACATTCGATAATATTGAAAAATTTTTGTCTGGTCATCTAACAGTTCTGGGTGCAACGTTGCAAATTCTCCTTCTTCATTTCGTTTTTTTAGCATATTATGTACCCAATAACGTCTTTTTCTCTTTCTAGAATTGTTCATTTCAAGCTCTTCTTCATCTAACAACAGAGCAATTTTTATTAACGTAGAAGTCGGAAACATTTCACTTTTCACAAAGCTGAAAACTACTTAACCCACGGCAAGCCTATTGCAGTGTGAATTGCCTCAAGAAATCTTGCTCGCGCCGAGCATGTGCCTTGCCGTTGCCGATTCGGTTCCTGGCACGTCTAATGAGAATCAACCTTTATTCTATCCGTCCAGAGACATGATATCAGTCTCTCGGTACGGTGATCTGTACGATGTTTATGACTGCGTTTGGTGAGGACCGGCTTCTAGAATCGTTACAATAGAATCATCAATTTTATATTTCACTGGATCAGTAATTCCCAAGACATCTAAATTCCTCTCTTTCAGATGTGTAAAGACGATGTCCACCATTACCTTCTGTTTTTTTCCTATTAGTTTGCCTCCTGACTCATTTTCTTGTTCTTGAAAACTGTGGAAGTCGCCAAAAAAACAAACTGAAGAGACGTAAAGCTTTATCGCCCCATCGTAAAATTCCGCGTTAGGGGGGACTAGGCAATCCCGGTCGGGGTAATTACACAATATGTTTAATGCAATTTCTTCGTCACTTCCCTCGAATAATAAACCTATTTAATTAGCTAAAAGCGGCGTACCGTGTGAGTGAGGCTGTTGGGGAGAGCCGGCGCGGTCCCATTCGGAACGTTCGAGACATTGGCTCTCTAATCCGAACTAAACGAGTTTCTGTCCCGATTCTGGCTATTCCGGAATGTACTCAACTCCTGAGCAATCAACATAAGAATCCCGAATGAAAACCGGGGCCATTCCGTTTTTCACTTACTGCCTCTCCCTAGCCGTTTCCAGCTTCGCTTTCCGGGATTTATAACGGTCGATAATTAAAAAAATTATGGAGAGACTTTTGTTTTTCTCCGCTCTTAGGGAAAGAAAAGCATAAAGGCAGGGAATGTTCCTTCCAGATGAATCACTTAATTTTTTTCTGACTGGGTCCGGGTTTTTGGCATTTTGTCGGAACAGTTAATAAGTTTCGATGGGACAGCACTTTATTCTTATTAATATGGAAACTTTGGCTGCAACGAGCACATTTTGGAAAAGCTGAATTTTTACGGAACCTGTAAAATAATCCTAAAAACATATCTCAGCAACAAGACTCAATCAATAATACCTTTCCAAGACATCATCAAATATCACGGCGAGTTACAGAGCTATGTACTGGGGCCTCTATTATTAATCAGTCACGTGAATGATATTTTTCATCTAATTTTTCCGAGTCTATTGCACAAATGGTTCAACTTTTTTTGTTGAGAATACACCAATCCTCACGCTGTAATCGCTAGTCCAACTAATCAACAACTCTTTTGCTATACAGGCACCTTTCCAACTATTCTACAAACCTCCATTGTAATTTCCATCCATGAAGGAAGTGAAAAACTCGATCCTTCCAACTATGGAACCACCTCACTACTACTAGTTCTAGGAAAAATAATTGAGAAACTAGTAAAAACGAGATTAACAAATTTCATAAAAAGTCACAATTTTTTTAATGCCTGACAATTTGGATTTCATCGACAGACGTCTACGAGGGACTCTGTTTTCACATTTCTCAACAAACTGTATACTGAACTGAATAAGGGAAAAGTGAGTGCAGCAATATTCTGTGATTTGTCGAAAGCCTTCGATTGCGTAGATCTTGGATTTTTGCTTCATAGACTAAAACTATAGATTCAGGAATCAGAGCCACAAGTCGAAGGACCCAGCTTTTCAAAACTCACAAGTTATCAGAGAGTGGGGCAATGTATTGTGGCGTTCCTCAAGGATCAGTGCTTGGTCCAATCTTGTTTTTATTGTGCTTCAATGACTTGGCCAGCATAACAACTGATGGATTACTTACAATTTTTGAAGATGATACAACAATTCTATGGCATGACAACAACATTGATATTCTACACTAGAAAATAAGTCGTGATATGTTGAATATCCTTCAACATCAACAAATCTATTTGTATAGCATACCAGTGTGTCCTAACCGATATCGCTTTAGAAAATGAATCGATAGTCAGTACAAGTATGAACAAATTTCTTCGTTGACAATCAATTGAAGTTTCAGCATCACGTCAAACAACTGGAAAAAAATGTGCATCAGGAGGTTATGCTCTGCGTATAGTGGCCAATGAATTGGGTACAGCAACAGCTAAGGTGGTTTACCGTGCACTGATTGAATCACGTATGTGTGTATATGTTTATCTTATTAATTAACTTACTCCACACTTTATCAATAAAGCCGGAGTCCCATGCATACGTTTGTCCGATGATACGATGATCCGACTATGCTCCTATCGGTTAAGATATTTTGACAGCAATATTTGTCCGACGTCGTAAAAAGTTAAATTATTTCAACTTTTGTCCGACAGTGGATGGTTTATAACCTCACAACCACAAAAGAACTAAGAAAAATTAATTTTTGCTCATTTCTAGTAAGGGCATACGAGAATTCCAAAGTGCTGGCCTCGCAAGTACACAACTAATTAATAGTTCCTCGACAATGTAATCCATTGTTTCAATCTTTAATAGATTTAGACATTATAATATACCTATCTAATTACATAAAACGTGGTAGACTTTACATTTAAACTGTTTTCAGTAATTTCACTTTCGAAATCCAGGCTTTCCATTTCTGATTCCATTTATTCATTATCGTTGATAAAAATCATAATACATCGAACACTACCACTAATCATATAATTTAGTCGGACACATGTGACAGAAAATTATTTTATACGACAACTTACGTCATTTCGGACGAAATTCATTCGGACAAACGTATGCATGGGACCCCGGCTTAAGAATTCATTTCTTCTGATGATAAAGTATATTTTTATCTGAATTGTTCAATCCCATTAAGATATGTGTTAGGTTATGTTTTATATGTGACTGGGTCTATCAGTGATGTCCTTGCCCTTGTTAGCACTTTTTTTCAGATATTTGTTCCAGGTGAGCTTTGAGTCTATGTTTAACCCCAGATATTTTGTCTCTCCTGACATCTGTAGCCATTCACCAAAGATCCATACAGACCCCCGTACACTTCCCATTAACCATAATGACGATTCCGTCAGCAAAGCCCTGGGTATTCATTCCTCTTCGGTTCGGTTCAGGTCTGTAAGGAGGTTATCTACCACAACATTCTAAAATATTGACGTCAGCCTCTCGTTGCTTTTACCACCATCCTGTCCCCGAATGGGGAGGCCTGTATTATACTGGACCCAAGCATGTCTTATATCCAATGATTCAGGGCTGTAACAACGTTACTTTCCCTAAGGCCTGATGTGATAGACGCATATGCTGAATTTTCAAACGACCCTTGTACGTCAAGAAATGCTGTGAGTGCAATATCTCTTCGAGAGAGATTTCTCAATCCTTCGGACTAGGGTATGTAGCGCCGTCTGACAGGATTTTCCAGGTTGATAGACGTGTTGGTACTCTGTTTTAAGCACGGAATGCCTTATCCTGGGCTTAGGATGGTTTCCCCAGCGGCACCTGTACCTGTAGACCAGGCTTGCCCTAAACAGTCTGATAGTAGGTCTGCTCCTCGCTATAGTAGTTGGATTTCGTCTGGCACTGCTGATTTGAGTAGACTATAGGTTAGCCATTCTACCTTCCTGTAGGTGATGACCTGTTTCGCCATGTCCCAGGTTTTCCTTGAGGGCCTAGCCTCAACTGTTTGTACTCTCTAAGGCGCGACTGTCAATTGTCCTCCTAGAGTCAGGAAAGTATCAAAGAGTATCAATAGAGATTCTGAATCAGATATGAGGATTCACCGATCTTTTAACAAGATCTTGTATTGCCTTGGACATTCAGCCGTGCTCTCGACTTGTATATGCCATGAGTCACCAAACTGATGAAATCAGTTTACTTATCAATTGCTTCCTTGAGCAAATGTTCTAAAAAATAACTTCAAATCGAACACAAAATAAAAATCAATAACAACTGATCAGTATAATAATTGTTTCAGCATATGTCAGATAGACAAAGTTAGAATCTGAAAATTGAAACGTGTGTATACATTTGGCATATGGAGGATCAACTACATATGTTAATGTACAGATTCGAACGACAACTTTGATTAAATTGTGCTATTTGAGATTGACATAATTCAATTTACTGTCCATAATGATATAACGACATTCGAGAGAAGAGCTTAACAGATAGTTATTTATAGTGTAGATAACAAAAATGTTGTGAATAACTTTGTATTTTAATCTATCGATTGAACAGATTTCGAGCCACAAAGGCCGAAAGCCGAAAGGCATATAAGATTGCACCTGCATTATTTTCAAAGGTGAGAGAAGTGTGGCTTCTGATCATGGACAGACATTTTAAACTTTGATAATAATCATAATTAAATTGTTTATATCATATTTAATCAATGAAAGTATGTTCCTACAAACAGAGTATGTTCTATAACTAGATGAGGTTTCAAATATACCATATTTTTTTATGGAAAAACTATACAGTGCGGCTTTTTTTAGCACCCCCTGTTAACTTTTGAACGGTTCGACGTAGAAACATGAATAAAATCCGTTTGGAGGGTTTCACCGATACTACTTTTTGAGACAAAAAATATGGTGATTGCTCGAAAGGGGGCGCGGGGGGGCACATCAACTCAAAAATTTTAAATGGCATGGGGGGTCAAGTGTCACATCGTTGAAAAGATAATTCAATTCTCTTCACAACCATCTGAATATTTTTGAATTTTGTTGAGAATTTTTTCTCAACACTGTATGGTGGCAATACATTGATGGATATAGCTGTTACTACGTGGTAGCTCATCATGAAAGAATGACAAATGAAAATTCCTATGTTTTTATACCACTTTAAATCATTATAATATAAAGTGGTATGCCAACATAGGAATTTTCATTTCTCATTTTTTCATTTATATGTTTGCAGATTTATGATGATATACAGTGTCCTTAAAAAAGTTGGCATCATATGGGAAAAACTTCTATTAATGAATTATTTTGAAAATCAACTTTGGCATTAATGGTGGATTTATGTAGCAGTCATAAGTTTTCTTAAAGAAAAGCAAATTTTAAACGATATCCAGTAATTAAAAGTTAGTAGCTTGATAAAGCTAGTAAAATAAAACAGTTTTGTCGAAATTATACATTTTTTAATATTTCAGATTTTTTTTGTATTGAAAGAATGCCAAAAACTTAAAGTTGCAGTAGAAAATTCAATTTTGAGGCAAATGTGTAAAATTAGAATGAAATAACTTTTTGAAACTCAAACAAATAAGCCTAATTCAAGAGATTATTTTTAAAGAACTTATCTTTTTACAGGTAGCAAAATTCTGTAGAAGATTTCCAATCAACAAAAAATTGGTTTGATGCTAATTTATTAACAATAGTCTTTGAAAAAACAAAATACATCACGTTTACTTTTCAAACATGTTTAAATTCAAAGTGAGGACCAATTACAATTGACATTGACAACGAAAGTCAACAGACAAATAATATTAAATTTCTAGGTATAATAATTGACAGACATTTCAAATGGAATTTACAAATAAATTTCACAACGAGGAAATTGAGGAGCTTGTTATCAAAATTCAAGTTCCTCAAACAATTCCTGAAAATTCCTCGATTTGAATTGCTGTATTTATTCACTTATTCAAACACAACTAGGCTATGGCATTCTTGGATGAGGAAGTGTGAATGACAATTATTTAAGGCCTTTAGAAATTCTTCAGAAATGTTTTCTTGAAATTATTTATAAAAAAAGCATAAGATACTCATCTGAACTTTCACTCAAAGAAGGCCAAAAAATTACCTGACCGAACAAAAGCCATCACATCGATTTTTTCATGTACTCCATTTAGCCGACTGGTTAAAGCGCCAATGTTTCAATCACTTTGGCTTCCAGTCGAAGATTCTAACCCTAGCGACTGCAGACATTTTTTAATGGCCCGAGAAAGTGCTAGGAATCGCACCTACAAAGGTAAGACCTCGTTAATCCTTGGCTCGCACTAGTTTCGACTTCTGAGGTCTTCTTCATCTGGCACGATGGGCTGATCGCAAAACTGGTTGATGCCGGATACTCCACACCAATGGTCAAGCTGATAAACTCCTTCCTAAGAGGTCGACATTACCGATGCAAAGTCGGAAATGCTCTCTCTTCACGAAGGAGGCTAGAAGCAGGAGTACCACAGGGAGCAGTACTGTCGCCACACCTGTTTTCGATCTACACTGCAGACATGCCTATGTCGGACAACCCCATGACCAAACTTGCTCTCTATGCAGATGACACGGCAATCTTTGCTGAGTCATCCCATGAGAGAGGAGTAACATCGAAGCTGCAACATCAGATAAACAAGCTGGAACCGTGGTTCAATCGCTGGAAGATCGGAATCAATGCAGACAAAAGCAAGGCCATACTGTTCACGAGGCGACGTAGGACACCCGAGGGCCATGTTACTATGAACGATGAGAGAATTCCATGGGTAGACGAAGCCGTATACCTAGGAGTAACCCTGGACAAGAAACTCACGTTTCAGAAGCACGTCTCCCACAGATTGGCTATAGCGAAAGCTGCGAGGCATAAGCTGTATCCACTCATCGGGCGTAAGAGCAACATGGCACTCGAGTTGAAACTACGCCTCATCAGGACAATCCTTCTGCCAATCATGATGTACGCGTCTACTGCTTGGGGGCAATGCGCGAACAGTTACAGGCAGAGGATGCAGGCCTTCTTCAATGTCTACCTGAGAATGGCAACAGACGCACCACGATATATGCCAAACAGGTTTATATATCGAGACTTAGACATCCATCCGGACTACATTGACAGACTGATCAGGAATCACGTGGGGACTACTCTAGACAGAGTAGAGACCCACACGAACCCGTTGCTCACGGAGCTCCTCGAGAACAGACGTGAACAAGACGATAGAGACAGAGACAAATACAGACGACCAGTGAACCAGGGAGACAACGACACCCCTGAAGAAGTAAGACGGAAGAGAAACCTTCGGCGACGCCAACGTCTACTTCACCAGGCTTAAAATTTCGATAATCATGCTTTTATGTTTCAGATTCCAAGAAGAACCGACCAAGTCGTAAACTCAGTAAATTCAATACCCAACACTTGGCCCTCAGCCAAGTGTTTTTCAGGCCTTCAGCCAGTTTCAGGGGGGCACCATGCACATTAAGTAAAGTCATTGTAAAATCAAATTAAACTCATGTCAGATATAAGAGAGTTTCAGGCCGAGAATTGGCCGAGCACTCCATATCAAACGATCAGATTTTATTCTGCTGATCGCCAATCATCAGGATGAGGAACCGCTTTAACGAGAGGGGGTGGTGGATAGGGGGGGTGAGCTTTCGAGTACGTACGAGTGCTGGGGCGTTCATCCTTCCGGGCCTCAACCTTAGGGGGTGCATGGTGGTGGTGAGGTCTTCCGTTCGTAAGGGGGCGACAGCTGGTTAACGGAAAAAACAATTTTAAACAACTTTTAAACTCTCATTCCTTCAAAAACGTTTTTCTCCTAGACAAAAATCTCGACAGACTCAACTCGCACATCCTGTATAATAAGCAACAGCAACCAACTGGCAAGCTTTTCGGCGCACTCATAACGTTTCATTACAGCCCTAAGTTGAAATAATAGCCGAGATCATACACACATATGTACTAGTATAATAATATCAGCCGGGCAAATCCAATAAAGATGAACATTAGCATAATGGTAATGGGATAACAAAACGCGCCCCTCCGAGGGGGCGGTTCGACCCGTCACCAGCTCGCGTCCTCATAAATAACCGCCTCTGGCCCCGGAGCATATTGAGGTTGCATTGATATGTATCAGTGCGGGTTTTATTGCAAGTGTAATCCCGCTATCATGGCCCGATCAGCATAATAATAGTTTAAATGCATCCCTCGGAACATCTGGGTATCCCGGTTATGTCGCATAAACCAGTCGCAAGTCGATTCCCGACTATCGAATGAATACTGCCTTCTTGGAGCTCTTTTATGTCGGAGTTTTCTTGATTGAAGTGGCGGTTTCGTTTTGTCGCGTATTTTTAGAGTTTGTGGGGCTACCGTTTGGACTGCAGAGTTATCCAGAAACGTTACACGGAATGGTGGGTGATTCGTTTTACTTTTCAGGAATTTTATATTACTTCTCAACGACTATTCGGAAAATGTTAAACAGTTTTGTTGTTCATTTCATTGCATGTTCGGGAATTTCTTGCTTTTTAGAAATGTTCTGATCGATAGGCAGCCAGGCATTTTAAACTTACAAATGAATTCAATGAAGTTATCTGAGATTTTATTCAAACCAATACCTTCCAATGAGAAAGCAATCACTGATATTTAGCATGAAATTGTCCTTTTATAATTAGCAAAGGTCAATCTACGCGCAGAAGACTTCGAGAGACTTGTGTGAGCTAGGAAAGACGCAGCCCTTCCCTATTAACGTGTGATGCCAGTCACGAGACCGATGACCATGCGGAGATTTGAACCTTCGACTCTACGCTTGAGAGGCGAACGCTCTACACGCATGACCACCACGGCCCATATGTTGGTTGGTTAAAGGCTGACGAGCGAGATACCGGGTTTACCTTGAGGTTTCCCTCAACACTAAGACCAGCTGGGGTCTATTATTGTTCTATCGTCAGTGGTTCCTAGTTAAATAGGCCTGTGTTTTTCAACAGGTTCAGTAGTCTATTTACTAGGTGTTTCGAATGCATGCCTGTTTCTAGGTTGATCTGTCCAAATATTCTGTTGCGATTGTTGAGCAACGCGCCGCATTCAAAGATGATGTGAGAGGCTGTTTCCTCCTCGTCACTACAGAGTCTACAGTCCACGGTTTCTCTATTTATTCCCATGGTGTGTAGGTGTTTCCTAAGGCCGCAGTGTCCGGTTAGTAAGCCGGTGATCGTGCGTATCTTAGATCTGTTAAGGTTAAGTGTGTCAGCCGTCAGTGTTTGGCTCAGGTGCCTTACCATTGCTGTCCTGTGTCGGTGCCATTCGATTTGGTCCCAATACGTTTGGTGTTTTGATTTCTTCCACTCATTGATTAGGTTTCCGCATACGGTTTTGCTAATTCCAAACGTTGGTTCTGGACCTGTGAATTGTGATTCAGATGCTTTCTTTGCAAATTGGTCTGCTTTTTCATTGCCTTCAATTCTCCGGGCACCCACACAAGTGTAACCTTGTTGCGTTTCGACAGTTCATTGAGGCTCTGAAGACATTCCCAGACTTGCTTAGACTTTATCTGTATTGAATTCAGAGCTTTTATAGCGCTCTGGCTGTCAGATAGAATGTAAATAGATGTGTTTTCTTTCATACCCACGGTCTAGATTCATCTGTATGCATGTCCTTATGGCATGTGTCTCTGCTTGGAATACTGTGGTGTTATTACGTTCCTTTTAGGCCTCACCCTGTATATTCCTGCTCCTGTTCCTTCATCTGTTTTTGAACCATCTGTGTACCAGATAATGTTTCCAGATGATAGTGATTCTACTCCCATTCGTTCTACTTGAGCTGCGTTGTGAATGGTTTTTCGTACGAGTATTGTGGAAGCATGTTGATATAATTTCCAGTTCGGTAATGTTGACTTCATGGATGATTTTGGTGTGCCCAGTTTGTGGTTGGGTTATCCAATTACCTGTTTGTTTAAGTTTGTATGCACTCATCCTCGCCTCCCCCATGACTGTGATGTCTAAAGGTGGGAGGTTTAGGATAATTTCCATAGCAACGGTTGGAGTGCTATTCATACCACTCGTGATACACAGACAGGCGAGCCTCTGTATTTTACCAAGGTTGGTTTTCGACTGTCTCTGTTTCATCTTGGGTCACCACAAAAGTGAACCATATGTAATTCTGGGTCTTATGATCGCGGTGTAAAGCCAGTGCATGACTTTCGGTTTCAGTCCCCATGTTTTTCCAAAAGCTCTTCTGCACATCATGAACGATGCTTTGCTTTTGTTGACTACATGTTGTAGATGTCCATATGTAAGAATACTCGCTATTAACAAACTGGAGCAAAGCAAATGGTATAACCCTTTATAGGGTATTGGACACTACTGTCCCACCCATGCCCTGGCAAAGGCTCATTGGGAGATTTGTGTCCCGCTTGTAGTAATAGATGCGTAGGACTCGACGACTAAGTCCCTTCAATTCGGCTGGTGCTTGATAGAGGGCGGTGAAAATATTTATCCCTGTGCTCATGGCAAAAAAATCACGTAATGAACTACTGAATTTTCGTTTCGTTTATAGCTTGTCCAATGGTTATAATTACCTACAAATAAAGTTTTCTTCTAAGTATTTTAAAAATATTAAGTTTGGTATATTTAGATTTTGAACATATTCAATTCCAGTGGCAAATTTTTGTACTTAACATACTTTAGGACAATAGTGCTACACCATTTTTGGGCAATTTTTGAAAATACTGACAGCCGTATGCATAGTCAATTCCAGCGACTCGCCAGAGTTTCGCCGCTCGCTACACAAGAACTATAATGCACAGTCGACCTCTAAAAAAGTGGTACATCGCCAACGTTTCGCCAAAATGTGACTTATTGCGTGGTTGACACTCTTTTGGAGCTCGACTGTGCATTATATAATCCTTGTGTAGTGAACGGCGAAACTCTGGCGAGTCGCTGGCGATTGACTATGCATACGGCTATGAATATACTGTCATCAATCTGAACCATTTTGTGAACTCCAAACAAAATTTAATAGCAATATTTCAAACGCCACTATTTTGCCCTATAAAGGGATGAACTTGAATGTTTACTGTTTCAAACTCTGAATATATTGAGATATACCGCAAGTACAGAGCACTACGGCCACCTCACACAAAAAGTAACAGGTTATTTTTGAAACATTCGAGAGGAAAATCAATCAACCAACATGTGGGGACAAATACAATAGGAGAAATTTTCTGCTTGATTGCAAAATGGCTTGGAAAAGACATGTGGTAGAGCTCCTTACACAGGTCATTGTTTCAGGAGAAGCTCTGTAGCTCTTCTGGCCAATGCAGGAGGCAACATTACATCCATAAAACGACACGGTGGCTGGAAATCTGCCTCCGTAGCAGAAGCATATATAGAAGATAGTTTGAATAACAAAATTAAGATTTGTAACAAAATATTGAATTGTTCCAAACAAATTAAAATATCTGCTAAATTGTGGAATCAACTCTTCAAGAAATATCTAACGTTTCTGATCAGCAGCAACATGGAACATCTTCGGGAATTTATGTTGGAAGTAATTGTTTAAACTTTATTATCAATTATTATTCCAATAAATGAAATTGTTTTATGATGAATAATCAATTAATAATTGACTCTGTTAAAAATAAATCCTCCAAAAAGTAATGTTTCATGTTTATTTTGTGAATTATTTTGGCAGTGAAAAATAGTAAACATTTGCGCATCAATAAAGATGCAGAAATGTCAAGTTTTTGTACAAAAAAAAATGTTGAGCCCAAAATTGCAAGGGCCTGAAAATTACGAGAAATACAAAATCATCAGATCCATTTGAAATAAGCACTATAAAATTTCAAGCTGAATCAAAAAATTTATGATTTGTTTATGCTCA
The DNA here is from genome assembly GCA_944452925.2 of Chrysolina oricalcia. Classification (NCBI taxonomy): domain Eukaryota; kingdom Metazoa; phylum Arthropoda; class Insecta; order Coleoptera; family Chrysomelidae; genus Chrysolina; species Chrysolina oricalcia. The sequence continues at coordinate 56,994,026 of OX101821.2, read as the reverse complement.
GATATTAGATTTATCCGGAAGAGAAAATAATAGTTCAAAGATTTGAAATCTTCAATCATAGGAAACGATTTGAAATTTGATATGCATGTACAAAAATAATGGAAATTTACGAAATATTCATTGCAAAAAACAAACTCAACAGCTATTAGTTCTAGCAGAAAGTGAGTTTCTTCTGGTGTTGTCTCACCAAAATTACAAGGGGCAGCCGCGAGGCCATAAAAATTATTCTTAATCGCAAAAAAGTGTCAAATCAAAACGACACCAATATGCCATCACCCTCTAACCAAAATCAACATAATCATCAAGCCCGATTTTACGACTGGCCGTATATTAATTATCTAATTTAGTTTTATGCATTAGCAGGGGAAGCGTTAGTGCGATGTAAATGACTTCGGTGGCAGCACATGTAATTTCATGCGGTGGATGGGTCCGATCAATCACCGGCACCCAATTAATGCGCCCGCCGTTTGCCCGATCATGTGTGCGAAGCCTTATCTGGTAAACTCCGGTTTACTAACTAATAATAGGATTAAACGTACTTTGTAGTTTTATGCACCGCATCAGGTTCACTTATACGAGGGTGGTCCCAGAAGTACCTGGCCCAACAAAGAAAACAAAAATTTTGGACAAAATATATTTATTTTTCAACGTAATCTCCTTTTAGCTCTACACATTTTTCCCAGCGATGTTCACTGAGTTTCATACCCATTTTATAATAAAAATCGTCAAGCTCCTCAAAATAGCCATTAACTGCCGACGTAACCTCTTCATTGTTGGAAAATTTGTGACCACCGAGCCATTTTTACAAGTCTGGGAATAGAAAATTACATATACCTGGCAAATAGGGTGCAAGAGGTAGCAATTCAAACTTCAATTAATTAATTTTGGCATTGTCTTGATGAAACAACACTTTCTTCTTAGCCAAATGTGGCCGTTTTTGCTTGATTCCTTCGCTCAAACGTTGCAATAAGTTTGCATAATACTCGCCGTTGATAGTTTTTCCTTTTGCAAGATAGTCAATGAAAATTGTCCCACGCGCATCCCAAAAAACAGACGCCATGACCTTGCCTGCAGATGGAACGGTCTTTGCCTTCTTTGGAGCCGGTCTCCCTTTTCAGTCCATTGTTTTGATTGTTCTTTTGTTTTGGGTGTGGAATGATGGACTCATGTTTCATCCATGGTTATGAAACGGCGCAAAAATTCTATGAAACCTTGCCAAACATTCGATGGAAACATCTTCACGACGCTGTTTTTGTTCCATTGTGAACAAACGCGGCACCCATCTTGCGCACAGCTTTCTCATATCCAAATTTTCAGTTAATATGCGATGTACCGCACTTTTTGAAATGCCTACAATGTCTGATAGCTCGCACACTTTCAGTCGACGATCATCCAGTACCGCTTTGTGGATTTTCTTCAACATTTCTGGAGTCGTCACCTCATTTGGTCGACCACTGCTATGGTTGTCTTCGCGGTCGTACGGCCTCGTTTAAACTCTGCTACCCAATATTTTACTGTTGATAACGAAGGAGCAGTCTCACCCAGAGTAGAATCTAGTTCGGCTTTTAAATTGGATGGGCTAAGGCCTTTCAAATCAAAGTACCTACTGTATCACATAACAATGACCAATTTTTTCTATGTTTACAAATTCACTGAAAACGTTTACTATTGATGGCTACCAAACAATTACTAAACAACGTATAGATTGTGTACCTACTTTCTAATACAATGGTATTTTTCAAGCAACTGCCGCCATCTCTAGGGACCATCTCGTAATATTACTCCAGTCAATGACCATTTTCCCGTGTATTTATCCCATACAGCAACAATTTTCATAAAAATTTGAATACTTACCATCTATTTCAGATTCTACCCTGTGCCGGGGTTGCTTTTTCCCTGGGGGTCGATGCAACCCCTTCTTGGGGGTAAAAAATTCTTCATTGAAAATGAGTGCGGATATCGATAAATTGAGTAATTCTAAGCAACTTCTGCTCCATGAAGTTTTTTCAGAAAGTCAATACTTTTCGACTTATTCGCAAGAGAATTTGTCGGTTTTCAGGCAAAAAAAATGCATTTAATCGAAAAACCTGTGGATATTAAAGTTATAGCTTATAAAAAAACAAAGAAAATCGTGTATTTATGATGTATGCAGAACTAATACAAACGGTATTATTGCTTGTTTAAAGTTGATTGGTATTTTCAAACGCCAAAATGGAAAGTTTCTACGTACAATAACCAAAAACCAATGCATATTTCGGGCAAAACTCATAGGGCCTTTTTGAAAGTCCTTTAAAAAACCTTAATTTTTATTTTTTATGAAAGTTCCTAGTACCAAAACCAAGCGAGGTATGAAGAGAATAATGTCAATTCCTATTTTTTCGTTGGAAATAAATTGTGAAAATCTCACCCCACCCCATTTGAAAAAAATTGTTGCTACTTTACAATTAACTTTATTCATGTTCTTATAATACGTTCTGAGTGTTTGACCAGTTTAAAGTACCTATTTTTGAAAAAAATTGAGCTTGAAGAGAGAAAATCATTTTTGTAATTTAGCGAAAACTGTTTTCTTCAAAATAACTCAAAAACTATTAATGATACGCAAAATTTTGTAGAAAACAAAACTGTAGGTTTAGAAAAGTTCGACGTTCAATTTTTTTTTTGTAGGATAAAAATTGAGTATGATGTCCATTTAAAGCTTACGTGTGTTCGCGCATAGTACCTATTTTGAGACCTTTTACCATGAAACTTTTTTAAAATAAGATCTGAAAAAAATTCATTCAGATGAGCTTATAGCTCTTAAACAGACCTACAAAATGCTTTTTTGAAGTACTTGATTGCTTAAAAACTGAGCGAGTTGTGGGGAAAAAACCAAAAGAACATTTTATGAATTTTTTCGAATGGGGGTAGTTTTCACTACTAATAAATAAAAATCATCCCCCGGTACAAGCTCAGTTTTAAAGTAGATGTTAAATAGAACCTAAATCAAAATTTTCATGCAAATCGATACTGTTTAATCAGTTAAAAAACTGCTTAATAACATGTTAATTATTATTTTTTGATGATATCTGTCATAAGGGGTGGTTGTTAAGGGCTGAAACCGATTAATGAATCATAAATTATAGTAAAAATTGTCAATTGACTTTCATTCAACTGATATAAATATGATTTCAGTTGATTATATGCTCAAATCAATTATTTTTTTTAATCGAATAGGGGTGGTTTTTACCCCTACAAAAAAAGCAACCTTCAGCTTTGAGGTAACACCACGAGTCCTTTTAACACCACTTGTCCTAAAGGACAAGCAATTTGATCTCATTGATTTCTGACAGAATTACTATCGATAGTAATGATCCCATCCAATTAGGTAACTATAGGCCTGTTACAATACCAAATAGTTTCTCAACGGTATTTGAGTACATTTTTCTAGATAGACTAACGTCGTTCTTAGATCAATTCAACATCTTAACAAGTAAACAGATCGAAAAGATCAACTTCAACCGGCGCTATGTTTTCATTTTACAGATTGTCGATTATGTGGATGCAGGCGAGTGTCATGTTGCAGTTTTTTATGATCTCAGCAGGGCATTCGACTGTGTCAATCATAAAAAGCTGCTGACCAAATTGGAAATGTATGGCATGAGGGGTGCATCCTTATCGTGGATATCTTCTTTTCTAGAACATCGCAAACAATTCGTTTCATTAGAAGTTTTATCGGAAAATAGAGTTCAACAATTCAACTCAGAGAAATTGACATTAGAGATGGGGGTACCTCAAGGCTCAATTTTGGGCCCAGTGTTTTTTATACTATATGTTAATCAACTTGATCATTTTATTGGAGATACACATTACACTGCATAAGCAGATGATTTTTCATTCATTATCTCAGCAGCGAAAACCCATGTAGTTGAGAACAAATGCTCAGAATTTATCACCAAAGTTTCAGATTATTTCAACGACAATAGTTTGTTTTTCAATACCAAGATAATAGAAGTTTTGAGAATTCAGCATAGCCAGAAGAGAGTTGATGATTTGGTTTTCAGTATTGACAATGGTCCAGTGAACAGTATTCACAGCTCGATTAGATTCTTAGGCATAAATCTAGATGAGAATCTAAACTGGAAAGAACATTGTAAAAAATTTGCATCTAAGTTATCTTCCTTGAAATTTCTCTTCATTAACCTGAGAGATGTACTGGAAATAAATCAACTGGTCAATTTGTATTACACACAAGTAGATTCAAGACTGCGGTACGGTATATATTTTTGGGGAAATGCTACTGATGTATCGAGGGGAGTAGTTGTTTTCTGACAGGTTCTTGCCATAATAAGCCTACATAGTTAGGTGTTTATGGGAGTAAAGGGTTCATCATCGGTCGGTAACGACTGTTCGTTAGCAAACGATCTCCCAAAGATTTCTGTCTTCTTCGATTAAATCTCTCAACCCGGAGATTCGGAGTGTCTTCCTCTGCTCGCTAGGTGGAGCGGCCTAGAAACTGCTTTCATCTCGTGAACCAGAATTGACTAATCAGCGGAGTGTGTATTGGTTTGGACGGGGATCAGATGGCTTCAGTGCTGTCTGTGTTGACCTGCCCTTGCACTGATGAGAGGCAACAACCTCGAAACTAGTCTGCAGGTGGTCACCCCGTCCAAATCAAAAACATAATTCTGCTGGTTGGTCATAGAGGGCACTTACAATTGCGTCCTCTGATGTTTTGAGGAACGTTGCACAAGTAGCTGTTAGATTTAATTCAATACCCGTCGTGGTCTTAGCCAGGGGAGTAGTTGTTTTCTGACAGGTTCTTGCCATAATAAGCCTACATAGTTAGGTGTTTATGGGAGTAAAGGGTTCATCATCGGTCGGTAACGACTGTTCGTTAGCAAACGATCTCCCAAAGATTTCTGTCTTCTTCGATGTATCGAATGATTTTATTGCTCAAAAATGCATTATCAGATGCATTTTAAAAGTCTCGAGAAGAGTATCATGAAGAGAATTGTTTATCAAATACAATATTTTGCCTCTAACGTGCCTTTTGTATACGAATTATGTATTTATGTATTTCAAAATAAGAAAACATTTTCATTATATGAGCATTTTCATAATTATTACACTCGACAAAGAGAACAATTTCATGTACCATTCTCCAAAAATAGAATATCATACAGGACACCTGATCATATGGGTTACCAGACTATATAAAAGTCAGTGAATCCTTGACTGATTTCGAAATCAAATTGAAAGCATTCTTATTTGACCACTGTTTCTACATGCACTATTTGATTTTCGATTTGTTTTTCTGAATATGTGTGGAGAACCTGTGAATTGTAAATAGTGTCTTTTTATTTCTCTTTATTTTTCTTCTTTCGTTTTTTCTCTATCAACTGTTGTATACAGGGTGATTCAAAAGTACTTTGACAAACTTCAAGAGGTGATTCCTCACAAAATTCTAATATGAATTGTCCAAATAAATATATGTCCGGAAACGCTTCGTTTCCAAGATATAGGGTGTTGAAGTATTATTTTTATTTTCGTTTGTTTCAAATAACTTTTGAAATACTGAACTTAATTAAACGAAACTTGGTAATAAGAGGTTTTTGAGGTGTCGAATTCGAACCTGGTGTTATTATTGCTCGTACTCGTAGGGGGCGCCACCAACACGTCTTTTTCTTTTTTGAAGATTCATACCTTTTTTGAGTGTTCTTCTAGCACATTTTTCAGTAAAAAAATCGATTTCTCTATCATATCTACGCAAAAATGGTACCCTTGTTACAAGTCGCTGTAAGCAACCGTTTTCTAGATATTAGGACTTGAAAATTTCAAGTGGATTATTTGATAATCTATGCATGTAATAATTATTACCTTTATTTTGCATTTGCATTAATTTGACGTTTAAGAAAGCAGTTTTGTTTTTTTTGTAGGGGGCGCCACCTATTCTATTACTTTTTACTCGCTTGAAGAGGTCATTACTGTTGGGTACGTTCCTTTATGACATCCTTAAGCGAAATAGTAATTTAATAATAATAATTCAATAGTAACAATTAATAGTAATAAAATTTGCAAGAAATGTCAACATTTTATTTCAAGAAATTTTGAATATGTAGAATAAACTAAAATAAACGAAACTAAATTGTATTCAAATAAATTGTTGAAAGTGTCCACCTTCAGCGAAGATACAGGCAGTCAGTCGTCTAGTCATTGAATCTCGTACCCGCTCAAAAATTATTGGTGTGTTCCTTATTGTTTCACATGCGTCTACTATTCGGTTTCTAAGATCTTCCTCGTTCGCTACTGGAGTTTTATAAACTAGTGACTTCAAATGTCCCCAAAAATAAAAATCTATCGGGTTTAGATCTGGGGACCTTGGTGCCCACAGCTGGCTAGGTTCTTCTACACCCCTACCGATCCATCGATTTGGATGGACTGTGTTAAGGAATTCCCTGGCTACAACGCTAAAATGGGCCGGAGCCCCATCATGCATAAACCACATGTGGATACGAATTTCTAATGGTACATACTGAAGTAGTCCCGGCAATTCATTTTCTAAAAAGTGTCTGTAAGTTGCGCCATTCAGTCGGAGCGGAAGAAAGAAAGGACCTATCAAGTAATTATCAATTATTGCCGCCCATACATTTACAGAAAATTGATACTGATAATGCCTTTCACTAACTGCATGCGGATTTTCGAGAGCCCAAACATGGATGTTATGAAAGTTTGTGATAGCATTTCGGGAGAAGTGACTCGTCCGTGAAGAGTACATATCTTAAAAATTGAGGATTTCCAGCCAATTTTCTCAAAAACCACTGACACATAGTAATGCGTTGGGGAAAGTCTCGTGGCAAAAGAGCTTGTACCCTTTGAATATGGTATGGATAAAACTGTTGATCGTGGATAATCCTCCAAACTGTGGACTGAGTAGAATTGACAGCTTCAGCAATTATTCTTGTACTTGTTTCTGGATTCTCCTCGAGAGCGTTCAAAACAGCTTCTTCCAATTCTGGGGTTCGGACTGCTCGAGGTCTTCCAATAATATCAGCTGCCCTCTTAAAGCTACCTGTTTCTGCCAAACGACAGTGGAGACTAGAAAATGTTGGAGCTGAAGGCAGTACTCGATTAGGAAATCGCTCCTGGTAAATACGTCTTGCTTCGCGCGCATTGCCATCCGCAAGGCCATAAACGAAATGCATATCGGCTAAATGAGCATTATTGTTTAAATAATCCATTTTTTCAAAATTAGTGTTTTCTACTTCTACTTACGGAAACTTCAACAAAACGTTTAACTGTCACAAAATATGTAATTACCAAAACTACTTACTTAAACGTCAAATTCTTTTCCAAAACATTCTTGTGAAAAATGCAAAATATTGGTAATAACTTCAACATGCATCGATTAACAAATAATTGACTTGAAATTTTCAAGTTCAAATATTTAGAAAACGGTTGCTTACAGCGACTTTTAACAAGGGTAGCATTTTACGTAGATATGATAGAGGAATCGATTTTTTTACTGAAAAATGTGCTAGAAGTACGCTCAAAAAAGTTATTAATCTTCAAAAAAGAAAAAGACGTGTAGGTGGCGCCCCCTACGAGTAAGAGAAATAATATCAGGTTCGAATTCGACACCTCAAAAACCTCTTATTACCAAGTTTCGTATAATTAAGTTCAGTATTTCAAGAGTTATTTGAAAAAAACCAAAATAAAAAAAAACTTCAACACCCTGTATCTTGGAAACGAAGCGTTTCCGGACATATATTTATTTGGGCAATTCATATTAGAATATTGTGAGGAATCACCTCCTGAAGTTTGTCAAAGTACTTTTGAATCACCCTGTATATTTCAAAATGAAAATGACTGTACCAATACAACGTAAATTGTCTGATGGAAATAAATAATTGATGATGATGATAATGAGCACCCCCGATTATTTTGGACGTTGGAATTTTAGACTGTAGGGATTTTAATTGTCGTCTTCATGGGTGTCTGGATTTCAACTGTCGAATTTACAGTTTACCAGCTCTAACATCCAAACCCCCTCTTCATTTTCATTTCAGAAAGTTGAAAGATTGCTTTCTATCATCATCCATATTCACCACAGATCCTTTTCAATTGAGATTCCCAAGTATAACCAACCTTGCGGAGAATAGCGTTACATAACGTTATTCATCCCCGTCCGACCTTTGGGGTAATTTATCAAAATGACTTGTGCGTCTTTTGTGTCAAATGTGAAATTTCATAAATCAAGCCGGTAGACGCGCAGCGCGAACAAAACTGGCGGCTCGAGATGCAAAGTGCGAGGAAGGCGTCTTTTAAGCCCTGTACGACTCGTTGCTCCTAATTATGCACGCAAAAGATTTTTCGCTTAATTTAGTTCTACCGGTTCCAGAGTTTCCTTCCCCTGCTCCGCTCGACAGGGCCGGAGATGGGAAAAGTTACCGAGGGTTTGTGGTCTTGGAATGGCCTACTCGATTAACTGCTTGTCAAGGTATATATTGTCACATTCAAGGATATTTGAATGGCAGTTTACAAAATAACGATTTTTTGAATTCGGCATAAATAACACCGCAATAAATGATTACATTAGTAAGTTTTTTCTAAAGATTTACAAGTCAAACTGAGTAAAAAGGGACTTCTCAATTGTTTTGGTTAGTTTCAACTGCAACTGCGGCAGTCATCTTCAGTGGCGTGGTCGAATTTCAACGCTGTGTGCCAGATCTTTGGTAGATGTGTTCTCTCTTCCTTTCTGTCGAAGTTCTCTTGGTGTTTGTGTATTTATATTGCTTCTAAATACATTCTTGTTGAATAATGATTCGACGTTGCTAGTCTCTCGGTGTTTTTGAAAAGGGTCTTGTGTTCTCCGTCGTACAATGCATGTTCAGCGACTGCGGACTTATCGGTCTGTCCCAATCGACAACTCCGCTTGTGCTCAACTAGGAGGGTATCAATGCTCCTTTTCGTCTGACCGATATAAACTTTACCACAGCTACATGGAATCCTGTGATTAAAAACAGTAAAGTTGTATTATTCTCAAAATTTTTGGACTGAAATTAGTGATTTGAAGATATCCTAGCACTCTAAAATAAAATATAAATTTCAAAATGAAAATAAAACTCTGTTACAAAAAGTGACAAGTAACATATGGTTGTACTCAGTAAATCATAGAGACAAAGAAGTGGAAATATACCGGGTGTCTCATTTGGAAATCTAAAGTTTATGTCACTTCTGATCAAAAGATGCAGTTGTAAGTCATATACAGATCCTCTAAATTTCATTCCATTATCTATAAAAACAAAAAGCTTATAAGGGCAAGCAACTTTCCGCGGACACCCGGTATATGTTAATGACTTTTAAAAAATTAAACACTTCCTGATTTTTTTTTCTTTCAAAAACATGCCGTTTCAATTGGGTTTTCTCACGCACAGTTCTTGACTACTGAAAGCAAGAAAGATCTGGACGTATTCAGAATGGATGATCCTTCCGAAAACCAAAGTTGATTTTCATTTCATTCTCCTCCCAACCGGGATTTCGAGGGTGGTTCAGATTTCGGTTACCTTTGAGGAAACTCTTGATATTCAATCTTCATCTTGAGTCAATTCTGATCTTCATGTCTCTTCATCTAAAGTTTCAGATTCAAAATGAACTTGAGATTTTGAAAATCGGTTGACGAGGAAAAAAGTTATGACTGCAAAACCAAAAAGTTTATTTTTTGAAATCACCCTGAAAATAAAAGAGACAATTCGAAAAATATCTCAAAGTAATGAGATCATCTTCATGCCTCTGCTGTCAAATTTGGAAAAAAAGTTGTTCTTCAATTGGGATCATTTTGAAATTTCCGAAATTCTGCACAGTTTCAGGTAACACCCTGTATCGATTTCATGTGAAGAACCTTATATTTTGAAGAAGTACGACATTATAGCTAAAGGACTGGGCTAGCGAAAAGTGTGAACAGAATTTAAATTGTTTAAAGCAGAAAAAAGTTATTCAGAATTCAACAGGGACAAAATTATGGGGTGCGACGAGCCGACGAAATTAGTATTGAGTAGTTTATTTTTCACTTGTGGAGGTCTAACTACCTTACTAAAGTACACTGTCTGTTGAAGCCAAGAGATATTTGATATCAGAATGGGAAATATTAATTATTCAACACAGAATAATATATCTATTGAATATAATAATGACTTATGTCAATTTTCTATTGTGTCTTGACTTCTTTGAAAGCACGTCGTTGTGCCCTCATTTCGTTTCGCCCACATTTCGTATCGCCCACATTTCGTATCGCCCACATTTCGTTATGCTCACAGCTTCCGAACATATCCGAATCAAGCGCTGCTGCCAAATGCTGACATGCAATTCTCTAAAAAATTAATTGTGGGCCTACTGAGACCTAACCTAACAGTTCGCTGGTAGGTGTTATAGGTTTTCTACGACTGGCATACGTATCTTAAATGATGTTCCTTCCTCACCGTCGCGCAAGTAAGTCGGTGACAAAGAAGCCGAAAGAATGTTAACTATGTGGTCTTCCATGGTTTAGCACTTTCGATCTGAATCGTTATTCCATATAACCTTATATCCAAGTTGATTTACGTAACATATCCCATGTATACAATGGTGTAACATCGACCTCTACTTCAGAAACGAGTCAGGTTTGGTCTGGGGTACCCCAGGGTTCTATTCTGGGGCCAATCTTGTTTCTTCTGTATATTAACAATATAGATAAAGAAATATCACACTCTTTATTTACTGCACATGCAGATGACATATCACTACTGATTTCTTATGAAAATACAGAAGCTCTCAAATACCAATGTGAAGATATCTTGAATGCAACGTCCACGTATTTCAATGAGCATGACTTATTTTTCAATACGACAAACACTCAACTGATACGTTTTCATAATTATCAAAGCAAAATTGAAGGCCTCGAATTGAATATTAATAACACAAGTCTACGCAGTACCAACTGTGGAGTTACAATTTTTAGGAATGAGTATAGACCAATATCACCACTGGAATTCACACTGTGAAACAATAATTTCCAAATTGAGCTCAGTTAAATATATGTTCGGAAATCTTAGTTTTAGATAAGAATGAACTGAAAAGCATTTACTATAGTCAGGTTGAATCTAGGTTTTGTTATGGTGATTGCTTGTGGGGCAACTCAACCATGAGCAAAAAAGTTTTTATTGTACAAAAATCCATTTTAAAGTGTATATTCAATGCTCCAAAGCGATATTCATGCAGAACTCTTTTCACGACTTTTAATATTTTAGCCTATACATATATAAGTTAGCTATCTATATTTTTCTCAATAAAAGCGATTTCAAACTCAATAAAGATATTCAGATTATTGATACCCGAAAAAAGGAATTTATACATACTTCTGCTGCCAAGTACAAAACAACTCAAAACTTTCCAGATTTCATGGGCCATAGAGTATTCAATAATTTGCCAAGTTATATAAAATATGTCAATAAACAGACGGACTATATATATAAATAAATGTTTTTATACACTAAATGAATATTTAAGCCTAAACTGAGTAGTGATTTTAAAGTAATTGTGAATTTCATTGTACTTTCTTTTTTTCTTGTGTTTTAGTCTTTACATTGTTTCGTCTTTTGATTTCATTTTTGTGACTATTCCTATACAAAACCTGTTTTTGTTATTTTAAGGAAAATAAAGAATTTGAATTTGAATACCAATTGACAGATGACAGTTATTCAGCGACGTCGACATGTGGGCGTAACGAAATTTGAGTACAAGGCGATGTGGGTGTAATGAGATGTGGGCCTAACGAAATGTGGGCCTAACGAAATGTGGGCCTAACGAAATTTGGGCAAAACGCAATTTCATTAAATGTAGGTGCAACGATATGTCTCGTTAGGCCCACAATTATTTTTTCAGAGACATGTGGGCCTAACGAAATTTGGGTACAACGCAATGTGGGTGTAATGAGATGTGGCCCTAACGAAATGTGGGCAAAACGCAACTTCATTGAATGTGGGTGTAACAAAATGTCTCTAGGACCACAATTAATTTTTTAGAGAATTGCATGTCAGCATTTGGCAACAGCGCTTGTTCGGAAGCTGAGGGTACAACGCAGTGTGGGCATAACGAAATGTGGGCGAAACGAAATGTGGGTGCAACGAAATGTGGGTGTAATGAGATGTGGGCACAACGCAACGCACCCTACTTCTTTTAGAGCAGTTATTGCACAACATTTCGGTATGCATAAAAGGAAACATATTATTAAACATGACAGAGCCTAGCATTTTTCTTGAAAAAATAATTAAAATGGATGTATTTAAAACAATACATACTTTTAAATAGTGAAAGGCTTTCGCTGCCATCGTCACTTACATGGTGGTTCTTCGGGTTGTAAAGCCAACGTATGTTTAGAGAAGATCTCGACGTTTCGCCAACACGAGTGGTTAGCATTTTCAAGAGATATTTTCAAAGTTTCTGGTTTCTTAAGTCGCTGTCAAATGCTTGACATTTGTTATACGTTGTCTCAATAAATACCTATGATTTGACTTTCTTACATCTGATTGGTCCATAGCGTTAGCTGACATCATAGAATCGTTCGTACCGTTATTTTGTATTGTATTGCCTATTACCCAAGACTCTTCTGGGAAGCAATTGAAATTCAGAAACACCACAACAACTTCAACAGAACGGAAGAAGGACTACAATTGAAAAAGGTTTGGCTTCCAGTTCTCAAAAATTCTCAATTAGCTCCCTACCCACAGAATAACGGTACGAACGATTCTATGATGTCAGCTAACGCTATGTACCAATCAAATGTAAGAACGTCAAATCACAAGTATTTATTGAGACAACGTATAACAAATGTCAAGCATTTGACAGCGAATTAAGAAATCAGAAACTTTGAAAATATCTCTTGAATATGCTAACCACTCTTGTTGGCGAAACGTCGAGATCTTCTCTAAACATACGTCGGCCTTACAACCCGACGAACCACCATGTAAAATACATACTTTTTCATTTTCATTTTCATTTAAGGAACAACATCAAAATTCAGATCATCTCTATAATTATGAAGATGACTTGAATTTTTTCACTCTTCCTCAACAACTTCATTACACTTCAGAAATTTCATGAACTTCTATTAGAGAATAATATTTATTTGTTGTCAAATTATATAACAGCCATTAGAAAAATACGTCAACACTGAAAATTTTATACATTGAACAACAGAGGGAGATCTGATACCATGTATTGACGTTTTGCATCGAACCAATTGGAACCAAATGGAAATCCTGGCAATTGAAATCAAAATAAGAGAGAGGTATCTCAAAAGAAATTATTACTTCAATCACTGTATTCACCAGTGAAACATGACACTCTGTATATCAAGCTGATATTTTTACAAGTCAGTTCTTTCCCCAATGAAGCCCGGCCTCGACTTTTATGAGCCGGCATTAATATATCGTTCGAATGAAATCACTTCACATCACACACATCCCCCAAGATCTCGACAAAGGGCGCCCATGTTGTTCACCCACACCCCTGCAATTTTCTCAGGAGACACCGGCTAGAATGGTCGCGTACTAGGCTGAGCAACAGCTAACTCTAGCACGTCATTATCGAGACGCAGGAAATTACTATTCAAAATGTTTAACATTAACATGTCCATTTTTGACAGAAAATGTATAATTACATTTGAATTTGTGACTATCACTGCTAAAATTTTTTACACAATTTGTCATTGGCAATTTATTACAACAATATATATCGTAATTTTGTCACACCATCAATACTGTAATAAGTGTCATATGTTTTATGTAATTATGTACATTATGGATTATGTAAAATAACGCTTACAAACATTTTGAATGACGTGAGGTCTTTTTTCTGCTGAATATTGTGGAAATTTCCATAACAAATGGAATATTTTTCTCAGAGAACTATTAACTATTCTTCATGTAGCTTTCCATGGTCTACAACAGATAATTATAAATATACCAGTGTATATTCAACGTGTCTGTATCCTCATGGAAGCACACCTTGTAATATAAGGATGTAAAATTACCCATTAGTTTTACATTTTAAAATGTGAAACTACATTGCTACAATGTAAAACCACTTTGAACTGTAAATTTAAATAAAACAATGGGTTTTCAATAGTGTTTATCAAACAAGACATTTCTAATACAAAACAGAATAAGTTTCAAGAGGAACAAAAACGAGCAAAAGGGTATATTCACCTAGTGAAATACCTTTTTAATTTTGCTATACATGGTGTGGTAAAAAAACACATCATTTCCCAAAACAACTGAAATTCGATATTATTTCCAGTTTTTCGAAAGCTAATAACATCTCGATAATACTTTCTGATGGAGAATAACGGTAATTTGATCTAGAACAAAGGTTATGTTTTTTATTGTTCACTATAGAACTTCTGGTGAACTCATAGGGCATATTATGTTCATACTTCGTCCCAGTTTAGAAAACAAAGGTGTTGCCGTTTTTAGATAAATTCTGTAGTCATGAAAATATTGTGAAAATCGAGCTGACTTCCCCAAAACATCAAGTTTCAACTATACAGTTTTACGCCTTAACCCCTCTTTGTTTGTCAATTCTAACAAAAGTGATAGATAAATAAATGTTCAAAAGAACTTGTGAAGAAATAAGAACTCATATAAGTGAGCCATTGTCATGGAGATTATGGAACATATAATAGAATACCTTGTGGAAATAAAGATTACTGGAAGAGTCAATTTTCTATTTGAATGAAATTTAGGCCAACGGAAGTTATAGATTGTGTTCCGAAGTTTTGGCAGGACCTTACAATAAAAAGGCAAGCATTCAGAGATGGTTGATCCGCTGGTCTGCTATTTTCTGTTAGAAAAGGACGGCGTCTGATTTTTATACTTAAACTTCAATAAGCGGATTCAATCAAGATAATCGTTGAAACTAAAATTTTCAAAAACCAGAGTTCTTTTGGGAGATCGTTTAGTAACGAGCAGTCGTTGCCGACCGATGATGAATCCTTTACTCCCAAATACACCTACTACGTAGGCTTATTATGGCAAGTAATCAGAAAACAACTACTCCCCTGACTAAGACCACGACAGGTATTGAATTAAATCTAACAGATAATTGTGCAACGTTCCTCAGAGCATCAGAGGACGCAATTGCAAGTGCCCTCTATGACCAACCAGCAGAATTATGTTTTGATTTGGACAGGGTGACCACCTGCAGACTAGTTTCGAAGTTGTTGCCTCTCATCACTGCAAGGGTAGGTCAACACAGACAGCACTGAATCCATCTGTTCTCCGTCCAAACCAATACACACTCCGCTGATTAGTCAATTCTGGTTCACGAGATGAAAGCAGTTTCTAGGCCGCTCCACCTAGCGAGCAGAGAAAGACACTCCGAATCTCCGGGTTGAGAGATTTAATCGAAGAAGACAGAAATCTTTGGGAGATCGTTTGCTAACGAACAGTCGTTACCGACCGATGATGAACCCTTTACTCCCATAAACACCTACTGCGTAGGCTTATTATGGCAAGTACCTGTCAGAAAACAACTACTCCCCTGGCTAAGACCACGACGGGTATTGAATTAAATCTGAAAGCTACTTGTGCAACGTTCCTCAAAGCATCAGAGGACGCAATTGCAAGTGCCCTCTATGACCAACCAGCAGAATTATGTTTTGATTTGGACAGGGTGATCACCTGCAGACTAGTTTCGAGGTTGTTGCCTTTCATCAGTGCAAGGGTAGATCAACAGGAAGGTTAGCACTATTCACAGTTTGATTATTTATATCTATATTTATACTGGGAGTATTTCAACTTTGCTTGAGTGATTCAAGCCTGGATTTCTGACTAGTGCCAATAGCCGCAGCTTTTCATATCCAAAAGCATTCTTCGACGAAGTGAGAAATATTTTGCTTTTCGACATTCGACGAAATAAACTGTTTGAACCATACCTCAAACAAAAGCTCAACGATCTACGGCCAGCACGTACAAAGTCACCATTTTGGACCTGCCTGAGGTGGAAAAATTGGAAAAACCAGAAAATACTGCTTTTTATTTTGCTTCCTGCCCTATTCCAATTTCCTGGTGGAGAAAGTGATAAAAGTGAACCAAGCAGAGACTGGAGAAGTTCCAAGACGAAAGAGGACAAGTGTAAGAACAATGTTTATTATACCCAATTTTATCCTCCTGCGTACTCTGTACTCGCCTTCGAGCAGGTACTTGCACAGCCACACAAATAATCCAATAAAAAAGAAAGAATTCGTTCGGCATAGGACCGTAAAAGCGTCCTGTGGTGCAAGGCCCGTCTCCTCCCTATATATTGACATGAATAATTTATAGTTTTATAGTGTTGATCAGTGGACAATTTTTGGCATAATCTATTTTTAATATTAGTTTTAGTTTTTCCACAATTTTTCGAATGCTCGGAAAAACTCAGACTCCACTCATTGTGACCTCTGCCGACCAGTGGCGGTCGCTTTTGAATACGAAAATTTGTTCAAATTTATTTTTTTATTCCACTCTTCGTTCTTCCTTGGGTCCAGATCTCGTTGTAAGAAACCTGATATGGACCAACGAAAGCTGCGTCGTGCTGTCACCTCCACAACCTCCACAACATTTTCCACCTGGTCCTTGACTGTATTTTTTTTTCAGAAAAATTAAAGACACCAGTCTGTTCGTACCAAGCACAATCTAAAGGTTCCACAGTGACGTGCTCGATCCAGGGGCCTTTCTCCGACATTTTCAGCGACGAGCGTTCACAGTCTCATCTCCAAGAAGGCCGTCTCCATGGGAACGGTTTCGAGTTTCGAGAGGGGCCGCCATTTTGTCCCCGCCGCCGCTCCACCGCCACCGCCGGAGTCGGGAGTTAGCGAAAGCGCCACAAATTTATATCTGCCTCATCCAGGGCTCAGGAGAGATCATTACCAAAGCTTTCTACTCAATTGCGGATCGTCCGGAGTTTGATCTATTTGTCGACGCTCTTTACCTGACTGCCTGAGGGGGTGCTTATTATTTTTTATCAATTGCCGGTGAAATTGCCTAGCTAATGCGGTGGTGAGAATTCGGCTGTATTAAGGGGAGTATAGACGTTTTCCATGGGGTGTGAAACTAGGTAGATTATTCTTTGAGAGGAATTGATAATTTTCGAATAGGTTTCAATAAGGAGTAATATCTGCCAGCTACAAAAAAATACACAACGAGGTTCTTTACAAATTTGTAAGTAATGTTTTCAAAAAGTCTTGTAATTGGTTTAAAATGACAATTTTCAAAAAATAAGTTCTTTAACCGTGCTGTCACTAAAACTGTGTTAGAAACACCACGAGACTTTATTCGAATGGCATTTTATACAGCAGCAAAGTTTGAGTGACAGGAAAAGTGGCAATATTTTTAAAATTTTGCATTTTGAAGGGATATTACAATACAAGGTCCATACGACACGGTTCCTGTGAGCGACATCATTCATGTTTTTGGGAATCTCTCCGTTCATTTTACGAGGATGTATTGATATCTAGTTAGCCTAGACCAGTTCCCAGCATTAACAAAATATTGCGTTACCATAGCAACGAACAATAACTTATTAGAAGTGTCAGTGTAAAGTTTGACGTCAAAAAAGTAAACCAAAGTTACGCAATTAATTAAAAGAAAAAATATGTCCACCGAACTTGTGAAAATCGAAAAATTGGAGTATCGAGCCATCATCAAGTACCTGTATTTAAAAGGGTTAAGAGGTAAGCAGATTTACGAAGATATGCTTAATACCCTTGGTGATCAATGTCCTTCTTATGTGACCGTGAAAAATTGGACTGCAAGCTTCAAAACAGGTAAATTTTCCATTGAAGATGATGACCGATCGGGAAGGCCAGTTTCTGTGTCAGTCCCCGAAAATATCGATGCAGTTCATGACATGATTTGAACAGACCGTCGAATTCGGCTAAAACGGATATCTGAAGCACTGAATATTTCATACGAACGCGTTCATCATATAGTTCACCTCAATTTGGACATGAGAAAAATTGCTGCAAAATGGATCCCCAAATGTTTGAATGTTGACCAAAAGCGTGCAAGGGTAGTAGCATCGCGTTCGATCTGTGCTCGATTTGAAAACGATGTAGACTTCTTAAACCGAATTGTTACTATGGATGGTACATTTCTACGATCCAGAAACAAAGCAACAATCGATGGAATGGCGACACTCCGGTTCTCCAAGACCTGAGTAGTTTCGAGACCAAAAATCTGCTGGAAAAGTTCTTGCTTCACTTTTTTGGGATTGCCATGGAGTAATCATGATTGATTTTTTGGATAAGGGTAGAACAATAACCGGAGATTACTATTCGACATTACTGACCACTCTACGGGAAAAAATTAAAGAGAAAAGGCGCGGAAAGCTATCCAAAGGTGTTTTGTTTTTGCAGGACAACGCCCCTGCACACAAATCTCATGTTGCCATGCAAATAATTCGTGATTTAGGGTTTGAATTACTAGAACACCCTCCTTATTCATCAGATTTGGCTCTGTCCGACTATCATCGCTTTCCTCAAATGAAAAAAGTTTAAAAGGTCGTAAATTTTCTTCCAACGAGGAGGTAATAAAAGCTGTGGAGGTCTGGTTTGTAGAGCAAGAAGAAATTTTTTTTTTTGAAATGTCTAGAGACGTTGCAGGTTCGCTGTAATAAATGTATCCAATTAAGAGGAGAATATGTTGAGTAATAAAATATTTTGACATTGAAATTTTGTTTGGTTCTATATTAAGCTAAGAATTTTTCAATTTATCTTCGTATGTGTATACTTAATGCAATTGAATTATTCTTATTCTAAGACTATGATTTCACTAATGAAAAATGGTTCCGCTTCAACCTATACAGGTATATTCGTCGGCAAGTTTCCAACAGAAAAAAAGGACTGCCCCTACGACCGTTGAAGTATATCTGTTAATTTCTACAAGAACTACTTTGCAGTGCTCTTCAAACACCAAAGCTGAAATTATTTCCTGATTCAATTGGGGAACACCACCGTACCGGTTTCATGGTTCTTGCCATTCATCAGCGAAGGCTAGGTCTCCCAATTGAACCGGAGTGCTCTCTGAAACCTAGAGATGGCGCTGGATACATACTTCAGTGTTCTGCTCAGGAATTCCCAACTGATGCTGAAATCGTTTTTCTGTTCAATTGGTGTTTTTGTTACTTGAATTCCAAATTGGTACCCGGTGATTATATTATTCTTATTTATGTGCGGAATAATTCTTTACTTCAGTACTATTTCCACTAATTAAGATAGAATTTGTATGTGACAGTTTAGATATTACAGAATTAAGTTGCCTTTCCACACTCTGTATTTACTCTAACTTCTCCTTTTCAAATTTCTGCAACAAATCATTTCGTTAATCGGTCTCTACTCTCTATCTTGTACGACCCTACACCTTTCCAGTTCTGAATCGCTCTTCGGGTAGAACATTAAAAGGGCGTATCTAATAAAAAGACAAGAAGTGAACAGGTGAGCCGAGTGAAACAAACGGCGGGCGAGGCAATAAAGAAGAATTATTAAGGAAACCTATGAGCCAACAAATCCACTCAGAGTTGGCAGCACAAGTTGGGGATCAATGGCTCAGGGTGGTGTGCGTTTCAAGATGGACTGCCATCTACTGGCTTTCTTCTACGCTCCCGCATTTTCGCTATATTCCGTTTCGACCGAAATCCGGATATTTTAGAACGATAAAATTTGGCAATTACTAAAAACTGAGTACTGGATATTTAGGCTCAGAGATATCCCAAACAAAAAAATAATAATATCTCATTCGGGCGTTTTTGACGGGTAGTCAAATGGTGAAATCAAGCCCTTCCAAATGTTTTCTGGTATAGGTCTTGTTGGCGATTATCTATATATTTAGCCTTCTAATTGCAAAAGTACTAGTTTTTGTCCACGTTTAGCTACTTAAGGATTTTTCAAAAAAAAGAAAAATCGTTAACTTAGAAAAATCCTGAACTAGCTAAATGGAGAAATAAATGAAAAAGTCCGGGAAAAAATTTTTGGGGGAAAAATTCCGGTGAAAAGAAATAAGTCCAGGAAAAATGTCCAACAAAAAAAATCACAGAAAGCAAGTATGGATAAAAAAAGTCCAAGAAAAAAGTCGGGGTGCAAATTTGAAGCCAATCTGTGGTGTAAAATTAGACGGAAAATTTCAAAGGACCTTATTTTTTTAAAAAGGCGATAAATCAATTTTCTCATAGATCCACCAAATTCACTATATATCATCTACGACCGATACTGAACACCTGAATAGGAAAATTTCTTTCATGAAAGTTTTTTTCACGATAATTCGGATTATTGAATACTTTCTCTATAAACAATGCTATGACTACAGCATTGCCTAATTAGACAATGACTACAGTACGAAGCAGGTTGAATTTCTGATTTCTGCATGCGAAGATCATTCATTCTCTGAAATAATTCTTTGGCAATAAACATCAGTAAAAGCATTGTTTAAATATAATTTAAACAATGGTAACAGCAAAAATTAATTACAATAATTTTCCTTCCGCCATCTCTTA
Source organism: Chrysolina oricalcia (assembly GCA_944452925.2). Classification (NCBI taxonomy): domain Eukaryota; kingdom Metazoa; phylum Arthropoda; class Insecta; order Coleoptera; family Chrysomelidae; genus Chrysolina; species Chrysolina oricalcia. The sequence continues at coordinate 56,973,488 of OX101821.2, read as the reverse complement.
GAGAAAGGATCAAGTTCTGAAGAACTGAATGCTCTTAGTGTTAGAAACCTGTAAGTGAAACAAGCACCACCTTCAGTTTCGTCTACTGTCTATGAGATGGCGCGCAAAGTCAATCTGACCATTGTTTAAATAGACCATAGCAATCCATTGTCTAATTCTTCTTTAGGCAATGGTCAATGCCTGTGGAAAAGGTATTGGACACAAACGCGAGTGTAATCTAGCGTGAATAGTTACAAACATGAATATTTCGTCATTTTAATGCAGGTTTCTTCAAAAAACCCTGATTTTAATGCTGTCCCATTGTTTCAATCAAGTTACGACATGACTTGGAGGCCAGATCACTGAAGTTACGACATGACTTGGATGCGAGCTCACTATCGCCACCTACATGTCGCATCCATTTTGATCCAATTTTAATCACATAAGCATAGGGATCACGAGACCCGACTCGATCAAATCGACTTAACTCGTTATCGTGCCTATGAAGTTGTTCACGAACGTTGATCGAATATGGAATATGCTATCCTAACTAGAGAGTTAAGAACAATCGAGTACTTGATTCCATATTTGATCGACGTTCGTGTAGAACTTCATAGACGCGATAACGAGTTGAGTCGATTTGATCGAGTCGAGTCTCGTGATCCCTACCAAGGTTGACTATTTTCTATCATTGTTTAAATAGAACATAGTTAGTCAATGCCTGTGGAAAAGGTATTGGACACAAACGCGAGTGTCATCTAGCGTGATTAGTTACAAACATGAATATTTGACGTCATTTTAATGCAGGTTTCTTCGAAAAACCCTGATTTTAATGCTTTTCCATTGTTTTAATCAAGTTACGACATGACTTGGAGGCCAGATCACTGAAGTTACGACATGACTTGGATGTGAGATCACTATCGCCATCTACATGTCGCATCCATTTTGATCCAATTATAATCCCATAAGGTTGACTATCTTCTATATAAACAATGCTTCTATATAAACAATGATCTGACTAGATTGCCAATTTTTTCGAATAATAAGGCCATTGTTTATAGAGAAATTCTCTATAAACAATGATAAGGCCCACTTCGAATTTTCGAAAAAAAAGGTTCTGTTCTCACCAGCAATAGAAAGGTATGCCTACGTAGAGTGTTTTCGTACAGTACAATAAAAGTTCGACCCATTTTGCTCTATCTCGCTTAGTTTTCGAGTTATAGCGGTTTTTCTGAAAATGGGAGTTTGGTTGAGTCTCGTCGATTTCGATCGCATCTGGTCACCTCTGGCCGCGTTATTCCTCGAATGGAAACAGCCAGTAAAGCTCATAAATAAGCTGGGCTAACTCCAAGTATGAGAAAATTTGTGGCAGAGATCGTTAGAAAGGTTTTGTCTCCAAGAAAGTGTTAATTCGGTAGTCGTTTCGAAAAATAAGGCCCACATCGAATTTTCGAAAAAAAAAGTTCTGTTCTCACCAGCAATAGAAAGGTATGCCTACGTAGAGTGTTTTCATACAGTACATTGAAAGTTCGACCCATTTTGCTCCATCTCGCTTAGTTTTCGAGATATAGCGGTATTTCTGAAAACAGGAGTTTGGCCCAGACAACACACATACATCCATTGGATGTCCATTTTGTATCCATCAGGTAGCCGGATGTCCTTGGACGTCCATTGGATATCCATCTTGTAGATGTACAATGGACATCAAAATTTGTACGAACATTGGACATCCATTTCGTAGTAAAACAATGGACATCTAAATTTGTACATCCAATGGATATCCATTACTTATCCATTGGAAATCCTTTTGACGAATAAGATGAAGTTTTATTAGGGGCAACTCAGTTATAAACCTTTTGTACTTCATTTTACGGAAAGTAATTTTCTATTTTTTCTAAAGTGACGCCGCGCGGCCTTTGAACAAACTAAATGAATGGAGCTCAACCCGTACACAAATAAAAAAAAAACAATAAAGTTTACGTTTCTCTATGGCTCAACCTCAACCACATAACAAAACAAACACCGCGTCAGAATTGACCTTGCTCTCGGTTTCATTATTGGCGAAAGAAAATAAGATCGCAGTGCCACCTATAGCAAGACTTTGAACTACGAATCACGGACAAAGGTTTTTGACTTTACACGTGTTTATATGGCGTTTTGACGATCTGTACTCCTATTTTCAAACAATTTGTGAAAATTTGTGATTTCTCTATAACTAAAAAGTGATTGTGTTTCTATTGAAAGACTCTAAAGAACGTTTCAGTAAGGTGATTCAAAGGTAGTTCATCTCCGATTAGTTTTGAATGCTTCTGCAATTCAAGGTTGTATGGCGTTTTGATGATCTGTTCTACTATTTTCAATCAATTTGTAAAAATTTGTGATTTCTTTAACTGAAAAGTTATTGTGTTTCTATTAAAAGACTTGAACGATAGTTTCAGTGTAGTTTACAAATATTTTACTTGTTTTTGGAGGTCATGATTTGCTATCAATTATTGATCTGATTCATTCATCAGTGTGTCAAACAAGCATGATACTTCGATATTATTTAGCTTGCCAATTTTCAGTTTCAAAATCCATGCTTTCCTTTGGTCAATTTCTTCAATCTGGTCGAACCAATTAGTGATTTTTTATACCTTGCTTTTATTTTTGGGGGAAATTTGTGATATCCCACATTTTCCTTCTTGCCATATGTCCTGCTTCCTGGGACTGAACAACTAGGATTGTATTTTCCCATATTTGGCAGTCTATCAACAGTATAAACCAAAAAAATACGAACAGAAACAGAAATCGAGTATGGAAATATCCTTAATCAACAGAATGAATCAGATCAATAACTCACAAAACATGACTTCAAAAAACACGTAAAATATTTGTAAACTACACTGAAACTATCGTTCAAGTCTTTTAATAGAAACACAATAACTTTTCAGTTAAAGAAATCACAAATTATCACAAATTGTTTGAAAATAGGAGAACAGATCATCAAAACGCCATACAACCTTGAATTGCAGAAGCATTCAAAACTAATCGGAGATGAACTACCTTTGAATCACCTTACTGAAACGTTCTTTAGAGTCTTTCAATAGAAACACAATCACTTTTTAGTTATAGAAATCACAAATTTTCACAAATTGTTTGAAAATAGGAGTACAGATCGTCAAAACGCCATATAAACACGTGTAAAGTCAAAAACCTTTGTCCGTGATTCGTAGTTCAAAGTCTTGCTATAGGTGGCGCTGCGATCTTATTTTCTTTCGCCAATGGCGATTATTATAAATCAACCTATTCCAACCTACGCATCAGATCCATTGTCGAGTTATGAAAGTTGTAAAATTAGACCCTTTTTATTCACATAATTACTAGCTGTGTCAAGACGAGGGCGCCGCGTACTTGCAGCACGACCACACGCGACATGACGTAAAGTGACAAGTGACGTGTGACGTCAGTGAATATATTAAAAGTTTGAAGGGAAGAGAAAAGGGAACGCCATTCGGCCATTCGCTAAAGTCGCCAAGTGAGACGCCATTTTAGTTATAGCATTTAATGTGTAAAACGTACCCTTTCACGAGAAATATTTACTGTGTCAGCATCAAAAAGCACAGCATAAAAATCTGTATTTTCATCCTGTTATCAAGGTGGATATAAGTATTACAATCAAATCATCCACATAGCATCCATCGGTGGTGTTCGTAAACAAACATACAATACCTAAGTGTGTGATTATCTGAGGTCTGAACACATTCTGAAGAGCTCATTATTTCGTCTGATTTGGGTAAGTGTTTTCATTTGTTTTCATTTTGTTTCCATTCTGATATATTGTTGTGAAATGTGTACTGGTACTCATGCATTATTTCTGTAATTTCTAACCTCTCTTGAAAGTACATTTCAAGTCTGAATAAAATATTTTTTAATGTTTTCTAGAAGCAGCGGAAAAAATATCAACTTATACAGATAGGAAATCAGTGGTGGATGCCATCAAGGAATATGTGAGGAGAGCAAAAGAAAAATGCATATGAATTACGAGTAGAACCATGCTAAGTGATTTTTATTTTGTTTGATATACTGTAAATCTTTGAAATTTAGTTTAGGTTTCTTTTATGTTACACTATGTAAAGTATAATTATAACTATCAATAATCATTTAATAATAAACACTTATAATATAAATATAATATTATTTTTTATTCAATCTGAGCTAGGTAGTTAGATATAAATTGGATGTCCAGTAGATATCCATTGTATGTTAATAGACTTTCAACTGGAATGGACATGAATTGGATCTATAATGGAAACCCATTGGATGTCTAATGGGTATACAATGAACTTTCATTCTGAATGGATATGAAATGGATCTTCACTGGAATGTATGTCTGATGGGTATCCAATAGACTTCCAACTGGAATGGACATAAACTGGATCACCTATGGAAATCCATCGGATGTCCTGATGGGTATCCAATGGACTTCCAACTGGAATGGACATAAACTGGATGACCTATGGAAATCCATCGGATGTCCTGATGGGTATCCAATGGACTTCCAATGTATGTCCAATGTTTCGGACATGTATCGTCCAATGGATGTCCATTGGACATATATTGGAGAATGCTGTACATCCAATGGATGACCAGGGTATCCATAGCTGGATGTCCATTGGTTATGCAATGGATTTACTTGTGTTGTCTGGTTGAGTCTCGTCTCTTTCGATCGCATCTGGTCACCTCTGGCCGCGTTATTCCTCGAATGGAAACAGCCAGTGAAGCTCATAAATAAGCTGGGCTAATCCAAGTATGAGAAAATTCCTGGCAGAGATCGTTAGAAAGAAAGTGTTGATTCGGTAGTCGTTTCGAAAAATAAGGCCCACTTCGAATTTTCAAAAAAAAAAGTTCTGTTCTCACCAGCAATAGATAGGTTTGTCTACGTAGAGTGTTTTCATACAGGACATTAAAAGTTCGACCCATTTTGCTCTATCTCGCTTAGTTTTCGAGTTATAGCGGTTTTTCTGAAAACCTGTATTTTGAGAACAAATCATTTTTCGATGCATCTTGATAGAAAAAAGTTATTTATTTTGGCGAGATCTATCAGTTAGGTACTTAGTTGATACTTGATAAACACCCTGTATGTTCCTCAAAATTGCTTTATCAAACATCGAAAATGAAAATTTTCCCACAATGAAAATGACAGAGGTAGCTAAAATTCTTAAAAGACATCTAAATCAAACAACCTTTTGAAAAATATATTTATTTCTAAAAAACTCAACATAATAAAGTGAAAACTTTGTTCGTACTAGGTCGATACTGTTGAACTGATTTTAGCTTCGATCTTATTCATTGGTTTCAGTTCGGTTTCTTCTTGGGGAATTGGCTTATGGATTCTATACGGTTTGGGACCAATCGTGCTCAATATGACGGGTAGAAGCACCACTCCATGGAAGAGACCAAATACTATGACTAGGAAGAATATCTGAAAGAGAAAAATAAATATGAATTATTCTGATCTTTCCGCTATTCCAAATTAGTTAAGATTATCATTTTTGAACATTCGGAAGGACTTGATGACGCCACCTAGTGTTCGATGTCACAACAAAACGAGTTTCAATAAAGAATCAGAGATCTCTTCAAGCGAAGATTTGTGCAACAGAAAATGAAGATCTAATAGTGGCAGCAGTAAATACGATTGAATCTTTATTCGGATTCTCTTAACGAATAGGAAACCAGCTTTTTAAATAATATCCGACAGGCGGATGTCTAAAATTACCAAAAAGGAATTCAATGGCATACCAGCTGTAGAGAGATTTGTTTGCCTTGTATCAGAATATTGTATTCAAGCTAATGTTATGTAATCACACTGAGAAATATGCTGGGTTGATCCTTTGCTGGCTACTCTACTGAGTTGATTTCATCTACATTTCCCATTTCTTATTATTATTTTTTAAATATATAATTAGTAATATGTTATTCATTTCACATGTTGTATCATTATTATATTTTTCCTAAATTTTATTTTTGTTATGTATGTCAAGTACAACCTGAACTCACATTGTTATGAAACTGAAGTTTTAAGAACAATAAATGATTGATTGATTGATTGTAGGAAGAGGTCACACACGGACGATGACGAATCTAAGGAAGGCAGAGTTGTTTGGGGAGTATTACCACGACACTTTCCAGACAACACCCGACACACAACCAGAACTCATGAGGCAGCTACGAAGGCTATTGCAAATATCAGAAGTGAGGAGAAGGTAAAGCTTAGCAGCCTAATATTCTCTAAACTAACGTTTAGCTACGACGAGATCACAGAAACGATCAAAAGACTGCCCAGAAATAAAGCGCCAGGCGGGGAAAACACTGATACAAGTCTTCTCAGGAATTTCTTGCAGAAGCCACTTGTACAGGTAAGTGTACATAGTAAATAGAATCATCAAATGGAAATATTACCCCAAATGTCTAAAAATTGCAGAGATTATCCTGATCTTGAAACCAGGAAAAGCCGATAACCAGGTTGCAAGCTACAGGCCTATCTCACTGCTGAGCGGCATCGCGAAAGTGGAGGACAGAATCCTCCTGAACAGATTTCAGAAACTTAGTAAAAGCTCAAACTTATTACGGAGGAATAGTTCGGTTTCCATGACGGACATTCAACGTCCTCGCAGGTAGCACGGATTTTCCTCGAAATACTGCTTCGGTCCTATTGGACAAAAAGCATTTGACACGGTTTGGATGGAGGGATTTGTCTGCAACGATGACATACGCCTGCCCAGTGTTCCGAAGCCTTTCCAGAACTCAGATAATGAGACTGGAAAGGATGCAGAACAAGGTTCTCCATATAGTCATGGACAATGACCGTTACATTCGGCTATATACGCATTGCGCGATCTGGCCAAGATCGAAACTATCCTACATCAATAAACGGAAAAATTATATTGATACTTTATTTTAACCTAACCAGAGAAATGACCAGCATTAGAGCTCATAATAATGAACACTACAAGTGACCAATGAAAGTACATCTTTTTGATACTTTGTTTTGATACTCACCCTGAAAAAGGACACAAACGTGTACGCCGAAGACTGGCTCATCATGAACACCCCGATGAACGTGGACAAACCCCCATACAACACGGCCGACCCAATGGATGTAACGGTTTTGATGGCCCTTTCCGGCCGCGATCCGTCCGTGACGGTCAGGAAGGTGTGCCCCACGTGCGTGGCGTAGTCCACGCAGAGCCCTATGGCAAGTTCTAGGCCGATGCAGGACACCAGATCGATGGTGAGGCCCCACCTCTGCATGAAGCCACACACGTCCACCATGGTGATGAGGACGCAGACGAAGATCCAGAGGCACGTCTGCCAGTCCGCTATTAGGACGATGGTGCACAGCATCACGCAGAGGAGCGCTAGTTGGAGGTTGCGCATCACCTCCACGTCGATTAGCTAGAAACAATAACATTTAATTTGATACAGTTCCGCATAATCCATGAAAAAAAAATAGTTAACAAGCATTTAGAACTCTGTAAAGCTGAAACCTCAAATATGGATAATGTAAAGCGATAGACTTAGTTCCAAACTTTTGAGCTGGTGTTGGCACATAGAAAAATTATGTATGAAACTTGAAAATCATTGTTCCTGACATGAGATCACTGCAAACACGTTATCATTATCAATCCATAATAATAATGTTTGATACAAATTTTGAGTCAGTTGCTATTAAATCTCTGTTATGTAAATCGAAAACAAAAGTGGTCCAAGTACAGGTCCCTGTGAAACATCACAAGTCGAGGTCCAGTTTGGGTTCCAGACAGAAAAAGATACAAGTGATGCAATTCTCTCTTTCCTTATACAATTTGTTCAGAAATAAATGCTGGTGAAGTGGCCGCCGCAATTTTCTGTTACCTCTCGAAGGCCTTCGATTGCGTTAATCACGAATATTACTTCATTTGCACTCTTTTTAGACGAGTTGTTGACTAACTTTTAAATTTTTTTAAACGTTTTCTCTGAATCCTTCTCGTATTAGGTTATCTCACGTAAGTATTTGACAAACTGTATCGAAAGCTTCATGGAAGTCGAAAATATAAATAGCATAGGACACTTTTGTCGAGAGGAACATATACAATTAAGGTACTTCTGAAGTACCTCTAGAAAATTAATAAGTTGTAATTTTCATTTACTTATGTGAATCCATTTATTTATTTATATTCTTAACAACAGTTTCTATATCTGTTATGCAAGTCTTACGAAATGAACATTTGAAAAAATCTGGCGAAAAACGCCACAAGCACATTTTTGCACCCCACTTACTTCATCTGTTATCCACGTGGAGAAGTACTGGGACCAAACAGTTGCGAATCTATCGCCAGTTGTGAAATTGGCTTTTTCGGCAATTTCCCTCACTCGGTGCATGGCGGGGATTTGATCTCTGGGGGTTTTAAAGCGTCGGAAATGAAAATCGAAACTAGTAAGCTGAAATGAAGAATATTAGTCAAAAAACTTCAAAACTGCTAACACTCGGGGATATTACCCTGATTGGTGGGGCGGAAACTCCACATTGCAGTTCTCCGTCAAAAATGAAGTTAGCTTGGAACTTCGCATGTCGCGGACTGTGCAAAAACTTCGATAGGAAAATGTGAAACCGTTCTTCGTCCAACGTTTCATTGTAAATATCTGCAAAAAAGAGAAATTTTAATTTGAAGAGATAATTCATTCCAAGGAAAATTAAAAGTGGTATGCATAAAGTTAGTTCGTCAGAGGTTGTAATTGTTCTATATCATTAAAACCTAAAAATGAAGACTGAGAAATCAAGGAAGACTAGGCATATAACTTTATAGACTCCACTTCAGCAAAGTATGTTGTAAATGCACCCCAAACTCAAAACTGCCTATTAAGACAATGCTGTACTCAACAGCACGCCTTGTTAATATCACTGTTGGCATTGACGATGACCAAGAATTGGATAACTTCTGTCAATAAAAACCCAAAAACTTCAAACACGAGATAACAATAACTGGATAACTAAATCTGTCATAGGAAAAATGAAAATTCGAGACATATCATACAAACAATTTTTAAAAAATCCATGAATATGAATTTATATGCAAAAGTTAAAAATCTGGTCAATACATTATGTTGACAAACACAGGTAAAATTATAAATAACATGTAATATACAATCTCTTAAAATTTAAAATATAGCCAAATAATAACAATGTATAGTCATGATAAAGATATATTACGGTTAAAATAAGAAATGTGTTAAATATAAAGTTCATTATTTTAAAATTACAAAAGAAAACATCAAAATGAATCGTCATAAAACTCTGCTAAACTATAATATGCCTTATCACTAAGTTTTTGTCAGGTTTCTGAAAATATTGTACCTTTTTTCATTAATTTCACAAAGTAATTTGTTATACATCTTCACCCCATTATGGATCAGAGAGTCTTTTATTAGATTTGTCATGGAAATGGGGAGCTTTAAACTATTTTCGTTTTGACGAGGATAATAGGGGACATCAATTACTTCGTTATCTGATTTATTTTTGTGGATTAATGAAACCGTTTCTAATATAAAAATTGAAACAAGGGTCAGGATCCCATATTCAATAAAGAGTGGTTTACATGAGTCCCTAAATTTTATTTTACCCAGGTATCTAATTGCTCGCTTCTGTAGTAACACTGACTGAAACAATTGGTTGGTACAAAGTCCCCAAAATGATATACCATATCGCAAATGGAATTCCACAAATGCGTAATAAACTGATTTTGCAGCAGCAAATCCCAACTAATTAGAAACCACCCTCAACATAACAACCAGATGCCAATTTATTATTCAAGTTTCTTATGTGCTAATCAAATTTCAAATTCGTGTCCAAGTAAATTCCCAAAAATTTTGCTGTGTCCTTCCATATCACAGTTTTGAAAGAAATGGCACTTGTTTTTTTGGTATTTAGTGAAAGTAAATTAGATTCACACCAGTCTTTGATTAAGACCATGTCATCACACATTATTTCGTGGAGTCATTCTTTATCTTTATGGTGCCATAATAATATGGTTGTATCATCTGCAAATAACGTTAAATTTCCCGAAATTGGTAGAATTGTAAGGTCATTTATATACAATAGAAAAAGTATAGGACCCAGTACAGAGCCCTTGGGCACTCCACACCTTATTTCAATTGCATCAGAGGTAGTGGATAATTGTACACACTGCTTTCTATCAGAGAGATAAGATCTGAACCAGTTCAGAGTGACACCCCCGAATCCATATCGATTGAGCTTCCGCAGCAAAATGTCATGATCTACACAATGAAACGAACTTTCCCAAACGAAAATATTATAACAATGTAGACAGAAAAAAATGGGTCAACGACTCTGTTATTACATCAAGCTCTTCTCTTAAAGAACTGGCGCGACTCAAAAATATATACCCATCGCTAACTGATGTGTACAAAAAGGCCAAAAAAGATCACATTTCTTTAACAAATAAAACTAAAAAAGAATACTATCAAAACAAAATTGCTAAATCCGACAATAAGTCGAAAGCGTCATGGAGTGTAGTTTCTGAACTGACCAATAGGAAGTGCGAACCAAAAAATATTGTTATTGAAAAAGATGGAATACCAATTGAAGATCCTCGAACCATTGCAACTGGTTCTTTTAGAAAAAAATTATTAATTTTTTTCTAAAAGAACCAGGTCAAATCGTACATAAAATAGACCACAGTAATACAACAACGAAAACATTCTTTAATAATAACATTAACTTACATACACTATTCCTTCAACCTTATACCGAACAAGAATTACATACCATATTATTCAACAGATTGAAAAACAAGAAGTCCTCTGGCCCAGACGAAGTACCATTATTTTTACTAAAGAGAATGCTTCCTACAATAATATATCCCATAACAATTCTAATCAACCTCTCATTCTCTGAAGATAATTTTCCTAAGATCATAAAAAAGGTAAAGTCGTTCCGATACACAAAAAAGACAATCCAAAGATGATGAAAAATTACAGGCCAGTAACTGTCCCATACTCATTTTCCAAGGTATTTGAATATGCATTTTTAGATAGACTCATAAATTTCATCGACAGAAACGATATCATAAGTAAAAACCAACATGGATTCCGAACAAATAAATCAACCAATACGGCGTTAGTATCATTGTTTAATTCAATCATTGATTCTATTGAGGCAGGCGAGTGCCCTTCTGTAATATTTTGTGATTTAAGCAGGGCATTCGACTGTGTCAATCATACTAAACTCTTGTCATCTCTGGAAAACTATGGTGTTAGAGGGGTCTCCTTGAATTGGATTTCTTCCTTTTTGAAAGATCGTGAACAATACGTCTCTTTGCAATACTGCCATAATAATGGAATAACTAAAATCAACTCCGAGTCAGTTTCTACCAATATAGGTGTCCCGCAAGGGTCTATATTGGGGCCAATTTTATTTTTACTATATGTTAATGGAATTGAAACGGCTCTCGAGGAAACTCACTTTACTGCGTATGCAGATGACTTTTCATTGATTGTGTCTGCTCCTGATCAAGTTACCATGGTGGAAAAATGTAGCAATTCAATTGCACTTGCATCCGATTATTTCAATAATAATGACCTATTCTTCAATGTCGATAAGACCCAAATTGTTCAATTTCACCATCGCCAGAATATAATTCCACGACTGAAGTTTGATTTTAATAATCATATTTTACAGAGCAGTCTCGACAATATAAAATTTCTGGGCATTCATTTCAATGAGTTTTTGGACTGGAAAGCGCACTGTAAACAATTAGTTTCGAAATTGAATTCTTTAACGTATCTGTTCGTGAATTTACGTTTTGTGTTGGAAACAAATCAGTTATTAAATTTGTATCATGCTCAGGTGGACTCAAGACTGAGGTATGGTGTATGTCTCTGGGGCGACTCTACAATGAACAAAAACGTATTCGTTGCACAGAAACGTATTGTACGATGCATAGCTAGGATATCCAAGGAGGTCTCATGCAGAGAATTTTTTGTCAAATATAAACTTTTACCACTGCCATGTGTCTTTATATTTGAAATGTGTGTATATGTATTCCAGAACAAACAATTTTTCTTACGGAATAGTAATATTCATAATGTCAATACAAGAAACAGAGATTTGTACCATATCCCTTACGCCAAATTCAAAATATCATCCGCCTCTCCAAACTATCTTGGACTGAAAATGTTTAATCATCTTCCTGATATGATTAAAAGAAGTATTACTATTTCTGTGTTCAAAAGTAGGTTAAGAAATTTTTTATATGAGAAATGCTTTTATAGTGTAAGAGAGTTCTTCTCGTGACTTTTCCCACCAAATTGACTATTCCTATAATTTTTGTAAATTATCTGATGGAAAATAAACGATTATTATTATTATTATTATTATTATTATTATTATTATTAATCGAATGCTTTCGAAAGATCACACAGCACCGCCGCGACAGCTTCTTTACCATTTATGCTTTTATAAATCATTGACATAAGTCTGTGGATGGCATCATTTGTGCTTTTTGAATTCTGAAAACCAAACTGCTCTGTATTCAGTATTCTATTAATGGTAAAAAATTCCATAATTCTTTTCTTCACTAGTTTTTCGATAATTAAAGATATCGGTCTGAAGTTGGAGGGATCTTCTCTGTCACCTCCTTTACGAAGAGGAATTATAACAGAGGTTTTCAGGAAGGTTTTAGGAAGGCTTTCAAATATCCTTATAGAGATATCATCTAAACCAGCCGCGTTTTTATTTTTTAAAGAAGAAATTACTTCTTTCAATTCAGATGCATAAGTAGCATAAAGTATTAGGTTTTCATTTTCCATTTAATATCCAGACCGATAATATCCTTAATTTCGTTTGTTTGAATGTTTTAGACGATGTAGTAACTTGATTACTTATATTTCGGACTTCCATCATCTTAATAATGGTTGAAAGATTTCTATCTCTTTCAAATTGTTCACGTTTCAATTGCTTGATTCCGCAATTGTCTTCTGGTGAATAATGACAAAATCAGATGCTACGCGACCTTTTATAGGTCTATAATTAAAGTGTAATTACGGTGTAATTACGCGCTGTCTTGTGGCGCGCGTGGTTTCGCGCTTTTTCTCCCTCCAAAACGGTACATGAGCGGTTTCCATACGTTTTTAATTTCCACTTTTTCTTCTATATAGGTGGTTTGAAGTCAATAGCGCCTTCAGTCAACCAAGCGTGGAAATTAAAAACGTATGGAAACCGCTCATGTACCGTTTTGGAGGGAGAAAAAGCGCGAAACCACGCGCGCCACAGGACCGCGCGTAATTACACCGTAATTACACTTTAATTATAGACCTATAAAAGGTCGCGTAGCATCTGATTTTGTCATTATTCACCAGAAGACGATTGCGGATTCAAGCAATTGAAACGTTGTGAAAAAATTTGAAAGAGAAATCTTTCAATCATTAAGATGATGGACGTCCGAAATATAAGTAATCATCCTCAATTTCCTCGCGCCGCCAAATGTCTACCAAATTCTGGGTAGATCAGAATAAAAAATACCTCTCACAAAATGTATGTTTAATTTTCAAGCACCCAAGTGTCTACGCAAGGTTACTTCGTTCTGGTAAGACAGACAAAAAAATTACTGATCCCAAAAAGTTACGTTATTATTGGTCAGTATATTATTGTTTAGGATATTATTGGACGGGGGATTTTTGGCAGAATATTTTTGAAGAGATATTTAGTCATATATCAAATTCACATGATGAATTCAAAAAAGTGGATCCATCCCCTCCCTTTCGAAAACGTTCATGGTAATATTTCTATACATACCATGGTTGAAATTGACCAGAACGAAATTCCTGAAGGGATCCACCCAAGACTGGACGTTGGCTGTAATATTGTGCATGTTGCGCAGCTGATCAGAAGCCTTCTTGATATTATTTATTTCTTGAGTGTAATTCAGCCGGCCGATATAGAGACCAGCGTCGAAGCCAGTATTGGGGTAATGAAACTTCCTCGATTCCAGGAAGGCTCCATAGTAAGTGTTGCTCGGAATGAACCATTCGGGGTCGAAGTGTTGCTCTAGTTTGAGAGCGCTTTCTGTAGCGATTCCAGTTAATATCACAGTTATGGCAATGACGATTACCTGGAATTAGATAACTATTATTATTATTCATTCACATATCAATTTTTATATAATGAAAGTAATTAAATAATATACTCAAAAGTAATAATAACAATGAAGTTTATTCAAAACTTAATAAATAAACATTACATCAATTTGTGTAGAAAGGTGAATGAACTGTTTAATTATACAAACGAAGTTGAAAACTTGTTGAAATTACAGGTAAGAATTACTTGTAGGTACATATTTTGTAAATTTTTAAAATTGAGCAGACTGATAATGAAAATAAAATACCTGAGTTAAATGAAGGGAAAGAAATATATTTCTACGAGACTCTTGAATCCAATTGTTCAGTTGTTTTGAATAATGACTTGATGGCTTCTATATGATTTGGAATCATATCAGAGTAAAATGGCAATAAATATTTCTGAGACCTTTTCTTTTAACTTTATTTTTCACTGTGACACTATTTTTACTTCTTGTATTATAAATATGATTACAGAAGTTTATATCCGTCTTTTGTAGATAAAAATCATAATGTTGTATGCAAATAATTGTCTTATATCCATTTTCTGTGATTCTTTTTACAGTTTTGAACTTGGATATAAATAACTTCTACTATATATAATTTTCAAAAACATTTATGAAGAACCTCAAGAGTTCTGAGATGGAATTTCATGTTTCATGATTCCTTCCCAAGCCAGAATTCCATAATTCAATTGAGACTGTAAAAGACTGTGAAAACTAAAGAATGTCAAGGGTTTTTGTGTCCATGAATGTTTTGAGATACTTGAATTTTGATGATAAACTTCGTAATTTCCTCAATAGGAATACTATTTGAATGTGTGTCCCATTTTTGATGTCTGTCAAGCATAGTACCTAAGTACTTGATACTCTCTGTTTCTTCTGTTCTATTATTATTATTAGTGGCACTAAATCTGGGAGGGTATACTTATAAAATGTGAATGGTCGATATTTCGTTTTTTCATAGTTTTTTGTGAGTAGGTTGTAATCAAACCAATTTTTAATCTTTTTAAAATCTAGTGTGCCCTTAGTCTGTAATTCAATCCAGTTTTTTCTCCATATAATATAACTGTATCACCTGCAAAACGATGAATTTCACCTATGGTAATAATATAAAAAAGGTAGTAAATAGCTGTCCCCTAAGGCATACCAAATTGTAAGATTTATTGTTCACTTTTAGCTTCATCAATTTCAACATATTGAGTTCTATTTTCTAAGTAATCTTTGCCATGAAATCCAATTTTCACAAATTTAAGTAAAATATAACGTTTCTTAAAAGAATAATACAAAACAGTCAGACAGTTACGTAAAACTGGTATGAAGACTGTTTATAAAGATTTCAATAATTTGTGGTCTATAAATATCATCAGCTGAATGATTTGAAGTAGAAAAACCAAAAGCAGATTAGTTCATATAATAAAAGATACACACTAAGAACAGTCGTGAGTAATTCCGAAGAAGAGGAGACTTTGAATATATCACATACTGAAAATGGATATTACCAATTTTCCTTGTGAAAGTATGTACTTTTTCAATCGATTTTTAAATTGTATGATGTTTCTGGAATTCTTGATATCATTTGGCAATCTTTTAAAATCTGACAGAGCTGAATGTGTGAAACTTTTTTGTCAAAAAATTTTGCTAGCCGGATCAATATGGAGCAACTTATGTTGCCTAGTATGGTAACTATGAATTTCTGAGTTTCTATAGTTATTGTAAAGTTTGATTTAACTTTTTTATCACAATATTGAAAGACATTTTTGAAGTTTTTATTGTATAGAGTTCTTCTAACGACAATTTTTCTGTAATTATTTAGAGTTAACTTGTTGGTGTATCATACGGTAGACGATGCAAAACTTTTAGGGATTTTGTATATAAAGTGGAAATTTTTTTGAAATTATTTTTAAAACATGTTCCCCCACTTATTATATGAGAATGTAGAATCATGTGTGCAGTTTTGGGATCGAGTTTAGTACATCCTCTCCCCACTCCAATGAGGATACATTTTTTTCATGAGCACTTCAATATGTTTGTCCCATTTTAAATTTTCATCAATCCTTATTCGTCGATATCTTATCTGTGAAGTTAGTTTTAAAATATTATTTTTATTTTCAAATTGAGATTGATTTTTTGTTTGTTTTCTCATTGAAAAATAATGTACTCAGATTGATTTGTATTTAATGATAGGAGATTAGAATAAAGCCACTTTTCACATTTCTTCAAATCTTCGTTGATCATAGTTTCTAAAATTGAAAGATCGGAGTTTTCATATAAAATCACCGTGTCGTCTGCATAAATGGTGTATTTACCTTCTAGACCCATTCTGGAAATATTTTGAATATAAAGTAAATATAAAATTGGACATAAAACAGAACCCAGAGGGACCCCTTTCACAACGCCTCTGATTCCCACTGACTCCAAATGTTTCCGAAGTGTTATCAACGGTATCAAAAGTTTTTTGAGGTCCATGAATATAGTAACCACATAATTTCCTTCGCCAAGTCATTCTCGAATTTTATCAATTACTTGTAATGCTGCTGATTGACTACCACTGTTTTCATCAAAACCGTATTAGGCATTGTCGAAATTAACCATGTTTTTTCAATAGTTTTTCAATAATTTTTGAAAAAATGCTCAGTAATGTTATATACAGGGTGTCAATTTGAAAACTTCCCACCCTTAATATCTTCCTTCCAGTAAACAATATGAGTAATCGAAAAAACAGGTCAATTTTATTGTCAAGGGGGACACTTTCAAGGACTATTTGTAGCCCTCGTGGTTCAACCCCCTAGGAGGGGTAGATGTTACCCTTAGAATTTTAAATGGGAAGGGGGGTCAAGTGGCACATCATTTCGATGGGCGTTCAATTCTTGTTCCAATGGTACCCTGAC
Source organism: Chrysolina oricalcia (assembly GCA_944452925.2). Lineage (NCBI taxonomy): Eukaryota > Metazoa > Arthropoda > Insecta > Coleoptera > Chrysomelidae > Chrysolina > Chrysolina oricalcia. Next base: position 56,956,468 of record OX101821.2, on the reverse strand, counting down.
TTATTATTTTTTGATGAGCATTTTCCGAAAAATTGCGTTCTAAACTAACAGAAGTAATTATTAGAACGCCTATACTGAGATGCATGGTTTGGCCAGAACTGGTTAGAATATTAGGTGGTACCGTTCCAACCCTTTATTAGGGGTAACATTAGCCATTAGCTCCAAACACTTTACATAAAAAAGTAGTCTAATAGTAAAACGTAGATGGTAGTAAAGTTGTGTTTATTAAATGCTGAATTTTTAAGTGTCATCGCAGAAATTGTACAGATAGCCTTCCTTTTTTGCTACTTCTGCTGTAAAAAGTTTCTGTTTTCCGGCAAAAAATTGGTTAGCAAATTTGAACTATGTGGTAGTATTGTGAATACCGTTGTACCTGTTGAGCTGTTTAGGAATTTCTTTAATACGTGTATAAAAGTGTAAAAATGGTTTACATTCTTCAAGACAGAATTGAAATGATTGTAATTTATGGCGAAGTTGGAAAGTGCGCACGAAGGGCGGCATGTCTTTTTAACCAAAGACATCCAAATTGTAATGTAAGTCACCGGTATGTGCTTGATTTGGTGAATAAGTTTTACGAAACTGGTTCAGTGACAAATAAAAAAAGAAATAACCCCAGAGTACTAAATGAAGCAGCTCAAATTGAAGTTTTGGGAACATTTGCTGCAGAGCCCACGAGCTCCTTACGATCAGTATCAGAACAGACGGGAATGTCACGCGAGACTATAAGAAAAGCATTGAAAATGCATAAATTTCATCCATATAAAATGCAGATTCTTCAAGAGCTCCACGAGGATGATTATGATAGAAGAATAGAGTTTTGTGAAATCATGTCTCATCGAGTCAATACCATCCCTAATCTTCTGTTAAACATCTGTTTCAGCGATGAGTGTTCATTTTTTTCTGAATGGCAATGTTAATAGACAAAATTGTCGCTATTGGAGTGACGAAAACCCACATATTTTTCGGGAAGGGCATACACAACACCCACAAAAAGTTAATGTTTGGGCTGGTATTCTTGGAAATGCCATTCTTGGTCCATTATTTCTGGAAGAAAACTTGACTGGCAATCTGTACCTTGATATGCTTGAAGAGACTATCGATCCTCTTATAACTCACGAGCTAGAAACTCAAATTGATGCAGAAGTTAATGAACTTTTGCAGGAGGATCTGTTACATTTCCAGCAGGACGGTGCTCCACCTCATTATTTTCTTCCCGTCCGACAGTGGTTAAACGAGAGATTTCCGGGTAGATGGATTGGCAGAAGGGGAGCAGTTGAATGGCCTCCGAGATCACCGGATTTAACACCCTTAGATTTCTTTCTTTGGGGGCATCTTAAATCCGTTGTTTATAAAACACAACCTTCTGATATTGACGAACTTAAAAGACGAATTACAGCAGCATGCCGGTCAATTCCTAGTGAAGTTTTCCGTAATGTTAGAGGGGAGTTCGAAAACAGACTGTATTACTGTTTAGAGCAAAATGGACAACATTTCGAACAGCTAATAAGATAAGCGTAAGTAGATTTTATGTTGGAAATGTCTTTCTCGCAAATTAAATTTTATTGTGTAGAAGGAAAATAACCACCAAATAAAAAATCCCATGCGTAATAAATTTATTCCTGTCATTCAAGGGTTGGAGCGGTGCCACCTACTCTTCTAACCATTTTTATTAAAGGGAGTCAATACAATAATGCATCTTAGTATAGGCGTTCTAATAATTACTTCTGTTAGTTTAGAACGCAATTTTTCGGAAAATGCTCATCACAAAATAATAAGTCAGGGTACCATTGGAACAAGAATTGAACGCCCATCAAAATGATGTGCCACTTGACCCCCCTTCCCATTTAAAATTCTAAGGGTAACATCTACCCCTCCTAGGGGGTTGAACCACGAGGGCTACAAATAGTCCGTGAAAGTGTCCCCCTTGACAATAAAATTGACCTGTTTTTTCGATTACTCATATTGTTTACTGGAAGGAAGATATTAAGGGTGGGAAGTTTTCAAATTGACACCCTGTATAATTACCGGGATTTTGAGGATCACCACCTTTGTATATAGCTCTAACTGTAGCTCGTTTCAATTCATCTGGAAAAATTCCTCTCGAGAAATACGCATTGATAATTTTTGATAACGGTAGAGCTAAACTATTTTTCAATTCCAAAGTGTCTTTGGTTACCAAACCATCTGGATCAGGACAAGTTTTTTTCATAGTAGTTATTCTATCTAAAATTTCGATTTCATCAGTGGGAAAGAGAAGCATTGAAGTATTATTATTTATTAGAGGAGATTCTTCTCTTGGAATATTGTTGTAGTATGTAACTATTTCTTTACATATATGTTCACCAATAGTTGAAAACTGATTAATCAGCCATTTCCAATTCATCCGTAATAATTTCACCATTTGAATTATTACTTCAATATCACTATTTTCGTTCGATCTTGAAGTAATTCCAAGGCAATAGTTTATTCTATTTCCAATTTTATTGTTGATAATTACCATTACAAAGATGAAAATGTACAATTTAAATTTTTCCTGGAAACTTTACTCCTGCTCACTCATTATATTTAATGGTAAATTGAACAACTGAATACAGTTTGCTGTGAGGGGTCATAATTAAATTCAGTATAGAACACACAATAGAAAAACATTGGTAACAGTCAATTCGATATTATCTGTAAATTAATCATGTACCTTTCCAGGCGTCGTCAATATCACTTTGGAATAAACCATCTTAAAAATACTATTGGTATAACTTCTTTGGCTGCAAGCGTTCGGTACGTAAGAATCTTTGTGCTTGATCCAAGGTAAAATGCCGTTTCTTTTCATTTCAACTCGCTTCTGGTCCAATACGAAACAGGCAACGAAGAAAGTTATGGCAAAAATGAACGTCATAAGTACACATGCTGCCGCATAAATACAAAAAGATTCGAGGCACGGGAGAATCTGAAACATTTAAAACATATTCTGCAATCAATTAGTTACTGTATGCGTATATAGAAGTAATACCAAATATTTCATTACTATATGAAAGGATGCTGGGTTATTTTTTAGGCCAAATGGCATACGTAATTTTTTAGAGTATTCAATTGTTCCAGCCCTTCCACTCGAAATAATTCCGAAAGACTATACTAACCGTCGAGGCTCCTATAAGAAATGCTATAACATCAGTGAATGAGGTAATAGTAATCGAGACACCCCCGTGTTTTAACATCAACCCCACTCTTTCGTGAATAGGCAATTTTTTGTCTTCGTCTTTCAATTCCTCCCAACAGGCTAGTATCACAAACATATCATCTACACCTAAAATGAAGCTGAATAAGTGAAGAGAAAGCAAAATCCCATTTTGGGACAAGAAAAGTAGGAAACATGAACATATTGAAGAGACATCGGATGATTATTTGGGGTATTTGCGGTCCTATGTAATTTTTGAATGACATGTCACCGTAAATTGCTTTTAAATATCACCCACAAAAGTTTAAATATCTTCAAGATTAGTTATATTTAACTATTTGTCCATAAACATGTTTTTGTGAAGAATCAAGTTATTATTATTGATAATGATTAACAAAGAAGCTGTTTCAGAAGAAAATGGCAATTATTATTGGTAAATCGACGGATTGTACAGGTCGCGTGTATCTTTTAGCTATTCTGATCAAGAAAAATAACCAAAATCGCGTAGTCTTTCATCTCTTGCAGGTCTGGGTCTAACAACATTTTTTTACAATAATAACTCAAGAATATAACACAAAACTAGATTTTATGCTCTTTCTTATCTGGTTGGTGCACTGTGTTCTTTGAATCGAGTTTTAACAGCCTGCCAAGTCTGTCCAAAAACGAAACAACTATTCTGTCTCCCAAAATTAGTTTCTGCAGTGACTATGATGATGATAATAATTACCTAATCCCATCAAAAGGAAGGGCAAAGAAGTATGCACTGGTCCGTAGAATATGCCAATGAGAGAGCACAGGCCCGCCCCCACCACAAACGACATGCCGATAGTGAGCAATCCGACGAAACCTAAAACAATCTTTACTAGGTGTTATGTCAGTACCATTAAACTGTCAATCTTACCCTCGCTTCCAGCCAGTTGAACTTGGAGATGACAAGCTGGACGTATATTACCATCACTGAAACACCTATGAAGAGCAGGTACATGTCTTGGAACAAGGATGCGTTGCTGATGTCACCAAAGCTAGAAAAAAACAGGGAATTAAAGCTTTTCTCATACTAATTCGGTTATAATAATATGCTGATTTGCCACGTAGGTCTGATGCCTCCATATTGTCTTGAGTGGATGTAGAGAGTTAGCATGTCTGGCTTTCCCAAACGGAGAGAGTGATTACCGCCCTCCGGTTAAGAAGCATGAGCGACACATAAATATGTGACAGGTCATCTTTTATTATAAATACATTTATCTTATCCGTAAAAGGGTCACTGATAATGTTAATGCCCTGTAATTATTTTGTTTCGTAGTATTTAAGATAGGTTGGAGAAAATTATTTCAATGAAAAGTAAAACTCACTCCCATATAAAAAGTATATCGAGGTGGTTCCCTCACATTGAAGACAACCAGGCAGTCATTCACGTTACTTTGCGTTTGGTATTTATTTGGAATTTTCAAATGGGAATACAAACGGGACTAAGAGACCGTCAGATAGTGACAGATTTAGGTGTCCCATTTTCGCATACAATCCTCGAATATGGTTGAAAAGTATATCGATGTTGAGTAAAACGGAGGGAAATTCAAGAGTGGCTCCTGTTTTGGTCAACTCAAGTCAAGTCTGTGTCAAAGTTCGTCAGAATATCATCAATACAGCTAGATTTTCTAGTCGTAATTCTCGTGTGATAATTAAAAGTTACGAGCAAAAAGGATACAATAAATATAACACTTCATTCAACATGAAATCATTGTCGAGTTCAAAATTAATGTTGAAATCACCTACGAATATTATACTTCCGTCAAATTTCAACAAGTGTTTTAACATGCATTCCAAATTGTCAACAAATATTTTGAAATACCGGGTGACACAGCAGACATGTAGCAGCCTGTAGTTTTTTTTATTTGAAGAGATGAAGATTTGAAATTTGCAGAAGTTACGTAATCAATGATAGCATTTGAATCTAACGACAACTTTTTTCAACTACCTGTTTGATCGGCAGTAACTCCATTTTCTTTTTTTTGAATGACACCCTGTACATTTATTTAGCCTATCTTATTTGTCTTGAAATTCTCTATTCAACCGTGTATCACAAAGTGGCATTCGTTTCTCAATTCGCAGATGAATTGCATATTATTAAAAAACATCAAGTTGGCTGTTATCCGAATTCGATAATCTTTCGATGCTCGGTAGGCTTGGAAATCCAAAGAGTATCAGTTAAACGATATAATTTCAGTTTTGTCCATACCTGATCACTTCCTACAGATTGTCAATAATTTCTTTAATAAAAATAAAAAACATCTGAAAATAACTGACGATATTGCGAAAACTGAGATAGGAACATGTTTTTTTCAATTTGGCTACTTGTGAAGGAACTATCTATCTTTCTCTTTGGCCATGTAGCCATATCATGATCTTTCCATTTGGAAACATAAAATTAAAATTGTTCCCCTGATCCACCAATTCACAAGTCTATTAGTCTAGATATTTGCAATAATATTTCGCCTAGTAGGCGGTGTACACAGAATGTTTTTTGTTTGACAGGTAAACATCATTTGATTGTACTGATTATCTCCGTCAGTTTTATGCTGATTAAAATTGCATCGTTTAATTAGATACTGAAAATGTATTCAAAGAACGAAAAGGTCGATATGTTGTTGAAATTCGGAGAGTGCAAGAGAAATTGTAGACAGGCTGAACAATTGTATGTCGAAAGATTTCCGGAAAGACGCCATCCGCCTAATAATTATTTCGCTAGAGTAGAAAAGCAGTTCAGAAGAGAACGAGAAAATCAAAACAATCTCCAATACATTGTATACGAGGAAATGGAAGTAAACGTTATTTTGGCCATAGTACATACATATCCGACGATATCACTGAGACAAATTGAGGACGAAATCGGCGTGAATCGAGAGATCGCTAGAAGAGTTTTGAAAAGAACTGCTCTGAACTGCTCTTCTACTCTAGCGAAATAATTATCAGGTGGATGGCGTCTTTCCGGAAATCTTTCGACATACAATTGTTCAGCCTGTCTACAATTTTTCTTGCACTCTACGAATATCAACAACATATCGACCTTTTCGTTCTTTAAATACATATTTAGTATCTAATTAAACGATGCAATTTCAATCAGCATAAACTGACGGAGATAATCATTGCAATCAAATGATGTTTACCTGTCAAACACAAAACATTTTGTGTACACCGCCTACTAGGCAAAATATTATTGCAAATATCTAGACTAATAGATTTGTGAATTGGTGGATCAGGGGAACAATTTTAATTTTATGTTTCCAAATGGAAAGATCATGATATGGCTATATGGCCAAAGAGAAAGATAGATAGTTTCTTCACAAGTAGCCAAATTGAAAAAAACATGTTCCTATCTCAGTTTTCGCAATATCGTCAGTTATTTTCAGATGTTTTTTCTTTTTATTAAAGAAATTATTGACAATCTGTAGGAAGTGATCAGGTATGGAAAAAACTGAAATTATATCGTTTAACTGATACTCTTTGGATTTCCAAGCCTACCAAGCATCGAAAGATTATCGAATTCGGGTAACAGCCAACTTGATGTTTTTCAATAAAATGCAATTCATCTGCGAATTGAGAAACGAATGCCACTTTGTGATACACGGTTGAATAGAGAATTTCAAGACAAATAAGATAGGCTAGATAAATGTACAGGGTGTCATTCGAAAAAACAGAAGTTGGAGTTATTGCCGATCAAACAGGTAGTTGAAAAAAGTTGTGGTTAGATTAAAATGAAGCGCTATCATTGATTACGTAACTTCTGCAAATTTCAAATTTGTATCTATTCAAATAAAAAAACTACAGGCTGCTACATGTCTGCTGTGTCACCCGGTATAATGTAAAAACCATCGTTTTCAATTCAGAAAACTCAATGCCTCAAAATTCATAATAAATTTCAAGGTTGAAGGCACTTGAATCAAGGGATCTGAATGATATTATTCTTGTATGATTTTTCCGACAATAGAAAAGCTCATATTCAGAGATAATAATATCTAGAGATGTATCAAACTAAACGATAGAAACTAACCGAAAACTAACCTTCGTCCTGCAAAATAGTAAGTTTGATTCAAATTTTTGGTGATATTTTCCATGACATCCAGGTAAGCGCTTTCCCAGTCAAGGCCCTCTTCATTTGCCTGCAATTGAATAATATATTGAATGGTAGATTTTGATGAAATATTTCTTTCCCATTATCTTAAATCGTATGGTTAATGAACAAAGATATTTTTGAAATTACACTACCCGATAAAGTTTTTTTTTATTTTTTTATCTGAAGAGTTAGAATTAACTTGATAGAAACTGATTGAGCAGTCCTCCGATCTGTGTAACCCTTCTCTTTTGAAAAAAAAATACAACTTATCCGAAAAAGTTTAACCACGTATGCACTGCTAAATAAAAAGTCGGAAATTTATTACATTTTTTTTTCAAGAAATCGAATTATTATTCAGAAGTGCATATTATATTTCGGATGTATATTGAAACACCCTGTATTCCTTTGGACATATTGTCAATAGCTGTAATTAGCCGTGTCATGAAAATGTAACCTTTGATTCCTCTGATAGAATAACGAGCCAGGCTCGAATACAGATTTAATTGTCATCTATATTTATAGAACGTTTAGATGTATTTTCAATGAAAACAATTACAATGGTTTATTTGAAAGCTTTTCACTTAGCAGTAGCTAAAATCGTGTTTGAGGGTCAAAAGAATACCAACTTGTGCCGAAAATAACGCCGTTACCTCAATGCAACAGGGTTAAATAGAAGTTACAAAACTTTTAGAATGTACAGCCGCTGAACTCAATGAAGAACACAAGTTTCCAAAAAAATTCTGTAGTTACAATTTCCATTGTTTCAACAATCACGGTAAATATATGACATTGATCTTGGGGTTCCTCAAGGTTCTATATTGGGCCCACTCATCTTTCTCCTGTTCATCAACGATATGCCAAATCATATAAGCACAGACAACATAGTTCTGTATGCAGATGACACAATCATCGCAGCAAATGCCGATAACCCAAAGCAGCTTCAAGAAAAATTGAACAATTTGAGTCTAGAATTTACAAATTGGTGTTGTAAAAATTCTTTAGTGGTGAATGTGGAGAAAAGTGTTCTGCTGCAGTTTTATTCCAGTAGAAATAGAAAAACTGATGATTTTCATGTTAGAGTGGGTGACGAAATAATTGAATCATCAGATAACACCAAATTTCTTGGTATTTATATCGATGGTAACATGACCTGGGAGTCAGGTATAAACCATGTACATAAGAAAGTTAACAGTGGGTCCTATGCAAACAATTGAGATCCTATTTCAATAAAGCCCAGCTTTTAAACGTTTATTTTGCTGTTGTATATTCCCATATTTCTTATAATATTGCAGTTTGGGGATTCCCCACAAAACTCTGCAAAATATTTCAATAAAGCCCAGCTTTTAAACATTTATTTTGCTGTTGTATATTCCCATATTTCTTATAATATTGCAGTTTGGGGATTCTCCACAAAACTCTGCAAAATATATGCAAAATATATACCTAGTATTTATATTTACAAATGCATTTTGTTGTTCAAAAAACAAATACCTACAGAATTACAATCGAAATTCTGACTTTCATGCATATCCTACTAGGCACGGTGAATTGATACGGATGCAGAAACATTCAACATGTTTGTTTGAAAATTCTCCATCTTATCAGGGAGCAAAATTTCATAATCACTTACCTGATGATATATCATTTTTTTATGATCGTAAAGGATTTAATAAATTTGACTATTTTTTTATTATTATTATTAAATACCGAAACGTCAGTTTGACTCCCGAACAACGCCAAATACGCAAAATTAACCGTTTTGGCCAATCGGATAAAGTATAACTTCGTCTATTCATTGTTGAAATGGTCTCAGAATTATTATGAATAAAAAATATCTGCATGAGACAGTTCATGAAATATTGAGAAATGATGGTCATTGTTGGATACAGATATTAAAATAAATCTAATTAATTAGTTCAATTTCCACTCCGTCAATTTCTTCAAATTCTTCCAAATTCAGGTCTGTTTACGTACAAATACTATAATTTTTAAGTAATACCAGAAAAAAAAACTTTGCAATTGCGTCAGGAGACCTTCCTGGGCTTTCAAACGGCATGTATTGAATGTTTCTATTAAAATATTGACAAATGTTTTTCTCCAAGAATATTTTTTGAACACACTATATATACTTAACAATCTTACCCAAAGGGCAGTTCCTGCATCGTTTCCGGCTGTCGACATATCTATTGACGAAAAATTAACATTCAAATACCAAATGTTTTGAATTGCTTTCGCACTAATAATATGCCCAGATTCGTTCCTAACAACTCCTCCCAACAAATCTTTGTAATCCTTGAGTCTGCCATAAATAGTACTGGAATTTCAAAAAACAAATTTATAATCTTAAATAATCAACCCGAAAGTAGACATAAAAGCTTTAAGTGTATGTTGAACCCACCCCTATTTCTTTATCACGAAAGAAAATTGAACTTATGCATGGAGGAAGTTCGTGATAGTACTAGGTAAGTTCGTGAAATGGTTAGGTAAATTTTCAGCGGTGTTTTGTCTTTGAAAGTGTTGGGTAAGTTTGTACATAACAGAAATTGGTATCTTTGTGATCTTTGTAATCCTTGAGTCTGCCATAAATAGTACTGGGATTTCAAAAAACAAATTCTTAATCTTAAATAATCAATCGGAAAGTGGACATAAAAGCTTTAAGTATATGTTGAATCCACCCCTATTTCTTTATCACGAAAGAAAATTGAACTTATGCATGGAGGAAGTTCGTGATAGTACTAGGTAAGTTCGTGAAATGGTTAGGTAAATTTTCAGCGGTGTTTTATCTTTGATAGTGTTGGGTAAGTTTGTACATAACAGAAATTGGTATCTTTGTGATCTTTGTAATCCTTGAGTCTGCCATAAATAGTACTGTGATTTCAAAAAACAAATTCTTAATCTTAAATAATCAATCGGAAAGTAGACATAAAAGCTTTAAGTATATGTTACACCCACCCCTATTTCATTATCGCGAAAGAAAATTCATCTTATGAAGTGAAGAAGTTCGTGATAGTGCTAGGTAAGTTCGTGAAAAAGTCAGGCATATTTTCAGTGGTGTTTGGTCTTTAATGGTGTTGGGTAAGTTTGTAACAGAGATTGGTATCTTTGTGATCTTTGTAATTCTTGAGTCTGCCATAAATAGTATTGGAGTTTCAAGAAACTAATTTATAATCTTAAATAATCAACCTGAAAGTAGACCTAACAGCTTTTAGTGTATGTTCCACCCACCCCTGCTTCATGATCACAAAAGAAAATTCAACTTATGAAGGAAGTAAGTTCGTGACAGTGCTAAGTAAGTTCGTGAGAAGGTTAGGTGATTTCTCAGTTGTGTTTGGTTTTTAATGGTGTTGGGTAGATTTGTAACAGAGATTGGTATCTTTGTAATCCTTGAGTCTGCCATAATTTATAATCTTAAATAATCAACCTGAAAATAGACATAAAAGCTTTTAGTGTATGTTAAACCCTCCCCTATTTCAATATCACGGCCGAAAATTCAACTCATATTAAGGGAGGAAGTTCGTGATAGTGCCAGGTAAGTTCGTGATGGTGTTAGGTAAGTTAGTGATGGTACTAGGTGAGTTCGTGAAAATATTAGATTATCTCTCGGTGGCGTTTGGTCTTTAATATTGTTGGGTAAGTTCGTGACAGAGATTGGTTATTGCCATCTCTCTTAATTTTTGGTAAACAATCTGAAAGTGCAACCAAGCTTTTGTTCCGAATACATTACACTCGAATAATAATTCAATTGGATGAGGAGATCTAACGACTACTTACTCGTTATCATAATTATTTATGGCCCAGATAATATCTTCTTTGGTAATATTGGCTATCTTCTTCTCCTTAAAGCCCCACAAATCCAGAATGCTTTTCGTGTAACATTCCGTCTTCATAGCTTCCACAAAGCTACAGAATAACGCTGGGTCCATTGTGGTGCTCTGGTCTTTGTCCGTTTCGTTACTTTCGATCATCTTCATGAGGATCTTGTCAACTTTCGGTATCCTAGTGGTAGATAGGGAAATGATGAAAATCAACTTATACCAGATGGTAGTTTGATAGTTATAGTATCAGTTCTTAATCAACGTGAATCAATGATTTTCCAAAAAAAGTATCGTCACTAAGAAATGATAATTTTCACAACCAGTGAGCTGGGTAAATATAGGTACATTAAAAGTAATTACAATTACAAAGTACTTTTTCAAAAAAAGGAACTAATTACAGTTACAAAGTACATATTATAAAATAGGAAATACTAATTACTTTTATACAGGGTGTTTCTTAAGTACGTGTAGAAACTTCAGGAGCATGTTGCTGATGTCGAAATAAGAAAAAAGTTCCCATAAAAACATGTCCGCAAGTTATTCGTTTCTAAGATACAGAGTGTCAAAGTTTAATTCTTATATTTGTTTTTTGTGAATAAATTCCAAAATAATTGTGATATTCGAGTAAAGTTTGGTACCTGGGATGATTTTTCAATGACAAAATCAAATTTTATGTTAATTGTGAAAAAACTAATTTCTAATTGAATTTATTTTAAATTTGAAAATCTTGTCATTCAAAATCACTTGCATCGATTAATTCAAATCTCAATAACTCGAAAACAGTTGCTCGAAAGAATATATTTTTTTCACAAACTAAATAATAAATATTCCTAAATACCAAACTTTACCCAAATATCAAAATTATTTTGAAATTATTCACATAAAATAAAAATAAGAATTAAACTTTGACACTCTGTATCTCAGAAACGAATAACTTGCGGACATATGTCTATAGGAACTTTTCTTCTTATTTTGATGTCAGCAACACGCTCCTGAATTTTCTACACGTACCTAAGAAACACCCTGTATAATTACTTTTCGGATAAAACAATGAATTATGATAAAATTAAGGAACCGTAACATTTTCAATTTTTCAGTGATCAAAACTGTTCAACTAAATGGATTGTATCTCAGTACAAATATATCAAAAAATTCATTTCAATAGGTATTTATTAAAAATCAAGTACTTAACAAAGTTTTAAATGTAAAAGCACATCAATTAAAAGCAATAAGTAGAGTAATTTCTAAAAATTGGAATGGTCAACTTAATAATAATAAAACATTTACTTAATAGTTTATTGACTCGAAACAAAAAAATTACATCAACACAGAAGTTTGGGTACTTTTAAATTGTAATCATACGGCATGAATCGAGCGTCATAGGTCCTGGGCCGTTTGGTCAAAGAAACAAAATAGTTAAGTGTTTTACACCAAACCATTTTTTACATCCGGTGATCAACTCTAGTCAAAAAGTGTTTCATACATCATTGTTGTAAAATCAAGAGTTTTTAAACAAGGATATGATATAGAAATAAAAAACCAACTATTTTCAAAATATCCCAAGTCGAAAATTATAGATTTTTGGACAAGGTATCAGACCCTTTTTAACGAGAGTGCACAGTATTATTTTTAAAAAAATGTTTGATATAAAATTACTCATACTTTTTACTTTTCATGCAGATCAATAACACCGATTTGCGAAGTCATCTGGTTATAATTTTTTTTCTTTGGTGTTTTGGCATCGACTGCTATGTCATTAGCCATTCTGGTTATAATTAAAAGTACTTTTATATTGTTACTTTTAATTATAACCAGTTTTTAAAAATTACTGTCTGAGAGCGGATTCCTCATGGGAGTGTTGACGATTGTGGCCAAGAAGAGAGAAGTTCATGCGGGACATTTCATGTTTTTAGGACACGTGAGCACGTGTATCTCTAAAAACACGCTTTTGAAAGTTATTGTAATTATAAAGGTAACTGTAATTGGAGAAAGTAATTGTAACTGAAAAAGTAATTGTTCTTATATGAAGTAATTGTAAATACATTATTTGAATACCATGATTACAAATTACAACTCCTCCACAGATTTTGCTGCAATTACAATTCCAAATTACTTCAAGAAAATACTACTACTAATAACCAAATACTCACTTGAAACATACGTCGTTCAGAGTAAAATTTCTCGAGCTTCTTGCCTTCCTCACTTGTTTGTCAATTTCTAGCAACTGAAATAAAAAATTAGGATTTCAAATTATTCAATACAGTGTCCTTTATAGTTTGTTTTGAAATTCGACTTGAGCCTCAAGTGTGCTTCGAAAAATATAAGAAATGACCTGTTGTTTTGGGAAAATGCGATGAGAAGGATTCGCTCTCGTCATGATAAAAACAGACTATACAGTGAGTCTGCTTAAGTTGGCTACATATAGGAAACTTTTTTTATTATCGATTTTACGAAAAAAAGTTATTCCTCATAAAAAGTTTGCATGGTCTAAAACCTATGATGCAACCATCAGATATTGAATTTTATCAATCTTATACGAGGTATGTCAAAAGATATGAATTGTACCCAAGAGTAAAGTAACTTTATGTTTCACAATATCGAAAATTGTTATCATGAAAAGTTGTTCGGAATCAAAAACTGTGTTTCAATATGCAATTACATCCTTCCAATTGGAAAAATAATTTTTTAAACATTTTTTCAAAAATTATCAATATTACGTTTATCATTTTTATTTATTACAAACATGTTAACCTTTCCGTTCTGTTTAGAAATTAATAAGCAAATTTTCATGAAACAAAATTTATTAAAAATCTAATGAACATTGAACATTTCATAACTTTTTAATTAGTTAATAGAAAAATTTGTAAAAAAAATATTTTTCCAATTAGAAGGATGTTATTGCATATTGAAACAAAGTTTTCAATTCCAACTAACTTTTTATAATGAAAATTTTCGATATTGTGAAATATAAAGTTACTTCACTCTTGAGAAAATTTAATTTTTTTGACATACCTCGTAAAAGATTGATGAAATTTTATATCTGATGATTGCATCTTGAATTTTTGACTATGCAGAACTTTTTATGAAGAATAACTTTTTTTCGTAAAATCGATAATAAAAAAGTTTCCCATATGTAGCCAACTTTTTTTTTACGAAACTCCCAGGTTATCGGAGAAAACCCCTCAAAAGCAGAAGCAGACTCACTGTATATAGTTTTATTAACTATCAATTCATAACTAATCTTGATTTATATTATAGGTAATATAATAATATATTTATGTTGATTATCCACTTTTTGTTATTGTTGTAAAGGTTGAGTTGAAAAACAGCTTTTGCTGACACTCCGCATTTTCACCAAATTCCACTTTTCTGGTTTTTTGATATATAAAGTCGATTTATTGTTATTATATAGGGTGTCCCAACGAAAACTTTCCACACGGATTTACTGGGAAATGACAAATTATTTTCAGAAACGCTGAAACACGTCGATTTTGATTTCTAGGGGGACACATGTCAGTGATGAATTTAGTCACGCAACTTCATCCCCCTGACAGGGGCGGCTACCCCATTACGAATCATCATAGGGAACTTGGGTCGAGTGATACATCATCTTAAAGCTCTCGTCATTCTCTATCCAAACGTTTATATTTTTTCAAAATCGAATGACTGGTAATTGAGATTAGTGAGGTAATAGGTTTAATTTAAATAATCAATATCGTACCTGTTCTTATCGAAATTCAATTTATTAATTGCTCTAAATGAGCCCGTCCTACCTCCATACAATGATAAAGTCTACTTTCGAAACTATTACGAACGTTTTCCAATACTTCTTGAGTTATTCTGCCGCACTCGTTTACAATTCGACCACGTAGATCCTCTAGTGACTCTGGCGGAGTGGCAAAAACTTTGCTTTCGAGATGCCCCCATAAAAAATAATCCAACGGGTTGAGGTCCGGTGATCTAGCTGGCCACTCAATTGGTCCTCGTCGCCCTATCCAATGATTGGTATATCGTTCATCCAGAAAGTTTCTAACCGCCACTGCATAGTGAGGTGGTGCTCCATCTTGTTGAAAATGGAGGTTGTCTTCCGAATAATCTCCATCGTTTTCGATAATATCCGTTATCATGGGATCGATGGCATTCTCAAGAACATGTAAATACATTTGTCCATTCAAATTATCATCTATAAAAAGTGGTCCAATAATATTTTTGCCAAAAATACCACACCAAACATTCAACTTCTGCGGAGTTTGTGTGTGGACCTCACGTATTAACCTGGGATTGGTATCGCTCCAGTAGCGGCAATTGTGACGATTTACGTTTCCATTAACAAAAAATGTACTCTCGTCTGAAAAACAAATATTGAAGAGCAAATTGGGATTTGTTCTCAGACGCTCAGACATTTCCTCACAAAACTGTTGACATCTGTCAAAATCGTCTTCGTTCAGTTCATGTACAAGTTTTAGTTTGTATGGATGGAATCGATGTGACTTGAGAATTCTCTGAATACTCGATCGCGCTACACCTGACGCGTCAGCCAAGCTTCGAATACTTTGAGTAGGATCCATAGCCACGTGTCCCAAAACCGCTACCTCAACAGCCTCGTTCCTTATCAGACGTTCAGGATGATGTTTCTGGTTTCCCACAGACCCAGTTCTTTCGAATTTCTCAATCAACGTTTGAACATAGGTATGAGATGCATTTTTCCCTGGATGCCTTGTATTGAAAATTCTAGCTGCAGCTCTTAGACAATCATCATTTTTGTAGTAAAGTTTCACTAACTCAATTCGTTCTTCTAATGCGTAAACCATTGTCAGGCAGAAACTTAACTCACATAATACGAATCAAATGATATTTCCATAAGAATCATGCGAACTGTGAATTCATGCTGAGAACATACACGCAGGAGAACAATAAAAAACAGGTATTTTTTGTCTATGAAAAAGTCAACAGAACAAATACTAAGAAATATGGTTTCCGGGCTTCAGTGCCGTGGTCGGTTCACCTCTGTGGAGGAGGTTCCTTTGGACGTTTCGCTCACAATTGGGGTGGGCATCTTCCGCTTGTAATGTTGTATTCGGAATAGCGACATAAAACTGATATTTGGTTGAAAGATCTTCGCAATTAATAGTCCCAGCCTGGCTACTTACTTTGTTTTGACTAATTTGTTTTCGTTTTTCGTGGGGTGACTGGGTTACCTGACCGGATGGGATGTTGCCATTGTGTATCTGTCCACTCATTGAGTCTTAAAATAGTTCATAAATTGAATTTGAATAGGAACAGGTAAGATATTGACTATTTACATTGAACCTGTCAACAACACTAATTTCGATTACCATTCATTCGATTTTGAAAAAATTATAGACGTTTGGATAGAGAATAAAGAGAGCTTTAAGATGATGTATCACTCGACCCACGTTCCCTATGATGATTCGCAAGGGGGTAGCCGCCCCCGTCAGGGGGATGAAGTTACTCGACTAAATCCATTACTAACATGTGTCCCCCTAGAAATTAAAATCGACCTGTTTTCGCGTTTCCGAAAATAATTTGTCATTTCCCAGGAAATCCGGGTGGAAAGTTTTCGTTGGGACACCCTGTATATCCTCTAATGGATTTCCAGGTATTTTCAAAGGAGTTTGTTGCTGGAAAAATTAAATCTATCTAGCCAATGCAATGTTTCTCGTCAACCGTCAGATACCTACAGGTAATTTTTTAGGAATAAAATGTGTGAAAAAGCGAAAACATTCGTGTATGCTCCCAACTTCCTGTATATTAGTAGGTACGTGCAGAATCAACATTTAACTTTTGTATCTTGTTTTTCAGCTGCATGAGTAAACTTACCGATGAGTAATGTTTAACAGCGCACAACTAGAAGTCGTAGTAACATTTTTACTGACGTTTATATTATAAACAAACAACTCTCCGAAGCACGAAACATGCAAGGTGCCATTTTAAAGATAACATTCCGAATGTAGAACAGAAAAATTCTGAGGATTGACGAAGAGATCGATGAAAAGAAATTTTTGTGTTGTGTATCAAAAAATTCAAATGAAGCAGACCTGGTTTTGAGCTATAAGAACTACAAGAAATCTAGTAATAAAAACATAGCCAATATAAAAATCGAGGAATATACAAAAAAAATTATAGAATATAATAACAAAATAAAACAATGAGGACAGTTATGAATGACAGACTGGGCAGAAAAAATGCAAGAAAAGATATTAACTCGAAGATTAATGATGGGATAATACCAGACAAAAAGGTCGTTAGTGATTCATTTGTTAGTCATTTCGTATCCACAGTATCAAAAAATTTACGAAGCCATTTTGGCGGACATAAATCAACATCATGCTCAATTCCTGATAATGTCAGTCATAGTAAATATCTTCATTAACCCTGTAAACGAAAAATTAATCATAGGAATTATAGATAGTTTGAAAAACAAGAATTCTACCGGATTTGATGACATCCCTATCAGACTTTTGAAATACTGTAAATCAGTTATATCCCAACCTATCGCGCCATTAATCAATTACTCTTTTGAATTAGGACAATTTCCTTTTTCTCTAAAATTGGGAAAAGTAATTCCACTTTATAAAAAAGGAGATCAATATAGTGTTGAAGAGTTATAGACCGATATTAGTAGTAGTTGTTGTTTATCGAACATTTCTGAGAAGTTTTTTGTATTGGTATTGGTAGGTATGGATGGTGACTGATGCGCTGCGACCTAGTTAGATCTATTGTGCCCCATCTTCTTCTGCGATCTCAAGGTGTTCTCGTTTACAGCAGCCCCTCAAGCCTCAATTCCTTCAGGAATTTTAAGATTTTGATGGGGTCCATTTGTGGTATTTCTTCCACAGTCAGCTGGTGTGATCCTAGTATATTTAATCTTTTGTGGTGTACAGCATAACACTCCATCAATATGTGGTGAGGTGTTTCTGGATGTTCCCCACAGAATCTGCAGGTGTTGTCCTCCTCTAAGCCTAGCTTCCTTAGGTATTCTTTGAGTCTGCAATGCCTCGTTAGAAATCCTGTGAGTGTCTTTAGACTAATTTTGCTGAGGTTAATCCGTGTTTTCGATCTTGCTCGGTTGAAATTGCCGAGGAGATCTTTGGCCTGCCTTAGCCCTGGAAGTCTTTGCCAGTATGTTGCTCTCATTGCTTCTTCAGTTTTATTGAGTTCTTCTTGGAAGTAAGATTTTCCAAGTCCGCAGAATGGTTCTGGCCCGATCAGTGGCGTTGATGCCTCTTTTCGTGCCAGGGTGTCTGCTTGTGCATTGCCCTCTACTCCGACGTGCCCAGGCACCCAGAAGAGGATCACCTTGTTGTTCCTGCCTAGATAATTAAGTTTTTCTAGGCATTCCCAGACCATCTTCGAGTTGATGTTATATGAGCTCAACGCTTTGATGGCTGCTTGACTATCGGAGAGGATTGCAATTTCCTTGTTCCGGTAGTTCCTGTCGAGGTTGAAATGAATGCATCTTGCTATGGCGTGAATTTCCGCTTGAAAATGCTGGGGAAGTGTCCCATGGGTTCGGAGTACTTGGTACGAGGTCCAAATACTCCTGCTCCAGTTCCGTCGGAAGTTTTAGACCCGTCCGTGTACCATGTAATGGTATTCTTACCCAGTGCTCGAATGGATTCTGTGCTCCATTGTTTCTTGGTATTTAGTTCCGTTCGAAAAAATTTCTCGAAACTAAATTTCCTGGTAATTTCGTCAGTTGGGAGATCGGCAAGGTGTGCACTTCCGGTGGGGGTTGAGCCCCTTACACTGTGTGCTGTCCCTTTGAGTCCGACTTTGGCCAACCTCAGGTTTGCTCCCCAAGCAGTTCTACTCACCATGAGATGGAGAGGAGTGAGGTCCAGAATGACCTCTATTGCTGCTGTTGGAGTTGACCTCATTGCTCCTGTTATGCAAAGACATGCTAGTCTTTGTACTTTCTCCAGGATTTTCTTTGTTGTGGCGAGTTCGGTTCTACCGTGCCACACTACTGCTCCGTAGGTGATCATAGGTCTCACTATCATGGTGTACATCCATCGCAGTATTGATGGGTTACAGCCCCATGTTTTTCCTGCAATGTTCCTGCACACCATCAGTGATGATTTTGCCTTGTTATCGATCTTTTCTACGTGTCTGTTCCAGAGTAGTTTTGAGTCTAGGGTTAAACCTAGATACTTCACCTCTTGCTGCCATCCTAAATCTGATCCGTCGAGGCAAACAGTCCTTAGGTTCTTCTAGTGAATGTTACCATTGTGGTTTTTGATGAGTTAATTCTCAATCCCACAGAGAGGCACCATCTTCTGGTAGTCTCTAGCTCCCTTTCTATGAGATCGCAGAGGGTTCCTTCGAATTTGCCTTTGGCCATAATGACTATGTCGTCAGCATATCCAAGGCAAGTGACTCCGTTCCCGGTAAGTGTTCCGAGTAGTTCGTCTACTACGAGACTCCACATCAGACGTAATAGTACCCCTCCTTGTGGGCATCCCCTGCTTGTGCTGATCCGAAAGCTGGTATCGCCCACTTTCGTTTCAGCAGTTCTTGTAGCCAGTTTTTTGTAACTACAATATATTATTTCATGGAAGACAATAGAATATTTACTTTTCAACTTTCTAGATAGAAAGAGTATATAATTTTCCATATTTCTGCTGAATTCCATGATGGCACCATTCCTTGTTTACGAGATAAACCCCTTGAAAATGTCAAAAGCAGTATAAAAACTGGTTTTTCATCACTTTTCGACTTTTTCTCCAGATTTTTTAAATTTTCACTGTCGTAGGTGGAAAGAGTAATAATTTTCCATATTTCTGGTGAATTCCATGGTGACACCATTTCTTGTTCTCTCTTGAAAATGTCAAAAACAGCATAAAAACTGATTTTTAATCTCTTTTCGACTTTCCCCACGGATTTTTAAATTTTCACTATAGTAGATGGAGAGTATATAATTTTTCATATTTCTGTTGAATTCTATGGTGGCACCATTCTTTGTTTTCGAGATAAATAACTCGGAAATGAGAAAAGTACGTCAAACCCTCGAGGAATACCTACCTGCAGTCTCAAAAATGTATTGTACCTAAAAATGCTAGGGGTCAAAAGAGACCCAACAGTACCAGTTCAGGGTTAAGAATTATTTAATCATTTCAATTCAAAAGTGCGATAAAAAATATCTCCTAGAAAATCCGTTTTATTCGCTAGATAAATTCACTATTTTTACTGTTCCTTTTTATATTCACTTATTTGTAATTTCAAGTGCCACTGTTTTTATGTCTTAGTTATCTTGTGTATGTCCTAATAGTGTTATTTATTTATATCGACCGATCCTATGTCATGCCCATGATCTATAAGGATTAATAAACAAATCTATCTATCAACCGGCTTCGGGATTATTACCCAGCACCAATACTGAGAGAGAAAGAGAGAACTTTGTGGTGAGATTTTTTGAAAAGATGTCTTTTACAGGTAGACATGTAAACTGACCGAATTAAAAAATTGACATCGCAAATTGGTATAATTTTCAAGTTTTCTTTCTAATTCTAAGTACAGATGTGGAAAAGTACGTTGAGAAGTACGAATATGTTTTTATTAGCTAGCACATTGCCAAAAAAACTAAATTTTGCAACTTGAAACTGAAACTAAAATGAATCTATAACGAAAGCAATTACTTCACATTTTCTCATTTCCAGTATAGAAAGTATGATGATAAATAGTATATTTTGTATCTAGTAGTAAAAGCAATACATTCCCGGACGACAATGTAAATTGTTGGCCGAGGCGTTAAGCCGAGGCCAACAAGCATTGAAGTCTGGGAATGTGCTTTTACTACGAGGTACACATACTGTTTATAAAAACTAAGGAATTCTACATATTGTTTGCGTGAATTCAATAACTGTCTAAAATGTAAACAAGCCGGCAAAAATATTCCCGTATCGTTTTCGATACGGGAAAGTGTATGTGTACCTCGTAGTAAAAGCACATTCCCAGACTTCAATGCTTGTTGGCCTCGGCTTAAAACCTCGGCCAAAAACTTACATTGTCGTCCGGGAATGTATTGCTTTTACTACTAGATACACAATATACTATTTAGGTCCGAAAACGGCCCTGGAAAGTTCATTGCTTAGCAACGGACTAAAATACTAGATTAGCGTATTTTGAGGCCTGAAGTTGCATTCTTGAACGATTTCAGAAAATAATGTTTTTAAATGTAACACAACTTGTAATATCGAAAATGACTCAACACATTTCCAAGAATGAATCAATGTCATAGATTAATCATCCTTATTGACTGACGAATTCAAATTCCTGATTATAAACTCAGCAGCTGATGTTCCCATTAATTTTTGACGATAACTTTTTCAAGAAACAAAAACAACTTTCACCGACAAACTGATAACGTGATACTGTTTTTTTCGGGGTGATGAACTATAATGTTACCACTATCAGCAAAAGTAATACGCAAAAGTTCCTTTGTTTACTATGAAATTAGTTGGGACCAGAATTTGTACAAGCGACAAAAAACTACTGTAAATGTTGTTGAATAGGTTGAGCGGAATTATTTTGGCCAAACCAAAGTTTGCAAATATTCATATACAGTGTGTAAATTATAAGATGGCAACTCTTAACTTGTATGACAGATTATGGAATATTACTATAGTTAAACCGTTGCGGACACCCTGTTTACGTGTACACTGTGTCATATTTTAAAGTTGCTAGTGGGTGCATGTCCAAAAAGAAAAAGGAATCAAGACATTCTCAAATCCGTTTC
Source organism: Chrysolina oricalcia (assembly GCA_944452925.2). Lineage (NCBI taxonomy): Eukaryota > Metazoa > Arthropoda > Insecta > Coleoptera > Chrysomelidae > Chrysolina > Chrysolina oricalcia. The sequence continues at coordinate 56,934,611 of OX101821.2, read as the reverse complement.
AAGGCACTGTGGGAAATAACACCTATACCGCTCACATAAATTACGGGCAGATGGCTCATTCCTCAAAATAATATTCTAAGGGGACCGTAGAAAATTTAAATTGACTTCTGACGTTGATATAATTTGTGTAGTGGAAGTTGTGTAATCCAAGACAGGTGCAGGCCAGAGCTGCCAGAATGAAAATGCAATGATGTACTAAATCATGAAACAAAAAGTACTAAATCCGGAGAAAATGTACTAAAAAGAATAAATATCAATATGTACCAAAACGGACTAAAAAGCACCAACACCGAACAAAAAAGTACTAAATAAATGGCGGGAACTTTAAATAAATGACTGGAATTTTAAATAAATGGTGGGAATTTTAAATTAATGATTTATTTATAATAACAAAGGGGCAAAACTTCACATTGTTACTGTAGACCTATATAAATAAAAAAATAAATATAAACATTTATTAAAATAAAAATATCTTCTGAAATACATACAGATATAAAAACAATGGTAATAAAAAAACTTATTTGAACATATAATGCCTATATCACTTGTACAGCAAATAAAAAAAAATGTAAATAGATAAAAATGTAACAAAAAAACTTATTCACATGTCAACAAAACAAATGGATCTATACTATACCTCTTGTATAGACACTAAATAGAAAAATTAGTATATACATAAAAACAACAAAAAAAATTCTTATCTAGAAACAAACTAAAACCTATATCACCTTTATAGAAACTAAAAGAAAAATTTGTCATATTTGTCTCAAAAGACGGTGGAGTGTTAAAAAATATACATTTTTAATGGAATAAGAGTTTAGATTTCAATATCAGAATAACTGACTTTAGTTTTTAATAATGTATTTGATGGAGTCCATGTTATACAATTATCGTTTTTCAACAGTGCCTTGCAGTGTAGTAAAGAGCTGCAATTTTCCACTGATAAAGAATTTCTTGTTTTTGTTTTGATTAAATTTAACAATTTTTACATTTGTTTACAATTGCCAACTGTGACAATTGACGATTTTGTACTAAAAATTGTACTAAATATACATTATTTGCTAAAATGTACTAGATATATTAAATGTAACACTAACGTACTAAACATTGGCCGAAATCACTAGATCTAGTACGAAAACACTAGTTCTGGCAGCTCTGGACTGCAGGCATTGTATCTCAGAACACAAACAAATTAAACTGAACCAATTTTGTGTTCCATGACAGAATAGGAAAAAACAGAAACCTGTCTGAGATCCGGATATCATCTGAACTTTCCCGAAATCATTCGAAAATCAAGGCAATGTGGACATGTCGCAGAGTATTTGGTAAGACATGGGGTCTGAAACCAAAAATGATCTACTGGTCATACCAAACAATCATCAAATCAATGCTTTCAAGAGTTACCTGATCGTAAGAGACGGTATCATCAGTATAAAATATTACAGGTGCACTTACGGATTTCATTTTTGTGATAGGATTCATATAAATCAAAAACAGGTAGCTTACTGCTGATGTCAATTGATACTCTTTGTATTCGTCAAATGATTTGTCAAGTAAAAATGGTTTGGATAAATTGAAAAGTACTGAGACACTTTATTTACCTTTGTTTAGGTTATCTACAATTTCGATTATCAATTGAACGGTCGCGTCATCAGTTGACATATTTTTTCGGAAATCAAACTGACTGTCATTGAGAATGTGGTAACCTCAAAAAAAACCAAAATTCTATTTTGAGATGTTTTTGAAAATCTTCTCGAAATGATTGTTAACTGTAAATAGGTCGAAGTTCTAGTTTTCACTGATTTTATCTGGACCAGCTATAGAGTTATTATTCAGGGAAGATATTACTGATATCAATTCGTTTTACTAACAGGTTGTAAAAAATATAGTTGACCCGAATGTCTGATATCTGGTTTTGATTTTCCATATATCTATTCCTATATTCGCAAAGAAAGTATTGTGAAAAACTCAAACATTCCAATGCAAACTGGCCATGATGAAATTTCAAATAATCTACTGAAAAATTGTTCTTATCAATTATGTGAACCAATAACGTACATTGTAAAATTGTCTGAGGAATAAAGAATGTTTCCTGATAAATTGAAATCTGGTCTTGCCTTTCCTTTCATATGAAAATGCCTTACTTATTTTAATCTCAAATTTATCTCTACATCCACTTGAATGGAGTTATCCAAGGTTGCAATTTTGTTTTTTATTTTTAAATTGTAACACATTTGAGATGGTACATACATGAATGTTCAATGCAGTTATTAAAAGCCATAAGCATGTTCCGGGTTGTTGGAGATCATAGTATTTTTCAATTTTTCAGCTGATTAAAACTACATTTAATAAGAGCACAGCCTCGGAATCGTGAACCTCGTATTTTCCGAAATTATTCATGCCAATCCTGCTCTACTAGTAAAATTATCATTATCACTATCATTATTTACTGGTGTAATGAAGAAATTTATGGATCTATTTAATTTATAATTATACGCCTTGAACCTTGAACGTTGTATTTCTTGATTAATCAGTCCAACCCTTCCTTTAGTAGTAAAATCATTATTATCATTATTATGTCGAAACGAACAAATTTATGGATCCATTTGCGGATACAACGCAAACTACTCTTCAATAATATCTAATTATACCAGGGCCACAGAACTTTGAACGTTGTATTTCTGTATCGTTAGTGATCATCAAAAATACATCGTCTTGTTCGGAGGTTATAAGGGATCAGGATCAGTAAAAGTTAAAGAAAAAACTATTATTTTCTTGTCAACGTTTCGAATTCAATTAAATTCGTCCTCAGTGTTCTGTTACAATGGTTTCTCATGAAATTGTTTTTTGTATAACAATTCTTACAGAGCCCTGAGGAAGAATTTTATTAAATTCGAAACGTTGGCAAGAAAACAATAGTTTTTTCTTGAACTTCTACTGATCCCAATCCCTGCTAACCTCCGACAAAAATTCCTATTTATTTCATCACCAACTTATCAGATTTTTATTAATGAAATAATTTACTTCTGGAAATAATTTACGTCTGGAATTTCAGTAATGATTATTAATTATGGGCGAATCTGTCAAGTATTTTTCAATACTATTCATAACGTAGTTTACGATAAGTAGTTTACATTTTCTCCGAATCATTTTGTGCCAATTCCATATTATTTTTATAAAATTCGTTTTTCGTATCAAATTATAGAGCGTATTTCTATATTTTTTACATGCAATGTACCCTTGAAGTGAAAATCCTTTACTTACTTCATCTTCAATTTATCTCTATATCTATACTTGAGTGTATTAGACCTTGAGTTATCTAAGGTTTCAATTTTGTTTTTTAATTTTTAAATGGCAACACATTTGAGCTGGTACATACATTATTTTTCAATGCAGTTATGAAATAACTGTAAGCATTTTCAGGATTGTTGGAGATCATAGTATTTTTTTATTTTAGCTGATTAATAATAATAATTTAATTTTCAATAATATGTAAATAAGTATTGTATAATATTCACAATCAATTGTTTGTTTGATGCAAATAAACCTGAAAAGTCTTACGAAGTTTCACTTGTTGTAAGGACTGATTTAAAATAAGGATATGAAGTTATTTATATAGTAATAATACATAATAATGACAGAAACAAATATGGACAGTTTGTGACTTCTATTTTGTTTTTGTGGAAAAATTGTCTTTCTTTATTTAATATCCATTCTTTTGTTTTTTTTTTTCAAGGAAGAAAGTGATTTGACGTTCTTTATTTTATTTGACCTATTGTTTTGTGAACTTGATTTTCTTAAAGTTCTTAAAGAATTATAAATATCTGAGTCTAAATGAATCCCTTCTTTCTCTTTACATATATGTAAAATTATATTTTAACAAAATAATTGCCTACTATCCATTTTCATACTTATTTTGAATCAGATGAGTACGGATAATTATTTTCAGATTGTTTTCAAAAACCATTTCTGAAGAGTTTCTAAATTTTTCAGAAAGTTTTCATTAACTCCATCCCCATCCCAAAATTCCATAATTTAATTGTGATTGAACAAGTGAATAAATAATACAATATTTCTAGATAATGAATATTCAAAACTTTTTATAATAACTTGAATATCGACCAGAGATATCTCAATTTTTTTATTACATACTGAATTTGTGAATGCCATCTTAAATGTCTGTCAATCATTTATACCCAAATATTTGATACAGTCAGTTTCATACATTTTTTCTCATCAGTATTGAGAGGTCCTGAATTTGGTAATGTATTTTTGTATGAAGTGAATGGAAGGTATTTAGTTTTTTCAATATTTATTGTTATTGAGTTCATTCCAAGTTGTAGCCTCATATACAAAAACGATGTTACCTGTAAAACAATGAATTTTTCCTTTACTTTCAAAATTTAATAGGTCATTAAGATAAATATTGAATAAAAGTGGACCTAATACTGTACCCTGCGGTACACCATATTCGAATATTCCTGAATTGCTCGATTTTTCAATAATTTCTACATATTGAATTCTGACAAATAGCTTTCTAATGGTTACTCCGCAAAACCATATTTCTCTAATTTATGTAGTAGTAATTCATGACTGACCGTGTCAAATGCTCTTGCAAGATCAAGAAATATACAAATTGATTGGAGTTTTCTGTCTAGTGCTATATATACAGGCTGATTCACGGTGGAAGGCACATTAGACGTTTCTGGTGAACCAGACAACGGATCACTTTGAAAATTCAATGGAGGGCATATTCGGACATTCTCTAGCCAACTAAAATATGTTCGACAATGCGGTGTTGCCGCTTCTATTAGAAAGCAGTAGCAATTTTGATTTTTCAAATGGAACACTCTGTATATAATATTATTTTTGGAATCTCCAACAATTGCCCGACAACTTTTCTTGAAATTTCCCTATACCTATCTGTTACCGTTTTCGAAATAAAAATTAATTTCAATTTTTTTCTTCGAAAATCATGACTTCTAAAAATGCCGATATCTTTTAGTTAAGAAGTACTATGATATCGAAATTTGGTTTGGAGTTAGGTGATACTTGGACACTTCCCGCACGTCAGCCTAATCTCCGTTATTTCAATACAGGGTGGTAAAAAAATACAGTTTTTTCGTTTGCTTGAAAAATTTGCTGAAATTTGATTATTTTAAATGGAACACCCTGTATATTATTGAAAATTCGGAAAACTGCTGAAATTTGCTTTCTTTCTATGTATATCATACCTATACCTAACTAGTCAAGTTTCGGACTTACGAGCATTTATTTGTGAAAATGTCCCTTCAGAATGGTATTTCCATTCGGTATTTGGTAAGCAGGCCATGATTACAATTTGACAGTAGCGTTGTGACATTCTCCTAATAATATCGACATTTTCGTCACTTCAGAAGTTGCAAATACCTTCAAAACGATGGAACAAAACTATTCAAACGAAGTTCTTATGAATTTGTTTATTATTTTTGGACAGAGTGATAAAATTATCAGCAGAACATGTAGAAAGTTCAACGAAATGTATCCGAATCTACCGCCAATGAACCTCAAGAAATTTATACGAATTCAGAACAATTTCAATATGTTCGGATAAACTTTAAAAAAGCACCAAGAAACTTGAAATTGGAAATATTGATATGAATAATTATAAAAAAGTAAAACATTCATGTGGAATATTTCAAAATATGTTCGAATCGCTGGCCGTTCACTTCCAAGCACTTTAAAATGCGGGTGTTGACTGCTTTCGTGGTGGCAGATCTGATTTCATTGGGATCCAAATCTTCAAATGTTTGGGCAATCCTTTCTAACAATTCATCTCTCGAACGCGCGGGTATTTTGTCAACTTTTTCTTTAAACATTCCCCACAAAGAAAAATCTAATGGATTAGGATCGGGTGATCTCGCTGGCCAATTCCATGGTCCCAAGCGCCTTATCCACCGATCGTCAAAAAGTCTTTCCAGTTCTGCGCTCACTTCTCTTGTGCAATGTGCAGGAGCTCCGTCTAGTTGGTACCAACAGTTTCGATATTCTTCGAGTGGCAGATTATCCACGAAACTCTCTACAGTATTCTCCAAAATATTCAGGTAGCTTCTGGATGTTAATGACTCCTCGTATATCACGTACCTCAATTTGTTGTCCATCAACATGCAGAAGACATTAAAACCAAATTTTTCTTGAAATCCGGCTTCTTTTGTGACGTGAGGATTTTCACTGGACCAATAATGACGATTTTTTCTATTGAAAATCCCTTCTCTCGAAAATTTCGATTCAACAGTCCAAATAATTTTATTTAAAAAAAGTGGATCTTCTTGAATGCGTGTCAACAACATTTCACAAAATTCTACTCTCTGTTGAGGGGCTTGAGGCTTCATTGCTTGAATTTTGGCGAATTTATAATCATGCATTTTATGTCTTCGCAAGATTCTTTGAGCCGATGAATATTTTATACCCAAATCTGCTTCAGCACTTCTTATCGATGACTCGGGAAATGCGTGAAAATATGATAAGACATTAATCTGGTTGTCTTCAGAAGTTACGGGTCGAGGCAAGTTTCTTGGTGCTTTTAAAGTTGATCCAAATGCATTGAAATTGTTCTGAATTCGTATAAATTTCTTGAGGTTCATTGGCGGTAGATTCGGATACATTTCGTTGAACTTTCTACATGTTCTGCTGATAATTTTATCACTCTGTCCAAAAATAATAAACAAATTCATAAGAACTTCGTTTGAATAGTTTTGTTCCATCGTTTTGAAGGTATTTGCAACTTCTGAAGTGACGAAAATGTCGATATTATTAGGAGAATGTCACAACGCTACTGTCAAATTGTAATCATGGCCTGCTTACCAAATACCGAATGGAAATACCATTCTGAAGGGACATTTTCACAAATAAATGCTCATAAGTCCGAAACTTGACTAGTTAGGTATAGGTATGATATACATAGAAAGAAAGCAAATTTCAGCAGTTTTCCGAATTTTCAATAATATACAGGGTGTTCTATTTAAAATAATCAAATTTCAGCAACTTTTTCAAGCAAACGAAAAAACTGTATTTTTTTACCACCCTGTATTGAAATAACGGAGATTAGGCTGACGTGCGGGTAGTGTCCAAGTATCACCTAACTCCAAACCAAATTTCGATATCATAGTACTTCTTAACTAAAAGATATCGGCATTTTTAGAAGTCATGATTTTCGAAGAAAAAAATTGAAATTAATTTTTATTTCGAAAACGGTAACAGATAGGTATAGGGAAATATCAAGAAAAGTTGTCGGGCAATTGTTGGAGATTCCAAAAATAATATTATATACAGAGTGTTCCATTTGAAAAATCAAAATTGCTACTGCTTTCTAATAGAAGCGGCAACACCGCATTGTCGAAAATATTTTAGTTGGCTAGAGAATGTCCGAATATGCCCTCCATTGAATTTTCAAAGTGATCCATTGTCTGGTTCACCAGAAACGTCTAATGTGCCATCCACCGTGAATTAGCCTGTATATAAATTATTAAATTTGTAAGGTAACAAATAGCATCTTGAGTAGGTACTTTTCATTTAAAATGAAACAGTAAATTTGATATAAATAACTTTTTAATATACGCACAGACTCGGAACCTGGAACAATGTTTTCCTGAATTATTTATGCCAACCCTCCCTTACTAGTAGATCTATCATTATCACTATCATTATTTACTGGTGGAATGAACAAATTTATGGATCTATTTAATTTATAATTATACTCGTACGGACTCCTTGAACGTTGTACTTCTTGATTAATCAGTCCAACCCTTTATTAGTAAAACTATCATCATCAATATCATTATTCAATGATGAAACGAACAGATTTATGGATCCAATTACTCTTTAATATCTATTAATACGCACGGCCATAGAACTTTGAACGTTGTATTTCTGTATCGTTAGTGATCATCAAAAAAACATTCTTGTTCGTGCTATTTGAACAAAAAGTTCTATAATACGCAATCAATTTAATGTTCTCATTACTATCATAGGTCAGAGAGATCAAATCATCATCACTTAACCTAAAACAGTTCATCTGCTCTCACCACTGTATTGTAAGAACCCAATTGTCACATTCTGTTTAGCCGGTGCTAATTGGTGGTTATTATTATTATTATTATTTGGTGTGGCTGGTCACAAAGTAAAAGACGCAAATGACCTATACTAATTTTTATAAGAAAGTTCGTTAATGAAAACTCTAGTTTTCGCCGCAGCAAAGTCGCTTTGAGGAATTTTTTAAACATGCAATATTGAAAAAAATTACACTATTTGTTTTTTTGGAAATATCTCAAACATTATTCAAGGAATCGTTTTACAATCGATGGAACTTTTGTAGAGATTTATAAAAGCTACAAAATGGATTTTCATACGACCAGATCGGTGCATTTTCCACTGAGAAAATCCGGGAAAACCTCGAAAAAGAGACCATTTATCAAAAAAAATTTAATTTTTATAGATCTGAAGCTGGACAAAAAATATTGCGGAAACTGATAGATAATAATATGTGGTTCAACTATGCACCAAATGTTTTTTGTGCGATTTGTAGTTTTTGCACAATCGCGTTATAAACAATTTAAGGGCACATCTTGCAAGATGCGCCGATTAAAGAGAAATCGTCTGGAAGTTGAGATCCATATCTACAATTTGTATATTTTGGATTTTCACCTGAAAGGTAGGAAATGTATTGTTGAGATTATCACTGATTTGTGTATTATAGTAATTCAAGGTTTCTTGGTCAATATTTCAATCACCTCTTGAGCTACTAATAAAATATTTGTTTAATAAATACACATCAGAGAGATGATTTGGTACGCAACGTTTCTTATCAACTTTAATTACGGTTCATATTTTTCAATTCCTTCCATAAATGTTTGTTACCAGATACAAGTTTTGTTCTAAATATGCTTTTTTCCAGAGTTATAGTACCTATTGTTTGTTAAATTACGTGTATCATTATCATTCAATTCCTTCTACAAATGTTGTTACCAAATTACACTTTTTGTTCTAAATAGGCTTTTTTCCAGAGTTATAATAGCTATTGTTTGTTAAATTACGTATATCTTCAAAGTATCTCCATAATGACCTTGGCATTAGTCCTTTTGAATTTGTTAAGTGCTTTGTCACGAATGTGCATCATGAATTTGACATTATCCGTGAGCCAATGTGATTTTTTTTTACTAATTCTCACTCTTAACCCTATCGTCGATATTAGTCAGAAATAGTATTAGCTCAAAATCAGCAAATGTTAAATTTGCCAAAAAAGCGTCTTTATCAAAATTCCGGAAATTCATGTGGGTGTGATGAAAAGAAATTTTTGGTTCGTTCATTATAATTGAGCAGGAGACCAAAAAGTGATCGGTAAAAGTTGAGCAATCAATGTTTTTTACATTATTTATTTTAAGTGATCCTGAACAAAATGAAGTTAGAAAATTGAAAATATTTCTTCTGAGATTTCAGGAAAACTACCGTAAAAGGAATGTCAGGAAACTAATTGCAGTAGTTCAACTTACAGATTCCATTCAATGATTTTTTTTCTTTGTTCCTTTCATTATCTACTACTGTTCCGTTTTAAAATATCCGAATCTGTATCCCTATCAATTCAGCTAGTAGTGAAGGATCTTGTTTTTGTAAATTATAAAATAATATTCGTATGATTTAATTCCTTTGATAGAGAGAATAAGTATTGCTATCCAGCCTGGTAATGCGGCTTCGGTTTTTGGAAATATTCCCCCCTCTCATTGTTTGGATGAAATTATGTATTACCCTCATTCTAGTAAAAAACCCAACTCTCTCTGGATAAATCAGTGCATTTAAAGACTCCAATTTATGACGAAACACAGATTGATGATCCTATTTCCTTTCCAGAAATTTGGTACATCAATAAGTAGTTTTAAAGCTCATCTTCAACAAATCGACTTGTAAATTAAATATTTAAATAATTATTGTAAAAGATGTAAAGCTGTCATATTATGTCATATTACCACTGTACTTCGTATTTTATTTGCTTACACAATGTAATTATTTTTTTTCTTAAAAGGACTTGCCCATAAATAAATAAATAAAACAACCGATAGAGATATGTAACAAGTACTGTTGAAACACCCGCAAATTTGATCCTGACTTTGAAGCTCTTCAGTTATGAGCCAGCATGTCGCAGATGTATTTCAACGTGTCAAGATGGAGGAACGCCAAGGTCAGAACGGACTTGTATACATTTGATGATAGTTGCGTGAATAAAATATTTTCTTTCGAATTGGACCCTTTGGAGACCCGATACATCCTGTTTTACCGGAAGGCAGATATTCAAAATTCGACGGACCTCTTTAGGAGTTATCATTTAACCAATTCCAACTCTTCAGATGATGTGGTGTTGTAGGTTTTTCCGGGTTTCCCTGCAGCTGTAAAAGCGAATGCGCCACCGAATTAATTTAGGCCGCCCCGGAGCGTCAATTATATTTTTTTCAGCTGTTATTTCACATAATAAATCTTGTTATCACTTTTACATAACTTTTTTCTTACCTGTTGCACAACAGCTGGCGTCAAAACATCGTCACCCGTAATCATGACAACTTCTTCTTGATACGCCCTGTGCAGAGTTTTGATCAACCATTCCGAATCTCGAACAAAGGTAGTGTGCGGGGGGACCCATAATCTCAGGGGGTTTCTCTCCTGCTTGAATCGTAGAAATCCTAGTGCGCTTAATAATACTAATGCCCAACAAAATCCGATTATTCTAAACGGGTGCTTTCCCACGTAGAGGCCTAACCTGCAAAAAAATACATAGTTGAAAAGTTATTGAATTAGTTATTGCAGCGGTAAAGAATATAACAAGAAAATTGATTATCACAAAAACAGGAAAAGAAAACAATATCGTGTTCAGAGGAACCCAGTACTATTCTAAAATGCAAAATATAGTGGACAAACATATTGGATTATACCATTATGATGATAGATCCAAAAAAAAAAGTTTCGAAATCAAGGAACAGCAAAATAAATAATATAATGTGGCGATGCTGCGGGCGAAGCCGGACCTGAACGCTCATGCAAACAGCGTATGAGCGCGAATGACTTTCGAGGCGCTATGTATCGAGAAGAATTTCGTCGAATCGAAGAACGTTCCTAAGGCTTACTAGAAATATCTAGAGCGTTCGGCGAAATGAACTGTCGATATAAAAAGAACCATGCAGTGAGGACAGTCAGTCAGTGAAGCAGATAGGCAGTTAGTATTGGAAGTCGAACATAAATAGTCCAGTGATTGTTATATAAATTAGAGTATTGAGTTGAGATTATTGAAGCGCTGTATTTCGTCAAATAAGTAATTTTAGAGTGAATTTGTGCTAATTTATTACAATAACATTGAATTAGTGACCTTGTAAGGTGACATGAAAGATGCCCTTACAGTAAATGGGGAAACTTTCAGAGGTAATCTTTCAAATGTTGTCAATCTAAAACTAATAACACTCTAATCTGTGTGGTGTGTGGAAATAGTTACCATCATGTGCATCAAAAAATAAGCTGAAATGTGTGAAAATATGTGACAGCAGAACAAAATGTTCAAAGCATAGTACCCCCAACAATCACAGTGAAATAGAAACACAAGTATACAGAATAATATGTTAAAACAAATTCTAAAAAAAGAAGATAAGTGTAATTTGTTACTGGATAATAACAAATTGTCACAAATTAATTCCAATCTACTACAAGATAAAGGCAGCTCATTAAAATAAGAACTTGACAAGAAACCTGCACTGAACCAAAAACCCCAATACGCTGATTAGGTGAAAATACAAAAACAAGTAAACACAAACATGAAAAAAAAACAACTTTTTGCAAGGGGACTCCAATACCAAGATGATAAGCAGTTCAATTAATATTGAACGATATTGAAAATTAAGAGATTGGCATGAAAACTGTACCCTACCAAAATGGGAAATAAAAAGAGGAGACCAGCTAATAATGTTGGAGCAAATGACTGTGATAATGATTTTTTGCATGCATGGCATCACGCGCTAAAAGGTAAGGGCTGCGTCTTCCCTAGCTTGCACAACTCTCTCGAAAACTTCTGAGGTTGAGGTTGACGGAAATAACAATTTTAGCAACAAAGGTTAATATGTGGTATTTTTGGCGCCTGTAGACGTGACGAACTTGCTAAGCTGACAGTGGGTGATTTTAAAAGCACCAGTAGCAGAGTTTTCGTTACATTGAGGTATACTAAATACAAAAAGAATAGGGTATTTGTCATTCCCAAAGAAGAACTTCCTTTTGATGCCTATACCAAAAATACGTAGATTTGCGGCCTTCAAATTTGGAAAATCGGCGATTCTTCATTGGTTATAGGAGTGGTAAATGTGTAAAACAAGTTGTGGGCATTCATACTATTGGAGCTATTCCAAAGAAAATTGCAGCATTCTTAAAATTGGGAAATCCTCAGCAATACACAGGGCACTCGTTTCGCAGATCATCGGCTACTACTATGCTTGTAGAATATGGTGGCGATCTACTATCGGTAAAAGAACTTGGACGTTGGAGCTCCTCTGCGGTGGCGGAGTCGTATATTGAAAATTCAGTTTCAAAGAGAATGAAGATAACGAGACAACTATTTCATAGTAATGAGGCCACACCGACAACTATTTCAAATACTGGTGCTATAGATGGTAAGTCTCTCATCGATGTAATAGAAATTTCAAATAATAGCAATTGTCATATTACTTTTCAAATTTATTAATAGTTAGTATTTTTTTTTATTTTTTTTTTCTTGGTGTTTTGGCATCGACTGCTATGGTCATTAGCCATGTGTTCTGGATAGGCCTTGTTACTAACTCCATACGCCACTTTAGGAGCAGCACTGTTAATTTTTAACGCAACAGTGAATCGTGGAGAATTATTCCCAGCCGACACGAGCCTCAGTCATTCAGACTTTTACATCTGAAAATGAAAAAAGATCGCACCGTCTGGGAATCGAACCTGCAATCTCTCAATATAGTTAGTATTATTATAATTATTGTTATTGTAAGCAGAATAAAGTTTTGAAAAAAATATTTGACCAAGTGACAATTTGTTACTTCCAAATACCAACAAACAACTTAATAAGGAAGTCATTGATTTACAATGCAGCCAAAATATGTAACCATTTACCAAATGAACTTAGGAATATTCAATCAAAAAACCAGTTCAGATGTGTAAAGGAGCATCTAAAGGAAAAGGCACTGTACGATGTGCAAGAGTTCTTTCAATCAACCAGACACGGTTAACTTGATATGCGCCTTTTGCAAGCATTAGCATTTTTTGAGTGTCGAATTTGAAAGTCATTTATGTTGTTTTTAATTTGATTTTTGGAGGTGCATTGCCACAGCTTGCTTTTGATGGTGTACCTTCCAAAATCTATGTTCTCATTCTCAATGTTTGTGTTTTATTCTAGAATTATAACTAGTCATTTCATATTAACTTTTAAACTTGTACACATCGAATAAAACATTTTTGCACGATAGGATTGATAAATCCTAAATATGAATTAAGGACCATTGTATCATAGATTTTTACTGTCTAAATTCTTTATATTTATCTCATTTTATATACACATATTTACGCTTTTTCAACAAGAATCCTTAGTAGAATTCGTCTGGACTTCCATAATAAATAAATTCTTTGCATCTGTTTGAGTCACGATGTTTCAACAGTTGACATCTACTGTCGTTATCAAGTGTGTGAATGTAACAAGATATCTGGGATATTATTATATAGCATGCAACTAATGTACCTGCTATAAAAGTAATTATGATCTTCGTGGGGTCTCTCGAAGTCGGGAATAGCAGATCACGTATGAACTAATCAGCACATCATCGCATGGTCGGAAGCCGAAGTTATACACAAAGAACAACATTGGTATTTGAGAAAGTTTATAGAGTCGGCTTATGTTCAGTCAGCCGAGCATAGAGATTCTGAATGTGTGGAAGCCACTCATCACTAAGTTAGATCGATTGAGATTTCAATAAAAACTGTGTCAAGACCTGTCAAGATCGGTTATCAATAATAACACTCACCAAAAAAAGTCTTTGTATCATATTAATTAACACTGATGACCTGAGAGGGACCCCACGAAGATCATAATTACCTTCATAGCAGGTACATCAGTTGCAGACTATATAATAAGCATCCGAGATATCTTGTCGCATTCACACACTTGATAACGACAGTAGATGTTAACTGTTGAAACGTCGTGACTCAAACACATGCAAAGAATTTATTTTCTTTGTTTCTAGACAATGGAAGTCCAGAAGAATTCTACTAACACTAATACATTGTCAACCACTTTCAAAGAAACAAGAATACTGTTCTTTGGACAATACATTATATTTTGACTTGATGATTAAAATTACCTCAGCAAGATTTTATCTCCAAAATTTTCATTGTGACCTCAGGGATTTTTACGGTTTGCATCTGCAGATGGAATTATTTCGACCATAAAATCGCAACCTTAGGAGTCAATCGATAATAGTATAGGAGCGATATCTTTATATATATAATTGACCAACTGTAATAATAACACCAATGAACAATACTTCCAGTAGTATATCATATTTATTGACTATTTATATCTCTATGACCCATAATTGAGATGATTACCCAGGATAACTTTATTCGTTGTTTATCCACGAAGAAAAAAATAGAACTCTCCGCAGCCTGTAGCGCCAAACCTAGCCAATAAAAAAAGTTGTACACATTGGACTTTTCGTTCGGAATAAATATAACATATAAAAAATTCAGCGAATTCGACATTTCCCTATTAAAAGTGTGCGGCATTCTTTAAAAATAATTTTTACTTGCAGAATTCCGATTTTCCAAGTTTACTGCGCCTTACTGGCAGATATTTTTATGAACAACTTAAAACATCTGCATCGTATATAGCGCCTTAGTCAATAAACATATTGCATTCTAGTTTGGATATGTTGATGACATTTTGGTTGGTTCGTGATTTTTCTCAATAGGTCCTCCGCATGGAAAGATAAAATAATAATAACAATATTTATTTTTTAGTAATAAAATCAAGTATAATACTGTTTTATTGTAGACAAGAAAGTTGCTGTCAACTTTTGGTATTACTGGTAGTGGGGAGAGGAGCTCAAAATAGTTGACATGGATGGAACAGTTTCGCTTCGTTTTTTTCCAAATTTTCATATTACTTTTCGAAACAAAACTGATTGGATTTCATCAAGAATCACCTTGTATACCTATACGATGAAGTTCGATTGATTGTGACAATCTATGAAGATTTTGTCCGCATTGAATAGATCAATTCATTTTGCAGTACTGATGTACAGTTGTGTGCATAAAAAAGTCGTACACGGTACGACACTAATTGAGGCATTACACTAACTGCACTAAAAAATGTTAAAAGCGCGTTACTGACAAAAAATAGTTTGAATTTCGACCCTACTTGTCAAAGTTAATAAGTAAGATTGAGGAGCCTAACTCACAATTTTCTGACTGCTGTACGACTTATTTATGCACACAACTGTACTGTATGACGATGAATGATTTCTCTGCCAATTTGCTTTGGCTCGGCATGATGCTCAAATAGTTGAGCCAAACAATAGCCTGAATTGACAAACCGAAAACAAATTGCTAAGTGAAATATATTTCTGGTACGGGTACCCTGATTTTGTTAATATAATGTCCTCGTGTGAAGGTTGTATTCTATTTTTGCGAAAAACTCTAATTTGTTTACAACTATTGAAATAAATAAATGCAGATAACTGAAAATGTTGGTACCTTATGGTCCTTTTGACAAAACTTCAGCTATTCGGCTAAAAATAAACAACAGATGTATTGACCTGTGCTTGACCCATATTAAATGACTAGCAGTGAAACAGTAATTGCTGAAATGCCCTTGTGTATACATGGTGGTCTAGTTTATTAATGGGATGCATCTTTAGGGCCGGTTGTTCATTCGGAGATGATCCACAGATCAACTAATCTTGGTTCAGTTAATAGATCGTAGCCAATCGTATCGCTATAGTTCCTTATCAACGAAACCAAGATTAGTTAATTTGGGAATTACCTTGGATTGAACAACCTTTTATTGCCGGTTGTTGAAGTCCCTTCAGAAATCATAGTCATAGATTCTAATTTTAATATTAAAAATATTGTAGATTGTAGGGGGGTTGAACAGGAGAGCACAGGGTCGTACTAGGCAGATATTTTATTTATTTTTTGGGATTTTCAAGGGTAATTTGGAAAATAGTACGAGTGTATAAAAAACGAGTCTAGTAATTGCAGAAATTATATTATTTATTTATTTAGCACATAAAGCTAATTCAACATTGACAACATAAAAAACATTAAAATAAATATATAATACAAATCAATTACAGTCACAAATATGTCACAACAAAAATGAAAAAATAAAATATACAATAAAACAATGGTAGAAACATTGTAATTCATACACATTAAAACATATAAACTGAGCAGGTATGCAAGAGTAATCGTGACAATCATGTATGACACTCGCGTAACAGACATATTTTCAATTCTTTTTTTTAAGTTGTAATCGTGTCGCAGGTTTTCAGAAAATCTTCTGACTCATTGTAACGCACTATGCCTTTATGGAAAATAGATTTTTCTGAGCTTTTTTTGTTTTTTTTTGTTTTGACTCGTATAACTGCCCTTCTTCGTGTGTTGTAGTTGTGCAAACTGTTGAATATTAATTTAGAAAACAGATACGATGGGGTTAATGGCATTTTCATTTTATGGATTAAAGTAATGTTGTATCAAAAGAGCCAATTCAATGTACGCAACATGGACTTGATGGACGTATCTCTTGGAACATTCAATATAATTATCATGGCTTTATTTTGAAATTTCTGCATCCGTTCCATCTCATTTTTATTTGCCAGGTACAGTATAGACGAAGCAAAAGTGAAATGGGGCAATATTATCGTATTATACTGTTTTTCTAGACCAAGGTGTTAAAGATGGTGCCACTCTGAACAAGAAGTTTATGTTCCTTGATATGTTATTGGTAATGTATGAAATGTGATCATTGAACGTTAAATTTCTATCGATAATAATACCCAAGTATTTAATCTTCTCCACCATTTCCACCTCCTCCTTACCAATTGTAATCATATGATTATCATCCTTGATCTCCGCATTCTTTTTGTGGTTGCTAATCAACATGAATTTAGTTTTTTTTTGCATTAAGCTTCAACAAACTAGCATTACACCATTGTGAAATATTTTCCAGCTCCGCGTTGAGCGTATCTGTTAGGGTTTGTATATTTTCAAAACAGAAATACAATAACGTGTCATCGGCAAACAAATGAATTTGACAGTTTTCAACCGAGTTTCTGGATCATAGAAATGTACCCAAGAACCCAAGTCTCATCCATAGTAACAATTCGTTTTCAAATCGAGCACAGATCGAACGCGATGTTACTACCCTTGCACGCTTCTGATCAACATTCAAACATTTGGGGATCCATTTTGCAGCAATTTTTCTTATGTCGAAATTGACGTGAACTATATATGATGAACGCGTTCGTATGAAATATTCAGTGCTTCAGATGTCCGTTTTAGCCCAATTCGACGGTCTGTTAAAATCATGTCATGAACTGCATCGATATTTTCGGGTACTGACACAGAAACTGGCCTTCCCGATCGGTCATCATCTTCAATTGAAAATATACCTATTTTGAAGTTTGCAGTCAAATTTTTCACGGTAGCATACGAAGGACATTCATCACCAAGGGTATTGAGCATATCTTCGTAAATCTGCTTACCGCTTAACCCTTTTAAATACAGGTACATGAAGATGGCTCGATACTCCAATTTTTCGATTTTCACAATTTCGGTGGACATATTTTTTCTTTTAATTTATTGCGTAACTCTGGTTTACTTTTTTGACGTCAAACTTTACACTGACACTTCTAATAAGTTATTGTTCGTTGCTATGGTAACGCAATATTTTGTTTATGCAGGGAACTGGTCATAGGGAGATTACTATTCGACATTACTGACTACTCTACGGAAAAAAATTAAAGAGAAAAGAAGCGGAAAGCTATCCAAAGGTGTTTTGTTTTTGCAGGACAACGCCCCTGCACACAAATCTCATGTTGCCATGCAAAAAATTCGTGATTTAGGGTTTGAATTAATAGAACACCCCCCTCATTCACCAGATTTGGCTCCGTTCGACTATCATCTCTTTCCTCAACTGAAAAAAAGTTTAAAAGGTCGTAAATTTTCTTCCAACGAGGAGGTGGAGGTCTGGATTGCAGAGCAAGAATAAACTTTTTTTTTGAAAGGTCTAGAGACGTTGCAGGTTCGCTGTAATAAATGTATCCAATTAAGAGGAGAATATGTTGAGTAATAAAATATTTTGACATTGAAATTTTGTTTGGTTCTATATTAAGCTAAGAATTTTTCAATATATCCTCGTATCATGTTCCTGGTGTGCCAACTCACTCAGTTTATTTGCAGACGATATTCTATTATTCTATTCCGACAATAGTTTTGAAGCTTGGCTCCAGGAAGCCAATGATTCACAGGTCAATTATTTAAACTTTTATGTCGTTATTTATCAAAACGGATAATGGAAAAAAAATTGTTAATTAACAATAGTGTAACTTTTTGAATAATAGATTTACACATTTTTTTTTTTTTTTTCAATTGGGATTCATTCTTTTAAGTGTCCAAATGATACTTTACCCACTAAACATGTAATGTTACAAAACATTGCCACACTATTATGTATGGCTTGCCATCGTAAAATGAAAATATAATATTGCATAAAGCTCAATGCTATATTTAAGTTTTTAACATAACAGAATAAACTAAAGACAAGTTGTTTGTAAGTTATAAAGCAAGCTATTGATTGAGTTTCAAATGCAATGTTACATGATCCATGAAAGTTCATTGTAAATGCAACAATACAGAAACTATCTACGAACAATGTGAGTGCAAGTTACATTTTGGAACTATCGAACAAGTTCAAATCGCAATGTTGCACTGAGTTTGAAATTCCATGATATTTACAACCATACATAAGCTAACTACAAACAATATTGCCAGTATTTAGAAAACACAATACACTTTCAATTTTCGATTGCATCATCGCAGAAATATACAAAATGATACGCTAGGACAATTTTAAATGGTAAGTATAAAGAAACTTGAAATAATATTTCATTTATCAGGAATCCAACCAGTTTTGAATTTCCCGGTCTTGATGAGATGCCACCTAACGGGGCGACCCAGTAACCCAGATCCCAGACAAGCACGCGCCTCGCGCCATTTTGATATTGTAAATTATATTGTTGTTGTGTGTCGTGCCTTTGCGTTAGTTTCGTTTTGGATACTTTCATTCGTTCTTAACCTAGGTACCTAAGTAAAGTACATATTCTTCTGCAATTTTGTTTTTTGATTCCCTGAGTGTTGAAGCAGCATAATGGATAATGCTAATAAGTTTAAGGCATCTTCATGTAAGGTAAGGCGATACATCAAATATTATTTTAGGTTAAGATGGTCTGGTATGCTCATTCTGCGTTTATTAGGGGAATGTTTTTTTCTCCTCATATTGCGAATAAATCTGGTAGTAGTGTCAATTTGAAAGGTACTTTTACATCTCGATTTTAGTTGCAGGTTTTTCAATATATTGGTGGCTTGAATGAAAAGTTTTGTGTTGGAACAAGTCTTGAACGTTTTTTCAAAAATCATTGTGCCATGTTTTGCAATTGGATCAACAAAAAAGACCATTTCAGAATCAAATAATTGAAATCTAAACAAATTTTAAAATTCGAGTCAGTTCAATTTGAATATAAAGCAAAAAGTGTCATAATCAAGGACAAGTTCAATTGTACATTCTATATTGAAATAAGAACATAATTTTGTTGAGTTGACTAATTATATATTTATTTATAATATTTTTGTTCCAGATGCAGTGAGAAATTCATCTCCATGCATCAGACATGGATGCATTTCAAATAAATGTGATGGCTTGGCTACAATTCGCAAAAACACGTTACTTGTAGGTAGTAGATCGAGATGTCGATATTTAAGCTACACATTCAATTCAATGATTATTTTGTTTCAGGTACCTGATTAGGCCAAACAGATTTTTATTTTAAATATGACATTTCAATATGAGTACTTATTTGTTTTTTTGTGATATTTTAATTAAAGGTTTCAATATCAAATTTTTGTCTTTTTGATCTTCAAGAGTTAAATGGACATTCAAATTGATAGGTATCATTTCAGAATATTTTTTGGGTTGTCATTGCTTGTTTCTAAAAGCTAGAAAATGATGAATCTGATTTCCATAGAGGACACATCAATACTGAAGATTGTATTCATTTTCTATCAATATTAGTAGCAAGTAGTGAAAATCCAAAAATTCTCCAGTAGCGAACAAAACTACTGGAACGTAATTTATGAAATCTTACTGTTATGTTATGGAAATTAATAGGCAAGATTGGTGGTAAGTTGCTGCTATATAAAAATATTGAATATGTTATTTTCCACTAATTTATATTCTGTTGCGGTAACCTTGCTGCAATTACTAATTATGAAAGATTACATCCATCAATCCATTTCAGTAGTTGCTGCAACATTGTCATAAGACGTCATTTTCAATATCACATTTGCAATGTTGCAGAAACCTTGCTGGAATAATTGATAATGGCATATACCATTTGTAATATTGCTGAACGTCCGTTTCAATAGTTGCTGAACCTTTGCAGTAAGGTAGCAGAAAACTCTGATGTAACATTACACATTACCATGAAAGGTTACTGAAATATTGAATGAATGTTACTTTGCTTAGTGGGTAGTTTATTCAAAATTTTAAATTAACATTTAATGCAATAGAAAAATTATTTTCCGTGCTATACCGCCAAAAAACTAAATACCTTTTTCATCATCTTATTTTGTTAATAACAATCGCAATTTTTTACGAGTGGTAAAATCCTTGAAAACCATTTTTCTATTGGTCATTCCGAATCCAATGAGCTATAGCCCATATTTTTAGGAGCTTTATTTCTGTTTTTCACGTTTTTCAACTTGTGATCAGACTACTAGGAAAATAAAAAATCCTGGTGACTCATGCATTTCACGAAATCATTACTGATAGTTCACTGTATAATTTACGCGCATCAGAAAATAATTAACTATCAGATGCACGTCCGCGTCATTGTGAATTCATTAGAACTCAATTACAAATAAATTGTGACAAATTACCACAATGTCAGATTTTGTGCAAAGTCTAATACTGATTTCTGTTTGTTAAATAAGATCTTAGTAACAGATAGTGCCATTTAAATTGTATCTCTACTAATATGTTACGAATTCAAATATTGCATTGATAAAATTGATAAGAAACATCAGGAAGCAAGTATCAGTTAACTGCTATAATATAACTGAGATTGAATGATTCGGATAGAATAGAATTAAAATCAGTGCTATATTGAAAAACCGTATATTCATATCTTTCACAGTGACAGAAGTTGTTATCATCTGTCTAATAACTGATATGTCATGAATATTTTTATACTGAGGGTCACAACATTCTCCCCCACTTATTGTTAAAACACACTCATTAAATGAAATTGAATACATGAAAAATACTTATGATCATAACATGACAGGAACAATTGAAGTGGTCAAAACATTCTGTAATCTTTGGACCAAACAGGTGGACGTCTCTCTCTTTGTGGCCGTGTTGTATTCTCATTCGGTATCGGAACAACTTCTTGATGATCATTCAATCGTGGTGGAACAGTCTGTTGATCTAGCGGAGCTGCTGGAAGTCTGGGTACATTGAATGATTGGCTGGGTCCAAATGTAACAGTCTTTTTTGGAACAAGAGTTGATCGTAACTGGTTGACGTGTCTTTTCAATGTTCTCCCAGAGTCTAAAATGACCTGAAGATGAAGTCTACCAAGCTTCTTCCTGACTTCTCCGAATTGCCATACATGTCTGTTACGGATGAAAAGTCTAATCTGGATCCTCTCCCCCACTTGGAAAGAACGTACTGGTTTATATTCAAACTGTGACGCTTGAGGTCGATAAGGAAAAATTGCATCTAAGCGGATTCGTAATTTTCTATGAAGATACAGTTCTGCAGGCGATTGACCACATGCAAGTGGTGTCGCACGATAACGAAACATTATGTTTTGTACTTTGTCTTGAATAGACATAGAGTCATTCTCGACAGCCATCAATCTGTGCTTCTACGTCTGCACGTTCCTTTCTGCAAGTCCATTTGTCGCCGGATGTCCTGGAGCAATGAACTTTTGAAACATTCCATTGGTTTTACAATACATATGGAATTCCTCGCTTTGGAAAATCGAGGCATTGTCTGATACGATTACTGCAGGATATCCATGTACCGCAAAAATATTTTCCAGTAATGTTATTGTCGTGAAACTATTTGGTGCGTCCTTTATAATTCTAATTTCTGCCCATTTAGATTTTGCATCCACACATACCAAAAAGTAGCAGTTTTCAAAGGGACCAGCATAATCGATATGGATTCTTTCCCAATTACTCTCAGGAGAATCCCACGGATGAACAAGTACTTTAGGAGGGTTTGATTTGGTCACTGCACAACTTTCACAACCTTTGACTAATCTTTCGATATCCCGGTCGATACTAGGCCAGTAGACATAACGACGGCTGAGTTGCTTCATCTTTGTTATTCCCAGATGTGTTTCATGAAGTTCTTCTAGTATTCTGGATCTCAAATGTCCTGGAATAATGATTCTATCTTTCCGAAAAAGTATTCCATCCACCAGTGTGAATTCGGTTTCCTCAGATTTATTTTTCTGGTTTTGAATAATTTTCTTGAGTTCTGGATCATTTTCAGTTTCATTTTTAATCGTCATATGTGTGATATAATCGCTCGAAATCTGAAAAATCTGTTGATCACATATCTGTTTTACTTCATCACCAATAAGAGCATCAGTTGAAGTTCTGGAATGTTGAATCGGAGCTCGAGATAAACAATCAACATTTTAGTTTTCCGTGCCTTTCTTGAACTTAACAGAGTAATTGAATCCGGAAAGGAATGACGCATAACGAAGAAGGCGGGAAGAAGTCATCTGTGGAAGTGCCTTATGATGGAAAATTCTCGATAATGGTTCGTTGTCGGTAATGAGCACAAAATGATTTCCAAATAAGTAATTATAGAAATAAGTAACACCAAAAATGATGGCAAGTGCTTCTCTGTCAAGCTGGCTGTAATTTCTTTCAGAGGCTGTAAGGGAACGCGAGGCATAGGCGATCGGCCTCTCAATTCCTTCGATGGAATGACTGAGTACACTAGCTATTCCGGTGGGGCTTGCATCAGTGGTCAAAACTACAGGAAAACTGGGATCAAATGGTACAAGAACACGATCACTACAAAGTTCAATCTTTAGTTTTAGAAAGGCTGACTCGCATTCTGCTGTCCATAACCATGGTTCATTTTTTCTCAGCAAACATCGAAGAGGATAGGATATAGTTGAAAAATCAGGAACAAATCGGGAATAATATGTAACGAGTCCTAGAAATCTTTTAACATCATCGGCATTGGCTGGACGTGGCATGTCTTGAATAGCGCGGCCTTTTACTGGAGACTTAGAAATCTTGTTGAACTCCACGATATGTCCCAAATATTCGATTTGTTCTTTAAAAAATGAACATTTGGTTTTGTTTAGATGAAGATCAAATCCATGAGTCTTTTCAGACAGTCTTTTAAATTTTCTGTGCATTCTTCCATTGTCAATCCATGCACAATTATGTCATCGAAAGATGCTTCTGTTTTTGGAAGGCCTTTGAGTAGCTGAGAAAGAATTCGATTGAATTCGGATGGAGCTGTCTTTATTCCAAAACTAAGACGGTTCATTCGCGATGCGTTGAAATTGTTTGAATGATGCTGCTTTCGTCATCAACTTTTATATGGAGATAAGCTTTGAATAAATCGAGTTTACAGAAATATTTAGAATTTCGAAGGCTATTCAAAACATCGTCAATACGGCGGATTGGGTGATTTGCCTGGACTAATCTTTCATTTACACCACATTTGTAGTCAACGCATAATCGAACACTTCCATCTGCTTTCGGTATGACAACTAAAGGTGAACCCCAATCACTGGTAGGAACTAAGGATATAATGCCATCTGCTTCTAGGAAATCCAATTCCTAATCTACAAGCTCTCTGAGTGCATATGGCACATTCCGTTCTCTTGTAAAAACAGGTTTGGCTCCATTTCTCAGTTGAAGTGTAACTTTCAATCCTGGAACACACCCAACTTTTTGTAGGAATATCGGAGCAAAATTATTGAATATATCGTCGATTGAATTCACGAGTTGTACTGAGTTTGAACACCCTGGCGATGCACTTTCCATTTCGGTGTCGATTTGTTGAAGTTCAATACCTAAAGCTCGAATCCACTGTCGTCCAAGAAGAGCATCATGTCCAGCTGGAACAATGTGTAGTTCACCTTCGATTTCTTTTCCACGATATGCAACATTGACAAAGATTTTTCCTTTGGGATGAATGAGATTGCCTGAGTAAGACCTGAAGGCTATATTTGAATTTCGCACTGGTATATTCAAATTCAAATTATTGAAATCGTTTTCACTAAGTAGGGAAAACCTTGCACCGGAATCAACTTCGAAACGCTGTGATTTGCCATTCAGTGAAACAGAAATGAAATACTTGTCGGAATCTGGAACCATTTCGAATAAATCGATGAGTTCACAATTCTGTAACACTGTTTCAACTTTGTTTAGACCATACTCAAAATCGGAAACTGGTTGATCGTCACAAACAGCTTGTACTGGAACTGTGGAACTGGAAGATCTTTTTCGGGAAGCATTCATCAAGGTTGTAAGGCAAACTTTTGCAACATGGCCATTTTTCTTGCAGGAAATGCAAGAAACGTTGTTTCTATCTACACGACAATCGGTGATTTTATGATTATCTCTACCACATCGAATACAGAGATTTTCTATACCAAGTCCTTTATAATCTGGTTGTAGTCGGTGATGATGGGAATTGTGGTAATTTGGACTGTGTTGTCGAGATTTTGATGGTGATCTGGAATGATTTCTTGTACGATTTCGTGCAGAGTTTGACATTTTATTTATATCACATGTGTTGAAATTTGTATGATTGGCATTTGAACGCTGAGTTAGTTCCTTACTTTCTATCTTTGAAGCTTCAACAGCAATTGCCTTTGTCAAAATTTCGTCGAAAAATGTGATATTTGATTGTAAAACCTGTTCTCTTAACCAGTCGTCTCGTAATCCTCGAATAAACTGAGCTCTAAGAAAAACTTCGGCAATAGACACTGTTTTGTTACATTCACATTTGACTGAAAACTCACATTCTGCAAGATCACGTTGGAGTGCTGCAGACGATCTTTTTTGGAACACATTCAGAAAATAATGTTGGGAAACAACTACACTTTTTTTTTGGAATAAGCATTTGTTTCAAAACTTTAACCAATTCATCAAAAGACAAATTTTTTACAGGTTTTTCGGGTCCAAGAAATGTTATAGTGCGTTGAACCTATCGAAACACAAAGCAACTGGGCAATTTTTGATGTGTCACTGATTCCTTTCATGTTGTAATAATTTTCAAAACGTTCCAGATAACATGAAAATTTTTCTCGGCGGGCATCAAAATTTTCGAAAGGTGCTATGCTTGAAAAGTTTACAGGAAAATCCGCTGCACGCTGTTGTTCGGGACGTAACTGGGCTACAAGCTCGCTGATGAGAGTTTACTGCTGCTCATGCATAACAGCAATGAGTTGTCTGAATTGTTCGGCATCCATTTGAAAAAAATTGTTGAATTTTACTTCACTTCACTCAAAAAACTTGTGTTTCTTCACTCGTCGCCAACTAATATAACTGAGATTGAATGATTCGGATAGAATAGAATTAAAATCAGTGCTATATTGAAAAACCGTATATTCATATCTTTCACAGTGACAGAAGTTGTCATCATCTGTCTAATAACTGATATGTCATGAATATTTTTATACTGAGGGTCACAACATGCTAAAAGTGTCCATTTCTAAGATATGAATCCGCTTCACCCTATTACACATAACAGTGTTTTATTGCTATATTCATCGTCACCGATAATATCTTCACCGCAAAGTATAAACCTTTGTTATTCTTGAATATGGTTGGTTGGTTGAAGACAGACTGAAGTATTCTGTGACTGAGACCAGCTGGGGTCTATTCGAGATCACCATTGACACCAGGTGGCGCTCCAAAACTCCGGGAAATAGGGTCACTAAATCCTAGAAGGCTTTGGCCTTCTTACGGGTATGGCCAATGGGTGGAGTCTAAATAGCTCCAATGTTCCAAAAACACCACGAAAATTAGGTCCGATGTTAGAACTATAGTGACACATGTCATTGCCGTCATTGAAAATGTTTTCAAAAATAGTTTTAGCAGATTCACAGTAAAGAAAGCAGATTGTCCAAGAGTCCAAGTCCCAAAATCTTCTGATGAGCCCTGCTGTCACTGATCCAACTTAGGAATATGTTGATTACTTTTTTTACTGATACAAATATTCCTTTCTTCTGAAATTGAAGTACCTATTGTGCAGTGACACCTGCAAGAATACCGACAAAAGTCGTAAATAATATTGTATTCTTTAGAGGTGAGTTCAAGATCATTTTGTTTATAACTTGTTAATTAGTAGATTGAAGAATACATTTTTCCCATTTTCCTCACTAAAAACAAATACAGATTATATTTTCATTCAAACTTTTTTTTCAGGATTGAAACAGGAAACCTTGAGAATGAAATGGCTATCAACATTGAATAACTTAGTGTAATATTGTGACAGAAATCAGGACCACAATTAAATTAAAAAATGAACTAAAGAAATGTATACCTACTTAACAGATGATTTCAATTCCTATATAATATAACAATGTTTCACCTTTGACTGTTTTTGCTTTGATATAACTTATTTATCATTTCACAAATTATTCTCATAATTCCTTTTCTAATAATTGTTTGATTCCTTCATCGATTTTTATTTCATATGTATTGCTGTTGAACAATTTATGTAAAAATATAATCCCTCTCTAAACAGAAACGTTTCTTGGGATCAATTAATAAAGTGTGTGTAGTGTAAGTATAACAATTTTCGTGTTCACAGGAGTCTAGGACTGACAAAATTTGTCTGAATTGTTCAGAAAAGACCCAAAAATGGTCATTGAAAAAAGCGGCCAATTCTAATAAGCACATAGAATGGAAAAGTTGTAAATTGCAAAAATGGAACCTTTTCTTTCGAACAAGTTTAAAAATTCTATATTGACGTTTATCTTGAGAAAATTGGTTAGACCATAATAATGTTAGTATATTGGTAATCTCTTTAGAACAGCTGTTTCATTGAAGTGAATATTTTCTTGTTTCAACCATACCATATGGAGGTCATAATTCACTATCTCAAGAAACTTCTTATTTATGATAGAAATACAAAAAAAAGAATTCATTAGGTATATAAAGGAATTTTTATAATCATACAAAAATGTAAGATTGTAAAAGGGTGAGTCAGAAATGCAATGTTTTTTGGATGTTTTGTAGTACCTTATATGTCTGATAGGTATTAATTTTTGCCTTAAGTTTTTTGCTAAAGCTTGATTTCATCTGAGAGGCATTCAGCAAATATATTTGACTCGTGTTATGTTCACGAATGCTAGGCACTTCTGTAAGATTCGATAATCGATATTTGGTTTTTGAGTTATTAGCAGTACCTCAAATTGATACCCCATTTTGAAAATTTGTATTGATCAAACAATGGTAGGTATATATTGTGACTAAGAAGTATTTGGGAGAACAGTAATCTCTAATTTTGAATAATGAACCCATTAATGGAGAAGTTTTAGTGTTTTTATAAAGGGTTTCTAACTCTGTGGATATATTTAATCAATCATTGGCAACTTTTACACATCATTCTGAAAACAACACTAGGTTCTGCCCTTGTAAAAGAAACTCTTGTGCCTGCAGCAGAAATGGTCGACGGCTGAATCTCCATGTTCCATAATGGCTTGTGGTCGGGCCACAGAATATCGGGGCCGTGTCCGAAAGTCGACGATTTTTTGAAATTCGAGTCAATTGTACACCTGGCAATTTCAATCCATAAAAATAATTAGAATTGATTTGTATCCATTGAAATTAAACATGATATCCATAATTTACTTATTTGACATTCTGACTTACAAAAGAAACATAACCCAACTTTTTTTCAAAAGTATCGGTTCTCTCTCTCTCTTATAACCCTTGCTTCCTAATTGGCGCTTTTGTGGGTTATTTGGAACATTCGAACTATTTAAAGAGATTGGAACTATTAGACTCCACCGATTGGCCATACCCGTAAGAAGGCCAAAGCCTTCTACGATTCAGTGACCCTACCGGGAAAACAAAGCAAATGTCATTTAATTATTTTGTCTTGACAGTTGACGACTTTTTGATATTATTTTTAATTATTGAATTTTACTTCTACCTCAACTTTGGATAAATGCCTGTTGTGAAAATTCATTTGGCTGCAATTTTTCAGTAGTGTTTGAACGAAAAATGGCCCGTGATCCTGAAACTTCAACAGCGTCTAACCTTGATTGACCTTGACAAGTTTTGAAGTTAAAAAACACAATTACAATTATAAAATCCTGTATTACTTCCGAGATTACTTCATTTATTTTTCTATTTCGTTGCCTCAGTGAACTCGTTTCTGCAATTTTTTGAGAAGGAATGACAATTTTTATCAATTATTTTAATGCTGTGTCTAGAAAATAAATGGATTAATTTACGCAAGTTATGAACCAAAATTCTCTCACTACACCTTTTTCAATTGTAATTCAGTTAATTCAGTTCAGTATCTAACAGTTATATCCGAATTCCACGACCATTGTGATGACATGACACTCCAAAAACATGGTAATTTCCAGATTATAATCAAGTTCCGATGATAATCGCACATAAACTTGAAAATAGTGCGTCAAATTAAAGATTCTTAAAGTTTATGTGGAAAGTAAAACGCTCATACAGCATTATTATTGAAACTTGATTAAAATCAGGAAACATGGTGTTTCTAGATTGCCATATCAACACAATAGTCTTGGAATTCTGATATAACTGTTAGATAAGAACCAATGTAACAGCGAGGGTTCTGGAAAAAAACAATTTTTTTAATTTAGTGCCCTCTGGTGTGGTGTGGAGAAAATGAGAAAGTTTTGTAATTATCATTAAAATGCAAATGTTTCAGTATAGTCAAGCTATTCATAAGAAAAAAATAATATTTTTAAATAGATGGGAAAATATTTTTAAAAAATTGCTATTTTAAATTTTTTTGAATTATCTCTTGAAACTTCGTTTATGTGTATAAAATTGAATTCTAAGTGACTTTTTCAAATAACTTTTTTTGATATCTTGCCATCTTACCCCTTTTTTCGCCTTTGCATTGCAATTTTTTTCATTTTGCCGCCATTCTAGCGATCACGTGACATGTGTCAAAATCGATTTTTAGGTTATCGGACATGCACAAACTTCTCCCCAGAATATTTTTTGCAATACTCCAATAATAAAAATTTTTCCCATATGGTACATACTTTTTGGCGGTCACGGTATATAAATATATGTATATATATATATATATATATATATATATATATATATATATATATATATATATATATATATCACGGTTGTATACACGCAGGGGCCCGGTGCCCGTCATCGTTCGTCGGGATGAACACTGCAATCGCTTACAGGATCCACCACGGCAACAGATTAGAGAGCGCTCCAGAAGGACATTTCGGATACGAAATGGTATATGCTGAATACTTGTTTCAAGGAGCAATAAATGTTCCAGTGACTGTAAAACAGTCGAAAACAATCCTTTAGGAACTCACTATACCTCTGTATAGATTGTATGGCATATGTCCGACAGAAAACAACTACTAACCTGGACTGCACTGATGAGGGACTACATCCCGAAACCGGTCTGCAGTTGGTTCCTTGTTTGGATCAGGCGGTGTCCTGCTGTCTGTCTCTGAGGGCTCTTGCAAAGTTGTTCCTTCAAAGTAAGGATCTTTGCACATATGTCTGACAGATATAATTCAATATCTGTCGAGGTATTAGCCAGAGAAGTAGTTGTTTTCTGTCGGACATATGCCATACAATCTATACAAAGGTATAGTGAGTTCCTAAAGGATTGTTTTCGACTGTTTTAGTCACTGGAACATATATATATATATATATATATATTGTAGAATATTACTCTCAAGTTATTTAAAAAATGTCAGACGCTTTCCATAGACCAGAACTTTTGTCAAACGCTTTAAAGCTCCACAAATTATTCAACAAATTATACATAAAAATCAGCCACACAAATTTAAGTTAAGTAACTCTTATTGTTAGTTTCCTTTCTCACCTGGTATCTATCTGCCCAGGTGTCACAGAGCGAACTCCACAAGCACGCAGGTATTAAAAGTACGTGAGACACCACTCAGAACCTAAGTCTTCATCTTTTCAAAAATAAGTTATGTCTGAAGGCCCTGGGATTTTACTCATAAGGAAATCTTAACAAAATCTTTTATTTACAAAAATTCTGTTTTCTTTTAAATTTCTTTCTGAACAAAAATCTCCCAGAGTCGAAGCCGTTTCCAACCGAGATGGCTAACTTTAGTGTGATGCGTCTGCTGTGTAAAAATAAAAAGAAAAAAAAAATTGTTGCAGACGACATTAGAACTCGGAGCTCCTGGGTGGTAGCCTGATACTCTGTCCACTGATCCACCATGGGTTATAGAAGTATTTCTGTAGACTGGCATTTCAACTAAGTGAGTAGTGTTTTCACGTACCTTGATTCCCTAATATCTGAAGAATGGTCATCTGGACAAGCTAGCAGGTAGGCATGCGAACATAGTACATACTAACACTACTCAATCGTACACATTTCGTTCGTTTAAAATAAGTAATGTCTGACGGCCCTGGGATCTTGGACTATAATAACAACATTACTAGGTCAACTAGGTGATACACTTAACACAGAAAAAACAGGAATATTTAGATGAACAAAAACCACGTTGTATTATATCATCCAACAGTTCTGTCGTCAGTGTTTTTTGTTAATAACTCAAAAACTATTAATATTTGAGAATTTTTTTTAAAGTTCCGTAAAGAGGAAATTTCAGATTCAGATTAGAATTTCACACAAAAATTTGAGGTGACAAGTTCAACTTCATTGTTTTGCAAATATTCTGTCAACTAACGTATCAGTTTTCTCTTACGAAAATTGTACCTAATACATACTCATTATAATGGATTTACAAAAGTTCGGTAACCCACAGAACAATGGAATAAATTTGCCTAAAACCTCATTGTCGAAATTATGTCATCAAATTTCAATCAAAAAAGAGACATACTCAGTAAATTAGTTTGATGATACTTTGATGAACAATCATTTACCGCTTCCTGTTCGAATTAATAATATTAAAATAATCGTACGGAGTATCTCAAATGAATAACAGTGTTTCCAGTTTAATAACGAAACAAAGAATCAATTTCATATTTTAGGATCCACCAGCGACGCACTATAAAAAAGTTTGTGTGGTGAAAAGGGGCTTTTAACCCCTGAAAAAATATCTTTCTGCAGATTCTTGCAATCGCTCGGCATGCTGGATGATGTAAGCCCTAAAACGTAACTACGCTTCAAATTTGATTTCAATATATCTAAAACTGAAAGAGCTATGGCGAAAAAAAATCTTTAAACTTTAACGCTCTGTAACGAAACGTTTTCGAAAAAAAGTGTCATTTTTACCTGAAAAATACGCCCCAAAAATCTTGATATTGAATTTTGAAACAACCTGTATATCAATCTCAATCAATTTTGAGAAAGATTTAAAGTGGTATTTTTAAGTTTTTTAAAGGAAAATTGTTTGAAACGTAATAGTGTGAGGTATCAAATTATTTGTAAAAAATGCTCCTTTTTTCCTAATTCGACGAGCCACCATGTTGCCATTTCAAAAAAATTAGTAAGTATTACACATTTTAAAATTTAGTTCTATGTAGCAAATACGTTTTGACCGAAAACCATAAAGTTGGATTTTTTCCACATTTTTTTATCTGAAATTAATGATTTGAACGTATCAATGGCTATTGATCGTTGGGTGTCTATTTAAAATACGCATTAAATCAGTGGATGAACATATCATGTTCCACCCATTGGAAAAAAGTTGAAACGAGAAAAATTAAAAATCCGGTTCGTAGGACCAAAATCCGTCTCGTAGGACCAAAAGCCGGCACGAAGGACCAATAACGGTTAGAGCTAAAGGGATGGGGTTTTTATCGTTGGGTTTCTTTTGAAAATACGCATTCAATCATGTTTCACAGATGAGAAAAAAGTTATGAGTGATTTTTTACTTTTTTGGAGATAACTCGAGAACGGAGACGCTAAGGAGGATGGGACCTGTATCACCACAAACTAATCCCTTCATAAAGTCAGATGGAATAAATATTTTTTACTTTTTTAAGTCCAATCTTCGATCTGTAGTTTCATAAAACGCTACTTGCAGGACGATATGAAATTTTTTCCCATTATCTAAATTTGTTCAAAATACCGTTTTCGGCCTCTAAATCGATTCTACATTGTCCCAAAAACACCTATTTATTTTTAAGGCTCAACTCGGAGATTAATTGAAAAATATACTTATATATTTGCAATCATAAAAGTATCACAAAATCTAACCTTACCACTAACTTGACCTAAAAACACCAAAATTGGAAAAAATGTTCCAACAAAAATAGGTTTATTTATTCAAGACATAACTTTTTTTATGGGAACTTGTTTTAGACCTGTTTGAGGGCAATAAAACTGTTTATGTACATTTTTTCGATATTTCGTCCTCACTTTAACGGTTTTTTAAAATATTTACCGGACTGTTGATATTACACAAAAAATTCATCTCCAGTTTTTGTAGATTTTCAAGGGGTGGTCAAAAAAGGTGAGTATCTTGTGAAAATTAAAGATCTGTCGCTATCTTTGAGTTTTTGGTAGTTTTATAAAAAAAACATTCTGTTTTTTCAAGATATGAAAAAAATTTATTACTTTTTGTAGAAGGAAAAAAGTAAAAAATCAGGGCCCGGAATGATTTGGGGGAGAGGAAGGGGGGAGGGTAGGCCTGTTCAAACCCCGAGTCAAAACCTGAAAAACTGTTTATATAAAATGTTTCGATATATGGTCGTATTCACGTTTTTGGTGATTTTAGAGAAAAATTTTATACTTAAGTAACTTCTTTTTCAGTTTCTTCAAAATTTTCCCACTTTATAATCGAGTTGGAGGAAAACAGTTCAGAAATTTCGATCGGCTTGTGAAGATGTATACGAGGCAATTTTAAGATTTTCATTTATTTCATTAGTAGGGTCAATATATCAATTTCTCATTTTTTAAAAATATTTCCTGGACTAAGATTTAACGAAAAAAAAAAATTGTTATATTTTTTGTAGACTTTCTAAAGTCGGTCAAAAAATGTCTGTGTGTAAATTAGAAAAATATTAAGTAACAGTTTTCCAGATATTTCGTTTTTCCAAAATTCAAGTTTTTATTGCATTCTCAGATTTTTCGAGTTTTCCCAGTTTTCAGATCATTTCCATGAAAAATCGTTCCCATGTAATTTGTTCCTCTATTCGAGCTCTACCCATTGCATCTTTCGAAATTTAAGAGAAAAATCAATTCCTGCATCAGTATCGAAGGAAGTACGAAAAACCGGAAAACCCCAGTTAAAATTTTCCGGGTGTTCTGATCGCAAAAAAAATTGAACTGACAAATACTATCGTCGACTTATTATTGATATGGTTCAGATTTCAAAGCGATTTCTCGAAAGGTTTGGAAATGAGAACGTTTTGAAATGCCCCTACAGAGAGGCAGACAGACAGGCAGACTTTCTCTGCCTGCAGAATCGTAGTATACAATTTCTTATGAAGTTGTGTACGTATTATTATTTATTATTGAAAAACACGATGTTTTAGTTCTGAGTAAGAAAAATATAGCAAAATAAAAAAGTTCTTAACAACGTTTGATACATCCTTAACTGGAGTAGAATAATTTTTGTATGTCACCGTAATTACCTGTGTTCTTTTTTATGAGTCCTTCTCATAGAGTATCTTAATTGCATCGTTTAACATTGTTTTTGAATGTATTTATATTTATTTATGTTTATAAATAAAATCTACTATAATTTCAAAGTACAAATACCGAATTTCATCTCAAAATTCTAGAATTGTCAGATATCGATCGACCAAGCTCGTGTCATGATCTACCCTGTATAAAAATAAATAGAAATAGACCGTTTACCTAAAACGATCCTTTTGCTATTGAAAATGATGCAAGACGTGCCTGGCTCTTTCGCCAGACCCTTTGGTCAATTCGTCACGACCCTGTGCCCGCATAATTGAGTGCGGGTGCGCCAAAAATAAGGCACTGACAGATCAATAAAACCATTCAAAACAAGTAACAACCCACTACTCACTTGTAAAAAAACAATTCCGTGTACGTAACCACATTGTAGGTGAATTTTTGCGTCAAGTTCGAACAGCAAAACGTCTTCCTTTCCTTTTGTTTGGCGTGCATGATTTCACGAATTGACGGGTTGACAGTCAGTGTCAGAATCGTCTTTGTCCTGTAACATTTTCTAAACACGCCGCACCATGACTCACTGATTTTCCGCCTGTGTGCCTTTCGAGCGTACAATGCAACCCGCGGTTTAGAACTGAAACCGAATGAAATTCTCGATGTTTATATCGTCGATTGCATAAATAGAATCAGACATAACCTTATCACGAACGCAACGCAGACTAGAGCATAGAGAGTGCACACGGTAGCCAGGATAGCTAGATTTTATAGTTTACTTTAAATGCAACGGTAGGATGATCTACCTGATGGGCAAGGTTAGAGGAACCAAGGACAGGGCTACGCACTGATAAGGCGCTGATCTAGCGGGCTACCGGAAAAAAAATAAAAAATTGTTTGCGTACGAAGACGTAGAACGGACATGCCATATCTTTTTTTGTTAATTTAGACTTAGACCGAGTTTCACCAAAACTTTAATATCGCTTTAGGAGATACTCAACAATTTTAATCGGGCGTATTGCTTCACTGGCCATCATTGGTTAGTTGAATGGGCCGTAGAGCGTAAATTACGCGAACTTGGATTACTTCCAACTTGCCAAAAACAGCCAATTGAGCAATACGCCCGATTTAATGTCGGTTATCTCCTAAATCGGGATTAAAGTAATGGTGAAACCCGGCCTTATAACTTGAAATTATTCCTGATTCGTTTTACAAATCGAGTACCTAAGGGCGTTTTACCCATAATAGTCCAGGAGAAATCGGCGCATGAGTACCGAAAACTATTCCACCTCAATTTTTTTATGCGATCCTCTTCAAATTGCCCTACTGATTATATAAATGCATGTTGCCATGGGACAACCCCGTGCCATACTGTTTAAACCGAAATTGTTTAAACATTTACAAGGAATTGTTAGTTTTCAACCGGATTTTTTTATATTCTTTATTGAAATACAAATAAAAAAAGGTCTTTTGACTTTTCACGATAAAGTTAATATTTTTAAAGATATGAATTTTTAAAAGTTCGAAACATCTCAAATATGGGTACTTTCGACCCATGAAAAATATATTTAAAATAAATAAAATATAAATAATATAGTTTTTTAATTATTTATATTATATATTAAAAATAATTTTTCACAATTAGAAGGATATGTAATTGCATATTGAAACTAACTTTTTATAATGAAAATTTTCGATATTGTGAAATATAAAGTTACTTTACTCTTTCATATTTTTTGACATACCTCGTATAAGATTGATGAAATTTGATATCTGATGAGCATAACTTTTTTTCGTAAAATCAATAATAAAAAAGTTTCCCATATGTAGCCAACTTAAGCAGACTTACTGTATATAATTGTGATTCCAAAAAATATTCAAATACCATTATATCTTATTATTGTTGATATAAATGCAAAAATTACTATGATAGTAACAAAAAAGTAATATAAATAATGATTCAAGACACAGAGAGGCCTATGAAGCGCATGAGTCAGAGAGAGAGACGGCGATACTTAAAGGTAAGCGACGCCTACTTGTGAGCGCGCGAACTTAACAATTAAAAAACAGGTATAAACAATAAAAAAATTTAAAATCTCTATTCACAATATTATTAAGTTTTGTATAAAGAATTTTTAAAAAATATTATTTATATGTTTTTCATGGGTCGAAAGTAGGTACCCAAATTTGAGATTTTTCGAACCTTCAAAAATTCATATCTTTAAAAATATTAACTTTATCGTGAAAAGTCATAGGACCTTTTTTATTTGTATTTCAATAAAAAATATAAAAAATTGTCCACTTGAAAACTAACAATTCCTTGCAACTGTTTAAACAATTTCGGTTTAAACAATATGGCACGGGGTTGCCTCATGGCAACATGCATTTATATCATCAGTAGGGCAATTTGAAGAGAATCGCATAAAAAAATTGAGGTGGAATAGTTTTCGGTACTCATGCGCCGATTTCTCCTGGACTATAAGGCTCATTAGGCCAAAGCCTCAGGCTCCGCGAATATTAGGGGCAACAGCTAGCAGATCCTACAAAAAAGGCAAAGGTTGGCAGCGTTTGGATCGAAATTGATAAACTCATCCAGCATCCATTTTTTACGAAAGCGTAGTAGGCCAAACTGTAGTAGTTTTTGTAGTTTTGTAGTTTTTGTGGGGGAAAAAACCTCTATAACTTGATCTATTTATAGGTAGAGACGTGGAGATATACAGGGTGTCCCACGAAGATTAGGAGAGGCTATATAATTATAATTTTGGGGTTGTAAACTAAAGCAATCAGATTCAACATTATTAATATGGGACAACCCGCATATTTTTGCACTTATATGTTCCTACCGATAAAAGGATTTCATCAAACTATCACACTTGTGGTCTAAAACGAACTACAGGTTCTGAAAGGCTTTCGCGGCCATCGTTGAATGAATGATGGCTTTTCGGGTTTTTAAGCCGACGTTTATTTAGAGAAAATCTCGACGTTTCGCCAACACGATTGGTTGGCATTTTCAAGAGAAATGTTTACAGCTTCGATCACTGAACACTACTTGTATGGTATGCGTTGTCTCAGCCAGTATTTATGGGTCGACGTACTCGTCCCTGCGTCGGGTACCCCTTCGGATTCATTAATTACCCGGTATGGTGTTATTACCGTTTTCTTGAGAACAGGTAGCCATGCTTTGCTCAATTGTAACCCTTCTTCAGTTCTGTTGAAGTTGTTGGGATGTTTTTTGATTTCGATTGCTTCTCGGAAGAGTCTTAGATAATATGCATGTGTTGTGGCAATTACTTGGGTTTCTTCGAACTTCACTCTGTGATTGTTATTGTTAAGCGCGTGTTATGCGACAGCGGATTTTTCTGAGTGTCCTAACCGGCAATTAGCCCTGTGTTCCTTTATTCTGGTATTTGTAGATCGCTTCGTGGTTCCGATATAAACGTTGCCAAAGGTGCATGGAATGCGGTACACCCCAGATGAGCTTAGTGCATCACGTTTATCCTTCGCCGATCTCAAGTGATCCTTCAGTTTCTTTGAAGGTTTATATAAGGTTTTGATATCATACTTTCGTAGTATACGGCCAATCCGATCTGTGACCCTAGGAACATACGGCAGGAATGCTTTACTTTGTTCCTGGCAGCCATTCGATCCACTGTCGCTAGAGTTCTTTCTTTTGCGTTTTATACACCGATATTATTATTATTATACACCGATCGGTGTATAAAACGCAAAAGAAAGAACTCTAGCGGCAGTGGATCGAATGGCTGTCAGGAACAAAGTAAAGCATTCCTGCCGTCCCACGACGTTTTTAATAAAATATGGATGATTAATATAATTTTTGCCTTGTTTTAATCGTCACAAAAAATATGCAGTCCTATATCATACATATATAATATACAGGGTGACCCTAAACCTAAATGATTTGGCAATTGCTCGTTTCAGACGTCGCCGTCGTGGGACAAATAAGGATATTGAAGTACCTGTATTTTTTGGATTAATCGTTTTAGAGCACAAGAGTGATCGTTCGTTCGTTTTAAAAATGCCAAAATATACAGGTTGTACCATTAATACTTTTGAATCATGTGAAAAAACAAGCTCATTGGGTAATATAATATCAAAAAAGCTGCACCAATTGCATTGATTCAGAAACCCCAAAATTCAATTCTCTACTATTTTCGAGTTCCGAAATATTCCCTGTCCTAATCTTCGTGGGACACCCATCAGTATGTATGAGAGAAAGCTAGATATCAAGAAACACAACTGAGGAGGTAAGGGGCCATAAGATGGAAACTTTTGAGGATTCCCTGATGCCAAATTGTCAATGGGAGTGCTCTTCTAGGATTATTTTCCCATTGAACCCAGGAAAGAATTTGCAGCAAATATGTCGGCAAAAATATCGGATTTTTCCTGGGGTTCGTAACTTGTGATCCATCTTCCTAGGTTAAGGGGGGAAATGAAATTTCCAGAGCTTTCGCAAAAGACCAAAACGAGCGGTACCCGTCAAGCCACTCATTAGGTATAATGCGAATCTACTTCCCTTTTGCATATTAGCATGTTGGAACCAAGCCCAATTCTCGTTTGCATTTGTATACCCTGTATGACGAAGAACCCGACCCATTGTAAGAAGGACTCCTCTGATGAGGAGGATGATACGCATGTTTCTTCTGATAATAAAATGGAAAATGATATGCCTGTCCCCGCATTTTTAATCGGTGATACATAGTTGGCCATTCATTCTGATTGTATGGTAACTTTCCAGCCCGAGTAATTCGTATTGTT
Organism: Chrysolina oricalcia; assembly: GCA_944452925.2. Taxonomy (NCBI): domain Eukaryota; kingdom Metazoa; phylum Arthropoda; class Insecta; order Coleoptera; family Chrysomelidae; genus Chrysolina; species Chrysolina oricalcia. The sequence goes on along the minus strand of OX101821.2, from coordinate 56,895,691 downwards.
ATCATTATATACATAATTCAGTGCTCTAGTATTGACAAATTAATTCATTTTTGTTGCTCTCTCAACTGCCTGTTTTATCTGGTGTGTTGCATTTTAATTGTTATCAGGGCTAAGTAATTTACAAAATGCCAGACATTGGTGTTCATTGCAGTAAACTGTTCACCTACCATTGAATGAATTGGATAAAATAAAGATATGAAATCGAGGGGTGTGCCACTTTAAAATCAAAGAAATCTTATTCAAGTCGAAAAATGAGGAATAATAGTATAGTTATTATTTAACGAGCGGTAATGTAAGTTATGACCATTACCGCAAGTTGAATAGTATACTTTATCTACGACTATAACAATAAATACTAATCCACAAAGTACAGACCAAAAACTTTATTAGCAAATCTTAATACTTACCTATAACATAGCTATAAAAACTCTAGTTGTGATAATTCATTTTGTTTATTAATAAAATTAACAGTAAAGTTGGAACAACCAGTGAAAATTTTTGAATACACCTTTATATTTGTTTTAGGATTTTTCGGGCAAAAAATTCTGTATGGTAACATTAGCTATTTGTCTTATTTCTGGAGGTGTACATAATAATTCATCTTCACTATCTGAATTCATCATTTTCAGCACAAAATTCACAATAATAAGAATTCGGTATTAACTTAATTTGAAAACGTCAAAATTAATCAAGTGACATTATTCCCCAACCGGATTGTGATTGTACAGAAGTACAGAGAGCCACGTTGATATTTGGTTCGTAAATATACCTCCAAGAATTTCCGATTTATTATAGTGAGTTATAGCAGTGAGTTATTATAACTCACGCTGTTTGCTTGCCGAAATACTACAACCTGCTTAAAAGCAGTTGAATAATTAATATATAATATAACATGTGTGTATATAGGCACTTTTAACTTTAGGATTCCAGACTTTGTCAATAAGATGTATCTATCTTCAGACAATAAAGTATATTTGATTGACTTGATTGATTGATTAATAGGAGTAGATACATTTTTTTATGTTTTTATACCTCATTTTTTTTCTCATTTTTCGAGATGATTTCCTTTCACATAGTAACGGCTACATCCTTCAATTTATTTTCATTTAGAGAAATCACCTGACAACATCAATAAAGATGGCCCTCGGCTAACGCCATCGGGCCATCATCCACGCCGCAGGCCATAAACGCTTACTTTACGCCCTTGATACATAAATAACTATTATCTCGGACGGCAGCGGCAGCGGAAAATTACATGAAATTCAAAATTTCCGTGTCAAAAATAAACGAAATGTCACATAATTTAGGTTATGTAGGTATTTGTTTATATAGTTTGAAAGCAAGAATTTATTTTATTCAGAAATAATGTCAGAATATGAAGAAAATATAGATGTAGTCGTATTCCTCCACAAGAACAAACTTTCATTCAAATTCTTGCGTTTAAGGTAGATAACTGCGCATGCGCTCAATGAACACAAAATAAAACTATAAATTCGTCATGATTTTGCCTGCGGCTACGGCAGCGGAAGCGGCTGCGACTCAATCTATAAATCCTGCTTTAAAAAGAAACAAGCACATGAGGAATGTAGAGCTAGAGAAAAACTAATTCAGAAGGAACGTGGATAAAGGAAAAAAGGCAACAGGGAAAAATGTGAAATTTAACGGATGTAGAATATTTACGAAAAATTTTGTAACAACTGGATAAATAAAAACAGAAAATGTGAAAATCAGTGGCTTTTTCTGAACATTGAGGAAATGCGAGAAAAGCCAAGAAGAATATCACCGGTCATAGAAAACCGTGCAAGAACAAGCGAGCTGAATAAAAACAATAGAAACTGGAAATTCTACACGAACAAAAGTACCAAGGAAACGAAGAAAGCCAGGAAGAACAGGAAGTAGGATCGGTATGACCAAGGACATGAAGAAAGCCAAGAAGAACAGGACCGGCTGTGAAAGATGTTACAAGAGCAGAAGAACAAAACATAAGCCATGTTTGATAGATTCTTGCAATGGGCTAAAATCTAATCATCAGACAAATAACTTGCGAGGTCCAAAACACCTTGAAAAAATGAGGACAAAAACTAGACATGATAATGGATGGAATATGAATGGAAATAAAAAAGATGGGAACCATTATACATGACTGGATATACTATATCTCTAAATATTGCAGACTAAGTTCAATTCAAGGTAGTACAGTTTATTATAATTGTCAAAGGTTCGATGATGGTAAATTCACCATTCTTCAATATTTATTGATGAATAATATGAGCTTTTGGTAGAGAAAGTTTTCGAATTTATATTTATGTTTTTGTGAATCTCTCAATATGTATATTGTTTATTTGTATCGATCACCAATACCTGATGTATATTTATTCATTTTTTCAAATCTACATAGTTACGCTATCAGGATTGCCAGTTGATTCTTCAATCATCCTGACTGGTGATCCATATAAATTTTGAAGATTAAGTGTCAATTTCTTACGAATCTCCTCATTTCTATCATTTTAAAAGTACACATTGGGTAGTATTCATAAAAAGTAGCAAAAATGCTTATACTATAGACGAGGAAAGTGTGTCGTCACAAATGTCATACTTGTCAAAAACTGATTCCAAACAAAGAATTTTAGGTGACATTCTCTGTTGATGATTTGCTGCTTTGCTTATTATTTTGTGTTTGGTTGTTTGGATTTTGTTTTCTCAGGCAAAAGAAGTTGAAAAACCTTAACAGAAACAATATCGTAGTTATCGGACAAGCTGATTTAAATTCGACGGTGGTTTGTTTGGAATCAGTTTTTGACAAGAATGACATTTGTGACGTCAGCACTTTCTTCGTCTATTGGCGAAAGAAAATAAGATCGCAGCGCCACCTATAGCAAGACTTTGAATTACGAATTGCTATAGGTGGCGCTGCGATCTTGTTTTCTTTCGCCAATAGGTCTGTCTCCCTCATAACAGCAGTGTTGCCATTTGTGGCGACTTGTCGCCAAAATGACTACTTTTTACGATGTTTCGAGCCTGTCGGCGATTTTTCAAAAGGTGCCCGTTTTTGGCGACTTTTCATTACCTTCAATTATTTTATTTTTCAGTAGTGTCAGAAAAACACCCAGTGTTGACCTAATTGATATCGATAACAGTTGCTTAAACAATTTAATATTATTCGCCAGAAGTCGCAATAATATTTTTAAGGAATGCCAAAATAAATAATAGCTAAAGGCAACTAAATATGGCACCGTCGCGTGTGAAATCTCGGGGAATCCCCGTCATGCTTTTCATAGCGGCTGGAGCGCGTTGGGCAATTTTAGTCGACTAGCCAACGTTCAGCACGTTTTTGATTAATTTTATTGATTGTGATAGTAAAATTTGTCAATTTACTAATTTACTTTGTTTCACTACTTGTGTGTAAGGCCAGTGACGCATGATGTTATGTGAATTGAGTTGAATTTGTATATTTTATTTTAATTTCCGATATTTCCTTGGTTTTAATATGAGTGAAATTACCAAATACTTTAGTCTTGCGTCAACTTCTAGGACTGGTAAGTTATTTGCTCAGTTTATTTGATATTATTGGTATTTATTTTTAAAAATTTTCTTTAAGATGAAACAACAAAAAATACTAGTAGCAGTAGTTCTGACGAAATTGATACTCCCCAATCAAAAAGAGCACATATTGTGAAAAAACGAAGTTTTTCAGTTAAATGGTTGGATGAGCCATTATTTGAGGGATGGTTAATGGAATGCGATGGAAAACCTAAATGCAAATGTTGTAACGTTTCTCTATCAGCAAAAAAATTGGACTTAATAAAACATGCGAATACAAATAAACACAAAATAAGCTCCCAAAAAATAGCTAATACAAAAACTTTAAATGTACTATTTAAACAACAAAATATAACAAAGGACATTATGATTGCTGATTTAAAGTACACATTGTTAGTTGTCAGTCATAATTTTAGCATCAATTCGGTACAACATATTGTAAATATTTCAAAAAGTGTTTTTAAAGATTCTTCTTTAAGTGGAAAAGTAAAATTAAGTCGCACAAAATGTAGTTCAATAGTTAAAAACGTTCTCTCACCTGTTATTTGCGACAATCTAAGAGAAACAATGAAAAACAAACTTTTTTCTGTTCTAGTAGATGAGAGCACAGATATCTCCAACATTAGGGTGATGTGCATACTTGTAAGATTTATTAACGGTAGCCAAGGTTTAACAACACAAATTTTAGATTGTATAAAAATAGGTGCTGATGAAGGGACTGCCAAAGGTTAATTTTTACTGTTTAACAAAGCTGTAAATAATTTCAATTTAAAATATGAAAATATTGTTGGATATTGTTCTGATAATGCCAGTGTCATGATGGGTGTAAAGGAATCTTTTAAAACCCATTTACTCAATAAGAACGAGAATATCGTTGTCAGTGGTTGTATATGTCACAGTGCTCACCTTGTAGCATCTGCAGCTTCTGAAGTACTGCCTTCAAATATCTACGCATATTTTTTCCGATCTCCCAAACGTCAGTCTATTTTAGAGGAATTCCAAATTTTTTTTAGAAAGGAAAAACATAAGATCTTAGCTCCGGCAAAAACACGTTGGCTATCGCTTTCTAAATGCGGAATTATTTAAAGTAGCCTGTTTTGAAGGTAAAAAATTCCACTGCCCAAATCATTTACAATGAATTTCAAAATCCATTCGTAAAAGCCTACTTTGAATTTCTTCGTTTTATCTTACCACTCTTCAATGAATTTAATAGCCTTTTTCAATCCTCAAAAGTACTTTTTCCAATTATCAGTAAAGAGAGTAAACGGTTTATTAGGCAGTTGTGCGGTAATTTCATCAAACCAGAATTACTTTCAGACAATTCTCTTTTTACTTTAAATTTTGAACATCCCCACAGTTTGTTACCTCTTGAAGAAATTCAGTTTGGACTCAGTGAGCAAACAACTGCTTTATTTGGTAGCCTGGATAACGGCGATGTTCAGCAATTTAAATTTAGGTGTCTTAGTTTCTATCAAAAAGCCGCCACTGATTCTGTTAGAAGATTTCCCGTAAAAAAACATGGATGGATTATTTAGAATTTAATGTTTTTAATTATAAATTTAATGAAAATTCTGTCAAAAATATAAAAATGGGTTTAAAAAAATTTAAACATATTGGCGATGACAATTTAGCATTTTCTGAAATTTAAAAAATTCAACATTATTTTTCTTCTGAAGAAAAAAAGATGTGGGAACAGAAATCGGTGGTTTCTTTTTGGACCGATTTAGAAGAACGTAAAAATTTTAATGGCACATTATCATTTTTAAATATAGCTAAATTGTTAATGCTATTTTAATCATACCACATGGAAATGCAGATGTAGAAAGAGTGATTTCTAACATGCTGGACATTAAAACAAAAAACGAAACAAAATGAGTGCACAAAGCGATCAATTGAGAATCAAATTGGATTTAAAACAAAACAAAGACTGTTGTACGACATATAATTTTAGCGATAAATATTTTTCACGAATGGGCAATATACGAGGGCTGACAATAAAGTAAGGTCTCCAACGCTGCAACTTCGCCGGATCACGCGCTAGGCGAAATCTGGCAACACCGCCGTGTTCCTTGGTTCCCCCACTACCACTTTGCTGCTGGGTGAGGCTTCCCCGACCGCTCAGTCTTGGCTGAGCAGCCGTCAACGATGGAGGTACCACTCGCGTCAGCGTCCAAGTGCGAATTGCGTTCTGTAATACGTTTTTTGAGTGCGAAAAAGGTGACACCTATTGAAATCCATCGTCAACTAGTTGAAGTTTACGGGGAAAAGTGTATGGACATAAAAAACGTGCGTAAGTGGAGCCGCGAGTTCAATTCCGGGCGCACTAATGTTCACGACGAGGAGAGAAGTGGCCGACCGTCGGTCTCGGATGCGATTGTTCAAGCAGTGGAGGCAGAAATGCTCAAAAACCGCCGTGCGACAATTAGGGACTTGGAAGAGAAGCTTGGAGGAGTGTGTAGCAGCGAAACAATCCGTCATATCCTTGTGAACAAGTTGCAGTACCACAAAGTTTCTGCCCGATGGGTGCCGAAACAGCTGACCGAAGACCACATGAAGCGGCGCGTGGAATGTGCGACCAAAGTTGTGGCCCGTTTTGAAGAGGAAGGCGATGATTTTTTGGAAGGGTTTGTTACGGGGGATGAAACGTGGGCTCATCACTACACACCCGAAACAAAGGAGTCGTCCAAACAATGGCGCCATAGCGATTCTCCGAAACCCAAAAAGTTTAAGGCGACACTGTCAGCCGGCAAGGTGATGGCTACGGTGTTTTGGGATCGCCACGGGGTATTGTTGGTGGATTTCATGCCAAGGGGAACCACTATCAATGCAGCAAGGTACTGTGAGACCCTGGAAAAGCTTCGTCGTGCCATAAAAAACAAACGCCCGGGATTGCTGAGCAAAGGAGTGAAATTTCACCACGACAACGCGCGCCTGCACACAGCCAACGTTACCCTTGACCTGCTCAAGACATTTGGCTGGGAAATCATCGATCACCCTCCCTATAGTCCCGACGTGGCCCCCAGTGACTACCACATGTTCCCCGCCCTGAAAAAACATCTCGGAGGGAAGAAGTTTGATAGTGACGCGGAGGTTCAGAAAGAGGTCAACACCTGGCTGCGCGAGGCGGACGGAGAGTGGTATTCTGCCGGCATAGACAAGTTCATCGTGCGGATGCGCAAGGTGTTGGAAAAAAATGGCGATTATGTAGAAAAGTAGCCAAGACCTTGGCCTTTCCAACGGTGTATCGCTTTTTGTAAATAAATGTCATTTTCTATGAAAAAAAAAATTGGAGACCTTACTTTATTGTCAGCCCTCGTATATAAAAGTTCAAAAGATGATGTAAAATTATGTTCAGAATCCGATAGTGAATCAAACTGAATGTTTTGTTTTTCTTGTATTTTGTATTTTTTTTAATATTATTTTTATTTAGTTCTTGTTTTATTTTTGTTATTTTGCCAAATTTAGGGATGTATTTATTTTCTTTTTTATATTTATTCTAGGATAATAAAGTTTGTTTTCGTTTGTTCCGTAAAAAACATTGTTTTATTTTACATATTTACTCTCCCATGTACTTGAAAGATGTGGCGACAAAGTGGCGATATTTCAGTAGATCGCTCTGGCAACACTGCATAACAGTCATAACTCCACAAAATGAATACGTCTGTTTCAAGAAATTCGAGTAAAAGCATTTGCTCAATCAAGGTTTATGCAAACGACCCGAGTCGAATATTAGTCAATTTTCATGTTCTAACATAGATTATACGTGCAGTAATTTAGATTAGAAATACATATATCTTGTTCAGTCATCTCGTCGGGACTGTCGGACCACGAGGCTATAAGGAGTATAATAACCATGTGTTCCAGTGAGGCGAGGTGAAGAAAAAGTATCGTTATGGTCGAATGCATGCCAGATCGAATTATGACAAGATTTACTTTAGATGCGCACAAGCAAACTGGAAACAAGTCCCCTCGTTCATCCATTCTTAATTTTTTACAATAGTCTACGTGATGAGTTTAATAGGGCTTTTCCAATACAGAGGATTAAAATTAAAGATTTCCTCAAAATATTTACGTTCTTTGTATCATATCAGAAATTTTACTAAATAGTGAAGTTTTTCATGATTACTTTAATAGATATCGCAGAATATAATATACCGGGTGACACAGCAGACATGTAGTAGCCTGTAGTTTTTTATTTGAAGAGATGAAGATTTGAAATTTGCAGAAGTTACGTAATCTATGATAGCGCTTCATTTGAATCTAACGACAACTTTTTTCAACTACCTGTTTGATCGGCAGTAACTCCAACTTCTTTTTTTTGAAAGACACCTTGTATATTTATCCAGCCTATCTTATTTGTCTTGAAATTCTCTATTCAACCGTGTATCACAAAGTGGCATTCGTTTCTCAATTCGCAGATAAATTGCATTTTATTGAAGAACATCAAGTTGGCTGTTACCCGAATTCGATAATCTTTCGATGCTTGGTAGGCTTGGAAATCCAAAGAGTATCAGTTAAACGATATAATTTCAGTTTTTTCCATACCTGATCACTTCCTACAAATTGTCAATAATTTCTTTAATAAAAAGAAAAAACATCTGAAAATAATTCACGATATTGCGAAAACTGAGATAGGAACATGTCTTTTTCAATTTGGCTACTTGTGAAGGAACTATCTGTCTTTCTCTTTGGCCATGTAGCCATATCATGATCTTTCCATTTGGAAACATAAAATTAAAATTGTTCCCCTGATTTACCAATTCACAAGTCTATTAGTCTAGATATTTGCAATAATATTTTACCTAGTAGGCGGTGTACACAGAATGTTTTGTGTTTAACAGGTAAACATCATTTGATTGTACTGATTATCTCCCTCAGTTTTATGCTGATTAAAATTGCATCGTTTAATTAGATACTAAATATGTATTCAAAGAATGAAAAGGTTGAACAATTATATGTCGAAAGATTTGCGGAAAGCCGCCATCCGCCTAATAATTATTTCGCTAGAGTAGAAGAGCAGTTCAGAAGAGAACCGGAAAATCAAAACAATCTCCAATACATTGTCGACGAAGAAACGGTAGTAAACGTTTTGGCAATAGTACATGCAGATCTGACGATATCACTGATTATTTCTTTCGTCTATTAAATATCAGTCATCAACCAATCATACGTTTGTTTCCTGTTTGACAGGACCAATCAACACGCTCTATTAGCGACTATTTACATGATGCACAATAGTCACCGACTATTCAGCATGATACTCATATCAAGGAGCCTGAGCATCTGACAGTACTCTAAATAAATACATATTAAACGTCAAATAAAATCAATCGTGTTGAAGCTGTATAAGTATTTGAAAATGAATCTATTTGGAGAAACTATAAATGAAGAGATAGATAGGATAATCGAGGGTGCAATCCCTGACAATACAGTGAGGAGTAAAAATAGCGTATGGAAACAGTTTACCAAATTTTGCGGGCATCGTCAATATGAATTGAATGAGTCGACACCAATCACAAAACTGAATGATATTTTGAAAGACTGGGGCTGGAATATGAAAAAAGAAAATAGGCAAGATTATAAAGAATATACTGTGAAGTGCATGTGGAATTCTACAGCTAAAACTCTTCAAGAGATGTATTTCAAGAAGTATAATATAAAAATAGATCCATTTCAAGCGTGCGAATTCAAAAGCTCTCGAGACGCACGCAATGCCAAGAGACGGGAATTGCAGAAACATCAGGAAAAACGGAAACAGAGTTCAACGGCTTTAAGTATAGAAAATATGTTTGCTATTATTGACAAATGCGATGAAAAAACTCCAGATGGACTTCAAAAAAAATTTTACTATTTGGCTTCAGTAGAATTAGCGTGGCGTGGGGGCGAAGGTTGTTCAGCTTTGATTGAACATTTCAAATTTGAAATTCAGAATGATGGTAATGAATCAGGTAGGATAGAATACAACCCAATTTTTACAAAAACCTGTCAAGGAGGAAACCAGAAATGCGCAGACAGCAAGTGGCTTACTAAAAATGAACAAAACCCACAGCGCTGTCCAGTTAGATTGTTCAGAGAATTGATTGGAAAAAGAGGACCAGGATTCACATGTCCACGCTTGTTCCTAACTCCAAATCCATTCTGGCAGAATGGAAACTCATTGTGGTACAAGAATTCGCCTGTTGGGAAAAACGAATTTTCAAAATGGACTAAATTGGGAGCAAAGTCTATTGGTTTAGATACCAACCAATTGAAAATTACAAACCATTCTTGCAGATCAACTGCAGTTTCTCAACTGGCAAAACCGGAGTACCAGAGCAGCAACTCATTCAAATTACTGGCCACGCTAGTACTTCTTCAATTCAACCTTACTTGCAGATGGATGAACAACATCACCAGGGTATTTTGAACAGATTGAGAGAGCAGAATGAATGTGGACCTTCTACGGTTAATACTGCAAGTTCTTCAAAAGCTGAACAAATGTCACAAATTACGCATGGTGGAAATGTCACATACAATAATTGTGTTTTTAATTTCAATTGATAAATTATAAAGATGGTGCTGTTTTTGTTTAGATTTTGTGCTTTGTTCTTGATATTTTGAATAAATTATTCCAAATTGTTTAATTTTCATTCATTCATATGACTGATATAAAGAAGTAGATTCAAGAAATAATCTTCACAAATATAACACGACCTTGATTAATTGTCGACTATTTTATTGCTGCTAAATTTCTCTTGTATTTATTAATTTTAATCGACATTATTTTGGCATTAATAATCAGAGATGAAAGCCCTCGAGCTTCGCTCTCGGGCTCTCATCAGATTATTAATGCCAAAATAATGTCTCGTTAAATTATTATAAAATACAGTCGAAATTTAGATGCAATAAAAATAGTCGACTATTTATCAAGGTCTTGTTATATTACCCTTGAGACAAATTGAGGACGAAATTGGCGTGAATCGAGAGACTGCTAGAAGAGTTTTGAAAAGAACTGCTCTGTACTGCTCTTTTACTCTAGCAAAATAATTATCAGGTGGGTGCGTCTTTCCGGAAATCTTGACATACAATTGTTCAGCCTGACTACAATTTCTCTTGCACTCTCCGAATATCAACAACATATCGACCTTTTCGTTCTTTGAATACATATTTAGTATCTAATTAAACGATGCAATTTCAATCAGCATAAAACTGACAGAGATAATCATTGCAATCAAATGATGTTCACCTGTCAAACACAAAACATTTTGTGTACACCGCCTACTAGGCAAAATGGTTATTGCAAATATCTAGACTAATAGACTTGTGAATTGGTGAATCAGGGGAACAATTTTAATTTTATGTTTCCAAATGGAAAGATCATGATATGGCTACATGGCCAAAGAGAAAGACAGATAGTTCCTTCACAAGTAGCCAAATTGAAAAAAACATGTTCCTATCTCAGTTTTTGCAATATCGAGTTATTTGCAGATGTTTTTTCTTTTTACTGAAGAAATTATTGACAATCTGTAGGAAGTGATCAGGTATGGAAAAAACTGAAGTTATATCGTTTAACTGATACTCTTTGGATTTCCAAGCCTACCAAACATCGAAAGAATATCGAATTCGGGTTACAGCCAACTTGATGTTTTTCAATAAAATGCAATTCATCTGCGAATTGAGAAACGAATGGCACTTTGTGATACACGGTTGAATAGAGAATTTCAAGACAAATAAGATAGGCTAGATAAATACACAGGGTGTCATTAAAAAAAAAAGAAGTTGGAGTTACTGCCGATCAAACAGGGAGTTGAAAAAAGTTGTCGTTAGATTCAAATGAAGCGCTATCATTGATTACGTAACTTTTGCAAATTTCAAATTTTTATCTATTCAAATAAAAAAACTACAGGCTGCTACATGTCTGCTGTGTCACCCGGTATAGAACCATGATTAATTTGCAAAAGATTGTTATTATGAGAAACGGATATTGGAAAAATTGGGATATAGTATAGGAATGTAGGTTAATGATTTCAGAGGAAAAAACAAAAAATTCTTATAGAATTATCATCGAGTCCTGATACTTTGAATGACTACTATTGTTCCATTGCTGAGAAATTGACAAATTCTGTTTTGGTGAATAAATGTTAGTGTCGAGGAACATCTGGTACTGAGTGATTCGGACATTTTTATGAGATAACTGATGTAATCAGGATCATCAAAAATGAAAATACAAGTGTGTGTTTAGATGAAATTTCTCAAAAATTTTTTCAAAATATTCCTGGACCTGCTTTAAGTATTAATTGTTGATGTTTCAATAAATGTTTACACTGATAATTCAATGTTTTTATTCATCAACTGCCACCTCTTCAGATGAATTATTTAAAATAAAAAATATAAGATTCTCGAACAATGTAGAAATTCTTAGACTACAATAATAAGAATACTAGACGTTATGATCTAGAACAAGAATTGGTGTTTCTAGAAGTCTCTAAGGATTTCTCCAAAAGTTCCCAAATATTCCAAAGCTTTTCTATCTCTTTTTCACCTGACTATCAGAGGAGACATTTAATATAATTGTGTTCTATAAATGTCTGATAATTTAGATATACCCAGACAAAAGTTGCTATTCAAGTAAATATATGATGAAAATTATCGATATATTGCAGAAATACTCGCAGTCAACAAAAATCACATTTTTTATAAACGTGATTGCAAATATGAGTAAATAGGCGTCTACATATAAATTATGATTAAAAAAGAGTGAGGCCATACATCTCTATCTTAATTGTGAATGACAAGTGGTTATATATCTTTGTCCAGATTGTGCAAATTTATCATCTTTATAAAAGATGTTATCTTCAATTACAAATTATATTTGAAGAGGCAGATCAAAACAAAGTCACAATTTTAATTGTGAGAGGCAAAGGTAAAGTACGTCTGAAAGGTGATTTTTTTTTCACCGTCCGAAGTGCATCATCTCGAAAACAAAAGAAAGAAAGTACAGGGTGGCTGATACTGTAAAAAATCCGAAACCTACGCTTTTCTAAATTGGAAAACTCCATTTCTGCTCTCAAATTGAGTATTCAAAACAATAAACTGTCATACTCTGACAATCGAGTGTGACTTTCGTCTTTGAATATCAAGGACGCATTTTCCATTTTCTGGTAATATTTAAATAGAGCAGTGTCATATTAAACATTAAAAAAAAAGAAACTGTAAATTTTTGTCGTAGAAACGTTTAAAAATCGAAATTAGTCATTGGTTTTTAGGGCATTTGGGGTGTGGGAAGGCAATAAAAATGAAATAAACAATCCTGGTCCGTATTTTGGAAGTCAAAATTGTTGATAATGGTATCCAAAATCCAAATCCAAAAATGTTTATTCATAAAATTTACAATAAAATAATATGAAACATACAACATCTAAATATATAAAATAACAATAAAACTATCACTAAGCCACAGAGGGGTTAGGAGGGAGTGATATTGCATTTCATGCGGTGATAGGTTTTTCGTCCTGCCCTTCTGGGAAGCCAGAGGGCGGGCAAAACCAGCCCTAGAGCGGACCCTACGATGTTGTGTAGGCCTTAGATGCTGCAAGTTCAAGTCTACGGGTGTTTGACTCTCCCTACCTCCTCCAAGTTATGTAGGGGTTCTTACGTGCTTATATGTAAGGCATCCGGCTATCAGGACAGTAACTTTCATCATTGAGTTTTCAATCAACGCCCGGAAAACAACGAAAAAACCGGGTTTGAGCCTTCATTGGATTATGAGTGTTTGTTCACTCCTCTTCTGGATTTTCCTGGAAAATATCCAATTCCTGGTAAATGAGCCCCCCATGCTTTTTTGGCCTGTTATGGTGGGCTCTGACTGCTGTTATATCTCTAGTCAGCGTACTTCCAAGGATAAAGTGTCTGTAGAATTTATCAGATTGTTGTTTGATAAATTCTATGATGGATGGAATATCGGCTAGCTCCCTCAATGCGTCTAGCCGAATGTATCTATCACTATCCGTGACGATACAGAGCACCTTATTCTGCATCCTCTCCAATCTCAACAAGTGAGTCTTGGCGATGCTGCAGAATACTGGACAAGCATATGTCATCGTTGACCTGATGACCTGCTTGTAGATTAACACCTTGTTTTCCAAAGACAGCTTGGAACCCCTGGCTATCAACGGATATGTCCTTCTTATTGCTCCCGCAGCTCGCTGGATTGCCAAGCTGACATGTTTCCCAAGTGTTAATCCTTTGTCCAGCTGCACCCCCAGGTATCGCACAGATTCTGACCTGTCAATCCGGTTACCCAGAGCCATGAATCCTCCAGAGAGTTCGGCGCATACGTGCTTCCTTCTCTTGGTGAATATCATGAGCTCTGTCTTGGCCGGATTAACCACTATTTTATTACTCGCCATGTACGGCACTACCTTCCTTTGCAGATGCATTTTTAACCGAGCCGCGGCTGCATTGCAGGAATGTGCATGAGCATATATTGCGTGTCATCTGCATATACAGCCGTGCTCGTATTACTGAACATTGGAAAGTCGTGCGTATACAGCGAGTATAAAAGTGGCGACAGGCTGGACCCCTGCGGCACTCCTGCTTCGGCCTTCTTCATTTCGGAGCTTGTTTCGTTCACTCTAACCTTGAAGGTCCTGCCGACTAGGTACGAGTCCATTATCTTTACCAAGTGACTAGGCATACCTGCTCGTAACATTTTCATGACGAGACCTTCTATCCAGACTGTGTCGAAAGCTTTCTGGATATCCAGCAGGATCATAACTGTGCTGAGATCCTGAATGAAGCCCTCCCTCACCTCGTGGACAATCCTTGCCACCTGGGAGACCGTTGAGTGCCCCCTTCGGAAGCCAAATTGCTCCGCCGGGATGAGTTCGAGCTCTTCTTCCAGATCTCTGAATCTTTTGAGAATGATTCGGTCCACCACCTTGGCCACCGCACTGAGAGATATGAGATATGGCGGTAGCTCTCGACCCTCGCATCGGATTTCCCCGGTTTCAGGATCGGGATAATCTCTGCTTGCTTGAGGCATTGCGGGTAGTGCTGCCATTTAATTATGCTATTGATGATATATATTAATTGCACGAGAGACTTCCTTGGAAGGTTCTTGAGCAGAATTGCATCGATCTTGTCAATGCCAGGTGCCTTATTCCTGGGGAGCCGCTTGATGGTTTCCTGGACCTCCTCGAAGTTGGTCATCAGCTTCGAGAAGGCCCTCATCATGCTTGGAGTTGCTCTAAACTCCCTGGCTCCCCTTGTGATTTCTTCGTGTTCTTGTTTGGAATCGACACCTGTCTGAAAGACACTCTGGAAGTATTCCCCAAACATTTCTGCCTTTTTTGGGTCTTTAATCGCATGCTGTTGGCCATTCCCCACGGCAGGGATATCTTTGTGTCTCCTACGGAGACCTATAGACATCCGCCAGGTATCTGGAAGACGAAACTTCTGATTTCAAATTTCAAAACGCCATCTTTTGTAGGGAAGAAAAAGTAGACAAAATAAAGTGACATTCATTTCGACAAAGTTCTTCAAATATAATTGAAAAAAATAAAAAAGGTTTAATGAAATTTAGTTTTTTTCCGGGAAGTGTTCGGAATTTTCCAAATTTTACACTAGCAACATATTTAATTTTGAGTAATTATCTTTGGAATTGCATAGAAAGTTCTATGAAGGTGAGAATGTATATTTCCGACGACCTACTTGAAATACGTGTCATTTAGCACAGAAAATAATTTTTATGGAACAAACTGTATATATATTATAAACTCCAACTGGTTATAGGTCATCATTATTTATCCAAAAGTACCGTATTTGATAAGGTTATAAAGATAAATGTCAATGATATGGCCACAAAACTCCTAAATAAATACTTCAAGTAACGGACTGTAATTGCAAAAATTATTCTCCAACACACCAATTATATGATGCAGTTTTTACAATGTCAATGCTATTTTTCAATATGAAGATTAACCCAATTGAATAATATGATACCGCTGTAATTATGATCGACAATCAGTTTGATATCAAATACAGGATGTTTCGATAAAAATATAGATTTTTATAAAAAAAAAAAATTTAAGAACATTTTTCATTGTTCTTTGGGTTATTCTGATTACTCCATGGCAATCTCAAAAAACTGAAGCAAGAACTTTTCCAGCAGATTTTTGGACACGAAACTTCTTAGGCCTTGGAGAATCGGAGTGTCGCCATTCCATCGATTGTTGCTTTGTTTCTGGATCGTAGAAATGAACCCAAGTCTCATCCATAGAAACAATTCGGTTTAAGAAGTCTACATCGTTTTCAAATCGAGCACAGATCGAACGCGATGCTACTACCCTTGCACGCTTTTGGTCAACATTCAAACATTTGGGGATCCATTTTGCAGTAATTTTTCTCATGTCCAAATTGACGTGAACGATATGACGAACGCGTTCGTATGAAATATTCAGTGCTTCAGATATCCGTTTTAGCCCAATTCGACGGTCTGTTAAAATCATGTCATGAACTGCATCGATATTTTCGGGGACTGACACAGAAACTGGCCTTCCCGATCGGTCATCATCATCTTCAATGGAAAATTTACCACTTTTGAAGCTGCAGTCCAATTTTTCACGGTTGCATACGAAGGACATTGATCACCAAGGGTATTAAGCATATCTTCGTAAATCTGCTTACCTCTTAACCCTTTTAAATACAGGTACTTGATGATGGCTCGATACTCCAATTTTTCGATTTTCACAATTTCGGTGGACATATTTTTTCTTTTAATTTATTACGTAACTCTGGTTTACTTTTTTGACGTCAAACTTTACACTAACACTTCTAATAAGATATTGTTCGTTGCTATGGTAACGCAATATTTTGTTTATGCAGGGAACTGGTCTAGGCTCACTAGATATCAATACATCCCCGTAATTAGATAATTCTTCCTTCCTTCTTGATATGTATTATAATGCCTCCGAGAAATAAAATACTTTAAAAGTATTTAGCTGAACAGACCCTTTCTGACAAAAAACATTTTTTTTCTAAGCAGTGTGAAGTTAGACACACCAAACATAAAACACAAAATTCCATGACACGAAAATAATTATTATATAATATAAAAGTATTCTCAACAACCTTTTTGCTGCAGCATTTTTTTTTGTTTGAAACGTATGCCAATAATCGTATTCTCACTGTCAGGAAACCCGTTAGTAATGTTTATAAATGAAACAAAAAATTTACAAATGCTTATATTACAAACAGAAACAAAAATATACAAAATTTACAGTACTCATGAGACAATAACCACTTGCACACTTGTCAACGTGACTAACCTAATTTTTATCAACTACCTACTTTATAAAAGTACAAAAAATCCCAAAAATATCGACAGAAAAATAGGTACTAATTTTGTTTTTGCTTTATAAAACTAGACTACTCTTTAGTCTGAATCTTGAGAAGAACAATCGCGCCTAACGGCCGAGGTGTTCCAGAATGTTCCATTTCTACCAGTTTTTTCATTATTAGAATAAAAATTAAAAACCTTGGTTGACAAAACGAAAATCTATCAGCTTGTGTGTGAAAACTCTTCAGTCTTTCTTATGACATCATCCATACAACTTTGTAATTTATAGGAATTGTTTTACTCAAAGGGCTCTTCGACTGATATTTCTGGATTTGGTTACTGACATTTCAAGTGAGATGTCTTGTATGGATTGTGATTTGTGTCTAATCTGTTTACATTAAGTTAAACGCAAAATTACGCGCTGAAGCAAAAACAACTTTTGGGAAAAAACTACAACTGGGAAAATAACGTAGTAATCGGAAAAACGATGGAGAACATGTAGAAACAGCACATAATGAAGGTGGTTTCGAAATGGGAGTGGCGATATGGCGCAAAAAAAATAATTTCTAGTTCAAATTTTGACAATCTTTCGATGAGAACCGGCTATCGAAATGACTAGGACTGATTTGTTGTTGAACAACCCCCTGTACGATTTTCATCACGGCTTCATGATGCAAAATATATCAAAATGAGAAATCAGGAATCTATGAAACTAGCTGTTAAAACTGCGATAGTGTACGAACATTTGGCACAAGCTAAATATTCGCGAGAAAATAAATCGAGTGTTGCGGATCATTTATTAGAAACTCATCACAAAACTAATATCCAAAATTTAAAATTAATAAAGCCTGTTGATGATTACAGAAACTTAGATTGTTATGAAAGTATTGCTATTCGAAAAAGGGGCTCGAATCCCTTGCTTAATAATGATAATGGTCCATTAAATTTCAAACTATTTGATTTGATACCAGTAGAGCAATAATTAAGTTGTTGTATTGTTTATTGGGTGGGGTTGTACCTGTCCATAAGGTAGGGTCACTTCCTACTAAAAAGATTACCTCATGGTAATTAATTATGTGATATAAATAAGACTGGTATAACGATGTTAGTTCAGTAATCCCTACTGATGAAGATAACTTTGTTATCGAAATGTGCACCTAGGAATTAAATTACTTGTGTGGTGAAGGGGTAAAATACTTTTCGTTCTCACTTCAAAATGAGTTTGACATTTGAAAAAAGCATCTAGCGTTTGGACATGTCACGAAGATAAAAAAAGTTGATGTCTCTCTAGTTCCTTAAGATAGATTAAATTGTTTTCCCTTGGATGAGGAAGAAACGTCTACAAATTCTCTTCTGATCAACGGGGTCAGAGTTGAATTTGGAGCCATAGCAAGTTTCACCTTACAGTTAGAAACCTAATCAATTTGTACTCAACCCCATTCTGGAAAAATATATAAGATGGCAACAATTCAATAACAATTTAGGGGATTACCAGAAACGAGGATGATTATTGAATATTATATAATATTCTCAGGATTAGGTAGCATGGTAATTACCATATCACACGCTACATGACTCTCATAGACTGGGACAGGCATTCTACACTTGAAATTTTTTTTTGGGTTCTAGTTTTGACCAAGACCAAAATCCTGTAATGTTCCAAGAGCATTGTGATAGCCGAGGGAGTAGGTAGGAATTGGTGTTCGTCTTGAATCGTTGCAGACTGTGTTCGTTGAAAGAACGAGCCCTGGCAAAGAGATGTTCGGCATGTCTCCAATGTGACGACAAAGGGATGTGAAGACTGACCTCGACGGGTCAGTCTCGATGGGACCGCTAACGGTGGAAATGATGGATTGGAGATTGTATACCGATTTAAACGTTATGTTGATCAAAAACAATTAATAGGGTTTGGAACACAAGGAATCAATTTAAATCAGTATCTAAAATTTCCAAAGAAACCCTTGAAGGGTAATATAATAACTAATTTTTCTTCATCAAAATCAACATGGTTGTATGGTTTTGAGACTTTCAAAGCAATATTTCTATTCAGAAATGGTTTTACCAAGAATGTTTCTCAGCAATTTGAATAAAATGAATCAGCTCCAAAACATTTACATGGATCTACCAAGTTGGTTACATCATTTATTCGACTTCCTGTATTCTGCAACATGTACTTGCATAATGCCAAGTACTCGTTATTGTTTTCAATGAGGGAATAGCATGTTTGTCATCGTCAACTATAATTCATTTGCCCATAAATCGAAACTTAATGACTGCTTATTACTTTTGTAACCCGGCAAATTACCATGATATTAGAAATATAATATTACCTGGAAAGTTTTTTACGTATGACAGTAATTAGTTACTTCACATGATTTGTTTAAGGAAGAGCTCATTCATATAAATAAAACTATTAATAAAACATTCTTTAACAAATAACACTGAATGGGCCAAGGTGTAGATAAAAATAAGAGGTTCTTTTCACACAAAATAAAACACGCAAACGGCCTATACTACTTTTTATAAGATAGTTTGTAAATGAAAACTCCGGTTGTCACCACAGCAAAATCGCTCTGTGAAATTTTTCAAACAAGAAATAGTGAAAAAAATCACAACTTTTTTGTTTTACAGTCGATAGAACTTTTGTAAAGAATTATAAAACCTACAAAATGGTTTATTTATACGACCAGATCGGCACATTCTTCACTGAGAAAATCCGGGAAAACCTCGAAAAAGAGACCATTTGAAAAAAAATCATAATTTTTATAAATCTGAAGCTAGACAAACTATACTGCGGAAACTGATAGATAATAACATGTGGTTTAACTGTGCGCCAGATGGTTTCTGTCCGATGTTTAGTTTTTGCGCAATCGTCAATAACAATTTGAAGGCAAATCTTTCTAAATGCGCCGATTCAAGGGAAATCAATCATCTTATTAGAATTCTGTAAACTTGGAAGTAGAGATAAATATCTACAATTTGCATATTTTCATCAGAGAGGTGGGAAATGTGTTGAAAATGTCAGTGGAAGTTACTCTAAATGCTTCAAAGTGCACCCGAAGTCACCCAAACTCAACCCGAGTTAACTTCAGTGCGACTTCGGGTGACTTCGGACGCACTTTGAAGCGTTTTGATCAACTTTCAGTGACATTTTCAACACATTTCCCACCTCTCAGATGAAAATCCAAAATATACAAATTGTCTCTATTTTCAGATGCCGTTTACTGAATTTGAATACGAAGATTTCCCTTAAATCGGCGCATCTTTCAAGATGAGCCCTTAACCCCTTACCGCATAGCGTGACATACGTGGCACAAATATTTTCATTATATTTCTCGACATAATACTCGTAACACGTTCTTTCTATGCATGACGAGTCGTATATGGCACAAATTTCAAGTTCTGAGTATAGTGGTGACATCTAATGACGATATCGTGAAGTTTTGCCTAAAGTTACACAATGGCCCCAGCATGCACAGATGTTTGTGACGCCGTGATATTTGACGAATAATTTGAATGATTTGTAGTGTGAATTGAAGTTTCAAAAAATTATCGATACAACTGCAAGGATCTATTGAAAGTGCTCATACAAGTAAGTACTTCATTTTTTCTGTTTTTCTCATTATTTCATCAAAAAATATGTCCGTACCATATATGGAACAACATGCACTATCATGCAAAATCGGCTTGAACATATATGGTACAATATGCAATTTAGAGTTTCTCTAAAATTTTTTGTTTTATTTTAGGGTATAATTATGGATCCTAAAATGTTTTATGGTTTCGCAAATACCATTGCATTGGATATATCGGACGATAGTGATGATGAACGATTATCGGACGATGAAGATTCGCAAATTATATTGGCCCCAGATTCTGACTTCGATGAAGATGATTTACCTAATGAGCAACTGTCCACCATTATTCCTGAAACGGATACGGAAAATAGTACCGATGATGAAGAAAACATTCCTCTAAGCGAGTTACTCAAGAAACTGACAAAAAGTAACAATAAAAAGAAAAACCACCCAACATGGAAAACCGAAAATTTGGTATCAGCAGAAGAAGACATAAAATTCATTGGTTCTATCGATTTACCAAGTGAATTGAAATACACAGAGTCGCCTTATGCATTTATTAGATTGTTTCTAACTAAAGAGATGGTGAGCGATATTGTTTTCCAAACAGTATTGTATTCAGTTGAAAAAAGGCCAGAAAAACCTGTGAACATTACCGAAAAAGAATTAGAGCAATTTATAGGGACCTGTCTGTACATGTCAATCGTACAATTGCCCAATGCTAGACACTACTGGTATTTGAACCTAAATCACCGTTTAGTCTCAGAAGTTATGTCATGCAACAGATGGGAAGAAATAAAGCGCTTCTTGCATTTCTCTAATAATAACGATGCTATTCCAGCAAATCGTCCTGGTCATGATAAATTGTGGAAAATTCGACCATTACTCAACAAATTACGAGAAAGGTTAGTAAACATTCCAAAAGAATTTTTAGCAATAGACGAACAAATAATTCCAACGAAAGCCCGTTCGACTATCAACAGTATAACCCAAAGAAACCCCACAAATGGGGTTAAAAAGCGTTTGTTCTGAGTGGTGTCAGCGGATTTTCTTATGACTACGAAATTTTTGCAGGTGGTCAGAGTAATACAGTGCCTGATGGCTGCCCAGATCTGGGAGTGAGCTCGAATGTGGTGCTTCGACTGGCAGACTCAATTCCCAGACATAAAAATCATAAGTTATTTTTCGATAATTGGTTCAACAGTGTCCCCTTACAAATTTATCTGACTAAAGAAGGAATGTTGCCACTTGGAACAGTTAGAATAAATAGGGTACCAAACAGTAACATGCCCAAGGAATCAGAACTAAAAAAAAGAGGTCGGGGGGCTATGGTAGAGAAAATTACGACAATTGACGGAATCAAAATTTCTATAATATCCTGGTATGACAACAAAGTAGTAAATATACTGTCTACATAAGCAGGAAGTACTCCCATTACCGAGGTCAAACTTTTTTCCAGAAAAGACAATACTCACATAATGGTGCCATGTCCAAAAGCTGTTACAATTTACAACAAATACATGGGAGGTGTAGATCTCCTCGATTCCATGTTGGGTTACTATAGAATCAAGCTTCGGTCAAAAAAAATGGTATATTCGTATATTCTTCCATATTATAGACTTGTCAACGCATGGATTCTTTGGAGAAAGAGTGATATTGAGAACAATAATTTGGCCAATTTCAAAATGGCAATTGCAGAGTATCTGTGTAAGGTTGATAAAGCGGTTTCTACTAGAAAGAGATAACGACCTCTTAGCGGAGTCCTGGAAAATCAATCACAAAATAAATCAAGAAGGGGACCGGTATCCGATTTTCCAATGCAAGAAGTACGAAGTGATGGATACATTCACCTTCCATTATGGTGCCATGAGAGACAAAGATGTAAATATCCTTGCGGACGGAAAAGTTTCATAAAATGTGAAAAATGTAATGTTTTCCTGTGTTTGAACAAAGATAGGAATTATTTTCACAAGTTTCACTCAGAATGAAAATAGGAAACAATTTTTCATTTTCTTATAAAATAAAAATTCAATTTTCAAATGTTGTTTTATTACGCATTGTGCCATTAATGGCACGAAAACTACATTTTTAAATAAAAATTCTTAAAAAATATTTTTTTAAATATTTTTTACGATATCCTGATGTTTGATTTTATCTACATGATTTTTTTCGAAAAAATTAGAAAAATCATGCAGTAAGGGGTTGAATTGTTTATAACGCGATTGTGTAAAAACTACACATCGCACAGAAAACAGTTGAACCACAAATTATTATCTATCAGTTTTCGCAGTTTTCTTTATCCAGCTTCAGATTTATAAAAATTATAAATTTTTGAAAAATGGTATATTTTTCGAGGTTTTCCCGGATTTTCTCAGTGGAAATGCACCGATCCGGTCGTATAAAATTCCATTTTGTAGATTTTATAAAGCTCTACAAAGTTCCATTGACTGTTAACTCTTATTGGAGCGGAATTTGAAATAAAATTCCACCCAACTGGAGCAGTAATTTTTTATGTTGTTTTATTTGATGTTTTATGTTAATTGGTCTTGAAAGGTCGAACATAAGTCGAAGTCAGTAAATATTTCATTACAGTACACATGTCTTTTGAAAAAAAAAATAGTGGTTTACTTCTAGTACCACTGCCCCATATGCATAAATATTCAATTTTCTTTAAGTTTTTCTTAAATATTAGATTGAAAAAAATATAAACACCAACAGTTATGATAAGATTGAAAGCAGGCTCTTTGTCCAAAAACCAAATGTTTCCGGAAATTTTCATCAACTGGAGCGGTGGTACAAATATTAAACCAGACGATAAGAATGTCTCGTTTACCTATTCACAACTGGTTTAAATATGATATAGCGACAGTGGTTCAAAATATGTGCGGTTTTACAACAGTAGATAAGTAAGTTTGAAAAGGTCTGAATTTAACGCCACCACCTCAGATGGGTGGAAATGTTGGTGGCCTACTTTGTGTACCACCTACACAGTAAGAGTTAAACGAATCCTTGGATAATCTTTGAGATATTTCCAAAAAACAAAAAATTTGTAATTTTTTTTACTATTTCTTGTATAAAAAATTCCACAAAGCAACTTTGCTGGGACGAAAACTGGGGATTTCATAACGAACTCTCTTATAAAAATTAGTATAGGCCATTCGCCTTTTATTTTGTGGGGGAAGAACCCCTCTATATCTTGGTCTAGAAATCGAAGATGGCCGATTAAAACATTCTGGAACACCCGGTGAAACCTAAAAAATTATCATTCGCGAAATGGCATCTAGGTACAAGTCTAATATGTACAAATGTATCACCTAATATGGCTGTGTTCACTGACAACACTTCAGAAAATGTACACATTTCGGGATAAAATTATTCTAATAAGGTTGCTTTCCCTGAGTTCAATCCAGATATAAAAGAGAGACGTCACAAATTCGTGACAATTTTCAACATTATTGAAATGTGGGAGTTCAGATAAAAAAGTGTCAAATCCCCAAATTTTCTGAGGATGAGCTCAGCATCTGATAACAACCAAAATTATCTATTAGTCATAATTCTTCATGCTGATTCAGAAGACAAAAATACAGATTGAAAATTAACTCAGCAACTATGAGAAAGCATATCTTCAACTTCATTTGGCAGTGATTTTAAAATACTGGTTCTGTTCAGGTATTGGCAGTCCTTTTGGGTATTTCGAAGCAGAGTATAGCGCTAAAATTATCACTGGGATCATAATGAGAATCAAAACTTAATTTTTAAGCTGATCCTTTCAGAGAATATATCATGAAGATGATATACAAGTTTACTGCTAGATTTTGCAATTGAAAATTTATAGATTCGAGGAAAATATCTTATTAAATATGACGACTTCTTCAAGTGGAAATAAACAAAAAGCTGTCTAATTGATCGATTCGCAAGAGTTTTCAATGATTTTTTCTGAAATGCCTTGGAGTTCTAATGGAATATTTTTGAGTATTTGGAAATATCTGCATTGAATAAATCAAAATACGATTTTTATATTAGCCATTCAAAGTAAACTTCAAACATTTCAGCACAAAGAGCTTTGAATTGAGGACATCAATTATTTTCTTTTTTCTACGACAGTGGGTAAACTAAAGCTTAATGCACTGTTCAAAGTGCGTAAAGTTTTTTTTACACACTGTTCATATATTCACGAAATCACGACAGTATTTTGCGTAAAATTTTCCCCAAGAGTCATAATTTGATGAGAACAAAAAGTATTTTACCCCTTTACCACACAAGTAATTTAATTCCTAGATTTGCATTTTGATTTCAAAGTTATCTTCATCAGTAGGGATTACTAAATAACTGTAAATCGTCATATCAGTCTTATTTATATCACATAATTAATTACCATGAGGTAATCTGTGTTCTAGTAAGTGACCCTACCTGATGGACAGGTAAAACCCCACCCAATAAACAATACAACAAAGGCACTGAATCATTCCTTTACTGGTATCAAATCAAATAGTCTGGAATTTAATGGACCATTATCAGTATTAGGCAATGGTTTCGAGCCCCTTTTTCGAATAGCAATACTTTCATAACAATCTAATTTTCTGTAATCATCAACATTTTAAATTTGGGATATTAATTTTGTGATGAGTTTCTAAATAAAAGATCCGCAACACTCGATATATTTTCTCGCGAATATTTAGCATGTGCCAAATGTTCGCGGAAACGAACATTACTAGATTTTTTGGTTTGGCTATAATATACATTAAGAGGGGTTTAACCTTATTAGTGACTATTAGTAAAACAAGGAACGGAAGAAAATAAAATACTCGGAGCTCGCTGAATAAACTCGATATTTTTTTTCACCATCCGATTTTCAAATGTTGGATCTAGGCATCTCTCGAAGTAATTTTTCAAATAAAAAAAAAGAAAAAAGTTGAAAAAATAGGCAGAACATTGACCATATTCACTAACTTTTATCTCAGGATCTATTTTTTTTTTCGAAAAAGTAATTCGTGAGATGCCTCACTTATACATTTACCTATGTTCAAAAAAAAAATTGGAATGATCCATTCAAAATTACATCGTCAAAGCGTTTTCTATTGAACCCCTGCAGACTCAAGTTTCGAGCATTTATCTTCAGTGATTCGAGCGCCCTCACATAACTATGTTCTTTTACATGGATACTATGGATAACTGAATGAATTGTAGATTCATTCATGAGTAGAGAAATTATTCTGAAGCTATTCCGGAAATTTTAGCACTGGAGATAAAACAATAGAAGTTGTAAATGGGTTTATTGAAGTTGCAAATATGCCGAATTAGGTAGCCTATATAAGAATAATGAAGTGATATATTATCAAATTGTAATTCTTATATATGTCATAATTCAGTTTAACTTGAACATTTCCTTCCTGGAAATGGACAAATAATAAGTAATAAGGAGCAGATACGATTTGTTGATGGATCGTGATTACGTTCCAGGTCACTCACACAATTAGTTACTGAGAACTGGATGTGTTTTGTAATTTGCAAAGGGCTGGCGAGCGACTGACGGCAAGTCACAAAGGGACCAATTATCCCGAAATGAGTGTCACAGAGAAGGCAGGAGGCTACCGTTAGAGTTTAGTTTGCTCTTGTATTGTGATAGTGACACTTATTTTATTTTTCAATATTTGTTAATCAAGCAACATTATGCCAAGTTCGAATTATCGAACTGGTGATAAATACCGTGAACGACTCTTTTTAAGAAAATTATCAGTTGTAATACCAAGAGAGTGAGAATAAAGTGAAAATAATTAGACAGATTTTTCGAAAACTTTTTGCCAGGCAATAGACACAAGAGCCCGAAGGGCTCGAGTGGCTATTGCCAAATGGCAACAAGTTTGAGAATCCATTGTTTTTTATTTATTTGGTGTTCCTCATTTATCAAAATCGACAAGGAATAACTTTTTCTCTTATAACTTTGAATCAGGATTGTCTTGAGAATTACTTTGGTCAAATCAGATACGCTTGTAGAAACGCTAGAAATCCCACTGCCATTCAGTTCACTAGAGTATTTAAAAAACTATTTGCTATTGGGTATTTTCATGAGGCAGAAGGCAGCAATTGTATGGAAGGTAGTAGCGATATTTTGTTCACTATAACATCAGACTCATTTAAAAAAATCGAATGTTTTCAAGAAAAAAATACGAAAATATATCGCCAATCTTGAAAGTAGGGTCAACCGATTACAGGAATTTGATATCAGAGGAAGGCAATGGTGTATGTTGGTGGATATTTTTTACGTAAATGTCTCTTCAAACATTCTTGTGATATTTGTTTACAATATTGTTCAATGTCCCAAAGAGACAAATCCACGATATTATGTGAGCTGAAAGCTTACAACGCAAGCGGTGAGTTATTTGGTGGCTTAACAGTCCCCACAAATGATTTTTCACAATACCTAATAGGCTTAGAAAATATATTTGTTGCAAATTTCAATATTAATTGTTTTCAACATGGTGTAGGACAGATATTTTTAAACGAATATTCTAATGTAAAATTTTCTCACCCATGTAGTAATTTTCCCCATGATTATTTGGTTCCTTTATATACTAGAGTGCGAATATTTACACATTAAAATTCGCAAACAGGCAAATAAGATCCCAATGTTCAAATAAAGAAAATCCAAAATAACAAATTTTGCAAAACTTGTAAATATTTGGAAAATGTAAATATATTTAGGTAAAAAATTTATGTATATTACTGAAAACGTCATTTGTATTTACTCATTTTGTATTTTCTGTGGGACCTCTTTTTGAGTATCACATATTTTTACCTGTCTGCAATTGAAGACATGTAATATCAGATATTTTCTGTTAGGTAGTACAAAAAAAGATTTTTCAATTTTTCTCAGTAGAATTTCATATACAGGGCCCTGCAACTGCGCTCCGGTGGTCCATAGCTTCTATACAGCGCAACTTAAGAATTTCCTTCCTGAAAGAGTTTCTTTAGAAAATATTCCGAAGTATACAAGGTTACCCAGAAAAGTGCACCACACCAAACTCATGTTTTTTGTAATGGAACACCCTATTTTTCTTCACATGGTTGAATAGAGATTACTTTGGCCATTCGAAAAATATATGGTCACGTATGTTCATCAACGTTATTTCCGGAGATATATCGATATTACTTCAAAAAACATAAGTTTTTCAACACTCAGTAACTCCTCGTAGAAAAATAATTCTAAAAACTTATGGGAGGCGAAATGACTCAAATATGGTCTAGTTTCTGTAATATGACACACAGTTGAAATTTCATTACTTTTTGTGTACCGGAAAACCGAAACGCAAATTGAAAGATATCTTGTTTTTTTCAATAATGGATACCCATTCATTCAAGTTCAATATTGGGAAGGCCATAAAATTTCCTTTCGAATGATATATCACACTTGGTATTTAATTAACTTTGTAAATAGCGTAAATTTCCAATTGAAAAAAAACAAGATCTTTCAATTTGCGTTTCGATCTATCCGGTATACACAAAAAAAAGAAATTTCAACCATGTGTCATGTTACAGAAACTAGACCATATTGGAGTCATTTTGCCTCCAATAAGTTTTCAGAGTTATTTTTCTACGAGGAGTTACAGACAGTTGAATGCCTTACGTTTTTTGAAGTAATATCGATATATCTCCGCTAATAACGTTGATAAACATACATGATCTTATATTTTTTGAATGGTCAAAATAATCTCTATTCAACCATGTCCGTTTAGAAGCTATGGACCACCGGAGCGCAGTTGCAGGACCCTGTATAATCGTATAAAATCTGACTAGTTTCAATTAAAGATCAAAAGCCAATATTTATACAAAAATATAACCATCAAATATAATGGATACTCAACGCCCGACCCTCGTAGACATACTTTCCAGTAAACATATTGTTCACACTGTAGATTGACCCCCGTATCAGAGGTTTCTGCAGGTGTCCCTATGATTTACGACCGCTCACAAAAAAGCGGCATTTTTCGACCACATCAAAGGAGTTACCAGACTTATTAGTAAATGGATGGACAATGGCAGGGTTGTAAAAATAAAATGTTATGAGCAGCTGCATTTGTGGAATATGCGGATGGCGCGGTCAAGGCCAATTTTACTATAACGTAAATGGGCAATGAGCCGGAGTGAGACGCTATTAGATTTATTTTAATATTGGACTCCGCCTCCTTCACTCGGGATTCCTACTTCCCCCTTTACACCGCAAATTTACTTTGACCTTTTTCAGAAGGTAAACCTCTTCTTAACGTAGTTTTGACAGCTAATTTCATAGATTCCAGATCTCTCTAAAGTTGGAATCTATGAAATTACGGCCAAACCAAAAGATCTACGATGGTTCGTTACTGCGAACATTTGGCACATGCTAAATATTCGAAAGAAAATAAATCGACTGTTACGGATCATTTATTAGAAACTCATCACAAAATTAATATCCGAAATTTAAAATTATTAAAGCCTGTTGATGATTACAGAAAATTAGATTCTTATTGTTGCTATTAGAAAAAGGGGCTCGAAACCCTTGCTTAATAATGATAATGGTCCATTAAATTCCAAACTATTTGATTTGATACCAGTAAAGGAATAATTAAGTGCCTTTGTTGTATTGTTTATTGGGTGGGGTCTTACCTATCCATCAGGTAGGATCACTTCCTAGTAAACATTACCTCATGGTAAATAATTATGTGATATAAATAAGACTGGTATGACGATTTACAGTTAGTTTAATAATCCCTACTGATGAAGAAAACTTTGTTATCGAAATGCGCATCTAAGAATTAAATTACTAGGGGTAAAATATTTTTTGTTCTCACTGAGTGACACCACAGGCGTCCAATATCCCATTTTCGATCATCATTTGATGATAAGATGAAAATTAAAAACTTCATAAAATAAAACACTGTCGTAGAAAAAAATTTGAATGATACATTTTCTTAAATACCATTTTTGTACAGTAGTTCTATTATATTGATTGAATAAGTTTATAATTATTCCTAAAAGTTATTTAATCACCAAAACATGATTTCGAAAAAAAATTAAATTATTTCAGGAAGATATTTAAAATTTTGCGTATGCACCTAAAAATAAAACAAACAAATTTTCAAATGCGTTTTTTAGATGTCTTCAAAACTAACCCCACTTTTTGCTCATTCGTAATGAATTTTTAAAAATTGCCCCCATATTAGTAGTCACGTAATATTTGTCCAAATCGATCCTATAAAGAATTTTTTCCATATGCTGCAAACATTATGGCTCGCTGACCAGCAAAAATCAACAAAATCTAATATTTCCATTATAGTGTTTAGAAAATTGTCATTCATCACATAAAACTAAAATAATGCTTTAAAGTAGAAAAACCACTTTTAGTAACAACCACCAAAGAATTAAAAAATAATGATTGCCAACAGACCAAAATGTAAGAAGTTGTACTTCCACTCGAAGAAGCTTATTATAGCAATATATATCATTTCATATATCAATTTAATAAAAAAAAGACAGACTAAATTAGTTTTATTCGCAAACTTCGATAATCATGATAATGTTCATTCCATTTTAGAGTGACGCTAACGATACTCGAAATATAATTCAGTGAGTTCCTAAAACGTTTTGGATTTGAGCAACGAAATTTGTCACGTATCGACCTAAAACCTAAAATTGTATTTCCTTTTCGTAGGTACGGATATTGCTACTTGCTTCGCTGATTCAGTCGAATTTTTCAAAAACAGTCTTAAATGATACACATTTTTTGTACTCCCACTTGCTATCCTAAAACATGCTATTTATTTTCCTTTCAACAACACCGGGTTTACCCATATATACGTCATCGTCTAAGTCACGATTTCAGGTCCTTTATCGATCAACAAAGATTTTGGCAAAGCTTTGCCAAAACTGTAACTGTAACATGTAACTTGAAATTAGCGCGAATTCAGAGTTACAATATAACTCGAAATTAGTGTTGATGTCGTGTTTGAATTAGCTTAACTTCGAGTTATAACTCGAAATTAGCACTAATTTCGAGTTACAGTGCTAATTTCGAGTTACAATATAACTCAAAATTGGTGAATTTTGAGTTATAAGTTGAAATCAGCTTAATTTCGAGTTATAACTCGTTAGCACTAATTTCGAGTTACAATATAATTCAAAATTAGTGTTAATGACGAGTTGAAATTAGCTTAATTTCGAGTTACAATATAACTCAAAATTAGTGTTGATTTCGAGTTGAAATTAGCTTAATATCGAGTTATAAGGTGAAAACAGCTTAATTTCGAGTTATAACTCGAAATTAGCACTAATTTCGAGTTATAACTCGAAATTAGCACTAATTTCGAGTTACAATATAATTCAAAATTAGTGTTAATTTCGAGTTGAAATCAGCTTAATTTCGAGTTAGAACTCGTTGGCACTAATTTCGAGTTACAACATGATTCAAAATTAGTGTTAATGACGAGTTGAAATTAGTTTAATTTTGAGTTACAATATAACTCAAAATTAGTATTGATTTCTAGTTGAAATTAGCTTAATTTCGAGTTATAAGTTGAAATTAGCTTAATTTCGAGTTATAACTCGATATTAGCGCTAATTTCGAGTTACAATGTAACTCAAAATTAGTGCTGAAATTAGCCTAATTTCGAGTTATAAGTTGAAATCAGCTTAATTTCGAGTTATAACTCGTTAGCACTAATTTCGAGTTATAACTCGTAATTAGCGCTAATTTCGAGTTACAATATAATTCGAAATTAGCGCTAATTTCGAGTTACAATATAACTCGAAATTAGTGTTAATGTCGAGTTGAAATTAGCTTAATTTTGAGTTATAAGTGGAAATTAGCTTAATTTCGAGTTTATGACTCGAAATTAGTGTTAATTTCGAATTGAAACTCGAAACAGTTATAACACGAAATTAGGAAAGGAAGGACATGCAACGGTTCTTTCTTAATTTGGAGTTATAATTCGAAATTGAGCTGATTTCGAGTGGCAACTCGAAATTAAACTAATTTCGAGTTGTAAATCGAAATTAAGAAAAAAAATATCGCAAGCCTATCAGAAGTACAGTGACCGCCAAAAAGTATGTACTACATGGAAAAAAAATATTGTTACAGTTTTGGAAAAACATTTCTGGGGAAAAGTTTGTGCATATCCGGTAACCTAAAAATTGATTTTGACACGTCACGTGACCACTAGTATGACGGCAAATTGGAAAAAATTCCATGAAGAGGCCAAAAGTGGGGTAAGATGGCAAAATATCTCAAAAAGTAAGTTGAAAAAGTTGCTTGGAATTTAATTTTCTACTCACATACAGAGTTTCAAGCAATAAATGGAAAAAAAAATATATGTTCGTTCTGGCTATCGGAAGTCTGAAGGTGTATATATGTCTTGCATGAAAAGTAGGTACATTGAAGTTGATTTGTTGTGTAATAGTTTATGCAAAAAAACGATGCACATTTTCGTCGTAATTCAAGACTGGAAAATTGTAACCCGTCACATAAAATACCATATTCAATACCTCGATCTCGATAAACTCCAAATTTTCGTTGCACTTTTGCAACAATGTTAATATGGATACTATGATACGTTGACCAAATTATAGATGCATAATCCCATTTAGAGCGAAGAAATGAACAGTATAAAGTTTTCAGTGCATGAACATTTGTAAAATTTCTACAATTTCTTAGGGTAAATAAAGCCATAGGTTTTCATTACTTCAGTCTAACAGTTATATCAAAATTCCAAGACTATTGAGGTGAAATAGAAACATTCTGGTCCCCTGATTATAATCAAGTTTCGTTTATATTCGCGCATGAGCATTTCACTTCGCACTTAAACTTGAAAACACTGCGTCAAATTGAAGAGGATTAAAGTTTATGTGCAAAGTGAAACGCTCATTCAGCATTGTTATTAAAACTTGATTATAATCAGGAAACATGATGTTTTTAGATTGCCATATCATCGCAATAGTCTTGGAATTCTGATATAACTGTTAGATACCTACGAAAAATGTAACAGGAAAGGTTCTTGCAAAAAACAATTTGTTCAATTTAGTGCCGTCTGGTGTGGAGAAAATAAGAGAATTTTATCATTATCATCAAAATACAAATGTTCCACTAGGTAAGCCATTCAGAAAAAAACTTTGATTTTTGTAAAGAGCTCGGAAAATATTTTTAAAAAATTGCAATTTCAAATTTTTCCGATTTATTTCTCGAAACTCTTATGTGAGTGTAAAATTAAATTTCAAGCAACTTTTTTAAATTACTTTTTTCGATATCTTGCCATCTTACCCCACTTTAGGCCTGTTCGTGGTATTTTTTCCAATTTGCCGCCATACTAGCGGTCACGTGACATGTGTCAAAATCGATTTTTAGGTTATCGGACTTGCACAAACTTTTCTCCAGAAATGTTTTTCCAATACTCTAACAATAAACTTTTTTCCCATAAGGTACATACTTTTTGGCAGCCACTGTACATTCATCGCACGAGAAACCAGTGAAAAGATAATTGTCGGTTTCGACCTTGGTAGAATCAGTTATCTACTTTGCACTCCCTCCTCCGCAGTAAACATGTTGAAACAAATTGAACCATGTATATCCTAAGAGAATCCTTTTTTACATGTGAATAACAATCTAATCCTTGAAATCTCTCCAAGGTCAGTTTTTGGCAAAGTATTTCGACCAAGAAATACTTCGAATCCAACTATCCAAACCATTTGTCTGTCTATAGTCTTTCCAGAGTCAGTTGAATATATTTATTTACATTCGACCTAATGTACGAGGTTCATTCGATTTGGTATATGAGAATGTGTATATAATGAAAGAAAACAAAAAATTAAGTAAAGATTGTTCCGTCTATAGTAGATGAAAACAAAGCGGCAAACTCTACTATATTACTTTCAGTATTTTTACTTCATTCAACTGACTTTGGAAATACTTTATACCTGTTAAGATGTCTAAAAACCCTGGTGTGTCGACTCATTCCTGCAAAATTGTGGGATAAAACCAAAGAGAGTAAACTAACAGGAGGGTTTGATAAGCTCTAGCCAATCTTGTAGCCTCTACGCGTCATAGTGACGTACTTGGACATGAGTACAGAGTCGAACTTAAACCAAGAAACAAAACTGTCACATGTAACTCTCATATACCAAGAATGTGGAGAGTGCTAGCCCGTCACTGTCTATAGAGAATGGCCAACTACGTCACATTTCGCCACAAATGTTCTTTCATCTCTTTCTGTTAGTGCCCCCATTGTCTTATGGGGATTAGACTCTCCTAGTCAAATTACTTTTAGGGCCAGTTTCACAGGTCCTAGTTAACCTTCAGATAACTAACTGAAAGTTAAGACGGTGAATGACATTCTTACAATGGCGTTGACAGGTTCACATTCTAAACTTTAGTTAATTGATCTAGACTCTAACTGGAACCTGTGAAACTGGCCCTTAATCTCTTAAGGATAAAACGGGAGACAATTCGCCAGCTCGATTAAGAAAAAACAAATAAAATCGTGGTCTGTTTCCCGAATATTCCGCATTTGCGTGTACCGCCACGGTCGGTTTTCCTTAGGGTAAATTTACAAGAACAGAAGTTTTCAAGTATTGCCGACGAATGAAATGAATAAAGAAACGTAATTATTGGAATTTACTGAATCACTATCAGCAATCAGTTTTATTTGTTATATTTTCGACTTATTTATATAATTTTTTACTGAAATGCAATTAACTACAATAATGACCACGCATTTCATTTGGAAGTATTGAAATTAACATTGATGAAAATTCACCATTAGAACCTGTCAATCTTGTGCTAATATAAACAGGAATGGCGGGATTCCTCGTGAGATATATTCGTGCCATTATTTTCATTAAAATGTTTTCTAATAATACAAGATACTATGTGATAATCTTCATAATGTGGTGGTACGAACTACTCACTTTCGGTACTGGATACAGATGAATTATTTTGTTCGTATCTCTGGATTGCCCACAATGATACAAAAACGGAACATGATCAAATTATTATTGTACAAACTACACAGAAAACGATTAGATATTCACACATTCTGTTCAATCAGACATGTTTCGCCAGCACAGTAGCTTCTTCACTGTCTAATTGAATAGAGTTGTGGAGATCAAATCGGTTTTTGTGTTTTTAAACAATAACTATGGATCTTCATCAAGTAACGGCGAGTCAATCAGAAATATTGAATTACTATTGAATGAATCATGAATATCTAAAAAAATATACTTACAGCAAAATGGAGAAACACATTAATAATAGTCATCAATACAAGGAAATTGCACTATGAAATTTAGATTCCGTCACAACTATTCATTTTTAATAGTATTTAAAGTTTGTTGAAATTCCATAGAATTGACAACAGTCATCAATCACCATATCCCTGGAATATTGACAGGACTAAAATTCTATAAGAGCGACATCTCTGGAACCGACTAAAGAAGCAGACCACTATTTCATTTGTTTGTCTTCTGAAAAATCTAAACAAAATCGAATCACTCGACACACCAGCGTTTTTAGGCATCTTAGTACCTGTTGAAGAGCTATTCAAAATTGAGACCAATACCGAAATGGAGGACCTGTGACAGAGACAAATCCGTATGAATAACACACGCTAGCACTCAAGTTCCGTTTAAAGCCCAAAAAACGACCGATTTCCATCATAACTTCCATGATTTGTCAACGCAGATTCAAAAGTCTAGTAATACTAAACGACGGGTCCACAGCTGTGTTTCAGCTGGGTTTAGAAGAAGTAAGATGGTTGGCTTCGGGGTCCCTTTCGCTTCTTTCCCCTCTCTCCCGTCTGATTACCATCTGGAAAAAAAGCATAAGCCCTGTAGTTAGTGCATTCCAGTAGTTTTGTGAACCCTCATACCCATATAGATCAGTGCCATAATTTTTAAAAAATGAAAAATAATTCTTAGCAGTAGGTAGGTGGTTGGATTTTTTCTTAGTTTATAAAAGAGGAAAAATCGGTTGGACCGTAACAAATAACAAAAAGTGTAGTGGTGGTGCAAAAAGATGTGTTTGTAGTGGTGAAAGGTGTTTTTTAC
Organism: Chrysolina oricalcia; assembly: GCA_944452925.2. NCBI lineage: Eukaryota > Metazoa > Arthropoda > Insecta > Coleoptera > Chrysomelidae > Chrysolina > Chrysolina oricalcia. The sequence continues at coordinate 56,860,189 of OX101821.2, read as the reverse complement.
GATTTCTGGCAAAAGTATACCTCATATCAAAAAAAGTTGTATGTAATTAAAAGATCTACAACTTTTATTTGAATCATTTTTTACATCTCAAAAATATTGAGAAAAACGCCGAGAACGTTCCTTTTTTCAGATCCATATCGAGGAAAAAAAGATAAAAGAGGGTACTATTTTTGGGAACTCTAAATATATTGCACCATGGTCAGAACTACAATAAACTAACAAATTAAAAAATTTCTCTTGAGTCGTCGTTACCAATTTCTCACCCGTTTTCAACCTTCTGTAATAATTTTCTTATTTTCATGTTATAATATGTATGATAATGGAATTATCATTCTTCGAATTTATTGTAGGAAACATTTTTCTTTAGGTATATAGTATGTTTATATTTACTACCCAGTATTTGTTGCTATTTATGTTTGATTTTTTTTGTATCATTCATTTTTTGATACTAATAATTGATGTTTAATATTTAATTTTTGCTGTACTTACTTGGTTCTGTATACTGAGCATACGTACTGAGCATACGTTCTGAGTATACAGGCTGATTCACGGTGGATGGCACATTAGACGTTTCTGGTGAACCAGACAACGGATCACTTTGAAAATTTAATTGAGGGCATATTCGGACATTCTCTAGCCAACTAAAATATTTTCGACAATGCGGTGTTGCCGCTTCTATTAGAAAGCAGTAGCAATTTTGATTTTTCAAATGGAACACTCTGTATATAATATTATTTTTGGAATCTCCAACAATTGCCCGACAACTTTTCTTGATATTTCCCTATACCTATCTGTTACCGTTTTCGAAATAAAAATTAATTTCAATTTTTTTCTTCGAAAATCATGACTTCTAAAAATGCCGATATCTTTTAGTTGAGAAGTACTATGATATCGAAATTTAGTTTGGAGTTAGGTGATACTTGGACACTTCCCACACGTCAGCCTAATCTCCGTTACTTCAATACAGGGTGATAAAAAAATACAGTTTTTTCGTTTGCTTGAAAAAGTTGCAGAAATTTGATTATTTTAAATGGAACACCCTGTATATTATTGAAAATTCGGAAAGCTGCTGAAATTTGCTTTATTTCTATGTATATCATACTTATACCTAACTAGTCAAGTTTCGGACTTATGATCATTTATTTGTGAAAATGTCCCTTCAGAATGGTATTTCCATTCGGTATTTGGTAAGCAGGCCATGATTACTATTTGACAGTAGCGTTGTGACATTCTCCTAATAATATCGACATTTTCGTCACTTCAGAAGTTGCAAATACCTTCAAAACGATGGAACAAAACTATTCAAACGAAGTTCTTATGAATTTGTTTATTATTTTTGGACAGTGTGATAAAATGATCAGCAGAACATGTAGAAAGTTCAATGAAATGTATCCGAATCTACCGCCAATGAACCTCAAGAAATTTATACGAATTCAGAACAATTTCAATGCATTTGGATCAACTTTAAAAGCACCAAGAAACTTGCCTCGACCTGTAACTTCTGAAGACAACCAGATTAATGTCTTAGCATATTTTCTCGCATTTCCCGAGTCATCGATAAGAAGTGCTGAAGAAGATTTGGGTATAAAATATTCATCGGTTCAAAGAATCTTGCGAAGACATAAAATGCATGATTATAAATTCACCAAAATTCAAGCAATGAAGCCTCAAGACCCTCAACAGAGAGTAGAATTTTGTGAAATGTTGTTGACACGCATTCAAGAAGATCCACTTTTTTTAAATAAAATTATTTGGACTGATGAATCGAAATTTTCGAGAGAAGGGATTTTCAATAGAAAAAATCGTCATTATTGGTCCAGTGAAAATCCTCACGTCACAAAAGAAGCCGGATTTCAAGAAAAATTTAGTTTTAATGTCTTCTACATGTTGATGGACAACAAATTGAGGTACGTGATATACGAGGAGTCATTAACATCCAGAAGCTACCTGAATATTTTGGAGAATACTGTAGAGAGTTTCGTGGATAATCTGCCACTCGAAGAATATCGAAACTGTTGGTACCAACTAGACGGAGCTCCTGCACATTGCACAAGAGAAGTGAGCGCAGAACTGGAAAGACTTTTTGACGATCGGTGGATAAGGCGCTTGGGATCATGGAATTGGCCAGCGAGATCACCCGATCTTAATCCATTAGATTTTTATTTGTGGGGAATGTTTAAAGAAAAAGTTTACGAAATACTCGTGCGTTCGAGAGATGAATTGTTAGAAAGGATTGCCCAAACATTTGAAGATTTGGATCCCAATGAAATCAGATCTGCCACCACGAAAGCAGTCAACACCCGCATTTTAAAGTGCTTGGAAGTGAACGGCCAGCGATTCGAACATATTTTGAAATATTCCACATGATTGTTTTACTTTTTTATAATTATTCATATCAATATTTCCAATTTCAAGTTTCTTGGTGCTTTTTTAAAGTTTATCCAAACATATTGAAATTGTTCTGAATTCGTATAAATTTCTTGAGGTTCATTGGCGGTAGATTCGGATACATTTCATTGAAGTTTCTACATGTTCTGCTGATAATTTTGTCACACTGTCCAAAAATAATAAACAAATTCATAAGAACTTCGTTTGAATAGTTTTGTTCCATCGTTTTGAAGGTATTTGCAACTTCTGAAGTGACGAAAATGTCGATATTATTAGGAGAATGTCACAACGCTACTGTCAAATAGTAATAATGGCCTGCTTACCAAATACCGAATGGAAATACCATTCTGAAGGGACATTTTCACAAATAAATGCTCATAAGTCCGAAACTTGACTAGTTAGGTATAGGTATGATATACATAGAAAGAAAGCAAATTTCAGCAGCTTTCCGAATTTTCAATAATATACAGGGTGTTCCATTTAAAATAATCAAATTTCAGCAACTTTTTCAAGCAAACGAAAAAACTGTATTTTTTTACCACCCTGTATTGAAGACATTGAAGTAACGGAGATTAGGCTGACGTGTGGGAAGTGTCCAAGTATCACCTAACTCCAAACCAAATTTCGATATCATAGTACTTCCTAACTAAAAGATATCGGCATTTTTAGAAGTCATGATTTTCGAAGAAAAAAATTTAAATTAATTTTTATTTCGAAAACGGTAACAGATAGGTATAGGGAAATATCAAGAAAAGTTGTCGGGCAATTGTTGGAGATTCCAAAAATAATATTATATACAGAGTGTTCCATTTGAAAAATCAAAGTTGCTACTGCTTTCTAATAGAAGCGGCAACACCGCATTGTCGAAAATATTTTAGTTCGCTAGAGAATGTCCGAATATGCCCTCCATTAAATTTTCAAAGTGATCCGTTATCTGGTCCACCAGAAACGTCTAATGTGCCATCCACCGTGAATTAGCCTGTATGTGCAGGGTTGAATGGAAGAGCAGTCTCTTACATTTCATATGTACAGCGGCTGAATTCCGACTTTTTGTTTCGATAACGATATAAATAAAGACAAATTATTATTATTATAAAACCAATTCTCTGGTTTTTTTCAATTTTATCTTTCACAAAAATAATTTTGATGAAATTGGGTGAAAATGCACAAGTTGATTAAAAAAGTTTGATTGGAAACTTTTAGGATGGAATTTTTTTATTTGAACTTCTATTCTAAAATGTTGTGAAAAAATCGTACTGTTAAAGTGAAAAAACATTGTCAAAAATAGAAAAAAAAGCTGCTGTACAATCACCACATTCCAGTCTATATATACCTGATTTTTTCCATTTATTCTTATTCTTATTCAGAACAAACGGGAAGTAATTTTGAAATAAGGTAACGTGAACATGTGTTATCAGATAAAAAATCAGCTATATATAGACATTTGCAAGAAACGAATCATACAATAAATAAAAATAACATGAAAATCCTTCATACGAGCAATAAAGGAAGAGAAATGAACTTGTTGGAATCCTTGGAAATAAACAAATTGAATAAAAACCCCAATTTTGATACCCTCAATGACCAGTTAGAATTATGTAGCTCTCCACTTCTGAATTTATGACTTTTGATAACAAAGTTGGACCCACCGATTGTATGAACCCCTATTAGATAAATTAGATTGACTCATCAGGTAGATTCCAGGTATTTTCCCAACTTGTTTTGAAACATCAGTTAGTTAATTTAAACCCAACCTTTCTTTAATTACTTTCTTATGTATAAATATTCACGAACTTGATGAAATCTGTAGTTACTTGAAAATGATGTAAAAGCCGAAACCGGTCGTAATAAAGTCGTAAAGTGTTAGTGGAAACTGGACGAAAGTTATATTTTTTCTTCCTTTTCTTATTTCATCATGAACTTCCACAAAATAAATAGATCATCAATCAAACAAGTTTTACATTAAATAAATCTACAAAGTAAAAAACCTAGGTACTCAAAATTTATTGTAATATCTTTTTATTGGATTAACGTTTTGCATCACTTTCAACAATTCATTTAAATGAACAATGAAGAATGAGTGACATTTATGGAAAAATCGATCTTGAAAAAGGAGTTTTTCCCATTTCGATGTAAAAACACCAATTCAAAGTAGAAGTTTTAACAAAAAAACGACGCCCTGAAATTTTTAAAGATCAAAATTTTGTTAATCAACAATGATACGGTACAAAATCAAATTAAGTTTGAAAAACAAGAAACCTTGAATGATTCTACTTTCTGTTTATATGGACACTTGCCTAAAATGTATTCGCAAAAATAAATTATATTTCGCTTTACAAAAATTACAGCTTCAAAGACATAAAAATGTACATTTTAACCACATTTCATCAAAATCAAATTATTTTTGCGGGAAAAAATAGTTTTGGGCGTTTTTAGATACTTTTGAGGTTATGTAACAAAATGGTTCAATTTAAATTTGTAGATATTTCAGTTATGTACAACTCTCCCATCAAACTTTTTTTGCTAGGACTACTTTTGCAAAAAATCGTAATAAAACACGATTAACTCAAACAAAAACAGCTTTTCGCACCCCACTCCACTTCCGGTTATTTATTACAGTCCATCGATTTTTTCCCTTCCAGTGTCACCCATTTAAAATGTAGAAACGCATTTTTCAATCTCAAAAATGTTTACGTTGTTAATCAATATCTTTTATGACATTTTGATGGTTTTTATTTATAACGTCTACGAATCCAGTGGTGTAGTCAAATTTGAAAACAAAAACTGCCTAATAACCTTTTTTCGCTTTTGACAATGAAAAATAATATAGAGTGCCTTGGAAATGAAACTGAAGTTATAAAAATTTGTGTCAAGATACAGTTTTTTATGCTTGATGTTAAAAAAAATGTTTAAGGTTGATTGAAGAATGTGAATTCTACAGAGGTGGTTCCATTCTAAATGGGCCACACTGTATATACTATAATACTGCATTTTCCGACTACCATACAGCTTTGAATATTTTAGATTGTTGGCAACTGAAAACCGTGCCGGCATTGGTCTAATACACTTTTATGCAAACACAATACAATGGACCTTTCCACGAGATATGAGAAAACAGTGTAATGAGAAAGTATATAAGCTAAAATCACTCAGGATTTTTTTTCTGGCCGCTAGTTTCCTTATAATGAGAAGAAAACTGATTCGTGACGTCACGTTCATCAAAACTAACGTTGGCAACGTTGTAAAAGTTGTGCATCATGGAATCTCAATTTATCATTCAAATATGTGTCGTATGACAGTTGTCATTTGATACCAGATGGGTTAGTTCGTCTGTTTCTCGGAGCAAAACAATAAGAATCGCTTGTCTCTGTTTAACTCGTTTGCCTGCATTAAAATTGGATACAAGTAAAGCAGTTCCATCAAATAACAATGCTTTGAAAGTTTTTGTTGTTTGTATTCTATATTTTTTTTAAATTCCTATATCTGTATCCTTGCAATAATTGCGATCATGTCGAAAAAGTGCTTTGTACCCGGTTGTCTGAACACCAGTGAAAATTCTAATTAACAATTTTTTTATGCACCTAAAGATGAAGCGTGTCGTAAAATGTGTTTCAAAGCAGTAAATAAACCCTGTGTAAAAAGCGGAAATAAATGTTATTGTGAACACAGAACTATATCCCCAGAGAGAGATCTCAAATCATTAGAAAAAACGTTTATGCAAAATGGCGGTATCGGCGAAGTGGGACGCATGCGCTTTGATGGTATCGTTTGACATATGACATAGCAGAGAATCCAGTTTGAATTTGTTTGTTCATTTTATTGGCTTGTTTTATTTGGTATTTATTCGATTCAGAAAAAAATATTTGTTTAAAATGTCAAAGACTTGTTTAGCGATCGGTTGTGGAAACCGCGGAAATATCGCTGGTATCACCTATCACAGGTAAGCACAATTCAAAGCATCAGAATAGCAGAACCGTATTTAGGAAATATTAAGTTTTGAAGTGTTCTCATCCCTAGCAGGTTAGGAAAAAAAAAGGTATGCAAGTTGGCTACATGCCATAGGTAGGTCTTTAGATGAAAATCTTGGCCCTCATAATCTGATTTGCTCCAAACATTTCGAAGAAAAAGATTTCAGTATTGTAAATGGCAAAATATCATTGGGGATTAATGCAATTCCAACTCTATTTTTGCCTAAAAATGCCGATTTTCGTCCACTCCTAGAAGACGAGCCTTCCACAAAAAAAAATCGACTCTGAGTCGAAAGGTCCGGAGTTCGAGCCCCAGTTTTGCTGCTGGGCTTTTTTAATTCAATTTGACCTATTAAATTATTAAAATCTCATGGCTCGATTGAGGTGAGTCCTGCACGATTCACTGTTGCGTTCCAACAGTGCTGCTCCTAAGGTGGCGTATGGAGTTAGTAACAAGGCCTACCCATAACACATGGCTAATGACCAAAGCAGTCAATGCCAAAATACCAAAGATAAATAAAAAGCAATGGACCTAACACACTACCATGGGGTATGCCAGTCTCAATTATAAATTCATCTGACAATTCTTTTCCAAATTTAGTTCTTTGTCTTTTGTTAAATAAGTAACTTTGAATCCATCAAGAACAATCCCTGAAACTCCATAATACTGTGGCGAAGCTGCGGGCGATGCCAGACCTGAACTCTTACGTAGCCGGCGCCCGGTCGCGGGTGAACGTCTTTGCGCTTGCACCGAGAAGAATCTGGGCGATTCGATGGATCCGGACGATTCGATGGAAAATTCCAGAGCATTCGGAGAAGTCAACAATGAATATAAAAAGAACGACGCATCAGACAGACGGGGCAGTCAGTGAAGTGAAAGTCGAATATGAATAGTAGAGTGATTGTTATGTAAATTAGAGTACTGTGAATTATTGTATATCGTTAAATAAATTATTTTAGAGTTAATTATTGGACTATAAATATATTACAATACTTTAGTTTTTCAAGTAGAATGGTTCTGTCAATTATGTCAAATGTCCTTTTAAGGTCGAGAAATGTCTAATATCTGATCTGATTACTTGGATGGTTAGAAAAGTCAGAGTATTTTTATATTTTCAATCCCATTGAAGTCAATGTAAATTATGCATGATGTAAGTATGTAATAAATAAGAGGTTATAAATAAATAAATATTTTTCTGTTTTATTTGTCTAAATTGAGTTGTTATTATGGGGTAATGCACTAATCATTGCAATGACAGACATTAAAGCACATAAAAATTCACCCAGTAGATTTTTTGTTGCCATAACTTGTAAATATGTTTGGTGGAAGAATTTAATGAACAATGATTTTAGGTACTAATTTTTGGGTGTCAAAATGACGATGAATGCGTTTATTGTATGAAGAAAACGATTACAATTCACAAATGACCACGTAATCCTGTTGAAGTAGACTCGTTAAAATATAAAAAAGAAGACAATCTTGAAAAATAATAAACAAATTTTTAGAATTACAGTAAAATAAATAAAGTGTAGAGAGAAATGCTCTTTACAAATGAAAAAATCATGTATAAAATTTATGTTTATAACACAAAAGCATCACAATGTCGATGGTATCATCCTAATTGAATTAAGAATTGAAAACAGTTTGAAAGTACTTTCCATCAGTGTATAGTTAACTTTTCAAGTTCAGTTCGGCATTAAAAAATTTCACCATTATTTTCAACCATAATATTTTTACAAATTTATCTCCTGCAATTATTATTATTTTGACCACTAATAAGTCATGATCGAATAATTTCCTGTCACTACTTAAAATGTAGGTACCATTATAATACAATACCCGACCCTATTATGATGGTAATGCCATGTGCCCGATTACGCCGAAATTCCTCCTTGTAAAAACGCTTTTGCAAAACACAATCTCCATTCTCTCTCTGGGATATAGTTCTGTGATTGTGAAGAACATTTCCAACTTTACGTTATGTTATTATTGTATTCAAAGCAGAGTTCAAAGAAAGATTTAAAATTTTAGTAATTGCAAAAACGACCTTAAAGTATCAAAAAATTTTAGGTACTAGTAAAGATTCAGAAAAATATACTTGAAAAACCAAATTCAAAGAATGAAAGTCACATTGCTTTATTTGATTTGATTTCACCCGATGAATAATGAGCACGTTATTACGATTTGCAGTATTGCCAATGTTCGTTTTTCATCAAAAGGAAGGTCCGTTGAAGAAATTTGAGAGCTATAAATACAATAAAAATAGGCAATCTGCGTATTTTTTCTCTGAGTTGATCAAGTGACAATGTTTTAATTATTTCTCAATGGTTTATATCAAGCTAGAAGCTATATTTTTAAGGAGTAAGGTTTTGCCTGTTTCGGAACGTGGATTATGGTGGGGGGTGTTTCCGATGAACGTGACGTCAGCGGCACACTTCCAAAGGTGATATTTTAAAAAAATTAAAAAAAGAATATAGTGGATCTCTTTGTTAAATGGACGTTTCAGACTAGAAACTATCGATTTAATCGAGTTTTGCAATTTATTTTTCGTAAATGTAAAGGTCCATTGAGCTCTTCTCCAACTACGTCAACGTAAAAAAAAACAAAATGCATTGAAATATTTCGAGGCAATCACATGGAGAAACTTATTTGCTTTCCGATAATTAGTACCATTACCACAAAGCATTAAAATCAATGGCGATCCAACATTCGGGCAGAATTCGAAACAGCAAATGTACCAAAAATATTTTTCAACAACCGTGCAAAGCAAAATAAACGGCGAATCTACATCAAAGAAATACAACAAATGACGCAACACACATTATATTTTATTTGAATCGTGACTTTTATTTCCGTTCGAAGATATAGGGTGATCCAAAGATGTCGCTAACGTTGATTTCTTAGAATTGCTGAAGAAAATATGAAATCGGCATCAAATAAGTGTCAGTCAGGAGTTTTTTTACTATACCATGATTTTGAAATCCTTCATGTTCAAAACAAGGACGAAACAAAACAAGGCTGAATTTAAAAAAATTTAGAACCTTCTCAATGACCAACTCGAACTGAGCTATTAACCAATTTACTTATAATCCAGTTGGCAAGTACTTTTAGCAACGAAGAATTCCCAGGTTAATGAATTTTAGTATGTTGTTTGCAAATGTTTGGTGATGTCAAATCCAAGTTTTCGACCTCGAGGAGGTTGTGGAAAATTTTTGGTGGCGGAAAACCGCGAAATTTTTAGAGACTTGTTTTAGTTTTTCGCCTATAACTCGAAAACGGTCAATCCTAAGTGAAAAGTCACTGTGAAATAAATTGAAGACAACAAAATTCCCCGTCGATCAAAAAAGAAGGTTTTACGGACGATCAAAAAATGGCGATTTTTTTCAATGTTGGTGAAAACTGCTATAACCCATTTTCAAAGTACTGTAGCTCTACACCATCAATCCGATATTGGAAAGAATGACAGAACCAAGAACTCGGGTCCTCTGCAGCAAAAACAGTTCACCACGCATTAATAGAATCTCATCTGAGATATGGCACCCCTTTTTGGGGAGTATGCAATAATAACATGCAAAGTATCTTGATCCTACAAAAAATAGCTATAAGATATATATCGAAAGCAAAGGCACGTGATCCATGTAAACCACTCTAATAATATCATGCAAAGCATCTTGATCCTACAAAAAAGAGCTATAAGATATATATCGAAAGCAAAGGCACGTGATCCATGTAAACCACTCTTTGTCTTAACATAAATTACATACTATTGTGACCATATTCATAGCAGAGACGGTTAGCTTGATTAAAAAACACTTGAATGAATTCAATATGGCTAGCCGCAATCCTACACTCAAAAAAACAGTATTAACTTACCCAAACCAAACTCTACGTTAGTGAAGGACTCTATTATTTACAATGGTTGCAAGATGTTCAATCACTTGCCAGATTATATAAGAGAGATTAACACTGTTGATAATTTTAAAAAGTCTGTTTACCTCTTGCTGTGTAACCGACCTTTTATACATTGGAAGAGTATTATGCTGATATAGTCTTTCCAATATCAATTGCAGATCATAAAAACTCGTTTGAAAGCCTACCGACAATTTCGTTTGATATGCCGACACCTCATTTACTTACATGATGATTTATGACTATCCAGCCAAATATTTTGCATTTTGCCGCACGTCAATTGAGGGAACATGGACAGCGGCGTTTCCTGTGAACCTATACGAGTTGTTGCAATTGATATTGGAAAGACTATACCTTTTAATTCAAATAAGTATTTTACGCTATTTTATTCTTAATATTAATTTTTCGTGTACACTAATAATCCCTACTTTTGTGTTTGTAAACTGACTAGTAGTACTTTTTAATTTTAGTTTATTAACATAAGTGCTTTGTCTATAAGAATTTAAATGTTCTTCATGATAATAAAGTATATTAATTGATTGAAAAATAATTTTCATATTAAAAGCATAAGCCCAATCAAATTACAGACGGAAATATTGTAGTCCTCGTGTCCTTCGTATATGTGTTTTTAATGTCGAGTCGAACCACTTTCTCATTTGCTAAAATTCGATTTATATTTATACATACAGCATTAACGCTGTGGCGCCGTATATATTGGAATGACAAAACGGAGCCTATACACGCGCTAAACAGTTCGATTTCCTTGAGGAACTGATGAAACAAGAACTATTTAAAGAATGTTCCGAAAACTGCGGAGCCATGATTGCAGATTGAAGTTCACGATGATCTTTAACGACTATATCGACAGTCTTTACAGAGAAAAATCACTGTGAACTAAATAGAAGACAAAAAAATTATACGTCGAAAAAAAAAAGGTTTTACGGACGATCAAAAAATGGCGTTTTTTTTATTCAGTTTTGGTGAAAACTACTATAACCCATTATCAAAGTGATGTAGCTCTACACCATCAATCCCAAATTGGAAAGAAATTGCCATTTTTTTATCGTTCGTAAAAACTTTCGTATCTGAGCGATTTCAGATTTATTTCTTTTGATCGAAGGGGAATTTTGTTCTCATATATTTAGTTCAAAACTACTTTTCAGTTAGGATTAACCGTTTTCGAGTTATAGGCGAAAAACTAAAACAAGTCCAACAATTTCGCGGTTTTTCAACCCCCAAAAATTTTCCACAACCTCCTCGAAATCGAAAACTTGGAATTGCCATCACTTAACATGTACAAACAACAATATACTAAAATTTCATCAACCTGGGAATTTTTTGTAGTGACACTCCTTTTTCACGACCTGCCGACTGGACTATTAGTATGTTTTTCTGGAAAGGTTAGATTGAATATAATCAGTAATGTACTGGAACTTATCTAAAGTTTATTGGGAGTCAGGTATACAACTGAACCCTAAACAATTTTCGATGCGTATTTAAGGGAATACAGCAAAGAGATTATCTTCTCCACTTGAAGTTGTTGTACAGCAAAACAATTGTCTTGGTTTTGTAAACCGCTTTAGTGAAAATCATTTCATTTATAGTTACATTATAGATATTAACATGGATTTTCATCCAGTATCGGCTACATCAATTTAAAAAAAAATGAGATAAAATATAATCTGCCAGGCACTATTTAGAGGAACACTCTGTACACTCATGATGGTTTATACTTAAATCATGTTGAATGTTGAATAAACAACACCAAAAACAATCATAGAATAAAATGAGCCAAAACTGTATTAGTAGCAATCAAACAAAATCGACACCGTTTCGAACCTTTTTTCTACCTTTTTCAGTACCTCCGCATGCCACATCTTCAACCAACCCCATACGGACGATCACACACCACCAACTAAGGCATTCCCTCAAGCACCGATTTCGACAAGCAAGAAACGTTCTCAAAAGTGAAAGTGAGAGAAAATACCTGTTGCGAAGAAGAGGACGGCCCCGGCCGGTTATCGAACAAGAGATAAGGCTGGGGTCGGGGTGCAGAACGTCCGCTAGTGTCTGCATTTTGTCGGTGCAGACCGCTAGCGTTAGGGTACGCTCCGGCCGGCGAGTGTCTAAAATAGTGTCACCTATATTATGGATACGAGAGGGTGCGTTGACATTCCCGAATGGAACAAGCGAGAAATGTACTTGGTGCATGCGTGATGGTAGTTGCTGCAAAATTAGGTAAAAACGAAAAATATGTCTGTACAAACTATTTTTATATTATAAGCATAAGTCGAATAATAATTTTGTGTTTCTTAATATTTCAGACGAAAATAATGAACCAAGTATTTCCTTTTAGTCCTCCTGACTTTCGTATATTTGTTTTTTATGTCGAGTCGGACCACTTTTTTATTTGCCAAAATTCGATATATACCATGTATATACCGTACATACAGCAGTACCGCTGTAGCGCCGTATATATTGGAACGACAAAACGAAGCCTATTCACGCGCTAAACAGTTCGACTTCCTTTTAGAACTGATGAAAGACAAACTATTCAAACAATCTTCTGAAAACTGCGGAGCCATGACTGGATATTATTTTCTCAACGGCACAGATTAATCGTAAGTGAACAAAACTCTTTGAATCTCAATTTATACAGTACTCCCGATAGATAAGTAAAGCTCCTACTTTTCAAAACATTTAAAACAACAATCAAAAGATTTCTACACAAAAATTATTTCCACGGTATATCGGAATATCTCCAAAAAGCCAACTTTCTCAAAGCCTAGTCTTATGCTCATAATATCACCACAAAGATCTTGCGTTTGCATTATCTTTTTGTCCCTCATGTTGTACACATGATTTTATGTATCCTTTATTCTTTTTATCATTATCACTGATATTACATGTTAAATAATGACATGTTAATGTGTAACTTTTTATTGTAACTATTTTTGACCTGCCATAAACGTACTTGTATGTAACGTGGTTAAATAAACTATCTATTTTCTTCTCTCTCCAGCGTGCTATTTAAAGTCCACGATGATCGTTACAACTATATCGACAGTATTTCGGATCAATACAGCCAAACACTACTCCTCAAATTCCTGAACAAAGATTAAAACTTCTCCAACATGGTTCACTTTGAGTGATAATTTTTTTGCGACAGTTCGAACTCAGTCTAAAGGAAACGTCTTACAAGTGCTTACGGTAAAAACAGTCATATCTCTTTCAGAATCCAACAGGTAAGAAGGGAGAAAGGAAAACGAAAGAAAATGAGAAGAAATAAAATGAATAGAAAGATAGAAAACGAAAAGGGAGGAAATGAAAAGGAAGGAAAGGAAACGGAAGAAAATGAAGGAAAGGTGAAGGAAGAAAAGGGACGAAAGGAAAGAAAATAATTTTTATATTAAAAGCATAACGTCGTGGTAACCGCAATATGTCATATATAAGAAAAATTCGATTTCGGGCTTTCTGAATCTATGTAACCAATATCACTAATGCCATGCACCTCAATGAGTTGTTTGTCAATCAACCAACCGGGTACCGACCAAAAATCTTGTTGCAATATGACGAAATTTTAACTAATGCGATTTGGTTAGAGAAATATGTCGTATTTCACCGACAGGATGACATAATTGACATACGACGTATTGCTGTTACCACGACGATAAATCGAAAAATAATTTTTTGTTTCTTGAAATTTCAGACAGAAATAAAAAATCAAGTATTTCCTTGTAGTCCTCGTGCACAGACATAATTAAATTTCAGAGAACCTAAACCTCAAGACTTCGTATGTGTTTTTGTCTGTCCTGTCAGAACACTTTTTCATTTGCAAAAAATCGATTTATACACCTTGTATATACCATACATAAACAGCCTCACCGCTGTGGCGCCGTATATATTGAAACGACAAGACGGAGCCCATCCACAAGATAACTGTCTGTCTCACGGACGGTAAAAACAGCCCATGTTTGTTCAGAATTCAATAGGTGTGATAACTCCAGACGTTTTGATTCAGCTCGTCCAACCATCAACATGCACCAAGTATATTCCTTTCTAATTAACGGACAAACACAAAATAGACATTTCTTACCTTACCGTCGGACTCGGCTGGCCTCCGGGAGGACTTCTCCTGTGTGCGTTCTGCGGATAAGCTTCGGGCGGCAGTCCATTCTCCACGGGGGGATGCTGCGCCGAGCCTTGGGGGTGACTGGGGTAACCCGTGCTACCTCCGTTGTGTCTAGAGGGCCTCGGTACATCGCCATGACTAGCGGCAACCGCCGGATGAACATTGTTCACTGAAAAAAAAAACGGTTACCAAGTTAATTTAACAATTGCTAGTCAATATCTCGGAATGCCAACTCACAAACTCCGAATTGCCGACCTTATAACTCGGAATTTTTAAATTGCGACTAGATATTTCACAATTCCTACTCAATAGTAAGGTTATTGTGGACTTCCATTATCTAAAAAAGAACAAAGAAAATACAATTCTCTGCAATTTTATTGACGACGTTTCTCATGTTAAAATCTTCTGTCGTTATCAAGTGTATAAATGCGACAATTTCAAGGATACTTCTTATATATGATATGGCTAATTTTGTGTCATTAGCCTAGGGGTAATTTGCCTGTGTTCAAGTAAGCTTGTTAACTACAGTGCCGGGCCCTTCCGGTACAGCATTGTTAATTCTTATCGCAATTTCAATTGATCCATGCCACTAATTAAGGATTTACACACATTACGGATTTATATGCTAGCTTGACTGAAGACTTTGTTAATCATAATATATGCACTCTCTTTGAACTTCCTTTTATACCAGCACTCTTCTTTATGGATGACTTCGGTTTCAGTCCATTTAATATTGTGTTGGGTCGTCCTGACATGATCCGCTATCCCTTACTTTGATGTTTCTCCTTGTTGAGTGTTTCTCTTGTGTTCAGCGAGTCTAACGCTAAGCGGTCTCTTAGTTTCTCCGAGATAAGCTTCGTCGCATTCACAATGGAATGCGGTAGAGGCAGTTTTTGGAGTCAATGTCAGCGTGTCGTGGTCTCGTCTTTGTGAGATGGCTGCGAATGGTGTTACCTGATTTGAAACATATCCGCATTTTGTATTTCGACTCAATTCGCATAATTATTTGCGATAGACCTCTAACATAAGGAACGCATATGGTGGCTTGTGTCGGCTCGTCTGGTTTCTTGTTGTTATCCCCCCTGCGGGCTAGAACCTCTTCTATATGTTTTTTAGGTACCCACTGACTCCAAAAACTGTATCTACCGCATCCCTTGTGAATGCGGTAGAGAAACTAAGAGTCCGCTTAGCGTTAGACTCGCTGAACACAAGAGAAACACTCAACGAAGAGAAACATCAAAGTCAGGGATAGCGGATCATGTCTGGACGACCCAACACAATATAAAATGGACTGAAGCCGAAGTCATTTATAAAGAAGAGGGATGGTATAAAAGGAAGTTTAAAGAGAGTGCATATATTATGAATAACAAAGTCTTCAGTCAAGTTAGCATAGAAATCCGTAATGTGTGGATACGCTTAATTAGTGGCATGGACCAATTGAAATGGCGATAAGAATTAACAATGCTGCACCGGAGGGACCCGGCACTGTAATTAACAAGCTTACCTGAACACAGGCAAATTACCCCTAGGCTAATGACACAAAATTATCCATAGCATATATAAGAAGTATCCTTGAGATTGTCGCATTTATACACTTGATACCGACTGTAGATTTCAACAGTTGCAACGTCGTGAATAAAATTGCAGAGAATTGAATTTTCTTTGTTCTTTTTTAGAGAATGAAAGTTCAGAATAACCTTATTCAAAGTGAAACATTGTCAACCACTTTCAAACAAAAGTACTTCTCAATATCTCTGAATGTCGACTCACAAACTCGAAATTACCGACGCAGTAACTCGAGATTTCGAATACCAAATTTTATAATACAGACTGAATATTTCAGAATTTCAACTCACAAAGAGCGGAATCACCGATTTACACTACCGACTCAATATTTCTCTATCAAAATTAGGAATACCGAGATTTAAGTTACAATTCCGAAATAAAAGTTACAATTCCGAGATTAAAGTTACAATTCCGAAATTTAATCACCAATTCTGAGATTTAAGTTACACAAGTCCGAGATTTAAGTTGCAAGTCCGAGATTTAAGTGACAAGTCCGAGAATTAAGTTACAAGTACGAGATTTAAGTTACAAGTTCGATATTTGGGTTGCAATTCAGGAATTTTAGTTACAATTTCGAGATTTAAGTTACAATTTTGAAATTTGAGTTGGAATTGCGGATTCTGAATAGGAACTAAAGAGTTTTCCAGATTCTTAAGATACCAAGTCGGAAATGTATCGTTCCGAGTAGAAAATAAAATAAAATAAAACCAAATAAATAATTAAAATTAACATTTCACTAAATTTAAAATCAGTAATTTTTCATGTTCCCTTTGATAACGAATTAATTTATAGTCTCCTCTCATGACACATTGATCTTTTATTTTCAGTTGCCTACAAAATATCACACGTACCTGGATGAGGATGGGTGGACAAGGGAGCTGCTGCTGGTTGACCCGTCAACGGTATCGCCAACCTTGCATTGACAGCCAGTAAGTGGTCTCTCCTCTGTAGCAGAGAACCCACGTGCTCTTCCAGTCTCAAATTTTCCGCGCGGAGTTGATGAAGACAGGAAAGAAGGGAAGCAACTGAAAAATAACGTCACTAAAACGAAAACCTCGTGCAAATCATCTAATTATTCATAGATGGAACTGAGAAGTAGTTCAGACAATGTTTCGGTTCTTCGACGGTACTCACTATCGAAATGCTGCGCCTGCTCCATCAGGAACTGGGAGCCCTGCTCCCATTGCCTCTCCAACAGCTGGTCCAAGGTTTGGGGAATATTGCCTCCCCCACCGCCGAGCATAGAAGACAGCCCGCTGCCTCCAGAAGCGGTGCTTGAGCCAGTACTGCTGGCTCTTGCCTGAAAGGAAAACTGGATGAGTCCCAAATAATAATAAAAAAATGAATTACGGATTTTAAAAAAAAATTGAACTTGAACTCGGAAGGTGTTCCCTGAGGCATACCGTCTACAAAAATTCAAAAACAGCATAAAAAAATTGATTTTTTTTCAATTATAAACCCAGCAGTTCTACCGCAGATCATTTACAACTCTGATATTCTTCAAGATAACAGAATCGAATTCAATTCGACCATTCCGTAAATTGAAATAATTAACGCAAACCGGTATCGAAACAAAATTATTTGAGAGGGTAACTGGCTGTCAGCTAAAGTAATTTACTGAATATATCCAGGATGTCAAACGATACGAAAGTACGCGATCATAATTATATCACTGGATTTATAGAGGGTCGTGGCGTTCGGAATGCAATATGAATTACAGATAATTTGCCAGAAAAATAGAATATTAATTAAGTAATTAGCTTTATTCATCTAAAAAAACACAATTCAGCCTGCTGATGAACATATAAATGCTTATCAAACTAGTCGAAATCTTAAAACTAAGGTTTAAAAGTTCAAGCTATACACATATACACAAATAGAAGATTTTATAAAAACATGTTTAAAATTCTATAAAATTTTCTATAAAATGAGGTTTTGGACATTGGACTTTGTACTTAAAAGTTAATGATAATAACAATAATCATGTCCCCAGGTACTCATCCAGAAAATAAAATGCACCATCACAGAGAAATGTATAAAGCTCATTCTCAAATTTTCTCGGCTTGTTTGGTTCTAAGCATAGCTCCAGGTACTTATTGTAGCATTTTCTTTGTTGGTATTTGTGTGATTTCCGTCCAAGAGTCAAAATCGAAAATGATTGATGAATTTTATTACTATTTCTTGTAAAATAATTAACAATAATAATAACAGTAGACTCTATAAGCTCTTGGTACACTTGGACGAATGTTTATGAGGGAGTACTATTATTATTCTCAGTTTTCATTTCATATGCAACAGTAGATGCATTAGTGCTGTTCTTCAGAATTTGGCTCCTTCATCAAAGTATTTTGGTTTGCTCCTATCAGAGTTCTACGATTCATCCAAGGTTTTTTCACGGGATCAGGTTTATATTATTATTATTCCAAGATTTCTCTCGTCATCAAGGAAAAATTCAAATACAAGTGATGGCAACTTGCAAATACATGTAACTAACGGAGCTTTCGTCTGATAAAAGTACAAAAACTGATTAAATATTTTCTACAAACGAAATATCAAACATGCTTACTTTAGAAGGTATTTTGTTACTCACCGATTGTACTACTCGATGATGCAATTGGGGTCCTGTGAGCCCCGAATGATGCTCACTCGGATTGAATATGCTATGCGCCTCGATTTCTGCGTTGAGATGGTCGTTCATCTTTGAGTGCATCGTAGAGGTGGGGTTTAGTTGGTTGCCCAACATGTGAGGGGCTGATATGCCGTTCTGAAATCTGAAAAAAAATGTCGCGGTCATAAGGAAAACCGTTAACCGAAAATTATAACGGGCTTTACCGGAAGATTTTCGAAAAAAAAATCGAATTTTTTCAAGTCCAAATACGGCTTAACCAATGAACGAAACTAAAATTTCATATACGCCATCGATAGCGCTTTAACGAATCCCCCAAACGAACCGTTTTTTCGAAAAAAAAAAAACGATCGAAAAATGGTGAAAATCCCTTAGATTTGAAAATGAAAATTTGAATTTTCGAATTTACCAAGTATCTCACGAGCGGTTGATACCATCACAATTTACCAAGATATCTTTTTTGGCTGCCTTTAGAGAATCTACAAAAAATGTAAATACATTTTTTTTGGAAGATTCAATACTATTGATAAAATTGAATTTTTTTAAATCGCCTCGAAAACGTCTTCACACGCTCCACTGTCGTTCAAAACCGTTTCAATTATAGTTTTAAACGGGATAAATATGTATATAACATAAAAATATAATTTCTATTACTTCTTTTTCGGTTACAGGTTTAATAAGGATAATGACTGACAGTATCAGGAATTGAGCATGATGTTGATATGTGTCTGCCAAAATGGCTATATAAGTTGTTTGATAATGTGATTATGAAATTACTAACAAATGAATCACAAATGACCCTTTTGTCTGTTATTATCTCATCATTCCCCTTCAAGTTGTTATCTTTTCTTATATTTTTTCTGCCCAGTCTTTCATTCACAATTGTCCACATTATTTTGTTTGTGTTAACAGATTCTATGATTTTTTGTGTATTTTACTAGATTTTTATATTGGCTATCTTTTGAATGTTTTATTTACTACACATAATACAAATATTATTTTATCAATCTCATCATCAATCCCCAGATTTTTCTTTTTTGTATCTTTCATGTGCATGTTTTTCTTTGGACATGTTGCATTCAGGCACCACTCGAAAAGCACAAGAAATTCATTTTATATGAATGAATGAATATTTTTAGATTTGTCCTAGAAATTATTAAAAATTGAAAATAAATGTTATAATTAAAAATAAATAAGTTAAAATAAAAAATAAAAACGTTAAAATTAAAAATGAATGTGAAAAAACCGAAATAAAAAAATAAAAATTTCCAAACATAACGAAAATATGAAATAAATATACTTACAATTTAACGTCCTTGCTATCCTTGGAGGACGACCCGCTGGCCAAATTCACGCTGGCAGGAGCGCTCCTACGGTTCCTCGTCCTGCCCCGACTCGTGCTCGGAGGAGGGTTGCTTTGGCTTTCCGAACTAGGGCTGCTAGGCGGAGACTCTTTCAGCTGGGACTGCGAAATGGCGGCGAACGCGCCAGGAGGTTCTGGCGTCGAGGGGGCGATGAGATGCTGCAGCTGTTGCTGCTGATGCTGCAGTTGCTGCTGATGCTGTTGCTGTAGTTGCTGCTGTTGTTGCTGCTGTAGTTGTTGCTGCTGAGAACGGCTCGATCGTTTCGTCGTGACGGTGGTCGTGACGGAGGTAGCCGGCATAGAGGAGGAGGTGGAGTGTAGAGAGGAGGTTCCGGCCGCAGCAGCGATGCTGCTGTTCCGCTTCCTGCTGCGGCTTGAGCGGTCAGTCTTTTCGTTTGATTGCGATTGAGATCTGAATCAACATTTCAATTGTTTTTTATAGTAAGTAATCATGTGGATATCCTAATCTATATTTTTTGATCTAATGCAATTTAAGGTAAATATAATATGAACGTAAATGAACACACAAACACCTTAATGCAAGTGATTGGTGGTTTCGGGTTTGGCCAAGGTACAGATTCATTCAATTCAATTACAAATGGGGCAGACATTACCAAAAGCGATGTGGAAGCAATCGAAGTTCTTACATATACCGTGTATTTCCATATATACAACCTTACCGCTGTGGCGCCGTATATATTGGAACGACTAAACGGAGCCCAAACACGCACTTAACAAAACACCAAAGAAATCGTGTGTTTGGATATTCTAAAAAAAATCGGCTGGAACACATCATCTTCGATAATGTCTACAGCGGTTGTAGAAGAAATATCGAGGAATATTACCTGCAGATAAACCGGTAATCCACACCATAATCTTGGTAACATGCATTACCTTCCACGTTTGGCAGGTACTTCAACAGTCTTTTCGTTTGATTGCGATTGAGATCTGAATCGATATTTTAATTATTTCAATTCTTTTTTATAATAAGTAATCATGTGGATATCCTAACCTATATTTTTTGATAAAATGCAATTCAAGGTAAATATAATATGAACTTAAATGGACTCACAAACACCTTAATCCAAGTGATTGGTGGTTTCGGGTTTGGCCAAGGTACATATTCACTCAATTCAATTACAAATGGGGCAGACATTACCAAAAGCGACGTGGAAGCAATCGAAGTTCTTATATATACCGTGTATATCCTTATATACAACCTTACCGCTGTTGCACCGTATATATTGGAACGACTAAATGGAGCCCGAACTCGCACTAAACAAAACACCAAAGAAATCGTCTGTTTGGATATTCTAAAAAATCGGCTGGAACATATCATCTTCGATAATGTCTACAGCGGTTGTAGAAGAAATATCGAGAAAAATTACCTGCAGATAAACCGGTAAAACACCAACCACTTACCATAATCTTGGTAACATGCATTACCTTCCACGTTTGGCAGGTACTTCAACAGTCTTTTCGTTTGATTGCGATTGAGATCTGAATCGACATTTCAATTGTTTTTTATAACGAGTAATCAAGTGGATGTCCAAATCTATATTTTTTGATAAAATGCTCTATAAGGTAAATATAATATAAACGTAAGTTGAGTCACAAGCACCCTAATCCAAGTGATTGGTGGTTCCAGATTTTGCCGAGGTACAGATTCATTCAATTTAATTACAAATATGGCAGACATTACCAAAAGCGATGTGGAAGCAATCGAAGTTCTTATATATACCGTGTATTTCCAAGTGATTGGTGATTCCGGATTTGGCCGAGGTACAGATTCATTCAATTCAATTACAAATATGGCAGACATTACCAAAAGCGATGTGGAAGCAATCGAAGTTCTTATATATACCGTGTATATCCATATATACAATCTTACCGCTGTGGCGCCGTATATATTGGAACGACTAAACGGAGCCCAAACACGCACTAAACAAAACACCAAAGAAATCGTCTGTTTGGATATTCTAAGAAATCGGCTGGAACACATCATCTTCGATAATGTCTACAGCGGTTGTAGAAGAAATATCGAGGAAAATTACCTGCAGATAAACCCGTAAACCACCAACCACTTACCATAATCTTGGTAACATTCATTACCTTCCACGTTTGGCAGGTACTTCAACAGTCGTGGAGGGCGTGGGCTCTAGTTCCAATTCCATGTCCACTTCGGTGTTGATGGAATCCATTTGCTTCTCAAAAGTTATCTTCAAACCTCCGGAACTCATGTCGGAAGTTAGAAGCCCTTGATTGCTACTTCCACCAGTCATTATTTCTGCAAACATGAGACACGAGAATATATTATCGCTCAAAATAACGCATATATAAAATGTACCCAGGAAATAGTTATGTCATATTTCAAATTCAGCGTTACTATTCTTTTCTGAAAATCAACAAATTTTGAAGCTACTATTACTGGCACTCTTGGTTACGTACGCGCCCGAGCAGCGTTGATTCGGGTTGATTGAGAGGTTAAATGGCAACGTTGCCAAGTTTCTAAATTTATAAATGTCTCAGAACTAGAACAGTATTCGCAATGTTAAGCGCCGATGATGGATGTTGGTTGTCGCAGATATTTTGCATATGGAGGCGCGGCCTTAGATTTGAATAATATGGCAACGTTGCCAAATTGTTTGACTGTGGTATTAGTTGCTGGGCGAGTACGACATAACATTTTCTAATGGCACTAAAAAGAAGTCATTTGAATTTTTTCCACTTTAACAGCCGTATGCATAGTCAATTCCAGCGACTCGCCAGAGTTTTGCCGCTCGCTACACAAGAACTATAATGCACAGTCGAGCTCCAGAAAAGTGGTACATCGCCAGCGTTTCGCCAAAATGTGACTTATCGCGTAGTTGTCACTTTTTTGGAGCTCGACTGTGCATTATATGCATACGGCTGTAAATATACTAAACCTCAATTTGGAAAGACGAAAATTGGTCAAGATATCTGATATACTAAATGGTTGCAACTAATGAGAAAGTAGGTAAAAGTTTGGAATATTTAAATACACTTAGGTAAAAAAGGAATTATGAAACGTGATTTCTAAATTGTTGCCTAACAAAATGAAGTATTGACGAAGAAGTTTACTCGGAAATATCAAACATTGGACCCTAAAAATTGTTGATACTTAACTTTAAGCTCTCTTTACTTCTGTTGTTTATCCCCACTTATTTGTGTCGCGCTAATTGGTCATTTTTGTTTATTATTATTCCGTTGTCTTTGAATATTTTTGTTTTTACGCTCCTTTGTTACCTTTTTACTCAGCATTCTTTTATCTTCAACTATTGTGTTAAGCACTCTCTCATTTTGCACTCTTTTATCTCTCACTCTTTTGTATTACATTCATCTGTTATTCAACAATTCTTTTACTAAGACTGTTTTGA
This sequence comes from Chrysolina oricalcia, assembly GCA_944452925.2. NCBI lineage: Eukaryota > Metazoa > Arthropoda > Insecta > Coleoptera > Chrysomelidae > Chrysolina > Chrysolina oricalcia. The sequence continues at coordinate 56,836,838 of OX101821.2, read as the reverse complement.
TTTTGTACCGTTTTGTCTTTGAACTCTTTTGTTTTGCACTCTTTCATCCTACACTCTTTTTTTGTAATTCAAGTTTCTTTGTCGGTCCGTTGGCTTACGTTATTTTTTGCGCTGCACTATTTTTTCTTCAACTATTGCATCAAGCACTCTTATTTCTTGCACTCTTTTATCTCTCACTCTTTTGTTTTGTCTTGCATTCATCTGTTTTTCAACAATTCGTTTATTAGGCTATTTTGATTTGTTACCGTTTTGTCTTTGTACTCTTTTGTTTTGCACTCTTTTATCCCACACCCTTTTCTTATTACATTGTTTTGTCATTCAACTTTCTTTGTTGATCAATTGGCTTACGCTATTTTTGCGCTTTTATATCTACACATTGTGTCGACTTCAACCGACTTACCAGTGCTTACGACGGGCGTACTTCTCTCCGTACTCCCAAGGCTAGCGCCGCTCGCTTCCTGAACCTGAGGAGTGACGGTCAAAACGCTCGTCTGATTATTTATCACAGGTCTGTGCGGACTCAGCGAAGCGTTCGCCAACGGTACGGAGACCACCAGCGACTGGGACTGCGTCGGAGTGGACTGTATGATCGAAGTAGACGGCGACGCCGTTTCGCCGGGCGTCGCGGAATCGGCTGCGGTCGTACTGGTCGGCGAAGCCGATTTCACGGTTGATATGGACGTTAAGGCAACGACGGGCTGGTTCGTGATCATTGACTGGGTACTTTCGACTTTGAGCTATAAAAAATGGCAGTTATTAGACTAATAGTAATAGCAGAAATTATACTAATAACGAAGACAACAATATATGTATCTAGACTGAAAAAGTAAGTACTCAGTAGATAACATACTAACATGCTACATCTTGTGGAATAAAAGTCTATAGGGTAGCAACTTCAGTGTTGGTAATTCCGAAAAAAAGTAAGGGTAAGAAGCAGAGTACAGGTAGAGATAGAGGAGAGGAAATATATCGTATAGAGAGGTTCGAAAACGAAATTCTGAAGGAGGCGGGAATGAAGAGGATGTGGAGATTGGTAGAGAGAAAAATTACAAAAAGGGAGAATATGAAGAGATTCAGAAAGATGGGTTTGAAACAAAAGACAATAGAAATAATAAACACTGGGACTGGGATATATTATCATTATTCGGCGAGGCTGGCCATCTGCCGAAATGCAGGTAGTTCTGCTCCGCTATCAGGTCTATCTCGTACTCCTGGATGAACTCCTGGAGATTTCACTCGAGGTTCTCCTGTGATATGATATTTTCTGTACTACAGTGTCTGAAGATATCCATTCTCATGCGAGTCAGAGCTTCACATTCAAGCAGTATGTGAGAGACTGTTTCGCCCTCCCCACCACAGAACCTGCATATTATGGAATCTTGATTTATTCCCAGCAAGTGCAGATGTTTTCTTAAATGGCAGTGCTCTGTCCGGAGTCCTCCATCGTAGGATTGTTCTGGCTCAGTTTGAGAAGGACTCATGATAGCCGATCGGTTAATTTTAACTTGAGTATTGCTTGAGGCATTCTCACAGAGAGAGATTAATGATGGTCCATAACCAATTTGTGCGTATCGTGCTTGAAGTTCCCAAACGGGATTCTACAGGCTGATTCTGGTCCAATAAAAGTTGTGACAACCCCTGCTCTTGCTAGGGTATCTGTGCTCTCATTCCCCTGGAATGTTCCTGTGACCTGGTACCCAGACAGTTTTACCCTGTTCTGTACTCCTAGGTTGTTAAGGATTTTGTGTTTACCAAACTAATTTGGAAGAAAACCTACATGATCGCAGGGCCTTTGACTGTCGGAAAGAATGACTATGGGTTGGTTTCTAGGACTCCTCCTTAGAATCTTTCTTGTGCAAACGGAAATTGCCATTACCTCGGCTTGGAATATAGAGGCTCTCGTCGTGCGTCAGTCTGCCTGTATATTCCAATCCCTACCCCAATGCTTGTATTAGAGCCTCTCGTATACCAGATTTGCCACCTTGACAGCATTTATAGGACCCTTAATGTAACTTCCACATCTGGTATGATGTTCCATCTCATATGTGTCGATTCTTAAGACCTCTATTATTTGGAGTGGCAAAGGTTGTTGCCCATCCATTGGCCTAGCTAGAGGCTTCTATCATCGCCTACGCTACAATGTGAAAATGCAGAGGAAGGAGGTTCAGAACAACCTTCAGGCTAATCGCCAAGTTGCTGGATAAGGCACCAGTGACTAAGAGCATGGTCAGACTTTGTAAACTGGCCAGCCTCCCTCTGGATGTCACTTGTTTTGATTGTGGCCACCATACGTTATCGTGAGACTTGGAAATAAAAATAAAGAGAAGTTGAGATGCAGGGAGATTAAAGGTAGTGTGGAACAGGAGAGATGAAGAGATAAAGTGAAACGTAACAAGGAGAAGGTTGATAGTATTAGAACACTGATCTTAATGTAGAGTGTCTGATTACCTTCTTGGGCTTATCGGTAGAGCTGTCGCTGACAGCAGCGTTCTTGTCGGCACTTATCGCAGGGACACTCACGCCGGTTTCACCAGGCGTCGTAGAACTCACGCTAGTCACGGCCGTCACTACGCTAACCTCACTAACCACTACACTGACGGGCGTCGGCGTCCTCGAATTCGCCTTGCGCTTTTTGGCACCTTTGCTATTACCAGCGACTACGTCTTTCGCGTCCTTCTCTCTCTGTTCCACGGCGTCCGGTTCTTTTTTGTCCGCAGTCGCGATCGAGTTTGCGGTCGCGATCGAGTTCGCGATCGCGATCGAGTTCGCACTCGCGGTCTCTTCACTTTTGGCACTTTTCACTGTCGACGTTTTGTTCTTGTCAGTGTTTTTGTTGTTGTTTTGAACAGTTTTTTGTTGGGCGGACCGCGCGGAGGTCTTGGCCGGGATGGGTTTGGCGCCGACGTTGCCTTTCTTCTTGCCGGAAGAGGGCGGGGAAGGCTTTGAGTTCGAGGGGCCGCTTTCCGGTTCCTTCTCCGAGTTGGAGTCCGAGTTGTGCGCCTCGTTGGCTACGGGCTTGTAGGGGGGGATCGTCTTCACGTTGCCCCCTTTTTTCTGCAGGTGAGAATGCGTGTCAAGTTTGAATGGCTAGTACCGAGTAAGTTTATGTAAAAATGCTGACTGTGGAGGCAAAATTGATTATAGGCCCAGGGTTGCCACCAACTTTTTTTATGTGTTTTTCCCTGACTAAATTCATAGTATTCCATAACTTAATACTATTGATTTGAGGAATCGGACGGTTATATGAAACATTTGAAGATATAGAATATGAAAAAATATCCATTCTGTAATTGATTAATAATAAAAAATAATAAAAATAAATTTTTACATCATCATTAAGTTGATGAAGCTAAGTCTACAAGTTTGTTTAACTTCTTACAATAAAGTATATTAATTATGACTTAACTGATACCACAGTTGTACGAAAATATAGGGAATGAACGAAAGAACGAAACATAAATTTAATTCTATTTACTAATATTTTTTTCAAATCACCGAATTCCCTGACCACTAACGGAATACTGCAAATTTCCCTGACTTTATCACGAATTCCCTGACATTTTTGAAAAAATTAAATTCCCTGACATTTCCAGGTTTTCCAGAATTTTCAGGTTGGTGGCAACCCTGAGTTACATTCTGAGTGAGGAATTTCACCACCTCTTTTGAGTTGACTTTCGAATTGCATACAATAGAACATATTCCTTAAGGAATAAATTGGCGTCGCATCCATTTTGACCGTATTTGCATCCAAGAACATATCACATTATTGATTACTTATATTTCGGACGTCCATCATCTTAATGGTTGAAAGATTTCTATCTCTTTCAAATTTTTCACAACGTTTCAATTTCTTGAATCCGCAATCGTCTTCTGGTGAATAAATTATTATTGTTGCACAATCATGGATGCCACTACAGAGAAAATGAATCCGCTACCAATTTATTTCTTAATGAATATGGTCCGTTGGAAAAATTGATGACTCAAATCTTGGTATGAAAGCAACGAAGTTTAAAGGAGGGTGTGCTTTTCTGGGTATCATGCTCCCGGTCATAAGATTTTGCACACTTACAGATCTATAAAAATAAACTTTTTCTACAAACGCTTAACTAAGTAGCCTTTGACGCTTTCAGATTTCGATGCAAAGTTGACGTTTTCCGTGAAATGTCATTTTGCGAAAACGTATTACTGGCTTATTTTGGAGAAAGATCATTGACTTGTAAGTCATCAACTCTTTGGTCTACATATTCGATGATTCGGACATGCATGTTAAAAATAACATCGAAATCAATAAGTATCCTAAACTGATCGCATTTCTTAAGATATTCACAAATTTTTACAAGAAGCGCCCGATGGAGAATATCTACTAAAAAAGGAAAATTTAATATTTCATGCTTTTAGTAGTTTGAGAAGCGATTAGTATTTTTTGAATTTAGTGCAATTTGGTTAGCATATAGATTATGAAAGTTTGTTATAATGTGATGTACTTTTGTTGAATAAAGCATCTGGTGTTTCTTTTTCGGAAAACTGCGTTTGTAGAAAAAATCTTGTGTGTATTTCGAGCACAAAGTGTCATTGACGCTCTCCAAAGATTACCGCGCTCCGCTTCGCGTCGCGCGGTAGCTCTCTTTATCAAGCGACAAATACACAAATAGCTATTTAACTTCCAAACCATTCCGGAACATCTTCAAATAAGTTCTTTCACAGCAGAGTTTGTGAAGGAAAAAAAATGATAAAATTGAAATTTTGGCAACATAACTCATGTGCGTAATCTAGGTTTCGATTGGATGTAATACATAGTTAAGTACTTGTTGCTGAATCCATCATAATTATAAAGCAACGTTGCCACTTTGCATTTTTTGACAATAACTGTTAAAAACGTAACAAAGGAGATAACTTATTCTAGATTGAAAAAGAATGAAAATGTACTTCTAGATTACTCATTTCTAAACATTTTAAAGAATTGAATTTTTTTTTCAAGATCCGCCAGAATGTCCCTATCAAAAGCATATCCACCTTTGAAAATTATTTTTTTGAAAACTGTTTATTTGAAGAACCTGTTCCGGCTCTTGATATGACAGGGATCAAATTGACAGACTTTGTGAAGTTATCAGAATGATTTGTCATCAAAATGTCAGTAACACGATCCCGTTTTACAATGGACCAAGAGCAGATTTCGTTTGTGAATTGTCAGATGGTGCAAAAGCTCATCTGTCTGACATGTTTTGCAAATCTCATATTCGAGTTTTACCGCTGATGCAATGTCGAACAAAACCACGTATTTCGGTTTGTGTTGTAAAATATTCAGTGCTAACGCAATTTAATATGAGCAACTCTTTAGTTATATTTTGTGGAAGTATTTGAAGAATGCAATATTTTTCGATTACAATCGGGCATGATTGGTACCCAAATTGGGAAGATTGAAAAACCGATTTCTCTGTGACCCAGTACCTGTAAAAGAACTACTTCTCTGACATGAAAAGGGGCTTCATAACCACTAATTTGGACAAAACCATTATGAGCACTTGGAAGCTTACTCCCAGAAGAAACTAACTCAATGCTCTAAGAAGAATGCATTGACAGAGACTTCCTTATCAAACGGAATACCTGGCAATTTCGCGGGTCTAAAATACTGACTAGCCTTACCAGAAGTAGCCTCAAAACATCAACATGATTTATCACGGGGCACTGTAGACCCTGAGAACATATCAGGATGCTAGGCTTAGAGGAGAACAGCACCTGAAGGTACTGTGGGAAAAAACCGGATCCATCCTTTCAAATCCTAATGGAATATGAACCACTACTTGACAAAAGGTTGAAAGATTGAGGGTAAAAATTTGGCTTCCTGGAAATTTGCTATGAAAAAAAAAGGAAACATCGCGATTTTGTGGCATCAGCCGATTCTAAAGGTTGTTTTTCGAAAATGTACTGCTGCCCAGTTGGTCATTTCGAATTACTGGTAGGATCGTAAAGAGGGCACTGTACTGAAGTATAATAAAAAAAATTCCGCGCTGCCGACACTAAATGTCTATACATGCTTAGCAACAAAACAGGTAAATGGCCTATATCATTCGTTTACTAATTCATCTTGACAACGGAATGTAAATAGTGTCATTTACATGCCTAGGGAAATAATGACTTTGACTAGTAATACCTTCAGCTTCATTTATATCAATTTTTAGGTTATGAGACTTTTTGAATATTATTGTTGTCTGTTTATTCAGTAACTTAGTTACACGCACAAGCAACTTAGAATGAAATAGCGGAATGAATAATCATGAAGGAAGGGTAAGAAAACAAACTTCAATCCAGGCAAATTTTGAAAAATGTCAACAAGCAGCGAGAAAAACGTAATAGGTAACACGGAATGTATCGACTGTTAACATCCACGGCGAGCGACAAGCCTCGGCTTTGCCTCGGCTCGTACTCGCTCACCTCGAATGTTAACACGTCTTTACATTCCTTGTTACTTAAATAACTATTTCACATATATTTCAAATGAAAAATAACATTTTGCTCAATGTATATCGTTATTGTTTATGAAGTAAATAAGTTTTCACATAATTCTTAAAAGATAATAACGTTTTATCGAATTTTTATGTTTCTATTAGAATTTTCGTAGTATTTATCCAAAAAATTATTTATTTTGATTGCATTTTATTTCTTATCACATTAGTGAGATAATAGATTAAAAAAAGAACCCGTGGGGTAATAATCATTATTACATTCGAGAAGTGTCAAATCTCAGCAGTTACTTGATAGTTAAAAAATGTTGAGGTTGCGTCAAATAAACTCCGATGTCATCAATTTTCCCAAACAAAGACAACTTGCAAATTTTTAAAACTGTGTTTTTTTGTTTCTTGTTAGTTTGAAGTCTGTTTTTATTTGTATTGCAAATGTATTGCGAAATGGTTAATGAAACTGATAGTGGGTCATGCTTGATGAAATATCTGTAGTGTCAACTCACCAGCTTACTGTAATGGTGCTGGCAGTAGCCGCAGTACTTGACGTTATCCAAATAGTTCCCGGCTTCCTCGCACAGAAGTCCAAGACCTTGGGCACAAGTCACGTGAAACTGTTGTCTGCAACCAGCCTTGTTGCACTGCATACAAGCTCCAACAGTAGAATTGGAGGGTCTTTTCTTTTCTTCACAAATATAACAAATCTATAAAGAAAAAAATATCCAGTCTGAATAAAAATTAAAGTAAAGTCAGTGTTGTTGAACATACAAAAATATGCCTCTGTACTTTATGTTCAATGCCCATTTTGTTACTTTCGGTAACTTGAAGTGGAATGAATTTGATCTGGTTGCAAAACTTTGATAAACTATTTATTGGTGGAGATTCATTCAAGATTACCGTTATCAATACACTGATCTGATAATTCAAAAAATAAATAACATAATGTTTATCTACCTGGACTTTTTGAACTCAATGCGATATTATTAAAATGACTAAATCTATGTATTCTTACAAAAATGAAGTGAAAGACTGGTTGAATACCACAGAAAGATATATTTTTCATAATTTGATAAATATTAATTAATGGTAAAATGTATACACAAAACTTTGAAATATTCAGATTAGACAAAAATATATTCAGAAATAAAATTGGAAATGAAAAAGAAATATTATTTTTAGTTTTTAAATAGTTCTTTTGTTAAATAGTTTACCTTACAACAAGGTTAATTACAGTTCAATTATTTTATCTCTACCCGTGCGTCATCATTGTAATGCATATGAAATAAGTCGAGAAATTTTAGTCAAAACAAAGTCTAGATGTAAAACGACGTGGCTGATATCCCGATAAAAATTACAACGTGTAGATAATGAGATAAGATAATGAATTATTAAATTAACTAAATTAACCAGGCATAATGTAAAAAAGAGTTTAAATATATTGTGAATGTTTTTGGTCTTTATTTATAGAATTAGGTAAGGTTTTTTCTCGATAGGGTTTCCACCCACTGAATTACTGTTGTGTGAATATCCCGGTAATACGGAATTACAGTCACATATATCAATGGTGGGGTTAGAAATTTCAAAGATTATTTGTGAAAAAATCACATTGTATTGTACTTACTTTGAAATTAATGATTGTAAGAGACGTTTAGTTTTGAAAAAAAACTGTTTTTATAATGTGTCTGACTGCAAAACGAAGTAAAAGTGGTGACAAACAATCCCCAATGACAGAAAATAATGACGTGATTGATGGTACTGCTCTAGTCAATACACTATTTGGCAAGTTTATTTGAAATGTAAAAACACTGTCAGCTTTATGGCTATCTCTTTTCACTGTTTTGAGTTTCAATGGATCATCACAATACCATAATTCTTTGCTTAGAAGACAAATGTCAACGAATTTTGATTCGCTCATAGCTGTTGATAGACAGAGATGTTACATAGGGGGTGTGTTATTTCTTAAATCATAAATTGATGACGCATGGGTAAAAATAAAATAATTCAACTTTCAATTTATTCATTACAATGTATATTCACAAATAATGGGACCGGAATTCAGGATTTTTTTCGGAAATTGAAAACTTTTCCTGGCTTCCAGTTCAATTATTTTTGTACGGCAGTAGGTTCTAGGAGATTATTATTTCATAATCCACCAACGTGAGGAACGCCGTACATGAATATTTTGTCGGAATAGCACATCTTCAGATAAAAAATTATTATTATTATTATTAGTCATTTGTACCACCAAGAATTGACGGCCTAGTGACTAAAGTTATTTTGACCCCCAAATTGTTAAATGGGCTTGTAGTCTATTTGTTTCATCAGAAAAACGTAGAAATTTAGAATCTGTTTTATGCTTGTATAAATTATTCAATTGTAAAATTGACAGTCCCGCGTTACTGCCGCAAATTGATATTTTTGTTCCATGTTCCAAGAATATTATATAATAATAATAATAACAATAATAAAGTGTCTTTATTCAATGAGGAGTTCAGTCAGTGACTGCTCTTACACTCTGGCATTTGATCGTAATAAAAACCTTACCTTATTAAATCTCTCGGCAGGAATCAACTGCAATTGGATCGGTTCCATAGTAGTAACATTTCCGAATCGCACTTCTGGAATATACAACGCACAAACGACGTGGGCCCATCCCGAATTGTCGGTACGCTTGAGAGCCCCATATTTGCTGGGGCACAGTTCGCATTTCTGAAAATTCACTTTGGAAGTTATGTGGACCATGGTCTCGTTGGAAATGTCGACTTTTTTTGGTACAAAGTCGACCAGGTATAAAAAAACGTTTTTTAATGGTCTTCGATACGAAAATAAATAGGGCAATAAAACATCCCTAGTTTATTGAAGCAGTAAAATAGTTGGAGGTATTTCAAACAGCAATAAAATAAGTGACAATTATCAAGATTGGTGGGTTACCTCGAAAATCTTTCGATGGAGAATTTGGTGTTTTAGGTGAAGAAACCTAAAATAATATTGATGTTTTCAGATACTAACAGAATTGAATAACATTAATATTCACATTTTTATAGTCTGCGATCATTATAGGATTTTTCAGCATGATTTTCAGGAATCGCTAATATAAATCACAATCGCAACATAAGCCATATATTATCTAATAATGTCATAACTATAACATTTCATGTTATCACCATCTTTAAATATTTTATCCAACATTATTTTTTTAATATTACCTATCTGTTAATGAATATATACAGTGCCGGCAGGTTTTTGGTTTCAACTGGAAAAAAATCATTTGAAAAAATAAGCTGGAAAAAAATCATTTGGAAAATCTCAACACCAACACTATTTTTACTGTGAGGAATAACTTCATATTGACAATGTGATTGAAAAAAATATCCTCCATTATTGGAGCCCTGAGAAAATGTCCCGTTTACAAAACCACGACAATCTTTTCACTGTACAACAGTTTCTTCATGTGAAGAAAATAATCAGATTATCGATTTGTTGATAGGTGCTTTTTTTCGTAGAAAAATGGCTCTTTTTCAGTTTTTCCTTTGTTGAATTCAATTTTTGAAGTGATATTAGGAATCAGCTCGTCGAGATACGTTTGGGAGAAGTTTGCAATTTTTCTAAAAATGGAAAATTAAATTGTTCCAAAATTCGATTTCCTTCAATATCGAATATTACATTATTCGACTTAGATCGCCTGGAAATATTATAAAAATTCAAAATCCCCGCGAGTATTTCATGATCCTACAGAAAATTTCCTTCTGAATCCGAAAATCTACTCGTGTTTTGAATCAGAACGCTAGTTCATTCAGAAAATGTCGATTTTGTGAATAGGTGTATTTTTTCGTCGAAAAAAATGTCCCTTTTTCAGTGACCAACCCCTCTGTCGAATTCAATTTTTGAAATGATATTCAGAATCAGCTCGTCAAGATGCATTTAGGAGAATTTTGCAATTTTTCGAAAAATGGAAAATAAATTTTTTCCAAAATTCGATTTCCTTCAATATCGAATATTGCATTATTCTACTTTGATCGCCTGGAAATATTATAAAAATGCGAAATCCCTGCGATTATTACATGATCTAATAGAAAATTTCCTTCTGAATCCGAAAATGTACTCGTTTTTCGAATTAGAACGCTAGTTCATTCTGAAAATGACGATTTTGTGGGTAGGTGCATTTTTTCGTAAAAAAAATTGCCCTTTTTCAGTGACCCACTCCTCTGTCGAATTCAATTTTTGAGATGATATCCGGAATCAGCTCGTCAAGATGCATTTGGGAGAATTTTGAAATTTTTCGAAAAATGGAAAATAAAATTGTTCCAAATTTCGATTTCCTTCAATATCGAATATTGCATTATTCGACTTTGATCGCCTGGAAATATTATAAAAATGCGAAATCTCCGCGAGTGTTACATATTCTTATAGAAAATTTCCTTCTGAATCCGAAAATATGTTCGTTTTTTCAATTAGAACGCTAGTTCATTAAAAAATGTCGATTTTGTGGATAAGTGCATTTTATCGTCGAAAAAATTGCCCTTTTTCAGTAACCAACCCCTCTGTCGAATCCATTTTTTGAGATGATATTCGGAAACAAGTCGTCAAGATGCATTTGGGAGAATTTTGCAATTTTTCTAAAAATGGAAAATAATTTTTTTCCAAAATTCGATTTCCTTCAATATCGAATATTGCATTATTCGACTTTGATCTTCTGGAAATATTATAAAAATGCGAAATCTCCGCGAGTGTTACATATTCTTATAGAAAATTTCTTTCTGAATCCGAAAATATGCTCGTTTTTTTCAATTAGAACGCTAGTTCATTCAGAAAATGTCGATTTAGTGGATAGGTGTATTTTTTTGGATTTTTTTGTCAGACAGATTCGCATATCGTGGGGTACCCTTCATACTGCTTTCGAACATGCCCATGAAGGTAGAAATTATTTCAAAAGAGATCAAAAAAGTTATTCAACAATCTATTGATATAACATTGAATTTTCATTATCAGTCCCACCGATACATAAAAAAAGAGAAAATTGCGACTTGCAACTTACTACTGCTATCGCTATTTTAAAACACTTCCAATCATGAATCTTTATCGTCCTGCTCAAAATTTATTGTTCGGCAACTTCAGTATCAACTATAAAACTGATGACTACTAGACAATTGATATTTTGCTAAAATAGCAATGTTGACCGTTGCCTGGCACTTAGTCGGCTTTTCAAACCAAAAGGCATTCTATCGAACAGAGCATTTATGGTATCAATATTTTGTGGCAAACTTCCTAGGTCGAGTAATTACTTTGGTAGGAAGTGAAAAGGGAATTATTTTATACAGAAATGAAAAATTATACATTTTTCAATAAGTTCGAAACACGTTTCCTTTGAGATCGGTACACTCAGCGTAACGATATTACAACTTTTATCATTTTAGGATAATTTCTTACTAATCAGTATTTTTTTTTCTGGTTTGGAAAGTCGAATCACTAGGATCCAAATCTGGGAAATAAGGCGGAAGCGGTAGCAATTTGTAGCGCAAATCGATAACTTGCGATTCCCAGAAAACACCGGCCAAAAGGATCAAAAATAAATAATCTGACTTACCACTTTCACAGATCTCTCTTGACTTTCGCATTTACGACAATACCATGGACCTATCGGAACAGTCACAATGCCATAACAAGCTGAAACAAAATAAAGACATGAAATTCGTTTCAATCTCTCTGATTTTCTTCTAATGTTGATATGTCCGTTAGGTACGTTGGTTCTCTTGTGATACACGAGGATATATTGAAAAATTCTTAGCTTAATATAGAACCAAACAAAATTTCAATGTCAAAATATTTTATTACTCAGCATATTCTCCTCTTAATTGGATGCATTTATTACAGCGAACCTGCAACGTCTCTAGACCTTTCAAAAAAAATGTTTCTTTTTGCTCTGCAAACCAGACCTCCACAGCTTTTATTACCTCCTCGTTGGAAGAAAATTTACGACCTTTTAAACTTTTTTTCAGTTGAGGAGAGAGATGATAGTCGGACGGAGCCAAATCTGGTGAATAAGGGGGGTGTTCCAGTAATTCAAACCCTAAATCACGAATTTTTTGCATGGCAATATGAGATTTGTGTGCAGGGGCGTTGTCCTAAAAAAACAAAACACCTTTGGATAGCTTTCCGCGTCTTTTCTCTTCAATTTTTTCCCGTAGAGTGGTCAGTAATGTCAAATAGTAATCTCCAGTTATTGTTCTACCCTTATCCAAAAAATCAATCATGATTACTCCATGGCAATCCCAAAAAACTGAAGCAAGAACTTTTCCAGCAGATTTTTGGACACGAAACTTCTTAGGTCTTGGAGAACCGGAGTGTCGCCATTCCATCGATTGTTGCTTTGTTTCTGGATCGTAGAAATGTACCCAAGTCTCATCCATAGTAACAATTCGGTTTAAGAGGTCTACATCGTTTTCAAAACGAGCACAGATCGAACGCGATGCTACTACCCTTGCACGCTTTTGGTCAACATTCAAACATTTGGGGATCCATTTTGCAGCAATTTTTCTCATGTCCAAATTGACGTGAACTATATGATGAACGCGTTCGTATGAAATATTCAGTGCTTCAGATATCCGTTTTAGCCCAATTCGACGGTCTGTTAAAATCATGCCATGACCTGCATCGATATTTTCGGGGACTGACACTGGCCTTCCCGATCGGTCATCATCTTCAATGGAAAATTTACCTCTTTTGAAGCTTGCAGTCCAATTTTTCACGGTCGCATACGAAGGACATTGATCACCAAGGATATTAAGCATATCTTCGTAAATCTGCTTACCAAATACAGGTACTTGATGATGGCTCGATACTCCAATTTTTCGATTTTCACAATTTCGGTGGACATATTTTTTCTTTTTCGTACTTCCGGGCCTAAAGTGACAACTTCACTCCCTTGTGACAGGTACTAAAGTGTCACATTTAATCCCTCCGGGATTAAATATTGACGAAACTCCCGGAACGATTAAATCACAAACAAACGAATTTAAGGGATATTTTATTGAAAAATATAATTAATTAGAATGGTAATTAACGTTAATATTCAAATTAATATTGTGACAGTTCGTCACATTGACCAGTCTTTCCTGGGTTAATGCAGCAGGTAACTGACGAGTAACAGATAGGTCCTTTTCATATTGAACTGGTGTTTGTTTCGAAGATCCTGCGGAAACAGGAAGCGAGAATGAGGACTGTGGCATAACTATAGTGGACGAATCGGCGACTTGACCAAATATTTTATCTGAAATTTTTTGTTTATTTTTAATAGACGATTCAATATATCCCTCGGCCACGTTGGAGGATTTCCATCCTCCATGTCTCTTCAGCACGTCTATTGTTGCTCCCGAATCAGCTAACAAAGACGCAGATGTGCGTCTAAAACAATGTCCCGTATAAGACGTCGCATTTTCTAATTTCAAGAAAGCTGCTATTTGCCGTGGAAATGTACCAAACATGTTTTTTCCTACTACTCGCGTAGTACATTCTTTGTTGATGTATTGAACAAAAAATTTTGAATGAGTTGTCCCTGTCTTTCGCAATGCCACATATTTCCGAAATATCGCCACAAAACTGATGGCACTGTTTTCTGAATTTTTGATCACAAAATTTCGGTCAATTTTATTTTTGGTGTTTCTAATCGCAATTAGGAAGGAATCGCCCAAATCTCTCACATCGTCGATTTCTAAATCAACCAACTCTTTTCCACGACAAGCTCCCGCAACGCCCAAAATAAGTGCAACCTACAAAAAAATTGATTTCTTAAAATTTCTGAATATAAACAAATTTCCAAATTTACCTTAAGCATTAAATATTTATCATCCGGAGCCTCCCGTAAGAACTGATCTACCTGCTCAGACGTGAGAATTCTTGACTTCTTTGGCTTAAATCCCTCATTTCTTCTCTTCAAAAAAGCTAATAATTTTGGAAATTTACTTATATCAATATCTTCTCTAATGTTAATAACCGATTTCAGCATTGAGTAATGTGCCCAGAGAGTTGAGGCACAAACCGCTTTTGATTTATCATCGAAGTAGACTAACAGCGCATTTTCAGTAGGTTGTCTCACATTTTTTAAGCGGCACCACTTTTTAAAAGCATCGTACTGCTGCTCGTATAGTTTTCTAGATTTCGGTGGTAACAATTCTTCACCTACTTCGGCTGCTCTTTTATCAATATCAGATACACCTTCTTCACTCATGATACCAATAATTATCAATAACAATGTTTCTTTACAATGACACTAGTAATGACAATGTTTCTAAATTATAACTGTCACAACGCAATGTTACTATGGTAACTTATTTTAAAGACAGTTTATTAAATGAGTTGAAGAGAGAAAAAACTGATTGAAATTATTGAAATAATTAATAAAATCATACCGGAAGTACGAAAAGTATCGTATATACCTTGCGACTGAAGTACATTTAATCCTTCAGGTAAATTATGGCCCTCCCTGCGGTCGGGCCATAAACTTTACCTTCAGGATTAAATGTACTACTTCAGTCCCGCGGTATATAATGTACTATTAATTTATTGTGTAACTCTGGTTTACTTTTTTGACGTCAAACTTTACACTGACACTTCTATTAAGTTATTGTTCGTTGCTATGGTAACGCAATATTTTGTTTATGGAGGGAACTGGTCTGGGCTAACTAGATATCAATACATCCTCGTACGGGGCTAAAATTATGATCAGAATCCCGATTGGCCTAGGACAACTTGCAATGATATTTCTGGCTAATACATAACATTGAAAATATTGAAAAGTAAACGCATTCATCAGTAGATCTGGGTGTTTATTTCAATCAATTCTGACTCGATAAATAAAAATTTCTCAAAATCAGATTGGAAAATAAAAATGTGCATTTTACTCGAAATTAGTTAGCTCCAGGAATGTGTACTAGTATTCGATAGACAATTAAACAAGTTTGGAGAATGTAGCTATTTTGTATTAATTTTCATATACCTTGTATAGTTCAGTAAATATTCCACAAGTGCAATGTAAAAGTAGTTCAGTTAGTAGAATCTAGCATTGAATTGGTTAAAAACAAGAAAACACCAGTTGAGAATTCAAGCATTAAAACGAATACTACATTTTCTCAAATTAAGAGATATTTCAAAAACCATAAGGCTTAGGTGAATCAATCCTTAATAAAACTTGCCTTTATTTTGATCGTAAAATCCGAAAATGAAATAAAATATTGGGTACTCGACTTAAAAAATAACAACTTTCGTGTTTTTGGCACAGAATGTACAACATGAGAATTTGCATTACAGCGTTTTTCGATAAAAACCTTCATCAGTACAATTTTAAGAAAGGTAGGAAAAACTTAAAAACGTGTTGAAAATAGCGTCCCATTTTTAGAAAAAAATCAATAAAAATAGAAAAAAATCTTGATTTTTTTTTCAACCCTGCCATTACCTACTTGATTAGATGTAAAAATAAAAGGGACATTATCCCGATCTAAAATTAATTTCCAGCATTGTTTTTGAAGTCACGAATAAAAAATAGCGTATGAAACACGTGTATAAATACCTTTAAGGCACATGCAATGTTAAGGACACTCTGCTTCGCGTCGTGCCCTTACACTCGTTGCGCGTGCTTTAAAGGCTCACCTGTTGACTTGTATCATAAAATACCATTTTTCAATCATCAAATCAAAGAGTTTGGGGGAGTCCCAAAAGAAAACGGCTTCTACCGATATTATTCGCGAATAAAAAAGACTTAAAGAACATATATATGAAATCTTCATATTTGTTACAAATCTGAACCCGAGGATTACTATTGTTCGGCCAAGAAATGAGTTTACCATTCAAATTTCTTCCTTAATTGATGTAACCAATAAAGGTGAGTTGCTTTTGAGTATAAACAAAAATATGTTACTAGCGATTTAGGTCAGAGTTACACTAATCTAGAGGTACTCACTACATTGTAAATGAACTATAATATTTATTCGTCACTTAAAAACTGATTTGTAGCTATTTGAATGGCTCATATATACAGTTTTATCATTTACAAACAAGATTATTGCTATCTCGAACAAACCGCAAAAAAGTTAACAAAATAAGTTTGAGTTAAATATATCTACTTTGGCATTCAGATAAGGGTTTCTGAAATAATTATAAAATAAAAATGAAATCAATAAAAAAGAATATAGGCCAATCATTTTATCATTTAAAATCAAAAATGGGGAAAAAATAGGAAAACAATGCAAACTTTCACAAATGTTCTATTTTAGTGCGCAATGAATTTATAAAAATTTGCGCACTCGTACAAGATTGGCAACATTGTTAAAAATGTAAATTAAAAACAATTATAGTTATTTTGTAGAGAAAACATACAAAAGAGTAGCAAAATGACGAAAACAAAGAAAATATCATCCGTTATCGTTCCCCAATTTTTCTAAGTTTGGCGACAGAGTAAATAAATTATTCATTCATACTTTTGTAAATAACTAAGCCAAATAAAAATCACAAAGAAACGTTTCTCTTTGTCATAAGTCTCGCCGAACCTTTGCCACCTCTGCCGATGAAGGCAACATATTTTTTTTGTTCATTTTAAACAAAAAAAATTAGTTTGCAACCTGAATTGATTACGGATATTTTTTTGAATAGGTAGGGAACGTAGGAAGTAATTTCCCAGAAAACATATTACCACTACAGAATTCGGTAACTTTGTCAAATTTGAAAAGGATGAAAAACTTGCAAAATTGTTTTTTTTTTACAAAGTTCCCGAAATCTGTGATATTGGCAAATTTTATTTATTTTCTAGGAATTACTACCTACGTTTCCGACCAACTCAAAAAACATTTTCGTTATTTCAGCAACATATTTTTCATTTGCTTATTTTACAGTAATAAAGTTTGTTTACCAACCTGAATTGATTATGAAAATAATGAAAAAGTTTTTTTTTAGTTGTACTGAAACGCAGGTAGTAATATCCTAGAAAACATAAAATTTGCCACCACCACAGATTTCGGAGACTTTGTCAAAGGACCACGCACGTTTCTTATGGAAAATGGCTTTCCGTGAATTTGTCCGAATTTTTGGTATGATGTAGATCTGAATGCACTGATCAAAAGTGTCCATTGCCAAAAACTCCAAAAATGGACAGTTTTCGAGATATGGCTCTATCAATGTAATTTTTTTTTGGCATTTTTTGGATTTTGACACATAATCAGTTCACTGTCATACTTAGGAAAAACCGAGTTTCAATGATTTCACTGCAGGAATCGATTGAAAAATAGTTCTTTCTTCGTTTCAGATACTGCCATTTGAAGAAATTATTATACACTGCTCGTCACTGACGATGTAACTGGACTATTATTTTCAATTTCTATAATCCAGTTTTTGTAGAAACAAAAACTTCTGAATTGCTCAAGGTATCACAGAGTCACATATATTCAACACCTTTCGATAGGGGCAGTAGAAAAATAATATTCGATACACACTATGGGAACTGAATCTGAGATACTTTTTTTTTAAATAGTTTCCTAGTCGTCAAAGAAATAGTGGTAAATTCAAAATGAGCATATAGAAAATCGTTCATAATTGACGACATGAATACTCTTATCGAATGCAGTTTGTTTATGCCGAGTGTTAAATATCAATAGAAACAAGGGAATACATACCCAATAATCAATTCTAATCGCTAATCGAACCGTTAAGGCAAACGGATCCATGAAAATGTCTGAATATTTGATATGATGTGGATTTCGATGCACTGATCAAGTGTCTATTGCTACAGACTACAAAAATTGACAGTTTTCAAGATATGGCCGTATCAATATCTGATTTTTTTCGTTTTCTAGATTGTGGCCCATAATCGCTTAGCTCTTATACCCAACAAAAACGGAATTCTATCGATTTCTGAGCAAGAATTGACTGAAAAACAGTTGTATTTCATTTCAGATACATTCATTTGGAGAAATTAGCATACACTGCTTGTTACTGGCGATGTAGCTGGGCTATTATTTTCAACTTTTGTATTTCGGTGTTCGTAGAAACAAAAACTCTTGAATTATTCTAGTTCTAACAAACATACTTATATCCAACACAATTCAATTGTAGCATTTGAAAAAATAATATGCGATACACACTCTAAATATGATTTGAATTTTTTTTGAAATATTCTCCTGGCCATCTGGAAAATAGTGGAAAATGCAAAATGAGAAACTAGAAAATCGTATTTATAATGAACGTTGACGAGATGAATACTCGTATCGAATGCAGATTTTGTATACCGAGTGTTAAATATACATACTGAAAAATCATTTCTAATTGTTAATTGAACCGATAACTGATGAGAGAATGTAGGCTTTCACGACCGGAGTCAATATATTCAATGTTGTCTGGGCCTAGAGGCCAGATTTTTCTCAGCCGAAAGCCTATATGGACTTGAAAAACTGAGACCACCGGTGAGAAGTGCTGTGGTCTCAGATGTCTAACGTTTACGGCCATCAACTCTAGACAACATTTGAATTTGCCGTCAATTACCAAAGCAAACTGCATTCATCTTGTCAGCGTACATTATAAATACGATTTTCTAGTTTCTCACTTTGCATTTTCCACTATTTTCCTGATGGCCAGGAGAATATTTCAAAAAAAAATCAAATCATATTTAGAGTGTGTATCGCATATTATTTTTTCAAATGCAACAATTGAATTGTGTTGGATATAAGAAGGTTTTTTAGAACTAGAACAATTCAAGAGTTTTTGTTTCTACGAACACGGAAATACAAAAGTTGAAAATAATAGCCCAGCTACATCACTAGTGACAAGCAGTTTATCCTAATTTCTCCAAATGAATGTATCTGAAATGAAATACAACTGTTTTTCAGTCAATTCCTGCGCAGAAATCGATAGAATTTCGTTTTTGTTGGGTATAAGAGCTAAGCGATTATGGGCCACAATCTAGAAAACGAAAAAAATCAGATATTGATACGGCCATATCTTGAAAACTGTCCATTTTTGTAGTCTGTAGCAATAGACACTTGATCAGTGCATCGAAATCCACATCATATCAAATATTCAGACATTTTCATGGATCCGTTTGCCTTAACGGTTCGATTAGCGATTAGAAATGATTATTGGGTATGTATTCCCTTGTTCCTATTGATATTTAACACTCGGTATAAACAAACTGCATTCGATAAGAGTATTTATGTCGTCAGCCTACATTATGAACGATTTTCTATATGCTCATTTTGCATTTACCACTATTTCTTTGACGACTAGGAAACTATTTTTTAAAAAAAGTATCTCAGATTCAGTTCCTATAGTGTGTATCGAATATTATTTTTCTAGTGCCACTATCGAAAGGTGTTGAATATATGTGACTCTGTGATACCTTGAGCAATTCAGAAGTTTTTGTTTCTACAAAAACTGAATTATAGAAATTGAAAATAATAGACCAGTTACATCGTCAGTGACGAGCAGTGTATAATAATTTCTTCAAATGGCAGTATCTGAAACGAAGAAAGAACTATTTTTCAATCGATTCCTGCAGTGAAATCATTGAAACTCGGTTTTTCCTAAGTATGAGAGTGAACTGATTATGTGTCAAAATCCAAAAAATGCAAAAAAAATTACATTGATAGAGCCATATCTCGATAACTGTCCATTTTTGGAGTTTTTGGCAATGGACACTTTTGATCAGTGCATTCAGATCTACACCATACCAAAAATTCGGACAAATTCACGGAAAGCCATTTTCCATAAGAAACGTGCGTGGTCCTTTGAAAAGAATGAACAAAGTGCAATTTTTTTTTTTTCAAATTTCCCGAAATCTGTCATGGTCACAAATTTTATATATTTTCTAGAAAATTACTACTAACTTTTCCGACCAACTCAAAAAACTTTCGCATTATTTCAGCAACAAATTTATTTTTTTGTTTATTTTACACTAAAAAATTTTGTTTGCAACATGAATTGAAATAATGCAAAAAGTTTTTTTTGAAATGGTCGGAAACGTAGGTAGTAATTTCCTAGAAAATATTCTTGCAGCCTGATTATCATCGCACATCACTTTACCAAAGAAACTTTTATTGTATAGGGTGTTATCTCTATAATACACCTACTTGACGAACATATGAAATCATCCCACAATGTTCGTATTATACAGGGTGTCCGGTAAACCATAGCTCATACTGTAGCTGGTGATAAACAAGTTCATAACCTATCAGAAAACCACAACTTGACCTCAGTAAAAACCTCACGGTTTTCGAGATATTGTAACTTTTATAAAAAAAATCCTTTCTTAGATCATTCTTTCATGTTCCAAGCAATTGAGGAGCGTTTCATATCAATTCTTATTGTCGATTAATATTACTGAATAGTAGTTGTAACAATTGCGGAAGGCAGAATTTCGATACTAGTCCTTTAGGGTATACAAAAAAAAATCTCAGATTTGGATCCTTCAAGATTTCTATTATGAAACTTTGAACTTCTTTTGTGACAAATTAATCTCCTACGAAAACCTGGACAATGGTCTTAAAAACTTGCTAGTTTTGTCCTGAGTCCACAATATTTTATTGAATAAATCTGTGTCCTCTCGGTGTTTTCTCAACATACGGCGACAAAAATTTAGTCGTTTTGGGTAATCTGTGGAAAGGGTGCAGTTGATGTCTTTTCAAGATATCATAAACGGTTGATTCTTTATGCCCGTCTTCTCTGCGCTAGTGGAATTCTCAATTTCTTCAAGAACCTCATCTTCAAGGTCATCACGACGTAGTCTGCCTGATTCACGTTGAGCACCAGGAATCTTGCCTTCTGAATATGAGTTATGTACTCGTATGAACACACGATAATCAGGATGTATATTCCTATTGGGATATCTTTCACGATATAGTGCAGCAGCTCTCCTTGCGTTGCCTCTGCATTCACCATAAATGAAATGCATTTCGGCATACTCACGTGGAGTGTACGGCATTTTGATACTGATTCAAATAGATTTTGCCAAGTCTTCAAATCCTATCCACGAATAACCAATACACAATAACGTTAAATAATTGCTCGTAGGTAAATACTGCAGCTCACGAAAACACGATGTTGTCTCTAGCTTTCTGTCATTCAACTGACAGATCAACCTAGACAAAAGAGCAACGAAATACAGCTCATACTTTGATAAAATAGAAAATATACCCATTTTGAACGAAATTGCAATCTTTGTGATCCATCGTAAAATACTCCCTTTCGTAGTATATTAGCAATATATTTTATTCAAGAAAGAATTAAGGCAACTTCTATACCTTTTTAGACTCAGGACAAAACGAGCAAGTTTTAAGACCAATGTCCAGGTTTTCGTAAGAGATTAATTTGTCACAAAAGAAATTCAAAGTTTCAAATAGAAATCTTGAAGGATCCAAATCTGCGAATAATTTTTGTTTGTAGACTCTAAAGGACTGGTATCGAAATTCTGCCTTCCGCAATTGTTACAACTACTATTCAGTAATATTAATCGACAATAAGAATTGATATGAAACGCTCCTCAATTGCTTGGAACATGAAATAATGATCTGAGACAGGAATTAATTTTTTTAAATAAAAGTTCCAAGTTTGTGTTTTCTGATAGGTTATGAACTTACATGATGGTTCTTCGGGTTGTAAGGCCGACGTATGTTCTGAGAAGGTCTCGACGTTTCGCCAACACGAGTGGTTAGCATTTTCAAGAGTTATTTTGCAAATTTCTGCTTTCTTAAGTTGCTGTCAAATGTTTGACATTTGTTATACGTTGTCTCAATAAATACCTGTGATTTGACGTTCTTACATCTGATTGGTCCATAGCGTTAGCAGACATCATAGAATCGTTCGTACCGTTATTTTGTGGGTAGGGAGCTAATTGAGAATTTTTGAGAACTAGAAGCCAAACCTTGTTCAATTGTAGTCCTTCTTCGGTTCTGTTGAAGTTGCTGTGGTGTTTCTGGATTTCAATTGCTTCCAGGAAGAGTCTTGGGTAATAGGCAGATGTTGAAGAGATGACTTGCGTTTCTTCAAATTTCCAAAAAAGCCTTGTGCTCTTTGATTCGGAGCGTTTCGTGGTTCCGATATAAACGCTGCCACAGGAACATGGAATGCGATAAACCCCAGAAGAGCAAAAACTGAAAGACCACTTTAGATCAGCGAAGGACAAACGAGACGCACTATGCTCTTCTGGGGTTTATCGCATTCCATGTTCCTGTGGCAGCGTTTATATCGGAACCACGAAACGCTCCGTTAAAACAAGAATCAAAGAGCACAAGACTTGCTGTCGGTTAGGGCACACACAGAAATCCGCTGTCGCAGAACATACTCCCAACAACGAAAACCATAGAGTGAAATTTGAAGAAACCCAAGTCATCTCTTCAACATCTGCCTATTACCCAAGACTCTTCCTGGAAGCAATTGAAATCCAGAAACACCACAGCAACTTCGACAGAACCGAAGAAGGACTACAATTGAACAAGGTTTGGCTTCTAGTTCTCAAAAATTCTCAATTAGCTCCCTACTCACAAAATAACGGTACGAACGATTCTATGATGTCTGCTAATGCTATGGACCAATCAGATGTAAGAACGTCAAATCACAGGTATTTATTGAGACAAATAACAAATGTCAAACATTTGACAGCAACTTAAGAAAGCAGAAATTTGCAAAATGACTCTTGAAAATGGTAACCACTCGTGTTGGCGAAACGTCGAGACCTTCTCAGAACATACGTCGGCCCGAAGAACCATCATGTAAGTGACGATGGCCGCGAAAGCCTTTCACAATTTATTAGGTTATGAACTTGTTTATCACCAGCTACAGTATGATCCATGGTTTACCGAACACCCTGTATAAGTAGTTGTCAGTACCTTATTTTATTGCTTTTGCCATTTTTAATGTTTTGAATTGATATAGCCGATACTTGATGAAAATCCATTATACTCGATATAATGAAACTATGGTTCAAATGATTTTCACATAAAGAGGGTTTACAAAACCACGACAATTGTTTCGCTTTACAAAAGCTTCTTCAAGTGGTGAAGATATACTAAATTACATATTTGCTATGTTACCTTATTAATTTTGAATAAGTATTTAAGGTAACATAGCAAATATGTAATTTAGTATATACTAAATTACATATTTGATATGTTACCTTATTAATTTTGAATAAGTATTTAAGGTAACATAGCAAATATGTAATTTAGTATATCTTCACCACTTGAAGAAGCTTTTGTAAAGCGAAACAATTGTCGTGGTTTTGTAAACCCTCTTTATGTGAAAATCATTTGAACCATAGTTTCATTATATCGAGCATTTTTAATGTGTATTGTAATGTTATATAGTAGTAAGTTTTTTTTCTTCTGTCTGCTTGTTCAAGACAAATTTTATAGTTTTTAGACGTTGCCTCACTTTTGTCTATACATTGTAATCGCTTGTTTTCATGTACACGTGACTTTGCTCAGTAGAACTATAATTTTAACGATTTCAATCGTTTATGTAACCTGTGTGCATTTAAATGATAAAATAAACAGTGCGTACACTAAGCTTTTACGCACTGCTGACAGTGCATACAGTGATATTTTTCGTAAAAAAATTTGCGTAAAAAAATCACCTGTGCGTAAAATCATCAACTGTGCGTAATAGTATATTACGTAACAAGAGTTGTATGTAACCCATTACGCACGAAATGAAAAAGTTAAGAAAAAGAAAGAATAAATTTCATGAGTGCGTAATGGGCTTACAACTCGTGTAACGTACTATACTTTTTCTACGCCCATTCATTTTAACGTTATGCTTGTGTCGCCAATCCATACATTTCTTATAGGTAATTTTGTACCTTTCTTTGGATTTTAGCGGTAGCAAATTATGTGTGGCAGCTTGAGCTTTTTCTAAAATCTTCGGTGGAGTGCTCATAATTTCATCACTTTCACTCGAGGGGGAAACAACTCTTTAAATATGTGTACATGCAGAAATTTAAATATTTCAATACGACTTCCAGTGCCAAAATATCTCAAATATATTTAAATTATTTCAATACCAGTTTAAGTATTTTAGTATCCACAAATATCGCTTCATACTTTAAATACTACTTTCATTCCAAAAATATCCAATCTATACTTTAAATATTATTTTTATTATCAAAATACCTACCAATATATTTAATATATTTAAAATAATTCAATATTTGTCAGTTTCCACGAATAACACTTTCACATTAAACATTGTTTTCATACCAAAATATCGTTCTCAGTATTTCTTTACAGTTTAAATATTACAATATCCTTTTTTATCCTCGAAATTAAGTTTTGTGATTTTATTTTCATTTTAATCTCATGTTATTTATTTAATTATAATGAATATACCTACATAGGTTCCCTATCTAAACAAACCAGGCATTATTTGAATCATTCGTTTCTTTGAGGCAATGGTGGAATAAGACAAAACTATTAGTTCATTGTACGCGATGTTTTGTTTGAGGGTTTCGCGGTACAAACTACGCAGAGGAATTTGTACAAATACTACCTATAAATATTTTTTAATAAATAGCTTTTGTACATGGGTTTCGGCTGGAGGTTGACGGCCGTTGACGTGGGACGTCGCTGTTATGATTTAGATTTATGATTGAAGTTGGCGGGGGTACGCACGGACGTGATCAGTTACTGAATACCTAGAACATCTTTCGATTTTTCTTTCGCAGGGGTTTTATGGTAAGTAGAGCGTCGGGCCTTAAGGGCAGTTTGACCGCACGGCTGGCTAAGGTTAGTCAAAAGACATTTGCGAATATAAATCTGAAAAAATATTACGAGTAAATAATTAGAAAATTGACAAAAAAAAACTGTGTGTTGATGTACGCCCCCTGTGGAGCAATCACCATATTTTTTGTATCAAAAAGTAGTATCGGTGAAACCCTCCAAACGGTTTTTTTCTTCAAATCTGTACGTCGAACCGTTCAAAAGATAACTAAAAAAAGGACTAAAAAAAGCCGCACTTCTTTTTCTAGACTTTAATTTCCGGAATTTAATTTGTTGATATTTTTTCATTCCCAGCGGGATCTGTATCTATTGTGATCGAAGTGCTATGAGTTAGTATTAAAAGTGATCAAGTCTCACTGAATATGATTTGCAGTAAATCTTCGTTTATATTTATGGAATTGCGTGATGGTAGTAAAAGCAAGTGTCACTTACTTATTTTGATTTTGCAGGTTTTTTGCAAGAAATCAAAGACGCCTTTGATATGCCAGATTTCATTATTAATATACTGAATATGAGTGGGTACAACAATAAAACAGTTTTATCCACATTCTACGACGATGATATCGAGCAGTTGGAGAAATTTGCTAGAGAAGAGTTACCAAGTATAATAGATATAACTGATGAAAAAGAGCGAAAAATATATTTTGAATATTTTTAAGATGAAAATGTAATGGAGTTGCTCAAAAATGTTGTTTTAAATCTTACTGATTATTCTGAAAAATGTCCGAATTCAATCCCACAGCATCTTATCAGAGTCCAATTCGGAGGAAAAACTGTCTTTGTGAACGAAACACGAAACTGCTGTGTTACAGTCATCTTTTGTTGAAAGCAAACGCGTTCCTTTAATCGCCGAAAAGTACTATGCTGTTGCATAAAGCGATAGCTGGTATATGGGGAGATTGATGGAATTGAAGGAAAAACTAGTTGCGATAAAAATTTTAAAATATGATCTTGATTCGTTTGTGTGGCCAATGAAAGTCGACATTTATGAGGTATCGATTGAATTTATTTTCAATGGTCCAATATCTCTGCAAGGTTCCCATCCGTTCCAAATCAGTAGTCCATCATTGAGAGAAATAAACAAAAAGTACAAATCTTTCAAAAAAGAAATTGGACTCAATAAGGAAACCATATTTCTTAGAGTTGATCTGATATTTTATTAGCATATCTTTGTTTTTGTTTGAAACTTTTTTATTTTTTGATAAATATTTATTTATTTTGGAAAACTTTTTATTTTTCAGTTTCAGTTTTCCCTGATTCTCAAATGAGGGATTATTGAATGCAATATAATAATATGCCCCAATGACTTGAAAACTTTCATTATGATTCGTCACCAACAGATATACACTTTAGGAACTTCTGTAAAAAACACAGTGAAAATTATACCAAAATAGTTTATTCCTTTTGTGTAAAAGTTTCATCACGTTTTTATAACCTTAATTACACCAAGTATTATATTCACATTGCTCTATTTATTCTCATTACATTTCAAACTAAAGTAAATTTCCAGTATTTTCAATATATTCTAAATATTGTTCATTATCAGATATTTAATTATGGTGTACACATTTTGGTTAGTTGTTTCCCCCTCGCTTTCACTACTATCAGACATATTCGTAGATAAAGTTGAGAATTATATTTTGTTCAAGAAATTGACGACAATATAAATGACATGACATTTATTTTCATAGCATGCTACTTAAGAAAACGTTTCCTATTTTTAAAGAAATTGCATAACGTGCTGTCTACATTTAGGGACATCACTCTTTCAATCCTAAATATATCTCGCTAATGCTAAAAGTTTTTATGTTTTTTAATTGACTAAATTTGTGTAAATAGACCAAATAAAGTCTTACGTAAATAAAAATTTGATTGTAATGTAATCAAACCAAGAGAAGTTCAAGTTCTCTTCTCAAAACGCACGTGTATGTTATGAGATCTCATTACGTGCATGTTATTGTTATATTATGTCATTTACAAGGAGAGTTGACAATGCGATTTTTGACGTTTACAGACATGGGCGTAGAAAAAGTTATTTTTACACACTGTTCATACATTTACGCATTTTTTAAAAATACAGTATTTTGCGTCAAATATAACTGGAAGTCTTTTTTTGATACTACGACGACAATTCATATCATTGAACATTCAAATTAATGATATAATTGCTACAATTTGGCAATATAACAGTAGAAGAAAAAACTTTGTATGAAACACCTTCGTAAAGGGCTTTATTGTACTCGCGTGTTCGTTGAACTCGGCTGCGCCTCATTCAACAAACTTCACGCTCATACAAAAAAGTCCTACATTACGAACTTGTATCATAAATAGCTATATTATAATAGATATAAAAATAGATATAATATATTAAAATGAACTACGCTGGAACGGGAGCTTTTACCAAAAAACTTTTTAGCTGCGAGAACTACACGTATCCACTTGGCCAGCAATCGGGAGACACTCTGTATCAAGAGTGAAAGTAGGCACACGTTTTTCACAACGCCCACACAAGAAAACCAACTAAAACACCGCGCGTTTCGAATTTCCAATCACCCAACACAAATGATATCCTAAAAACACAACCGCACAAACTCAACATGATGAATGCACAATTATTATTACTCTCGAACCAGGCACTTTTAACGGAGTGTTTGAAATGCAAATTATCCTCTTTGAAAACTCAATTAGGCACTCGAACCTAACCTCAATCTCTCGATTTACGAACCATATTAATAATGCTACAGCAAATTAACAAAGCCTTATCATATAATATTTACATTCGCGATATTTTAAAAATCCCGAATCAAACATCAACAAAATTATTTATAGGCACGCACTTAACGTCGCGTACGCAATGCTCTACCTAAAAGAGGTTTTAAAGTAGGGGCTCGACTTGGAGTTCATCCCTTGCAATGTTTACCCTCTTTTCATTGCTATACCTGAGATAATGCTGTTCTTAGTAATATTAAATTGGATTCCCCGGGCAGAATAAGAGACAATTGTTTGGGGTTTCTGCACTCTTATCGTAGCCGCAATAATGAAAGGATCATTTATGGTAGGAGGAATATACAGAGTGTCCTAATAACAGATGTTTTCTTGTTTCGTACACCTCAAAATATTACCTGAAATATTCTCGTTTGGTACACTAAATTAATTTATGAAATTTCAGTTTTATGTTTCGTACATCGACCACTGCGTTGGCCCAAATATTTAATATTTTTAATTTATATATGGCTGTTTTGCAGAACAAATTGTTAAGTTAATAATTATAAATGTTTTCAAGCACGAAAAAAATATCAAAATTGCACAAAAGAAAATCAAACCATTGGAAAACTTGTTCACTAAATTGAAACAAAAAGATCCTATAACAGAAAAGTCCAATGTTGTTTATGAAATTCCCTGCCTTGATTGTAACAAAAAATATTTGGGTCAAACAAAAAATAATTTAAAATCACGAATAGCTTTGCACAAAAGCAATTGTAGAACTATGAAAGAAAACTCTTGTGCCTTAACCAAACATGTATTAGATAATGATCATATCATGAACTATGATGATACAAAAATATTACACCTGGAAAAAAATTTAAACAAAAGACTTTTTTTGGAAAAGGCTGAAATAAGTTTACAAACTGATAATATGAACAAAAAAACTGACATTGATAATCTTAGCAAAATTTACTCTTACATTCTTTTACCACATAATCATACATCAGATATTAATACCTGAAACTTACTACTCTGTATAGACATCAACAAACAAATGATCAGTCCTTCAAAAATTTTCGTGTCAAGTTTTTCGTTTTCTATTTTTCCATTTTAATTATGTACTTTCAACATCGAAGAAAACCTCACATTGCACAGTATTGTATACCTTTTTTAACTGTATACATGTGTTCATATAATTATATTGTAGCCCTCGATAAAGCAAATAAAAATTTGCGAAAGCTCGGGTAGCAAAGAAGAGTATACTTCCCCGATAGAAGCAAGTTTCAATAAAATTATCTATATAGAAACATTTCTTTCTTTACCTCACCAGTATCCACAGAGTCCAATTATATAAAAAATTATTAATTTTTTCTTCATTTAGCTTGTTGGGGATTTTTCAAAGTTCGGTATTTTATGATTTTTTGGACGTGCTTAAGGGGTAGTATAAAGGTGAAATCGTGCCCGGCAAAATAATCTCTGGTATAATGGTGGATTTATGCAGCAATCATAAGTCATAAGTCTTAAGTCATAAGGAAGAATATTCGTCAATGATTGGTTGGAATATACGGACCAACCAATCATTGACGATTATTCTTCCTTATGACTTAAGACTTATGATTGCTGCATAAATCCACCATAAGTCTCGTTCACTAGTATCTACGGAGCCCATTAATATAAAAAATGGATTTCTTCTTTATTTAGCTTGTCGAGGATATTTCAAAGTTCGGGATTTTATGATTTTTTGGACGTACTTGAGGGGTAGTTTAAAGGTGAAATCGTGCCCGGAAAAATAATCTCTGGTATAGGTCTTGTTCACTAGTATCTACAAAGCCCATTAATAAAAAATATTGATTCTACCTGCATTTGGCTTGTTGAGGATTTTTCCAAGTTCGGGATTTTACGATTTTTCGGACTTGTTTGAGAGGTAGTTTAAGGATGAAATCGTGCCCGGCAAAATACTCTCTGGCATAGATTTTGTTCACCAGTATCCACAGAGTCGATTTATATAAAAAATTATAGATTTTTTCTTCATTTAGCTTGTTGGGAATTTTTCAAAGTTCGGGATTTTATGATTTTTTGGACGTGCTTGAGGGGTAGTATAAAGGTGAAATCGTGCCCGGCAAAATAATCTCTGGTATACGTCTTGTTCACTAGTATCTACGGAGCCCATTAATATAAAAAATGAATTTCTTCTTTATTTAGCTTGTCGAGGATATTTCAAAGTTCGGGATTTTAAGATTTTTTGGACGTGCTTGAGGGGTAGTTTAAAGGTGAAATCGTGTCCGGAAAAATAATCTCTGGTATATGTCTTGTTCACTAGTATCTACAGAGCCCATTAATAAAAAATATTGATTCTACCTGCATTTGGCTTGTTGAGAGGATTTTTCCAAGTTCGGGATTTTACGATTTTTCGGACTTGTTTGAGAGGTAGTTTAAGGATGAAATCGTGCCCGGCAAAATACTCTCTGGCATAGATTTTGTTCACCAGTATCCACAGAGTCGATTTATATAAAAAATTATAGATTTTTTCTTCATTTAGCTTGTTGGGAATTTTTCAAAGTTCGGGATTTTATGATTTTTTGGACGTGCTTGAGGGGTAGTATAAAGGTGAAATCGTGCCCGGCAAAATAATCTCTGGTATACGTCTTGTTCACTAGTATCTACGGAGCCCATTAATATAAAAAATGGATTTCTTCTTTATTTAGCTTGTCGAGGATATTTCAAAGTTCGGGATTTTAAGATTTTTTGGACGTGCTTGAGGGGTAGTTTAAAGGTGAAATCGTGTCCGGAAAAATAATCTCTGGTATATGTCTTGTTCACTAGTATCTACAGAGCCCATTAATAAAAAATATTGATTCTACCTGCATTTGGCTTGTTGAGGATTTTTCCAAGTTCGGGATTTTACGATTTTTCGGACTTGTTTGAGAGGTAGTTTAAGGATGAAATCGTGCCCGGCAAAATACTCTCTGGTATAGATTTTGTTCGCCAGTATCCACAGAGTCGACTTATATAAAAAATTATGGATTTTTTCTTCATTTAGCTTGTTGGGGATTTTTCAAAGTTCGGGATTTTATGATTTTTTGGACGTGCTTGAGGGGTAGTATAAAGGTGAAATCGTGCCCGGCAAAATAATCTCTGGTATACGTCTTGTTCACTAGTATCTACGGAGCCCATTAATATAAAAAAGGATTTCTTCTTTATTTAGCTTGTTGAGGATATTTCAAAGTTCGGGATTTTAAGATTTTTTGGACGTGCTTGAGGGGTAGTTTAAAGGTGAAATCGAGTCCGGTGAAATCGTGCCCGGCAAAATAATCTTTGGTATAGGACTTGTTCACTAGTATCTACAGAGCACATTAATAGAAAAAAAATATTGATTCTACCTGCATTTGGCTTGTTGAGGATTTTTCCAAGTTCGGGATTTTACGATTTTTCGGACTTGTTTGAGAGGTAGTTTGAGGATGAAATCGTGCCCGGCAAAATACTCTCTGGTATAGATTTTGTTCACCAGAATCCACAGAGTCGATTTATATAAAAAATTATGGTTTTTTCATTCATTTAGCTTGTTGGGGATTTTTCAAAGTCCGGGATTTTACGATTTGTTGGACGTGCTTGAGGGGTAGTTTAAAGGTGAAATCGAGTCCGGTGAAATCGTGCCCGGCAAAATAATCTTTGGTATAGGACTTGTTCACTAGTATCTACAGAGCCCATTAATAGAAAAAAATATTGATTCTACCTGCATTTGGCTTGTTGAGGATTTTTCCAAGTTCGGGATTTTACGATTTTTCGGACTTGTTTGAGAGGTAGTTTGAGGATGAAATCGTGCCCGGCAAAATACTCTCTGGTATAGATTTTGTTCACCAGAATCCACAGAGTTGATTTATATAAAAAATTATGGTTTTTTCATTCATTTAGCTTGTTGGGGATTTTTCAAAGTCCGGGATTTTACGATTTGTTGGACGTGCTTGAGGGGTAGTTTAAAGGTGAAATCGAGTCCGGTGAAATCGTGCCCGGCAAAATAATCTTTGGTATAGGACTTGTTCACTAGTATCTACAGAGCACATTAATAGAAAAAAAATATTGATTCTACCTGCATTTGGCTTGTTGAGGATTTTTCCAAGTTCGGGATTTTACGATTTTTCGGACTTGTTTTAGAGGTAGTTTAAGGATGAAATCGTGCCCGGCAAAATACTCTCTGGCATAGATTTTGTTCACCAGTATCCACAGAGTCGATTTATATAAAAAATTATGGTTTTTTCATTCATTTAGCTTGTTGGGGATTTTTCAAAGTCCGGGATTTTACGATTTGTTGGACGTGCTTGAGGGGTAGTTTAAAGGTGAAATCGAGTCCGGTGAAATCGTGCCCGGCAAAATAATCTTTGGTATAGGACTTGTTCACTAGTATCTACAGAGCCCATTAATAGAAAAAAATATTGATTCTACCTGCATTTGGCTTGTTGAGGATTTTTCCAAGTTCGGGATTTTACGATTTTTCGGACTTGTTTGAGAGGTAGTTTGAGGATGAAATCGTGCCCGGCAAAATACTCTCTGGTATAGATTTTGTTCACCAGAATCCACAGAGTTGATTTATATAAAAAATTATGGTTTTTTCATTCATTTAGCTTGTTGGGGATTTTTCAAAGTCCGGGATTTTACGATTTGTTGGACGTGCTTGAGGGGTAGTTTAAAGGTGAAATCGAGTCCGGTGAAATCGTGCCCGGCAAAATAATCTTTGGTATAGGACTTGTTCACTAGTATCTACAGAGCACATTAATAGAAAAAAAATATTGATTCTACCTGCATTTGGCTTGTTGAGGATTTTTCCAAGTTCGGGATTTTACGATTTTTCGGACTTGTTTTAGAGGTAGTTTAAGGATGAAATCGTGCCCGGCAAAATACTCTCTGGCATAGATTTTGTTCACCAGTATCCACAGAGTCGATTTATATAAAAAATTATGGTTTTTTCATTCATTTAGCTTGTTGGGGATTTTTCAAAGTCCGGGATTTTACGATTTGTTGGACGTGCTTGAGGGGTAGTTTAAAGGTGAAATCGAGTCCGGTGAAATCGTGCCCGGCAAAATAATCTTTGGTATAGGACTTGTTCACTAGTATCTACAGAGCCCATTAATAGAAAAAAATATTGATTCTACCTGCATTTGGCTTGTTGAGGATTTTTCCAAGTTCGGGATTTTACGATTTTTCGGACTTGTTTGAGAGGTAGTTTGAGGATGAAATCGTGCCCGGCAAAATACTCTCTGGTATAGATTTTGTTCACCAGAATCCACAGAGTTGATTTATATAAAAAATTATGGTTTTTTCATTCATTTAGCTTGTTGGGGATTTTTCAAAGTCCGGGATTTTACGATTTGTTGGACGTGCTTGAGGGGTAGTTTAAAGGTGAAATCGAGTCCGGTGAAATCGTGCCCGGCAAAATAATCTTTGGTATAGGACTTGTTCACTAGTATCTACAGAGCACATTAATAGAAAAAAAATATTGATTCTACCTGCATTTGGCTTGTTGAGGATTTTTCCAAGTTCGGGATTTTACGATTTTTCGGACTTGTTTTAGAGGTAGTTTAAGGATGAAATCGTGCCCGGCAAAATACTCTCTGGCATAGATTTTGTTCACCAGTATCCACAGAGTCGATTTATATAAAAAATTATGGTTTTTTCATTCATTTAGCTTGTTGGGGATTTTTCAAAGTCCGGGATTTTACGATTTGTTGGACGTGCTTGAGGGGTAGTTTAAAGGTGAAATCGAGTCCGGTGAAATCGTGCCCGGCAAAATAATCTTTGGTATAGGACTTGTTCACTAGTATCTACAGAGCCCATTAATAGAAAAAAATATTGATTCTACCTGCATTTGGCTTGTTGAGGATTTTTCCAAGTTCGGGATTTTACGATTTTTCGGACTTGTTTGAGAGGTAGTTTGAGGATGAAATCGTGCCCGGCAAAATACTCTCTGGTATAGATTTTGTTCACCAGAATCCACAGAGTTGATTTATATAAAAAATTATGGTTTTTTCATTCATTTAGCTTGTTGGGGATTTTTCAAAGTCCGGGATTTTACGATTTGTTGGACGTGCTTGAGGGGTAGTTTAAAGGTGAAATCGAGTCCGGTGAAATCGTGCCCGGCAAAATAATCTTTGGTATAGGACTTGTTCACTAGTATCTACAGAGCCCATTAATAGAAAAAAATATTGATTCTACCTGCATTTGGCTTGTTGAGGATTTTTCCAAGTTCGGGATTTTACGATTTTTCGGACTTGTTTGAGAGGTAGTTTAAGGATGAAATCGTGCCCGGCAAAATACTCTCTGGTATAGATTTTGTTCGCCAGTATCCACAGAGTCGACTTATATAAAAAATTATGGTTTTTTCATTCATTTAGCTTGTTGGGGATTTTTCAAAGTCCGGGATTTTACGATTTGTTGGACGTGCTTGAGGGGTAGTTTAAAGGTGAAATCGAGTCCGGTGAAATCGTGCCCGGCAAAATAATCTTTGGTATAGGACTTGTTCACTAGTATCTACAGAGCCCATTAATAGAAAAAAATATTGATTCTACCTGCATTTGGCTTGTTGAGGATTTTTCCAAGTTCGGGATTTTACGATTTTTCGGACTTGTTTGAGAGGTAGTTTAAGGATGAAATCGTGCCTGGCAAAATACTCTCTGGTATAGATTTTGTTCACCAGAATCCACAGAGTCGATTTATATAAAAAATTATGGTTTTTTCATTCATTTAGCTTGTTGGGGATTTTTCAAAGTTCGGGATTTTACGATTTGTTGGACGTGTTTGAGGGGTAGTTTAAAGGTGAAATCGAGTCCGGTGAAATCGTGCCCGGCAAAATAATCTTTGGTATAGGACTTGTTCACTAGTATCTACAGAGCCCATTAATAGAAAAAAATATTGATTCTACCTGCATTTGGCTTGTTGAGGATTTTTCCAAGTTCGGGATTTTACGATTTTTCGGACTTGTTTGAGAGGTAGTTTGAGGATGAAATCGTGCCCGGCAAAATACTCTCTGGTATAGATTTTGTTCACCAGAATCCACAGAGTTGATTTATATAAAAAATTATGGTTTTTTCATTCATTTAGCTTGTTGGGGATTTTTCAAAGTCCGGGATTTTACGATTTGTTGGACGTGCTTGAGGGGTAGTTTAAAGGTGAAATCGAGTCCGGTGAAATCGTGCCCGGCAAAATAATCTTTGGTATAGGACTTGTTCACTAGTATCTACAGAGCCCATTAATAGAAAAAAATATTGATTCTACCTGCATTTGGCTTGTTGAGGATTTTTCCAAGTTCGGGATTTTACGATTTTTCGGACTTGTTTGAGAGGTAGTTTAAGGATGAAATCGTGCCCGGCAAAATACTCTCTGGTATAGATTTTGTTCGCCAGTATCCACAGAGTCGACTTATATAAAAAATTATGGTTTTTTCATTCATTTAGCTTGTTGGGGATTTTTCAAAGTTCGGGATTTTACGATTTGTTGGACGTGTTTGAGGGGTAGTTTAAAGGTGAAATCGAGTCCGGTGAAATCGTGCCCGGCAAAATAATCTTTGGTATAGGACTTGTTCACTAGTATCTACAGAGCCCATTAATAGAAAAAAATATTGATTCTACCTGCATTTGGCTTGTTGAGGATTTTTCCAAGTTCGGGATTTTACGATTTTTCGGACTTGTTTGAGAGGTAGTTTGAGGATGAAATCGTGCCCGGCAAAATACTCTCTGGTATAGATTTTGTTCACCAGAATCCACAGAGTCGATTTATATAAAAAATTATGGTTTTTTCATTCATTTAGCTTGTTGGGGATTTTTCAAAGTTCGGGATTTTACGATTTGTTGGACGTGTTTGAGGGGTAGTTTAAAGGTGAAATCGAGTCCGGTGAAATCGTGCCCGGCAAAATAATCTTTGGTATAGGACTTGTTCACTAGTATCTACAGAGCCCATTAATAGAAAAAAATATTGATTCTACCTGCATTTGGCTTGTTGAGGATTTTTCCAAGTTCGGGATTTTACGATTTTTCGGACTTGTTTGAGAGGTAGTTTGAGGATGAAATCGTGCCCGGCAAAATACTCTCTGGTATAGATTTTGTTCACCAGAATCCACAGAGTTGATTTATATAAAAAATTATGGTTTTTTCATTCATTTAGCTTGTTGGGGATTTTTCAAAGTCCGGGATTTTACGATTTGTTGGACGTGCTTGAGGGGTAGTTTAAAGGTGAAATCGAGTCCGGTGAAATCGTGCCCGGCAAAATAATCTTTGGTATAGGACTTGTTCACTAGTATCTACAGAGCCCATTAATAGAAAAAAATATTGATTCTACCTGCATTTGGCTTGTTGAGGATTTTTCCAAGTTCGGGATTTTACGATTTTTCGGACTTGTTTGAGAGGTAGTTTAAGGATGAAATCGTGCCTGGCAAAATACTCTCTGGTATAGATTTTGTTCACCAGTATCCACAGAGTCGATTTATATAAAAAATTATGGTTTTTTCATTCATTTAGCTTGTTGGGGATTTTTCAAAGTCCGGGATTTTACGATTTGTTGGACGTGCTTGAGGGGTAGTTTAAAGGTGAAATCGAGTCCGGTGAAATCGTGCCCGGCAAAATAATCTTTGGTATAGGACTTGTTCACTAGTATCTACAGAGCCCATTAATAGAAAAAAATATTGATTCTACCTGCATTTGGCTTGTTGAGGATTTTTCCAAGTTCGGGATTTTACGATTTTTCGGACTTGTTTGAGAGGTAGTTTGAGGATGAAATCGTGCCCGGCAAAATACTCTCTGGTATAGATTTTGTTCACCAGAATCCACAGAGTTGATTTATATAAAAAATTATGGTTTTTTCATTCATTTAGCTTGTTGGGGATTTTTCAAAGTCCGGGATTTTACGATTTGTTGGACGTGCTTGAGGGGTAGTTTAAAGGTGAAATCGAGTCCGGTGAAATCGTGCCCGGCAAAATAATCTTTGGTATAGGACTTGTTCACTAGTATCTACAGAGCACATTAATAGAAAAAAAATATTGATTCTACCTGCATTTGGCTTGTTGAGGATTTTTCCAAGTTCGGGATTTTACGATTTTTCGGACTTGTTTTAGAGGTAGTTTAAGGATGAAATCGTGCCCGGCAAAATACTCTCTGGCATAGATTTTGTTCACCAGTATCCACAGAGTCGATTTATATAAAAAATTATGGTTTTTTCATTCATTTAGCTTGTTGGGGATTTTTCAAAGTCCGGGATTTTACGATTTGTTGGACGTGCTTGAGGGGTAGTTTAAAGGTGAAATCGAGTCCGGTGAAATCGTGCCCGGCAAAATAATCTTTGGTATAGGACTTGTTCACTAGTATCTACAGAGCCCATTAATAGAAAAAAATATTGATTCTACCTGCATTTGGCTTGTTGAGGATTTTTCCAAGTTCGGGATTTTACGATTTTTCGGACTTGTTTGAGAGGTAGTTTAAGGATGAAATCGTGCCCGGCAAAATACTCTCTGGTATAGATTTTGTTCGCCAGTATCCACAGAGTCGACTTATATAAAAAATTATGGTTTTTTCATTCATTTAGCTTGTTGGGGATTTTTCAAAGTTCGGGATTTTACGATTTGTTGGACGTGTTTGAGGGGTAGTTTAAAGGTGAAATCGAGTCCGGTGAAATCGTGCCCGGCAAAATAATCTTTGGTATAGGACTTGTTCACTAGTATCTACAGAGCCCATTAATAGAAAAAAATATTGATTCTACCTGCATTTGGCTTGTTGAGGATTTTTCCAAGTTCGGGATTTTACGATTTTTCGGACTTGTTTGAGAGGTAGTTTAAGGATGAAATCGTGCCCGGCAAAATACTCTCTGGCATAGATTTTGTTCACCAGTATCCACAGAGTCGATTTATATAAAAAATTATGGTTTTTTCATTCATTTAGCTTGTTGGGGATTTTTCAAAGTCCGGGATTTTACGATTTGTTGGACGTGCTTGAGGGGTAGTTTAAAGGTGAAATCGAGTCCGGTGAAATCGTGCCCGGCAAAATAATCTTTGGTATAGGACTTGTTCACTAGTATCTACAGAGCCCATTAATAGAAAAAAATATTGATTCTACCTGCATTTGGCTTGTTGAGGATTTTTCCAAGTTCGGGATTTTACGATTTTTCGGACTTGTTTGAGAGGTAGTTTGAGGATGAAATCGTGCCCGGCAAAATACTCTCTGGTATAGATTTTGTTCACCAGAATCCACAGAGTTGATTTATATAAAAAATTATGGTTTTTTCATTCATTTAGCTTGTTGGGGATTTTTCAAAGTCCGGGATTTTACGATTTGTTGGACGTGCTTGAGGGGTAGTTTAAAGGTGAAATCGAGTCCGGTGAAATCGTGCCCGGCAAAATAATCTTTGGTATAGGACTTGTTCACTAGTATCTACAGAGCCCATTAATAGAAAAAAATATTGATTCTACCTGCATTTGGCTTGTTGAGGATTTTTCCAAGTTCGGGATTTTACGATTTTTCGGACTTGTTTGAGAGGTAGTTTGAGGATGAAATCGTGCCCGGCAAAATACTCTCTGGCATAGATTTTGTTCACCAGAATCCACAGAGTTGATTTATATAAAAAATTATGGTTTTTTCATTCATTTAGCTTGTTGGGGATTTTTCAAAGTCCGGGATTTTACGATTTGTTGGACGTGCTTGAGGGGTAGTTTAAAGGTGAAATCGAGTCCGGTGAAATCGTGCCCGGCAAAATAATCTTTGGTATAGGACTTGTTCACTAGTATCTACAGAGCACATTAATAGAAAAAAAATATTGATTCTACCTGCATTTGGCTTGTTGAGGATTTTTCCAAGTTCGGGATTTTACGATTTTTCGGACTTGTTTGAGAGGTAGTTTGAGGATGAAATCGTGCCCGGCAAAATACTCTCTGGTATAGATTTTGTTCACCAGAATCCACAGAGTCGATTTATATAAAAAATTATGTTTTTTTTCATTCATTTAGCTTGTTGGGGATTTTTCAAAGTTCGGGATTTTACGATTTGTTGGACCTGTTTGAGGGGTAGTTTAAAGGTGAAAACGTGCCCGGTGAAATCGTGCCCGGCAAAATAATCTTTGGTATAGGACTTGTTCACTAGTATCTACAGAGCCCATTAATAGAAAAAAATATTGATTCTACCTGCATTTGGCTTGTTGAGGATTTTTCCAAGTTAGGGATTTTACGATTTTTCGGACTTGTTTGAGAGGTAGTTTGAGGATGAAATCGTGCCCGGCAAAATACTCTCTGGTATAGATTTTGTTCACCAGAATCCACAGAGTCGATTTATATAAAAAATTATGTTTTTTTTCATTCATTTAGCTTGTTGGGTTTTTTTCAAAGTTTGGGATTTTACGATTTGTTGGACGTGCTTGAGGGGTAGTTTAAAGGTGAAATCGTGCCCGGCAAAATAATCTCTGGTATACGTATCTACAGAGCCCATTAATAGAAAAAATATTGATTATATCTGCATTTAACTTGTTGAAGATTTTTCCAAGTTCGGGATTTTACGATTTTTCGGACTTGTTTGAAGGGTAAGTACTCTCAGGTATAGATCTTGTTCACCAGTATCCACAGAGTTCATTGATAGAAAAAATTATGAATGTTATCTCCATTTAGCGTGTTGAGCATGTTTCAGACTTCATCACTCGCTATTCACCGATTTCATCCTATATACCCTCGTATTCTCAAACCCATGGCTAGCCATGTACTTCGGAGACGACCGTTGGCGCTCTGGAATGCCCCTGTATTGAAGCGGTGGTCACTCCCAAAGTCATGGCTGGAACTCATGTATCCTTTGTGATAGTTTGTGGGTGAGGGGTAACCTCCGAGTTCGGAGGGGAAGATTTGTTATTGTTATGATATTCGGATGTAAGCTTAAAACCAGTGGCGGCGTACTGATAATTTTTTTTCATATTTTTATCTATAGACGATCACATGCCTGGTTGGAAAGCACGTGTGTCAAGATGTCAATAAAAAATACTTTATTGTGCGAAGTATTAGATTCTTGCTGACAAAGCATAGAATAAGGTCATACATGATGAAAAAATAAATGAAACTGCCTAAGTGAACAACAGCTCTATTTTGATGTAGTCTTGATTTGATCACAGGATAGAGCGGCGACTTGCTTATTGTAAAACGTCTGTCCAGCTTGAAACAAATTAAAATTTTTGATTGCATTCTTCTATTCCTTTGCTGAAGTAGTCTAATTTTTTGTATCTGACCGATTATAGTTCTCCTTGCTACTTTTAAACACTTTTTTCTGGTATCATCTGTGTATCATCGGTTTCACAATCACGAGTTCCTCTAAAATAGCATACATTTCAAACACACACACCCACACGTAACTGCCAAGTTATTATATTGTTATAGTTGCAGAACAGTGAAGTAAATTCCTTGACCAACAAATTCAAACTAAAAAAATATCACTGAACTTTGTATTAAGTACTCAAAACACATTTCAACAAGACTTCACAATCTTTATGGATATGTTATGAATAGAATAGCTCGGAAAACAAATCTAGGCTTGCACTTCTCTTTGAGGCTATAAATCCTATAGGAAAGCCTATACCTATTTGGAATTCATCAGAAAATGTTTTTCTTCAAAAAAAAAAAATCCTGCTTCTTCCCAAACTCTAATTCACTATCCAAACTGTGCTTATTTCCATTCGTTTAAGAGGGACGTGAAAAATTAAAAGTACAATGCACAAAAAACTCTCTGGAGTCTGATTTATATATGTAATTGAGAAAAAGTTTTATACAGCGTGTCTCACGGTCGATGGTAGGTTAGACGTTTATGGTAAACGCAAAGCAGGATTTCCCTGAAAATTTCACATCTTACATTTTGTTACCTGATCTATCGATCTAAAATATTTTCAGCTTTGCGGCGTTGCCACGTCTATAAAAAAAAACTAGCAACTTTATTTTTTTAAATAGAACACTCCGTAAATTAACTCATTTTTTGAATCGCTCTTTCATTATAATACTTTTTTGTTAATAATTAATGTCCTATACCTATCTCTATTTGTTTTCGAAATAAAAAATAATTTGTGTTAAATATCGTCCAAAACATAGCCCTAATTGAACTTTAGTACATCAGTACTCTCAATTCATGAAAAGTTGATATTTTGATTATAGGTTGGACAAATTCGAAGTATTTACTTAACACCAAGAAATCGACTCCATATCATACAGGGCGTGCTAAAATTACTGTTATTTCCATAATGCATAAAAGTGGTCAAAAGTTCATTTTTTCAAATGAAACCCCCTGTATATTACTCGATAAATTGAAAGATGATGAAAAATGCTTCAAGATGATATATCATGTCCCTATACCTAAATCATCAACTTTTCTTAATAAAGCCGTTTTTGTGGAAAAATAGTTATTTATGATACCTACAAGTGATGGAAGTGGCATTTTATTTTGTGAGTGGGGAATATTGCGAAACGAACGTCAGCGAGTGGAGCAAATCCATGTATCATACACATTCTTGTGTACAACAGTTACAGCTAGTAATAAAAAAAAAACAAAAAAATGAATGAGGTCAATGGGATTCGAACACACGATCTTTGGATTACAAGGCAGATGCTTCAACTACATACACCAGCGCACATGTTTATTTAAATGTTATTATTGGTTATTCATAAAGGACTTTCTACAGTTGAATTGAATAGTAGGTACTTCGTCAGTTACTTCACAGGGAATAAATATTACCAATTGCACATACGGCCAAATACATGTGTGAACTTTTCTAAATAATTCTTTCTAAGTAGATGTTCTGATTGTTTCTATTAAAGAGATTTTTAATGACAGTTCGGATAGTTGTATAAAATATTTAAAGAATTTGATTTTAGGTGGCCGTGGAAGTATCAAGCTTATGACAGCTTGGTGACTTTTATAAGTAATTAACTAATGGTTATTGACGGTGTTTTAAAAAATCGCCAAAAATGAATGCTATTGACTATTCAAACGAAGTTCTTATGAAATTATTTATTATACACGGGCAGTGTGATCAAATCATTGCCAGAACTTGCAGAAAATTCAACCAAATGTTCGTTAAAAGCGCCTTCAACATTACCAAAACCTGTTACTTTAAATGAGGAAAATACTGTTAACGTCTTGGCATATTTTTATGCATATC
Source organism: Chrysolina oricalcia (assembly GCA_944452925.2). Lineage (NCBI taxonomy): Eukaryota > Metazoa > Arthropoda > Insecta > Coleoptera > Chrysomelidae > Chrysolina > Chrysolina oricalcia. Next base: position 56,794,777 of record OX101821.2, on the reverse strand, counting down.
CAGAAGCTTCCGTTCGCAGTGCAGAAAAAGATTTGGGTGTATCACATGCTTCAGTACAACGAATTTTGGAAAATCACGAAATGCATCCGTATAAATTTACCAAAGTTCAAGCTCTCAAAGTAGAAGACTTTGAACGCAGAGTGCATTTTTGCGAATCCCTTCTAATACATATACAGGAAGATCGGGAATTTTTGTCAAAAATAATTTGGAGCGACGAATCAAAATTTACGAGGGATGGCATTTTTAACAGAAGGAATAAACATTTTTGGGCTGATCATAATCCTCATGTGACAAATAAATGGGTTTTCAAGAAAATTTTCCCTGAATGTGTTTTGTATTTTGAAGAAAAATTAAATTAGCTTTTTTATTTATGAAGACACACTGAATGCAGAGAGATATCTTCATATTTTAAGGACGACTGTTACCGATTTCCTTGAAAACCTGCCTTTAGAGGAATATAGGAATTCGTGGTTTCAACTGGACGGAGCGTCAGCTCATTGCACTCAGGAAGTTTCCAGGAAACTTCACCAAATGTTTGACGATCGTTGGTTTAGGCGTTTAGGGCCGTGGGATTGGCCACCGAGATCACCCGATCTCACGCCACTTGACTTTTTTTTATGGGGTGTTTTAAAAGAAAGGGTGTACAGTACTCCAGTGCCTACCAAAGCAGAACTGCGACGGTGAATAGTGCGGTGTATTGAAGATCTAGATCACCATGAAATTGAAAAAGCAACGACAAGTCGCGTACAAAAGAATATTTTAAAATGTTTAGAATGTAATGAACAACATTTCCAGCATTTATTGTAAAAATGTGATATTTTGTTTACAATTTTGTTATTTTTAATCCTCCTAATTCTGTTTTTTTCTGTACTTTCACATGTTATATTCCAGAAAATCGTACTTTTTACCTAGAAATGCCCGGTTTTTGGACAGTTGTTCCCTGGAAACTCTCAGCCATAGTTAAGAAAATTATTTTGTAATCTTACATACTTCCTCTCGTTCATTGGTGTTAATTCAGGATACATTTGGTTGAAATATCTGCAAGTTCTAGCAATGATTTGATCACACTGTCCGTGTATAATAAATAATTTCATAAGAACTTTGTTTGAATAATCGATATTTGCATTCACTTTGGAAGATAATTTGAAACACCGTCGATAACTATTCGTAAATTACTTATAAAAGTTACCAAACTGTTATAAGCTTGACAAATCCACTGTTACCTAAAACCAAATTCTTAAAAAGCAATTTTATTAAGAAAAGTTTATGATTTAGGTATAGGGACATGATATATCATCTTGAAGCATTTTTCATCATCTTTCAATTTATCGAGTAATATACAGGGGGTTTCATTTGAAAAAATGAACTTTTGACCACTTTTATGCATTATGGAAATAACAGTAATTTTAGCACGCCCTGTATGATATGGAGTCGATTTCTTGGTGTTAAGTAAATACTTCGAATTTGTCCAACCTATAATCAAAATATCAACTTTTCATGAATTGAGAGTACTGATGTACTAAAGTTCAATTAGGGCTATGTTTTGGACGATATTTAACACAAATTATTTTTTATTTCGAAAACAAATAGAGATAGGTATAGGACATTAATTATTAACAAAAAAGTATTATAATGAAAGAGCGATTCAAAAAATGAGTTAATTTACGGAGTGTTCTATTTAAAAAAATAAAGTTGCTAGTTTTTTTTTATAGACGTGGCAACGCCGCAAAGCTGAAAATATTTTAGATCGATAGATCAGGTAACAAAATGTAAGATGTGAAATTTTCAGGGAAATCCTGCTTTGCGTTTACCATAAACGTCTAACCTACCATCGACCGTGAGACACGCTGTATAGGGAATCAGAGCCTTCTATGATAAAGTAAGTTACAATTTTGGAGTCCATCACTTTTCATTTGCGGATTAAAGGAATTCAATGAGAAATCTCCTGGAATTGAGAGTGTGGGCTCTCTCAAAAGATTAGAAATAATTCTCAACCCATTGAAAAGATTTTAAACTTGCGATGATTTACAGTTTTCCATTTACAATAAAGAACTTTGCGTCCACGACCCGTTTAATCGGAAGCGCTACGCCACTGAAGAAATTCCAGATCGATTATTTATGTAGATATATGTGATATTCCATGTTTACAAAATTTTATTTAATTGGGAACATCGAAAACTTCTGATGAACCAACCCATTACTTACGTGATAATCCCTGTGATAATCCAGTACCAATCAGATTGAGTCTATAATAGCTAGTGGTTTATGATTTGATTTTGGTTATAAATAGTTGAGTTTGTTTACTTACATACGTTTTGTGCCTACACTGCAACAAGTTTTTCCTAATAATTGATATGTAATCGTTTTTAAAGGTGACTTACATGGTAACAAAGTTCTTTTATATCTATTTCAATAGTGTATTTTTGCCTCAAAATCGAGATAAAAATCAGCAGATTCATTTAAAGTCAACTCATTCAATACCACTAAACAGATCGATATGGAATGCCAATTAAATATGGTTTATACCATGATTATCTTGCTGCGACGCCCATGGTTTGATTTGACAAGACGATAAATAAGTCGTAAACGGACGTAAACAAACATGATCGCCAAGTTAAGAGTGAATATAATACGGAATTCTAGCCTGATCAAGGAGTACAAACGGATATATCCGACAATGCCCTTTCTTAACACGACCCGATGTTGTAAACAACGTCGGGTATGTTTCTTTCAAGAAAGAGATAGAGAAGGCCCTTCTATTCTTTTATTGCTCGGAGGTTCCAATTAGGAAAAGATAAACTTTACTACCATGAAAACAAACAAAAAAAAAACTATGATAAAAGTGCATAAAATAAATAATTTTCATTCGCAAACTCACCGAACTTCTAGCAGACGCAAAAACGATCTTTTTCCAATAGGGATATACAGGATGTCCCACCAAACTGAAGTTCAGAACTGAAAGCAAATGAGGGTGATATATAAGTATGTGGTAAATAATAGTGCACAGTTCAAATCCATAGTGTATAAGTTAATCAACGATAGTTAGTTTGCGGTCAAAACTGGATACTTCAAATATTTTTTCAAATGCCAAGAAAATTGAAAAGGGGTTTGTTGACGGAAATGTGACTTTCCTGACTAAAGAGAAACGCTTCATATGGATTTGAATTATGTTTCCATCGACCACATATGTTGCTTATATTTCCTCATTTGCTTCCAGTGGAGTGGCGTTGATGACTATTTTTTACTAATAATCATTTGTAGCCGAATTCTTTTCATTATTTTTATACTATTTTCAGAATATTTTCGAGATGCATGACAGAAATACTTCTTTGGATTTTTTGATTACAAAACCGCAATAATTGTTTCGTCATAAAATGGCTTCCTTCGGGCAGACGTATACTATATTACAGTAATAATAATAGTGTTTATTAACTCATGATCATACTTATAAAATACAGTAAACAGATAAAGATAATAATTAAACAGGAGAAAATCACGTAAACTGTTACCAGTTTGTGTGTGATTATAAAATCAGTTGATAGTGTTAACATTTCCTATGAATGATCAAAATACAGTTCAGATACAGTGTGACCCACTTAAGACCGGAGCACCCTTATAAAATCTACATTTTTCAACCGATTCGAATGATTTTTTTTTTTTTCATTAGGTAGACATTCTAAAAGTCTACTAGTACACCAAATTTCATGAATAAATCTCCATTTCCAGGGCCAACTAATCTGATTTTTCAAGGTGAAAAATCTAAAAAAATTGAAAAATATGCCGTTTAATCAACCCACCAATTCAATTTCAAAACTTTTATCAGAACTTTGACTACACCACTGGATTCAGGAAGTCTCGAAATATCACTGACTGTAATTTCATCGAAATCTGTTGACAAATAAAAAAAAAATTAGGAGATAAAATTGACATTTTCCTGAAATTCCATTAACATATTTTTACAATTTCCAACCGACTCAATTTTTTTTTTAGCAGGAAGAGTAACAAAAAGTCTACGTTTGAACAAAACATTTGCAAAATATTCCAAATTTCAGGGTATACTACGATTTTTTTTTATGTTCTAATTGCTAAATTTCATTAGCGAATTTTTTTTTTATTTTTTTTTTATTTGTCAACCGATTTTGATGAAATTACAGTCAGTGTTATTTCGAGACTTCCTGAATCCAGTGGTGTAGTCAAAGTTCTGATAAAAGTTTTGAAATTGAATTGGTGGGTTGATTAAACGGCATATTTTTCAAAATTAATTCCCTCATAACTTTTTTATTGATTGACGCATTTCAACGTTATTTACATAAGAACCATTTGAAAATGTCGCGAATCCAGTGGTGTAGTTAGAATTTTTCTAAAAAAATCGCTAGTAATTTTTTTAGATTTTTGACCTTGAAAAATCAGATTAGTTGGCCCTGGAAATGGAGATTTATTCATGAAATTTGGTGTCCTAGTAGACTTTTAGAATGTCTACCTAATGAAAAAAAAATCATTCGAATCGGTTGAAAAATATATATCTAAAAATAACAATAATAATTAATTAGGGGACAGTTTTGTACCTGTCTTCCATGAAATCGGCAGATGGCAATTACTGTTTTGATTAAGTATAATTACATTTATCTAGTATGCCTGGAAAACAAATTCAAAATAGTGTATTTATTATCAAATTCTTTTAGATCATTAATTGAATTCTAAGAATTCTTCCCTTTATTAATTTCCAAATTTTCTAAAAAATTTAATTTCAATTCTTTGTTTTCAACATGAAGTAGGTATGGTAAAATCATGTTCAAAACAACGATTTTCTTTGAGCAGATGGGCAGAAAAAGTTGATTTTGTTTTGTCATTTACATAACAATGGCTATGTTCAGTTATACGTTTTTTGAAAGTTCTACCAGTTTGTCGATATAACACATAAGACAAGTACCACACGTTAAATTATGGAAACCCATATTTTCTGATCTATCAACTTTATACTTATTGTTCTTGATAAGCTTACCCAAACCCAAAGTGTCTCTTCTGGTAATTTACAAAATGATCTGCTTTGATTTCACCTTTTCATACTAATTAGTGATCGAATTACCAACTTGGAAAGCTAGGTTAGTTAGGTTAAGTTGTATCCCTTTTTTACGTTAAGAAATTCGGTGTGTAGCCAGAAGAAAGAGACACGACGGAGGCGTAGTTCTTTCTTCTGGTAATTTATAAAATGCAAGCACAACGAGCATCTGCTTGTTTTCACTTTTTCAAACTAATCAATGATCGAATTACCAGCAACTTGGATATCTAGGTAAGGTTGTGACCCTTTTTTTAAGTAAAGAAATTCGTTTCATGGCCGAAAACGTGGTAATTTGAAAGCTATTTTCAAATCAATTTAATATGACTTCTTATATTCAAATAGTTTATCGTGTTATCTTCTAATGCATATTTTTTAAAAATTAATTCCTGAAAAATAACAGATTCTACAATCGTCGATACTTCTGAAATCCAATCACAACATAAATGTAATTTTCACCTGGTATGCAGAAATTTGAGAAGTGCTGACAACGTCGCTTTGTGCTATTCCGAATATTCCCAACATTTAACATTCGCCGCTTTTATTTATCTCAAAAGTTTTCATTCCTCATTCTCTAAAATATTCCATGTGATGTGAATTGAATATTTCTTGAATAACTTTGGCAACGTCGCAAAATTAGCGTTACCGTAACGAGGCTCATTTGCAAAACAAAATGATTGCATACGTCTTTTGAATAATGACCAGTTCTTCACTTTTTTTTTTACTTTCATACATTGCTACAGCTGTCTGGATATAAAGATTTTCGGCTAGTGGGTTTCAATTGAAAAGATGTAACAAATACTACGTCCAACAGTGTTTGTGTGTTTTCATAGCAAGTACTGATATACATATTTCTCAAAAAAAAATGCGAAAAAGGTCTTTCCGCGGAAAAACTTCAATTAATATTGCATTTTTGTCATGTTTTAAGGCATATCTAAAAATTTCATCAAAATCCGGCTTTCACCTATATTCCTTACTTTTTCCCAAAAAAACATGATTTCCACAAAAAAAAATTGCATCTCAATATTAAATTGTTGTTGTTTTAAAGCATCTTTGAAAATTTATTGAAAATCAGCCTAACCATATTTGCTAGTTTTTCCATAGGGCTCTAAATTTGGACCACTGCTTTTTCAATCTACTCCAATGATTTGATGAAATATTTTGAAAAGTTCATGAAAGAAAAACTCGCGAATGCCGATTTTCACTAATTTTTCACAGATGCCTTGAATCAGCGGAAATTTTAAGGCATCTATGAAAATTTCGTGAAAATCAGCCTTATTTCGTGAAAATCAGCCTTATGTCCATATTCGCAAGTTTTCCCTAGATGAAATAAGAAAAGGAAGAAAAAATATAACTTTTGTCCAGTTTCCACTAACACTTTACTACTTTATTACGACCGGTTTCGGCTTTTACACCATTTAATTAAAGAAAGGTTGGGTTTAAAAACATCAGTTAGGTAATTGAAACCCAACCTTTCTTTAATTACTTTCTTATGTATAAATATTCACGAACTTGATGAAATCTGTAGTTACTTGAAAATGGTGTAAAAGCCGAAACCGGTCGTAATAAAGTAGTAAAGTGTTAGTGGAAACTGGACAAAAGTTATATTTTTTTTCTTCCTTTTCTTATTTCATCATGAACTTTCACAAAATAAATAGATCATCAATCAAACAAGTTTTCCTAGATGAACTTTTGCAAATAATTCATCAAATCATTGGCATAGATTGAAAAGGCAGTGGTCCAAGTATGGAGCCCTGTGGAACACCTTGTTTAATTTCTGAGGACTCGCTCTGTTCAGCCTGAAGCAATACTTTTTGTAACCTGTTTTGCAGGTATGAGTTATCATATCTGAAGCAACTGTACAGACTCTGTAACATTCCATTTCCAGAATAAGAAGTTTATGATTGACACAGACAAAAGCTCTGGAAAAACCTATGAACAAACCACAAATCTGTATTTTGTTATCTATAAAGACAGATTATTCTATTTTGCAATTATCTTCATACTGAGATTTTTACATAAATGAATTCTTCAATGAGTTTATTATTTGTCAACATCAAATTCTAAATAAGATCTAGATATGGTCTGTCTTCCGCAGGCAATCTTTTATGGACGATGAACTCTCATATTTTACAAGGTGCAATTGAACTATAACAAACTCCGAAATAAAATTAGGAGATACTAATTTAAATTATTTGCTGAATATGATTATTCACAACATGTTTATTGCTTTATCTTAAACATGTTTACTACTTACCTAATCAATATCTAATCTATCTGCTTCTAGTATACTACTGTTTGTTACCTTATCTTTATGCCTGTATATTAAGATCTCTATTTCATTAATAGTTATTTAATCAACAAGTGTATTAATGAAGGCGATTAATGATCGAGATATTTTAACTCGTTAATTTTTGCTATCATTAATCACATTTTAATATAGGAGTTGATTACCATATTTTTCTGTCTACCTCACTCTTGTTGAAATAAAGGAATTATATTTTTATTTCAGACAATAAAGTTAAAGATGCTACTTTGCCAGTTTCCACAACATCTGGCAACATAAATTTATCGTCGATATCCATTTTAGCGTCCATAACATCTGAATTCTTTTGTTTGGTTGCCTATGCAATAATAATGCATTCATAGAGAAATCGACAATTAATGACAAATTGTTCGTTAATAGGGGTCATTAATGGACGTTTTCTCGAAACCATGCATTAATAACAAATCAGTCATTAATGATCCCAAATAATGAACGATTTCATTTGCTTTGATGAACATTAAACAGACATGTTAATATGAGGTAGGCGGTAAAATATATTTCAAATAAAATTCCAATACTCTGGGCTCCAGCACAAAAAACAATTGCCTTAGCTTTGAAATGTGATCATCTAAGAACTTTTTTTTACAACGAACAATACTTTCAAAGCATTCCTGCTGAACAGGAGCTACTCTTATCACACAATGAAAAACTTTGATATCTCATATTCTTACAGACGTAGAGCATATAAATAAATACCTTGATGAACCGCTACAGTGCAAGATTGTCCGTCACAGTAAACAAGTGGGTTTTCAGACCAGCCTCTATCGTCAGAACAAACACAACACCCTCCTACCATCTCCCTCATAATGCAGAAACACACAATTTGCTAAACTAGCGATTTGACAATCCCACCCCGCATTTCCAATGTAATAGGTTCACATTCATCGCTGCTGCTTTATTTGGATCTCCTCTCTCAAAAAGTACCCTGAAACAAATACGTTTGAGCGTTCAACAAAAAATAATAATCTCTAATTAGAACAAGGTTATTACAAGTATAAACAATTGAAAGTTATATAAGAAATAACAAAACGCGGTCTTTCCGACACTCACTGAAGCACCGCATCTCTTCGAGAAACTTGGTTTAGATTTTTTTAATTGAAAATAGGACAACTTAAAGATAGCCAATGTGTATTTACGTTTTTCAAGTGTTTAGAACATCATGCAATCGTGCCTCCCACGATCTGCCATCGAAAATTCACAAGCTAAGCGTTTCATTTGATCGGACACGTTACACCGGCATTGTCTTTGGCTAGCAATTTTTATTTGCTATTCTGCTAATAAAGCACTTTTGTATGCACTTTTGTTTAAAAAATGCATAATAAAACACTCTTCTATAAAGACACCATTTTGTTTCTCTGGATTTTGATTTTGCATCTAACAAAGCGACCTCCCATAGAGGCTGCGCATATTACAAGATGACACTGATGACACATATGACGGTTGACAGTTATACGAGGACGATTAAATTTGAAAAAATGGGTTATTTGAGCGTTTAAATAATCGAATTATCGACACAACTGGAGAAAAACAAAGTTTTCATTGGCAAAAAATGTGAACCAAGTAATTTTATTGTTTACATCTTCATCTCAAAGGCCGTTTCATACCTTTGCAAAATTTCACAAATTTTTTGTTGTTCGACTCTTACGGCGAAAAAATTGCGGTGAATCAACATGTAAATTTTCGGTAATATAGTAATATCTAACCTCAAATACCGAAAAATTACACGTCATGCATTTTCACCGCGTGAGTGGAAAATTGCGAAAACTCGTAAGGGTATGAACGAGCCTTAACATATTCAAGTGAAATATGTGATAATGAACAAAAATACTCAAAAGAGAGAAAGTTAATTTTAAACTTGTTCTGAAATTCCAAGTCTATAAGTTTCTATTCATAAGTTCTTCATTATAAGTAAAGAGGCGTTTCGAATTTTTTCAGACAATCACGCGATTGGTTATCGTTTATTTACATCGTAGCGTGGATCATCCTAAGAAGAGGCATTGTCGAGTATTTCCGTTTTCACTCGTGATGAGGTTGGAGTATCCAAGTGGGATTCACAACCAAACATTTTTTGCATTTTTCTTTTTACGTTTCGTATTCTAATTGGTGAAGCAGACTCTCAAATTTAATTTCAGATTCTGCTTTACCAATCAGGAAACAAAACGTGAAAAGAAAACGCAAAAAGTTTTGTTGTGAATCCCACTTAACTCTCAACTTGTAAATCATTCAGGAACAACTCCATTGACAACTCTTTACACTTTGACAGTTGATAAAAAACAATGGTGTTAATTTTATTCGCATTGTATTTTGCATTCAAATTTCAAATAAACACCTTCATGACGTACTTTTTCGGGATGTATTCCGTCATAACAGTAAAATATCATAAAACGATTGTATCATAAATGCAAGGCATCATAATATCATGCCGTCACAACAGCAATGCATCATAATATCAATCGATCATAATCGTATTCCGTAAAATTCGTAACGCGTCATAACGTTAAAAAATAACAACGTAATTCATCAGAATGTAATTTATCATAACGCACTTTTTCATAATCCTTGCGCTTGCTTGCACTATATGGGAACAATGTTGGTGGTGAAAGTTTTATAGTCATTGAAGACCTAAGAAGCGATTTATGATATTGGAGGAGCTTATATTATCATTGAACACTTATACCTATTAATTAATTGTTCTTAATTTTTCATAATTTTCCATTTAGACCGTCAGATAGTGACAGATTTAGGTGCCCCATTTTCACATACAAGCCTCGAATAGGGTTGAAAAGTAAGTCAATGTTGAGTAAAATTAAGGGAAATTTACGAGTGGCTCGTGGGGAAAACATATGGAAAAATCAAAAAGAATTTCCATTAAATTTTCCGACGACAAAATCTACTTTTCCATTCACGCCACTCAAGCCATTATGTTTTTCGGTCTAGTGACGATCTAGGTTTTCATAGTTTCGATGGGCTTGCGTGGGAAAACCTGTTAAAATCTCGATATTTCTTTACAAGATTACAGCCTCATTTCAACCCTTTAGCCACCTTCAACACTCAAGCCTTTGATCTTCTGAAGCCAGGTTCTATTAACTAATGATTAGGTGAACACGGCTCGCGTTAAAATGTGGAAAATCGAATTTTCCATGGAAAATCGAATTTTCCATATGTTATCCCCAGGAGCCACTCGTAAATTTCCCTCCATTTTACTCAACATCGATGTACTTCTCAACCCTATTCGAGGCTTGTATGTGAAAATGGGGCACCTAAATCTGTCACTATCTGACGGTCTAATTATTTTAACTGAAATTTTAAGATAGTTTATACCACAAAACAATAATTGCAGACAAGTTGGCAATTTGCTGATCCGATCTATTATTTGTTTGGACTGTAGGTTACCGTAAATTTATTGGTTTCATTAAACTTTCAATTGTTTATACAGAATAACATCAAGTGTTTAGGTCATTTGAAATTGCTGAAGAAGTCAAAATAAGTTTAGCAGATATTTTCATTCACGCAGGCATTGCCACTATTTGAACTCTTTGTTATCGATTGGAAAATGATATAAAGAAAGAAAGAAAGTATATTTTGACATGTTTTTTTGTAGTTGTCGCAGTTGCAAGACTTTTAATGAGGTTCATTGATATTTCGTCTGAATAACAGAAAATACCTTAATAATAACCTTGGTTAAAATGAATGTAATAACTTCTGAGAACATTTTATTAAAAAATATATATTAAAATAGAACGCAACATTATTCTTATCATTAAGGTAACAAAAATAAACATTTCTTAGAAATACATCACATTTCACCCTTAATACTAGCCATGAGTTCTTCAAACTCAATACTGTTCAGATGATGATGACTGTACCATTTCTGTTAGACGAGGAGGGTATCCCAACTCGTCCAGGTTATCATCCGTGCACCAAATATAAGGCCGAATGCTTAACAATTTGTACCGTCCCACAGATTTGCTGAGCCATTCGATATCAACCGTGGCGGTTTTGTACAAATCTAGCCATGCTGAAAATAAACAAAAAATATAACTTGGAAAACAGTATATCAATAAGTCTCTTCGATCAGACGACAAAACTGCAAAAATAGTCAAAACTAGAAGGAATTTGAAGAAACTGTAAAAAAACTACCATGTTGACAATGTTTCAAACAAAGGAAGAGAATGATGTATCACGAACAAAAAAATGAATTATAAACCTTTGGCATATACAAAAAATTACAAAACAACAACACTTGTTCAAATTCAAAACATGTCCTTATCAATCTTCTTGTAACGTACTATACTGGAAACCAATCGGTCAAGGACGTCACAACAATGGTTCGTTAAAGTCGTATGTATCTGCATGTATATACAGATCTCGAAGATTTGCAGCGATATTATATGATTTATAATTGACTCGACCCTTACGTGATGGAAATTTGCCATATCTGTGTACTTAAACACAAACGATTTAATTTCCACGACGGTTCGTTAACATCGAATCTATCTGTATGTATATACAGATTTAGAAGATATTAAGCGATATTATATGATTTTGAAATTACTTGACCTTTACTTGATGCCATCATATCTGACACTTATGCATAATTTTATTTCCAAGACTTAATAATGGCTCGTTAACGTCGTATGTATCTGTATGTATATACAGATTACAAAGATTGGGAGCGATATTAAACGATTTTTTTTATTGACTCGGCCTTTACTTAATGGAAATCCATCATAACTGAACACTTATCTATACACGATTTAATTTCCACGACGATAATAATGGCTCGTTAACGTCGTATGTATCAGTGTGTATATACAGATTACAAAGATCTGGAGCGATATTATATGATTTTACATAAAGGAATTCCACCATATCTGAACACTTATGTGTACACCATTTATTTTCCACGACGTTAATAATGGCTCGTTAACGTCGTACATATCTGTATGTATATACAGATTACAAAGATTTGGAGCAATATTATGACTTTGAATTGACTCGGCCCGTACATGACGGAAATCCATCATATCTGCACACTTATGTTTACACGATTTGATTTCCAAGACGTTAACAATGGCTCGTTAACGTCGTATGTATCTGTATGTATATACAAATTTCGAAGATTCAAAGCGATATTATATGATTTTGAATTTACTCGGCCGTTCCTTCATAGAAATCCATAATATCTGAATGTGTACATGATTTGATTTTTACGAATGTTATTGAAAAATTAGTACAACTAACAATAAACAACAAAGAGCATCTAAAATAAAGATGAGAGATGAATTTAAAAAAAAATCTGGGTTAGAATTTTCAAAGCCTTCGAAGGTTTATGAGAAAACAGTAATTTGTAGCATACACTTTCCAATATAACCTGTGTTGAATTTTCGGACCCTATGCCAATAAAAACAAGAGAAAATAAAAAACTGATCCACAAAAACAGTATACCAAATTTATTCCTTCACCATGCTTCCTACAGTTTCTACTGCAAGAACAGTAATGAAAATATGCTACAAATTTCTGATAAAAATTTTAAATTCATTTATTACCAGAGCAACAAGATTCACTTACTTTCATATATTTCAAAATCTTGTGTAGATCTTCCTTCAGTGATTATCAAACCAACTTTGCCATCTTTCTCTAACAATTTGTCAAGAGATGATAAAAATTTTCCTCCTAACATTTTGATGACGTCCTGAAATGCATTCATTACCAATTCAATGGACAACTCAAAAATTTGAAAAGAATGTATGTCGATCAGTCGTTTTACAAAAAAAAATCTATCATTTTCACAAAAATACGAAAAACTTTAACAATAAAAAAACGAATTTTTTTCAAAAAGAACGTACATATGCTCCCTCAGATAACTTACCTCAACATCACCTATGGTAGTGGAAACCAATGAGTTAGCACAATAAAATTTGAAACCTTTCAATAGAGGATTCTCCTTTCTCATTAATCTAGCTGTTTTTGGACCAGGCATACCTATATCATCCAAAACTTCATATGGTTCCTGAAGTAAAAATAAAAAGAAATTTCAAAATGTCGTAAATTCTCACTGTTGTAGTTACCTCTGGAACAATCGAATTAGTACTGAGACACTCCTGGACCCACTCAAAGTTCAATATCCAAATTCCTGCAGCTACCGCAGCCACAAACTTCATCGTGTAATCCTTGATCCAATTTTTCTCCGTCACAGTCACAATCATGTGGGTAACAGACTTGTCAAACACTTGGCTGTAAGTCGCCAGCTTCTTATTGGTCAACAGCGAGATGGACTGAGTCTTATCCTTGCTGAGTCTCGTGCAAGCGATACAGGGTTTGCTTTTAGCAACCCCGCAGTCCGAACTCTGCGACGTGATGTAGTTCCAGATGCTCTTCTGCCTGGGAGTACTGGTCATAATGTTCTGTTTACGATGAGAAGATTGTCTCGAAATTGACAGAGCCGTTTGAGCAGAAGCTTGCGCCTGTTCAATCACGCTTCTGACACCAGTTGTTATAGGTGAAAGGTTGCAGCTACCTTCGCTTGACTGCGTCGATTGAGTGCCGTGTATCCGCTTTTTTGAAATATCCAGCTGTTGCAGTTTCTGCGGAGTCGAAGAATGAAAGCCGTCTTTTCTGAACATATCGGACTTGGCTCTGGTTTCTATATTTTCATGCTGCGCCAGCACATCAGGAGTCAAAGACTGAGCCATGTCTTTGAGTGTCTGGTCGAATTCTATAACGGTGACAACGTGGCTGGTGTTGGTGTCGTCTTTGTCGGTTTCTAGAGGGGTATCTTGGAAATCAGGTGGGGGTAGTAAAGGCGTGAAATCAAAGTTGAAGTTTTCAATAACCTCTTCAGTTTTCAGTTGTGGCAGTGACAGATTACAAGGGTTGGCACGTTGGGATCTGAAAAAAAATCAAATATTGACCTTGGTTACAGAAATAATTATTTTATTTTTTATGTGCACACAATGGGTCCCGAGACTGATCCTTGGGGTACTCATTTCATGGCTGAAGAAACAAATTGAACAATCATTCAGTATTTTATGTACACACAATGAACCCTGATCATACCAACAATGCATATAATTTTTACATTCCAAACAGAAATTATGAAAATGTTTTTTATAAAGACATAATTGACTACAAAACACTACATGAGAAGTTTGAACATTAAAATTGGAGCGAATTTTATAAAATGAACAATTCAAATAATTACTGGTGAATGTAAAAAGAAATAAATTGAGAAAAAGAAAAGAGTGGATGACTTCAGCATCATTAATATCTGTAGATAGAAAAAATGCATTGTATAAACAACTGAAAGAGAATCCCAATAATGCACTAGTAAAACTATATTATAATACTTATAAAAACAGACTAACCTGCCTTATTAAAGAAGCTAAAAGACAGTATTATCAAAAACAGGTAACAGATAGTAGTGATTCTCTTGGAAATTTATGGAAATGTTTAAAAAATATCTATAATGAACATAAAACATTCAATAACAGACAATAAAGATATTATTTAGACCATCTCATCCATTACTACTCGGGAGTAGAATAAAAAAATTATTCGGTCTAAAAAAACACCCATATTTGAACCACCCAAAACACTAAAAACATTTTAACTAGAAGACACAAACCCGATTGAAATAGAATAAATAATAAAATCGTTGAAATTTAAAAAATCTCCAAGTATTGATAAAATCACTTCAGAAATACTAATATTCTTAAGTAAAATCATTTCAGAACCATTGACTCATCTGATGAATTTTATCTTGAATTCAGGTCAAATTCCAAAGTCTTTCAAAGTGGGCATTATCAAACCAATATATAAATGTGGTGATAGATTTGAAGCTAAAAATTATAGGCCTGTTTCACTAATTTCAAGTTTAGCAAAAGTTTTTGAGAATATTTTGAAATATAGAATGTAAAAATTTTTGGAAAAAAATCATCTGGTTTCAGAAAAACAGTTCGGATTTAGAAAAAACATTTCAACCCAGGATGCTATCTGTCATCTGACTAATAATATACATCAACATTTTGATAATCAAAATTCAACTATGGCTATTTTTTTGGACGTAGCTAAGCTTTTGATACAGTCGACCATAAACGACTATTAATGAAATTAGAGAATATTGGATTTCGCGGAAAAGTTTATGATCTTCTCAAAAATTACTTAGAAAATAAAACTCAATATGTTGAAATTGATGGAACTGAGTGAACAAAAAATCTTTCAATTTGGTGTGCCACAGGGGACAGTTTTGGGACTACTGCTATTTTCTATCTATCTCAATGACCTTTTTATATTAATACTATAGGTGAAATTCATAGTTTTGCAGATGATACAGTTATATTATATCGAGAAAAATGCTGGACTGAATTACAGACTAAGACTACATTAGATTAAAAATTGGTTTGATTATAACCTACTCAAAAACCTATTAAAACACGAAATATATGCCATTCACATTTTATAATAATACTCTCCCAGACATGGAGCCACTAATAATTGATAATAATACTAGAATAGAAGAAACAGATAGTATCAAGTACTTAGGGATTATGCTTGACAGGCATCTTGAATGGGACAAACAAATAGAATTCCTTTTGAGGAAATTGCGAAGTTTATTATCAAAATTCAAGTATCTCAAAACATTCATGGACATAAAAACTCTTGACATTCTTTATTTTTCATTAATACACTCTCAATTGAATTATGGGATTTTGGCTTGGGGAGGAGTCATGAAATCCCACCACAGAAATCTTGATGTTCTTATATCCAAGTGAAAAACTCTACAGAGAATCAAAGAAAATGGATATAAGACAATTATTTGGATACAACATAATTATTTATATCTACAAACATAAAACTAATATAAACTTCAATAATCATATTTATAATACAAGAAATAAAAATAGTATCACAGTTAAAAATAAAGTTAAAAAAAACCATGTCTCAGAAAAATTTCAAATATTTATTGCCATTTTACTATGATTTAATTCCAAATCATATAAAAGCGATCAAGTCATTATTCTCATTCAAAAGACAACTAAAAAAATGAATTCAAGAGTCTCATCAAAATTTATTTCATGATATCTTTCACTTCAATTAACTCAGGTAGTTTATTTTTATTATCATTTTGGTGAATTTTAAAAGTTTACAAAACATATACCTACATGTAATTCTTACTTGAAATTTATCGCAACAAGTTTTTAACTCCGCAGGTATAATTTAACCGTTTATTCACCTTTATTATACAAATTGATGTAATGCTTTTTTATTGAATTTTGAATAAACTTATATTATTATTGTTTAGTATCAAAATAGACAACTTTCCCCAATTTAACCGAAATTGAAATTTACAAATCTCCGTTTTTTTTCAATAATTAAAATACTACAAATGACACACCAAATTTTATTTCAGGTAATTGTTTAACATGAAAATTGGCATCTTTTCTCTAATATAACCGAAATCGAAAACAAAATAAAATCCGTTTTTTTTTTCAATAATTAAAATACTACAATTGGCACACCAAATTTCCTTTCTGGTAATTGTTTAGCATGAAATTTGGCAACTTTTCCCTAATGTAACCAACATCGTATTTCCTATAATAACTGAGGTCTCCATGGTGTAGACCTGTGTGGATATGAATGTATACAAATCCTTATTTATATTGGGTAATCCCCAAGATAAAATGAAAGATCGGGAAAAGTGGGTATTTTCGAAATTAGTTGTGAGTTGCTCGGAGGAATAGATTGCAATACAGCAGACAAAGCTTGTAAACTTGGCAACATAATCTCCAACATTATGAAGTGGATCTTGACAGACCTTGAAAGAAAACTAAAGGGCACTTCACAAGGAGGGGGTTGAATTGATATTCATATAAAAAGCGTCAAAGAGTGTTCTCATAAAATTAGCAATCGACAGTAATTTTGTAATGTAATAAGTTATTGGTATACTCAAGGTACAATTTTTAAACGATATCATTACCTTCTTTCCATGAAACTGCTCTCTTTCCGCGGCGTAGTTTCAACAATATCATCATCGGAAAACAAGTCTTCATTAACTTCTGGTGTGAACTGTAATGGCTCCTTCATTTCAGTAAGTTCATCTACCTGCTCTGGCCTCTTATCATCGAAGCACTTCTCCCCTGTTATTCTGATATTCGCAAACTCGGCATCATCCAGGCTATCGTCCAACTCTTGACAAACTTTATCCTGTTCGTTGTTGCTGGTTGCAAGGCCAAGCAAACCGACTGACTTATTGAGAGAATTGGTAGTGAACTCTCCCTGATCGAAACCTACGTTGAGGTTAGTCCTCCTCGCTCTTTTAGGTAACGGTTCTATGCTCTCGGTTTCCCCAATAATGTCCGACGATTCCGTCTGACCCCTCAAATCTTCCGCTTCCGTTATTTCAATTATTTCCATCAATCCCAATTCGTCGTCTAGGAAGATTTTCTCAGAAGCCTGAGTAGCGGTTTTGTGCGAAGGTTTTGAATCGTTGTGCGTTGACAGTTTGTGTATGTTCTTGCTGACTTGCGCTATTATTTCTTCGCAGTCCATCGTTTTATGTACGAGTTTATTTTCATTGTCATCCATTCGCACGCGTGAATTTCTTTCTTCGTCTTTTCGAGAATCTTTGTTTTTTTCTGGGGTACTGATGATACAGTCGTTGTCGTCATATTTTTTCATGACCTTATCCAGATAGTCCTGGAATTAATTTGTGAAAAACTATGAAAATATCAAACGCGGAAAACTTTGTTTAAACTATTCTTCCTTTAGGCCAATCAATAGAGATTTTTTTGTAACAAAAATAGTAGGAAACTGACTGCTATGACACGAAAGACAGTACTTAGTTATATTCTGATATTTTGGACTCGAAAATGTAATTTATTGAGTTTCGTGTCGAAATTTCGTCTTTTTGTCTAAATTTCGACTTTAATGTCGAAATTTCGACTTTAATGTCGAATGTCAAAAAAGACATCGACATTAATCTCGAAATTTCGACTTTGAGGTCGAAAAAGTGTCAAAATTTATAGAAAAAGTCGAAATTTATAGAAAAAAGTCGAAATGATAAAATAGCTATTTATGATACAAGTTCGTAAAGTCAGACTTTTTTGTATGAGCGTGAAGTTTGTTTAATGAGGCGCAGCCGAGTTCAACAAACGAGCGATTACAAAAAAGCCCTTTAAGAAAGTATTTCATACAAAGTTTTTTCTTCGACAGTTATTATTTTGCCAAATTGTAGCAATTATATCATTAATTTGAATGTTTAATGATATGAATTGTCGTCGTATTATCAAATAAAGACTTCAGAGTTATATTTGACGCAAAATAATGTATTTTTTAAAAATGCATAAATGTATGAACAGTGTGTAAAAAATTACTTCACGCACAGTTGATGATTTTACTTTTTCGTGACTCCGTCATAATAGTAAAATATCATAAAATCATTGTATCATAAACACAATGCATCATAACATTGTGCCATAAAAACAGAAATGCATCATAATATGAAACCCTCATAATCGTATTCAGTAGAATTCGTAACGCGTCATAACGTACTTTGTCATACCATAACACACCAGAACGTAATGTATCATAAAGTACTTGTTCATAATCCTATAGTCCATGCGCTTTCTTACATTACGTGGGGAGAATGGCGGCAGTGAAAGTTTAATAGTCATTAAAAACCTAGGAACATATTTGTGATATTGGAGAAGCTTATATTATCAATGAAGACTTAGATTTATTCAAACTCGGAAAACACTAGCAAATCCATCTTTAATTCGATGCGGATCGAAATCAAATGAATCAACAACATTTCAAGTTTCTGAACCCCATGGATGAAAAATTGTGTATGAGAGAAAGTAAAACAGAGAAATACAAATTGACCATATGAAAACTAACTGCAAATGCAAGAAATACACTGGAGATTTATCCGAACAACAACCAACTGTTTTTAACTCCTAAACACGTGTTTCAGGCATCAAGTGACTAACTTGGGGAGTAAGATTGCACTTCATGGTAACTTGGTGACAAACACGTGTCGAGTTTTCAAAAATTGTGTTTGTTGGCATGTGTTCAAAATACAACGTTAATTATTACAATCAATAGACATTATAACTGGTGGTCATCCTGTTACATTTCATAACATAAATTTGATATTTAACAGAATACATGTTGTTTGATGAAGTTTAGATGGCGTCAGGAAATACAGGAATCCAGTTTCCTTGAAATTATGTCAAATCCGAAATCCATTGGTTTAGTCATTGTTTAAATAGAACATAGTTAGTCAATGCCTGTGGAAAAGGTATTGGACACAAACGCGAGTGTCATCTAGCGTGATTAGTTACAAACATGAATATTTGACGTCATTTTAATGCAGGTTTCTTCAAAAAACCTTGATTTTAATGCTTTTCCATTGTTTTAATCAAGTTACGACATGACTTGGAGGCCAGATCACTGAAGTTACGACATGACTTGGATGCGAGCTCACTATCGCCATCTACATGTCGCATCCATTTTGATCCAATTATAATCCCATAAGGTTGACTAACTATCTTCTATATAAACAATGGTTTAGTGCACAATTGTTAGCTCTGGAGGAAAATAACCTCACTTTCCCAGTTTAATCTTGCTCTTGAAGATGATCACTTGGTGATTGAAACACATGTCGAGGTGCTAAAATAACAGTTTGGTGTCGTGATAAAACTCCAGTATATTCACTTTCCCATTTTTCTTGGAACACAATACGAATAACTCTTCATTATTTGCGAATTAGACATTAACACAAGCAACTAACTAAAAAGCAATGACTGAATTTTCTTTGAATTCCGTAAAAGTGTTAAACTATCCAACATAAACATAAGATTAAACAAAACTCAACTATCACTCGTTTATCTAAATGCAACATTGAATAACACTGAATGAAAGTTTGAAATATCAATTAAATCGATATTAAGTTAGGTTATCCCTGAAAAAACTCAATGCAAAACACTTTCAAAATAATTTCTACCTAGGTTTACCATTTCTAAAATTATGAAAACGCTATGATGTTGGTATTTCAACCGCTTGTCAACCACATATGCATACGGTAAATGCTGGAGTGCACAGTATGGATAGTGGTTATGAAAGCCTAAAATTTTATGCGAGATTTGATTTCTCTTGCATCCGTATTCATCACATTTTTTTCAGTTTTATCGAGAAGTATGCACACTATCTACTAGTAGTTATTTCAGTTCGAAATTATGTGTCGGCCTATCGACTATAATACTTACCGGTAAGCTACTGTGAGATAGGCTAGATGCGCGCTCATCCAAATTATGATAGATTGCGTTCTGAAACATTCCTTATTCTATACAATATGTTTATGTGCAATACGATTTCTGTGGTTTAGCGATATGATACGTTGAGCTTGTGATACAATGCGATTAAGATGCGTTACGAATATGATCGAATGTCTTTTCTATAAGTATGTTATGAACTTGTACGTTATGAAAAAGTGTTATATATTTTTATGAATTATATAGACCCTGGAAGTTTAATTTACAGGAAATAAATATGATGATATGAAGTCACAATGAAGAAAAAATTATAAATACTCACGTCGTAATCCACACTGTCACTATCAGGCAATAGGACCCTTGAATAATTCTTCTTATTTTGTGTAGGAGCCTCAGTTTCAGTATTAATATCAAACTCTATAGACAAATCATCCCGAATAAATCTGTTGCAGAGTTTCTTAGGCATAATAACCTCATCATCACTATCGGATAAAGTTCTTTTTGTACCGACACTGTCGTGATACGTTAGCTTTCGGTTGATTTTGTTAGATGCCTCCGAATTGAGACTACACATCAACACAGATTTGGAAGATTTTTGAGATTTACCGGCACCTTCTTTATTCACAGCATCAGACATGTTTGGACATTCTTTTTCGGCCTCTTTTTGAGGAACTGCGGCATTTGAAACATCCAACTTATGAGATTCTTTTGTAATATCCTGGGTTTCAAAACAAAAATTATCAAGTGTAGCTGAGAAACAGTTGTTTTGAGTAGCTAAGTTTGCAGCAGTTTGTTTAACAGGTGACGTGTTCTCAAAATTTACCGAAGAATCGGCAAGTATGGACTGCAGGACTTTTTCTGTATTCTGGGTAATGAGGTTGTCATTGGCACATTTAGGTCTTGAAGCATCCATGTCGATTGTTTCATCAACAAAACTCTCTGTTTGAACTTCTCTGTTGATTCTTCCAGAAGTTTCGGTTTGTACCAGTTTATCTTGCATACGGAAATAAGTTTGGATGACTTTATCGCATAGTTCTTTAGCTGGAATATTTTCAACAGCTACTGGGGTGTTTCTAGAGGTCTTTTCGATAGTAAGGTTCCTCAATTTTGTTACACAACCGCTAACAATATCTAATTTATCTTTAATGATCTTTATATTGACGCTATCCCGGCAGTAATTCAAGTTATTCTGCAAAGTAGTGAATAAATCCTCAATTGATTCATAGGGTTCTTCTACCACGGCACAATCCTCAATTACTTCCTTTGAAAGATTGCAATGACTTTTCTGAGTTGGCGCCAAAAACACATCATCAGTTTTTTTATCTGTAGTTACTTCTTGAGTCAGAATAAAAAACGGGTTGTTATCACCCAGGTGCTCCTTACTATCACTATTGAATTTAGAATAGCTAGAGGTATTGAGTTTTTGGGTTGGTAACATGTACGGATCCTCAAGTTCTTTATCTAAAGACTCAATACCGTTATTTTTCAAAACAACATGTTCTAGTATGACTATTTTTTCTTTTTCATGTACAATATTGACCAAATTCTCGTCATTTTCTTTATTTGAACAATTATCCTTTTCTAATTCATCATTTCTTAGATCTGACAGGTCGTTAATGTTGGAAGAATCTTCTTTTTCAATGACTTCCATATTCTCAGAAATATAAGCTTCCACCGCATCCAAATCATAGCATTTGGGTTTTTCATTTGTACTACCAGCAGCTAAAATATTTTTAGCCTAAAATCAAATCATCCCAAATAATATAAAGATATAAACCTTCATTATTAGCAAAAAAAATTTGCTCTTATCAATAAAATTAAAATTTACAATCTACTATATTCCTTAAACAATGGAAAATGACAAATTGCTCATATCTGTTTCTGAGATAATAATTAGGTCACCCATCTTTTTAAAATGACTGACCTTAAAATTTTCGCCTCAGGTAAAAAGGGTAGTGGAAAAGTACATGCAGGCTATAGGCATGAAGTTTTGAAAGGGAAATGCGCAACGGTTCATCTCAAAACAGGACGATGCATGGAGTATCGTAGATGGAAGCATCCTACGTCATCTGGATGCTGGAGACACGTATACCTGCTTGGGAGTGGAACAACACCGCTCTCAAGAAATAATAACCGTCAAAAACTCTCTCTACGGTAAGTACCAGCACAAACTCCGAAAGACCTGGTCATCAGAACTGTCGGAGGTAAACAAAGTTGCTGCATAGGGATAAGCCTATGAATAGAGTCTTCTTCAAGAACGTCGAAAACCTCGGCTTTTCCAATAACTTGACCTCTTAGGGGCTGAAGTCGGAAACCGAGGGATTCATAATGGCCTGCCAGGAAGGTGTCTTCAACATCTTGGTCTATCGTAGCCGCGTGACGGGTATAGAGATCCCTGATACTAGATGCAGGGCCTGTCGTGAGACGCCTGAGACCAGTATGCATTTGCTGTCAGCATGTCCGACATATGCGGTCTAAGCCTATATCAACAGACGTAAGCGCGGCCCTACAAGAATTATACGAGGGTTGCTATTTATGTATTGAGAATTGGCAACACTGGTGTTGCTAGGCGCGATCCAACTGCGCTATCGCATAGTTACGTAATCAGAACTTTTTGTCATACATACGCTATTTGTATTGTTAATAGACATTTGAAAATTATATGTCGGCCAAAAAGTGGAGCTAAATCGTGGACATTTTTGTGCCATGATTTTTTACGATTTTCGACGTGCATTATCTCAACAGCAGTGTGCCGATCAACTTACTGCGATTTTGGCTGATGAAACACCAAACAAGGTCACAGTATATCGATGGTTTAGTGAATTCAAACGTAGCCGTACTTCGCTGGCGGACGAAGTTAAAGATGGACGTCCAAAATCGGTTGTTGTGCGAGAAAACATTGATGCTGTGTCCGAACTGATAATGCAGGATCGTCATGTGACATATCGCGAGATCGAGGCATCTCTGGGCATTAGTATGACAAGTATACATGAGATATTGCATGAATATTTGGCAGTCAGAAAGATTTGTTCTCGTTGGATTCCGCACAATTTGACAATCGATCAAAAAAAGACTCGTGTAAATTGGTGCAAGGAAATGATTACAAAATATGACCGCGGTGCATCAAATGCAGTTTATAACATATATACACGGGTGACGAATCTTGGATTCATTGTTATGAGCCCGAAACTAAACAGCAGTCGACTGTATGGGTCTTTCAAAATGAACCAAATCCAACAAAAGTTGTTCGTGCTCGCAGCACTTCGAAGCAAATGGTGGCCTGTTTCTTCGGTATAAACGATCATGTGGCAACCGTGCCTTTAGAGCAACGTAGAACGGTAAACTCTGGATGGTACACTACTATTTGTTTGCCAGAAGTCATCAATGAAATAAGGAAAACGAACCGTCGACGAAGGATAATTCTCCATCATGACAATGCGAGCTCACAAACATCAGCTCAAACAACCCGCTATTTGAGCACTCAAAACGTTGAATTAATGGGTCATTCGCCGTACAGCCCTGATTTAGCACCCAATGATTTCTATTTGTTCCCTCAAGTGAAGAACAAATTACGTGGTCAACGCTTTTCGACACCACAAGATGCTGTTTCAAAAACCATGTTTTGGAGATACTTACTTCGGAGTGGAAAAACTGCTTTGTCAATGGGTTTAATCGAATGCAAAAATGTGTAGATTTGAAAGTAGAGTATAGAGATAAAGAAGTTTCTACACTCCAATTATTGTTTTAGTTCTTCATTATCAATACATAAATAGCAACCCTAGTATTATCATTTAAGACACTCTTACGGTATAGACGAGACACCGTGTTGCCTTACGCTTCGGGGGATATTGAGTCCTGGTGGAGACTGAGAAGTGCCGGATCTATCGGAACTACTCATTCCCCACCCTCAGGCAAATACAATGCAATAAGCCTTATGCAGTCTTCCTCGACCATGAAAGTAAGACGATTTTGTCATAGAGTCCTGGCGAAACGAATATCGTCCGAAAAGAGGAGGAAAAACGGAAGAAATATTGAGATTAACTCTTCGAACTCCGCAGACTCTACCCAGACCATTCATTACGTCTACTCAGAGCACACGATTCCCGGCCCAATAGCTGCTTATACCATAGTTTGGGGAGCAATTATTGGGGAAATGATGAGACCAGCGCGCCCTCCGAATGTGTCAGAGCTTCGGAGACAGGGCCCGACTGGAGAATATAAATTCACAAAATTAACAATAAATTTATTGTATATATTACATGAAAAAATGTTACAGCCAGTACGAAGAAAACTCAAACGAAAATAAAAGAATAAACGAGTTAACATACAGTGTCACACATAAAGTTCGCGACATATGGAAGTTTTTTTTTAATAGATATAAAGAAAATTTTACTTCGCAGTTAGTTTGTGCTTGAAAAATGAGTAAAAAACAGCATCTTTCCTTTTTTCATGTGCCACTATAAACCTGTCAAATTTGACATTTTTTCGAAAATCCTCAAAAAATCAGTTTTTTTTTGAAAATTTCGAAAAATGCCAAAGAAAAAAGTTGATCAGTTTCCAATTTTATACATTTGCTCCAAATTTGGACTCTCTACTGTTATTTCGACTTTTTTCCAATTTTTTTAATTTTTCGAATCTTTCGCTCTATCGATTCGAAGTGACAGTCCAAATTTGGAGCAAATGTATAAAATTGGAAACTCAGCAACTTTTTTCTTTGGCATTTTTCAAAATTTCCAAAAAAAAAGATTTCTTGAGGATTTTCGAAAAAAATGTCAAATTTGACAGGTTTATAGTGGCACATGAAAAAAGGAAAGATGCTGTTTTTTACTCATTTTTCAAGCACAAACTAACTGCAAAGTCAAATTTTCTTTACATCTATTAATAAAAAAAACTTCCATATGTCGCGAACTTATGTGTGACACTGTATATGGATAACATCAAATTATTCTATTGATGCATTTTTCAACATTGTATGGTACCTGTTCAACCAGTAGCTTTAACAGAGGTTTTTTCACTAGTTGAAAATTATGATTTGATTTGAAATCTGGAGGTGATTATAAAATTTTATAGATGATTATAGGATATGAAAACTTGCTCCCGCCCGTCAACCCTGTAATTAGCCCCATGCTTAGTTACCCCATCAGAATATCAAAATAAAATTTAAAAAGCAGTTTTATTTTTTTGGAGATTAGAAAAGTATGGGAATAACTCAGACAGGCGGTTACCACAGAATGATGTCCATGAATAAATACATAAAAGTATAAATAAAAATATTGATTTTTAATCAAAAAATAAACATTTTCTTAAAAAAAAATAATAATTGACAAAACGGTGACATCAATGAAATTCGGAAAAGAAATCTGTAGGTCACAAAGAGCTTATGACATGAGGCATAAGATGTCCGGAGGACTGCTCATTGCTAATATCCTATACAATAGGAAAAGTTGGGTCGAAAATCCATCAGAAAACAACTACTTTCCTGGCTAATGCCACGACGAACATTGAATTACATCTGATGAAATTTCCGTGCAGAGTTCCTACAAGGTTATCCCTGCTATTGCTTGTTGCATAGGAATGTTCATCGAAACATTCGGACCACCTATATATCGATTTCGGAGTGTTGCTCCTCATCAGTATAGGGTAGGTCTAGCAGTCAATAACTAATTACTGCAACGAATGAATCGACAACCAAACCCATTTCAAGACCGAAACTGAGATGGCGCTCGCAGTTTGGAGTTATCCACTGTGCGGGGGAAGAATGGAAGTGGATGGAAATCAGAGGGGTTGATAGGGGTAGATTATTTCATGAGACATTCCAGTTTTTCTTTCATATCCTAGAAAAAGCGATGAACAATTCTAATAGATATATTGTCAAGTATATTAAAAAATCATGAAATAACTCAAATATATTTGAGCAAATGCAAAGTTTCAAGATCTCTCAACCTCAACTTCTAAATTTTAAAATCAAAACACTCAGTATTCATAATTCCATAGTTTAATTCTTCAAGTTCATAGTCATCAAAATTGATGCAATTACCGGATACAGAAATATAAACTAGCTCGAAATTCACAAACTTGCAAAGACCGTACAACGACCTGACGAAAATGCAAGCTCATCATAATTTTTCCTTATAAATATACGTATTGGGCAGGTCAAGATTCATTCATGAATTCATTCTTTATCAGTGATTTTAGTCACTAGTCAACTAGTCACTAGCTCAAAATTAATTATTATTTCAAATGTTTGGCATCTCCCCATCTCTGGCTCTGCTGGTTACCAGCACATTGTAAGTAATTTCTATATTATTCTTCAATTTATTGTTTATTCATTTACCTGTCTTTTGGTAGCAGCTTCGTTATTTTATTTTGTTTTTCAATAAATAAATGAGTTCTTTCATTATTTGGATGAATGTAGTTTGGGTGAACACAGCTTAAAATCCTCTCGAAAAGCCACGAAGACAATATCATTGTGTTCGTGAAATATTGAGTAGTTGTAAGCATTTAAATTGTCACCCTGTATATGGAAAACTATTTACTGTTGGATAGGCAATCATATGAATCCTCATGTTGTTGATAAAAAACCATACATTTTCAAAAAAATTGACAAATTCTAGCTGTTTGTTTTCCAGTTTTAATGAACTAATACTTTTTGAAAAAAAAAAAAAAATACCTTCAATTTGATGTATATTTAATAATAATAATAATCGTCTTTATTATAGCCAAGTAACATAGATTCAACATATTGACCATAAAGGGCGAAGTTTATTTTTCATCATGTACTAGACATAACCAAAAATATTCTTTACCATTGAACGACATCCTTTTTATCTATTAGGATATACAAAAATTATTTTCAAAAACTTTTCAAGAGTGTAGCAACTTTTGTCAGTAAGATACTTCTTTTTTCTACAGAGTGACTCACTTAAGGCCGGAGCACCTTGATAAAATCTTCAGTTTTCAACTGAATAAATTTTTCTCTATTTCAGCAGAAAGAGTATCAAAAGATCTAAGTTTACACAAAATTGCAAAATATAATTCCAATTTTCAGGGCACACTCTGATTTATTTTCCTTCTTAAAAATTGCGAAATATCATTAGCGGTTTTTTCATGAAACTTCCGACTCCTTCTCTGGATTCAGCATCATTCAATTAGGTAAATCGCAAAATTTCATTGAGAAATTTTAATTAGCAACAAAGTTATAACAGAATTAATTTTGGTAAAATAGCATTTTTTATGAATATTTCAGACAAAATCTGTGAATTGGCAACATTGTCAACGCGGATTTAGGGAATCATTGAGGTTTTTTGGTAGAAATCCGAATTCAGAACACAAATTGTTTTCGAGACATAACATTTAGAATGAATGAAGTCAAAAAAACAGCTTTTCATTATCAGTTAATTATGAATGTAAACCAACAATGTTTAATCTTGTTGTCAATGAATATTTTTCAATTAAATTTCATGATTTAGCTGATGCTGAATCCATTGGTGGAGTCAAAATTTCATAAAAAAAATTGTTAAAGATATTTCGAAAATATCAACACGAAAAAAAATCATAGTATCCCCTAAAAATTAGAATTCAATTTTGCAAATTTGTGTGAACGTAAATATTTTGATACTCTTTCTGCTGAAACAAAAAAATAATTGATCTGTAGATTTTATAAGATGTTTATAAGTGGGTAACACTGTAGATTTGAAAATGTTCATTTAAAAGCTTTCTTGCTCTCTATGTTCAGCTCATAGCTTTCACAATCCAGAAATAGATGAGATTTCTGATACTCTGAGAAACAGTGTGTTTCTGAAGATCCCAGTACAGAACAGTTTGAGTGACAATTAAAACATCTGCATATGACACAGACAGAATATTATAGAATATGATTAAGTCATTAGCATACATTAGAAAAAGGAGTGGTCAAAGAATTGATCCTTGAGGCACCCCTACTTTGAGCATCAAGGGTTCAGTTATTATCAATGTCAGATGTTCTGTGAGTAATCCTTCTATGTCTCATGGAAAATAGAAAGTCCAAGAAAGTACATACTTATTTTATAAAAGGTATAATAGACAGAGTTAAAATATTTATTAGTTATAACACTCCTTTGTAAACTGAAATGAGTCTAAAATGTACCAAATTTTCAGTAAATTCTTACCTTGACTATTGGAGTGGAACTGGAAACATCTGCGCAAGTTTTGATATTTTCTTTCTCAGTAGTTTGAATGTTCTTCAGATTTATCACCTGCAGAGGCTGCAACATAATTTTCAAATGTGTCTTATTCAAATTTCCCAATTTGGTTACATGACTTACAGATTGTTTTTTAGCAGCCTGGGGAAATTCTGCTTTGCCCTCATTTTTAGAATTTCTTTTACTTGAATCTTTGTTTTCTTTCTTTTCAGTGTTGAAATTAGAAGTCTGTGAGGATTTAACCGTAATATTCAGCTTTTTTGGTACTTTTTCCTTCTTCCTTAGGCTTTTTGAAATTTTTCCAATTCTTTCCCAACCACTAGTAGAAGGTTGGCTATTTTGGGCTTCTACAGGAGGACTCTTGTGGGCAGTTTCCCAATTCTCCTTAATTTGTAGTTCACTCTCCAATTTATCCAAATACTGATCTTCAATAATGTTCAGTAAAATGTTTTCTTCTGCTTTTCTCACAATTTTCTCCTCTTCAGTATCAGTATCCTCGATGACATAACTCTCCTTCACATCAATGTTACTACTGTCCAAGAGTCTTTTACGTTCTTTTATCTTTTTTTTAACTCCAATATCTAGAGACCTGGCACGTGGTCTGTACCTAACAGTGCTCTTCAACAGAGGATCACTTTCATTATGTCTAATCTGAGACACAGAAACTAAATCAGCATTGGAAATATTGTCATTACTCTCTTCAACTACAGTTTGTGTCTGTGTCAATCTTTCGAATCTGTTTCTTGTATCATTCAGCCACCTGAGGACAGTAGATTTGTTCTCACTGTCACCAAAATCTAGTATCTTGTAAGCCAAGTGAGATTTCTCTTCTTTTTCTTTCTTTTTATTGTAGTATATTCTCTTTGTGCCCTTTTTGTTGACAAACAAGTTTTTCGGGGATTTGTTCAATAGTATATCAAAAGCATCTTCTGAAGAAGCTATTCCCACTGCATTTGATCTGTCCTTTGAAGTGGATGGCTTTACATCATCACATTTAGTACTAGTTGCTTTCTTTGTGTTGATTTTGCCCGATAATAGATATGTACTTTGAACTACTCTCTCAACTACAACGAAAGAATTGAAAAAAAATATATATAAAAAATTTGCTTGTGGATACTGTACCATCATAACCATACGACTTTTTGAAAGTATCAGAAAGTCTGGAAACATATGAGCCAAGTTTATCTGCGAATTCATCTTGGTATATAACTGAGCGTCTTCCAACAACTGCCTTACACAATGGACAAGAAGTTTGTTTCTGATTGGATTTGTAGTTCAAATAACATTCACTACAGAATTTATGACCACACTCTAATTCAGCGGTTTCTTGTATAACATCAAGACTGCAAAATAATTGCGAACATATTAATGACTACATTGAAATTGAACACAATTTATACCATATTGTACACTTCAATTTGTTCTTCATCTCCGAAAGTATTTTGGAAAGCTTCAATGTCTGTACGTTAAACATTTTAGATTATTTACAATTTAAAAGCTCCTAAAGAAATAACGAAATTTTTACAACAAATAAAACTTCGCGCTAAAACTATTCGACAAGTCCTTTCTTGTCAGTAGTCTTCTTCTTATTTTTATTGGCTTTTACCTTCCGAGTCCAACTAACCAATGTTCTATTTTTGTAGTTCTCGAGTTGTGCACTGTGGACCACTGAGATCACTAGAATCTTTACTACAACTTTTTTGGTACACAATCCGGTGTTAGTTCATAGGCGTTCTTCCTGAAGAGAAAAAATTAATGGATATGTCAAAATGACTGACCGGTGGTATGTTACTGTATTCTTATGTTTGCATATTGGATTTGATTTCAGAATTGACATCTCTGGAGGTGAAACTACCTCATTTTATTAATTTTGTTTCATTTCATAACAGCAAAATATAAATAAATGAGATTAATAATGAATTCAATTAACATGAGCACAAGTATAATAACTTACTAATAAGCATTGAAGAAATAATACATAGAACAACAATTAGAATCGTTTAGACAAGAAGAACCAAACATTTCCAAGAACTCATAAGTAAAAACCGAAAATGACTTTCTTAATCAAACGAAGTTCAAATTCACGATACCATGCATAGGCGCGTTCGGTTTTTACATATCTGTTGGTACATTTTCCTCTGCCAGCTCAGTTTAATCTCCTCTGCGTTCGTAAATAACCGAGGAAGCGAGCGGAGGTTGAAAAGCAGACTGAATGGATTTGATTTGTTGTCAGTTGTTTCAATTGTAGTCAATGTAGAATGTACTTTTTCTTGTTTTCAGTTATATTTTACAATAAGTTCTTCATTGAGATTATGCTCCATAATTTTTCAATGTTGAACCTACTGCAATAACGAAAATCGGGTGTGACAGGTGTCAGATCTCATCCACCTGATATAGCTATTTATGATACAAGTTCGTAAAGTGGGACTTTTTTGTATGAGCGTGAAGTTTCAACAAACACGCGAGTACAGAAAAGCCCTTTACGAAAGTGTTCTATACAAAGTTTTTTCTTCGACAGTTATTATATTGCCAAATTGTAGCAATTATATTATTAATTTGAATGTTTAATAATATGAATTGTCGTCGTATCATCAAATAATGACTTCCGAGTTATATTAGACGCAAAATACTTTATTTAAAAAAAATGCATAAATGTATATGAACAGTGTGTAAAATATCATACTTTACGCACAGGTGATTTTTTTTACGTACTTGTGCGAAAAAGCATTACTTTACGCACTGTCAGCAGTGTGTAAAAGCTTAGTTTACGCACTGTCGTAGAAAAAATTTGCTGGATTAGCTCTGTGGTCACGGGATACAAACCGAGATCCGTTCGCTCGGCTCGGTTTTTTTCATCAACCGAACTCACCTCATATTGAGAATTAATTCAACATTAGATGTCAGCGCTAAGGTGGCGAAAGGTCAAACTACTGTAGCATACGTTGTGACAACAAAAAAACAGAATATTTATTATAATTTGTACAAAATTTATGGTGAATATTCTGTTTATGTTGGCAGAACTTACGCAACAGTAGTCCGAGCTTACGCGACAGCTCCTGGCATTTAATGTAGAGTTCCCGTTGTTCCCCTGGAATTAAACTGGCTGAATGCACCTTGTAGAAGCAATTGCAAATACAGAATAAGTGGAGGAAGAAGAACTGAAGATGTTACTAATTACTAACCAAAGAGGTTAGGTTCTATCAAAACTCTCTATTTTAAAATTTAAACTGTAATTTTTGTTATTATCGTTAATTAGTGTTTATTTATTTATAACAGTTTATTAGGAATAAGCATGGAGAGTAATGCAATTGATAGCATGTTGGAAAAAACTGATTTGCAGTATATGCTGGAGTTCGAGACACAAATATTCTTAGATATAATTCACAATGATGGCTTGGTGGTTGCTTCTAAGTATGTTCAACCTTTGTAATTTGTTAATATCTTTTGAGTTTACCATTATTTATAGAGGTGTCAACTTAGATTTGGTAATCAGCAATCTGCTGAAAGTATACTGCGACCCAGGTAACTTGGTACTGGTAGTGAATGCAACAGAGAACGAAGAGAAGTATTTTAAAGAAAAATTGAAAGATTCCAATGTGTACACTACTAAATATTCTACAAATGTTAAAGAAAGGTAATGAAATGCTTTTGAATATAGTCAATTTCTATTCTGAAATTTTTTTTAGGGAAGACATTTATTTATCTGGAGGAATAAATTTCGTTACAACAAGAATACTCGTAGTTGATATGCTGAAGAATAGATTGCCAATTGATAAAATAACTGGGATTGTTGTTTTAAGGGCTCACAAAATATTTGAAAGTTGTCAGGAGGCATTTGTATTGAGATTGTATCGACATAAGAACAAAGTATGTTACTTGCATGTAACTTGTTATTTTACGAATTGAAACTATACATATTTTCAGACTGGATTTGTAAAAGGTTTTTCTAATGATGTACAGAGCTTTTCTGTAGGATATGGACATGTGGAAAAAGTTATGAGAGCTTTGTTTGTGAAGGAACTGTATATCTGGCCAAGATTTCACTCATCTGTTATACAGAGTTTCAGGAAACATCAGGTAGATTTCAAATGGAGAAATTTCTTGTTATTTGGAACAGTCATTTATCCATTTTGTTTTAGCCTAATGTTATTGAACTGCATATCCCAATTTCTGAGAAAATGAAAAAGATGCAAACCTACATTTTAGATTTGATGAATTTGACTGTAAAAGAGCTTAAGAGAATCAACAAAGGTGTAGAATTACAGGTAAAGTTTATCTGTTTATCAATATACTCATTTTTTTTTTTTTAATAAATTGGCAAAGCATAAATATCCGTAAGTTCTTTAAAAAAAATAAAATTCTTTGATATGCTGCCTTTTGCTTCAGTAGGCTGAAGGTGCCTTGAGTTTTCAGCTATTGTCAATACTGTTGGAAATATAGAGCAACTGATATATTCTGGAAAAAACTGAAAAGCAGAAAATCACTCCAATATCTATAGCCAAAATTTAATAGTCTCTGTCATGATAGATGGCAGAAATGCTAATTGCCTTGTTAAATGTGAAGTCTTTTTCCTCCTGCATGTCGATTATACACCTGAGTAACAAATATTGTAATATTTTTTCAGGAAATAACAGTAGAAAATTGTTTAACAAAAAAGTTTCATAAAATATTGCAAGCACAACTTGATGTTATATGGCATCAATTGAGTGGGAAGAGTGTCCAGCTAGTAGCAGATCTCAAAACATTAAGACATCTTATAATGTGAGTATTTAGCCAGAAGTACTTTTTGAACTTCATTATGTCATTGAAATCCACTGAGAAAACAATGTCATTATGACATACCAGCAGATAAACCCTTTTATTGAAGAATCCCATCTAAATGATAACGTTTCAGAACGATGTTTCACTCTGACCCTGTAACATTTTATTCAATGGTTGCAACTTACCGTACCATGGAGTACGCTCAGACAGCCACTTGGGTGTTATTGGAAACTTCAGAGTTACTATTTTCCCAGATGAATTCATTCATATTCAACAGCGACAAAGGTAAATCGGTGTTCATCTAGTGAAGTGTAATGAACTGTCTTTTTTCAAGAGTTTCAACCTGATTTTTGTCCAAAATGGGAGCCTCTTCTGGAAATTCTCAAAGTGGAAATACCAGCTCAGATGGATAAGTCGAATCTCAAGGAAAATACCATACTGATACTATGCTCTGATTATAAAAGTTGTTATCAGTTAAAAAACGTAAGATTTGCTTCGAAAAATATTTTGCCTGTTTTTCAGTAATATGATTCAAATCAGGAGAGAGTGTGGGCTAGTCTGTAGAACCATGTTAGCACTTGATCATACCGGAATGTTTTTGTTATAGAAGATATAGGCACTGATTTTGCAAGACCAACAATATTTCAGGTGCTTACTGCTGGACCACATTTATATTTATTTAGGAAAGCCTTGAGCAATAAGGTGCCCATCAAGAAGATAAGCAAATCGTTTAGGGTCAACGACGAAATTCCAGAAGAGGTCGAAATTCAGGTACAGAAAAAGGAAGTGACAGCTACCAAGAGTAAAAAGCTTAAAACTGATGATAAAACAGCAAGTTCTGAAAGCGAATCCAAAGATGAAAATGGTAAGAACGAAGAGGAAGAGATGGAGGATTATCAGAGTAGTTACCTGTTGACAATGAGTCAGACTATTTGCGAAAGAACCAAGAATGACGCCAGTCACAATGAATCTGACTATATCTTTGAGCCATTCACACAAGTGAGTATTTTGTTTTATTTCATCAGTTTTTAATGGTTCATTTTTGCAGATGGAGAATATGAATTTGACACAAGCCTGTGAAACCATCAGCGAACCAAAAATTCTCATACAAACATTCAAAGGATCCGAAAATTTCATCAACTTGCAAAATACTTTAGAAAATCTAAAACCAAATTTCGTCATCTTATACCATTGCAGTATGACAGCTGTTAGAGAAATAGAGGTTGGTTAAATTGATTAGTTTCGAGGGATAATCATAGAATTTATCTGTTATTTAATTTTTGTTGTTTGAAAGAAAGAAAGAAGAATCGAGAATAGTTTCAAGATTCTGGTAGACTAGAAAATGGAAATTAACTACAAAATTTGATCATGAATTAATATTTGTTGTCAGATGTACGAAGCCCACAGGCAAAGGACAATTCCAGTACAAGTCTACTTTTTGCTTCACGCTGACACCGTCGAGGAACAGAGCTATTTAACAACACTGCGAAGAGAGAAGGAAGCCTTTGAACTTTTGATTGAAACAAAGTCTGTAAGTCCACAAATTATATTTTATTTTCCCGTTAAGACTCAAACGCTCATATTTTTAGAAAATGGTAGTTCCAGAAGACCAGGATGGCAAGTCAGACCAAACTCTAGCACTACAGAGAGACCTGCAAAGCCCCAAGAAAAATACGAGGGACGGACGACAAGATGCTCCGAAAAAACAAACTGTCATAGTCGACATGAGAGAATTCAGAAGTGAATTGCCTGCGCTGATACACAAAAGAGGCATCGAAATTGAGCCTTTGACAATCACGGTAAATAATACTTAGCTCAGTCACAGATGTTATATTTTGAGGCAAATCAATTTTTCATTATCTGTCCTAAAATTTCCGAAGTGCAATTTGACGATAATTTGAAATATTTTTTTCCGTCACCTCCTTTATAAATAGGTTTCAAAATTGTTCTCTTCAAATAATTTGGGAAAATATCATTTTCAATGCAATTATTGAAAATTTATGATAGAGTTAAGCGTACTAGATAAATATGAATCACTATCACTAACTATACTATAGTTTTCACTCGGGTTTGAAGGCCGTCGTTTTTTGGAATTTCTTCCTAACGTTTCGCTAGCGCGAGTGGCTAGCTTCTTCAGATGACTGGAGAACAACAACAATTACCTTATCTGGATTTGGTACATTCTCACTAACCCTAATTGACCCCTTTCTACCTGGGGGTCTATTCTCGAGTTCATGCGAAATCATTTTCAAACGTTTGAAGTAACATAGAGCTATACGAACACCGCGCGTTGGAAAGAGAAACAACATTGATTTCGCATACGTTGAAACTCGAGAATGGACCCCCTGGCGGCTTAATGTCGTTGACATCCTTTGTTATTTTAGAATTGCTTATTCTCATAACTGGGTAAGGGATAACATTAATTGACACCTTTTTGCCTGTTATCTTGATGTAGTTTTCATTTGTTACTTTGGAATTTCTAAGAATGGGATTCCATATTCGGTTGAGGTTAACCAGCTTCTTCTTTTCTGTTGAAATTCTACGTGTGTTTGTGGATCTCTATTCCCTCCCATACAAGTCGGCTATGGTATCCCTGGTTGGGTGCAAGAAGTTTTACGTCCTCAAACAAAATCTTGTGGTTTCCTTAGTAATAGACCTACAGGCATTCTAAAACATCTCTTATGTAAATTAACACGGGAAAACGCCAAGGTTCATTCTGCAATTTTTGGTTCTTTTTGGGGTGGGGGGAAAAATCGGAAAGCTGATCCGCCGTGGCGATAAAGATTTTCCCAGTACCCGAGGTAATCCGAAGATTGCTGGTTCGCTACGCTTCGATCCCACACATCGACATCTTTTTTTCATTTTATTTTCATGCATGTTAATCCATTTTCAGTACTTGGCGCTGGGTACTGGGAAAATCTTTATCGCCACGGCGGATCAGCTCGACTACGTCACACGCTGACAGCAGACCAGCGACGCCCGACTCCTACCGATCTCGTCTAGCCAACACCCGAGTATTTCCGATGATGGTATCGCGCTCGGCACTGGACAATTGTTATCAATCTAAGGGATCTATCGCGACTCGATGAACGGCAGACCAGCGACGTTCCGATTTTTCCCCCCACCCCAAAAAGAACCAAAAATTGCAGAATGAACCTTGGCGTTTTCCCGTGTTAATTTACATAAGAGATGTTTTAGAATGCCTGTAGGTCTATTACTTTCCTTCACTGAGCGCGTGTTCCGCCACTGCCGAATTGTCTATTTGTCTCTTTTGTCTTTTGCCGACCTAAGGCTTTGTTGTATTTTCTTGGTGGGTTTGAAGATCGTTTTTATGTTGTGTTGCCCCAAGAGTTTTCCGATTCTGTCTGTGACTTTAGGAATATATGGAAGATACGCACGTGCAACTATCTGAGCCTCCTCCCTACTTTGTCTCGTGGAAGTCCTCGGTTTCATGGCCCTGTTGATTTCGGGTACACTATATCCGTTGGAGATGTTCTAGTTCATCCCGTAGATGTTCAGGTTCACATATTCTCCGAGCACGTTCTGCTAGTGTGGAGATAATTCCTCGCTTCTGACTAGGATGGTGGTTTGATAAAGCATGCAGATACCTATCCATGTGCATAGGTTTTCGGAATACTTTGTGAGTCAGTCTTGTGCCACATCTTTTGATGAGTACATCTAGAAATGTTATCCGCTGTCCAGTCATCTGAGATTATTCATGATGTATAAGCCTCTGAAGAAGCTAGCCACTCGCGCTAGCGAAACGTTAGAAAGAAATTCCAAAAACCGACGGCCTTTTAACCCGAGTGAAAATTGTGACACTGAAAAGTCCGGCCGCGGAAGCCTTAACCATTTTGACATAATCTAGTTCTCCTTTTCTTCAGATTGGCGATTATATCCTGACACCAGACATTTGCGTAGAAAGAAAAAGCCTTTCAGATTTGATAGGCTCTTTGAAAACCGGAAGGTTGTACCAGCAGTGTACTAACATGTCACGGTACTACTCAAAACCCATGCTGTTGATTGAGTTCGAACAAAATAAGGCGTTTGGATGGCAGGTAAGAAGATTATTGCTCAAAAAACCTTGTAGTAGATGACTGTTATATACTGGCCCTAATACTGATCCTTGTGGTATATCGATTTCGTTGGCAGATTTTCGGATTTTTACTTTGGATCAGACCAGACCAAACATCAGAGTTTTCTTCATTGCTTTAAACATATAATTTTTTTTAGAGTAATTCCGATATTCAAGAAAAACTGCTGCAATTGACAATGCATTTTCCGAAACTGAAATTGATCTGGAGTCCGAGCCCATACGCTTCAGCTCAGTTATTCGAGGAGCTGAAGGTAATATTAGATATTTTCGAATCGTCTTGTGTATTTTTGAATTTTCAGGCTGGAAAAGAGCAACCAAATGTTGAGTATGCCACAACTATTGGAGAACAGGATTTGGATATGATTCAGTCAAGATACAACTCCAATGTTTACGATTTTGTTCAGAAGCTACCAGGAATTACTTCGAAAAATATTGATGTGTTTTTAAAGAAAGGCGAGAGCATGGATAAAATTATACAAAAAACAGAGGTAAACTTGAAAAATTCAATTCTTTGTAGTATTTGTATTCCAATTTCACCTAATAACAACAAAAAAGAAACGCTTTTCTGACTAGGAGTTGATTTTTCTAAACATGGAGATGTTTTACACAAACCGAGGGGGAAACAACTAGTCATTTTTTGTACAACTAATGAAGGAAATGAAGTAATTACCAGTAAATAACAAAAATGTAAAAGTTTTAGGGAATAACACATTACCTATAAGTAAAGATAATAACCAATAATAAAAGATAATAATAACTATATAATAAAATATAACTAATAATAAAATATAATAATAACTATTTAATAAAATATAATAACCAGTAATAAAAGATAATAACCAGTAATAAAGGATAACAACCAGAAATAAAAGATAATTACTAAAAATCAAATATTATCACCAATTATGAATTTTTGAATAGAGACACCTGACAACATAGGGATAATTTGATTGGCTTATGAGACATTCACCTCCTACCGTCTATTTTAGTCTTTCATTAATACTATAAACAAACTTGAGAAAGAAATTTGAAATTCAGACAATTAATAGCTTGCTGTAAATATTTTTGAATAATAATAATAAGTGAAGTACATGATCGATATTAAATTATAATACAATTTGAGATGCATTTCATCTTACAAATGTATTTGTTCTTGTAATATTTTGAATTTGGATATTTTGTGTATACGATTTATTAGTCTTAATCTAATATTAGAAAGAAGAAACGATGTATCCGACAGGCTATTATTTTTCTGGGAAAAAATAATATGTGTTTCAGGAAGAGCTTAAGGAGATTCTGGGAAATTCTAATGATGCCCATTTACTGCATTCCATCATTCATGAAAGTCACAAGCCTCTGGAGGAAGCAGGAAATTCCAAGCAGAAAGATAGATACAGGAATAGGTTTATGTATTCCAAAAAGTAGACGTTTTTATCAGTCAATATATTTATATTTTTTTAAATGCTGTTTTATCATTTGGCCGCTTTATCTGTAACATTCACCTTGTGAATGTTACCAAGGATTAAGGTGTTTCCTGGTATTAGTGTCTACTAGATACTTCATACATTTTTTATTTTTATATTGTACCATAATGAGAAAATTAAGATTGAGGCCTATTATAACCACGTATTTTTGCAAGTGTACTAATTAACAAAAGTGGGGATCTATCAGGTTCAATCAATTCTACCTTCAAATAATTCATCACAAAATTATCCATTTTTCATTCAATCAAGTTTTGAGGCAGTCCAAACCTGTAAAGATATTTTGTTGTGAATATTTGACGAAATTTACAAGTTGCAATCACCGTATGTACAGAGATAAGAGTTGTTATTGCTATGAAAAACAGTAAATTGTAAGATTCTTGACGTAACGAAATGCGTATCCAACTTTGTAAAAACTGATAGGAAGAAACTGGTAAAGAACAAACCTAGCATTGTAAAATTTCCATTTTCTGTGAATACAATAAGCCCAAGCCTAATGATTTCGGAAATGGTAACAGATATAGTTTCGATTGAATAGGAAAAAAGTTGCGTGACATTCAAATGGCAGTAAAACTTTCCAAATTTTGGAAAATATGAATTATTCGATTTATTCCTATTATAACATTCGCCTGAAAAATTCAGAAATGAATTTTTATTTGTTTGGAACGGGCACGCTATCACATTAATTAACATTGATGACCAGACAGAGATCCCGGGAAAATCATAATTACCTTTGTAGCAGGTACATTAGTTGCATGCTATATAATAAGTATCCGAGATATCTTGTCGCACACACACACTTGATAACGACAGTAGATGTTGACTGTTGAAACGTCGTGTTTCAAAAAACACATACAAGGAATTCATTTCTTTGTTTCTAGACAATGGAAGTCCAGAAGAATTCTACTAACACTAATACTTTGCCAACCACTTTCAAATATTCGATTTATTATTATTTTGGTGTTATCATTAGAGTTGGAACATCATAGGAAATATTTAACAGCAACGTTTTGCACAATTTCTCGGAATGATATCAATTTGTCGTCCGACGTTTCGTCACTGATCAACCATCAATTTTTTTATAATTCGGTCCTGTTTGGAGAAACACAGATTTTCAAATTATTTTTTAATTAAAACTTTAACGATGTATCACTTATAGTGGTTTTTATTACGTTTCAATCCTTTTTGGCCACGATCACGAATTTTTAAAGCGATTTTCAAACTTTCAATTTATCTAATTTTTTTTCAATTCAAGTTCGTACTCGAAAATTTCCAAAAATTCAGGATGATCTGAAACAGGAAAACTGTCATGTGATACATCATTAAAGAATGAAAAATACTTCAAAAACTGTATTTTTTAAAGCAGCCGCATCAATTAAGGTGCTCATGATTGATCGATAACGAAACGTCGGACATTAAAATCGATATCACGAGAAAACTTTATTAAGGTCCGAAATATCTTGAAATTTTATACCGCCTGTACACGACGCTTCTGTTCTGCAACTTTAGTCTGATTTAACCAAGTCTATTACTGTTTCTGATATCCCCATGCTAGACATCCTTATCAGTAGTTCTTGTAGAAGCTTTGCCATTAGTACAACAATGGCCGTAAGGGACACTAGTTGTTTCTGTTGTAGACTTGCCGATTTCCCTATTAGAGGTATTTAGATCAAAGTATAGTTTTTGTAGAAGCTTTCAAAAGAATACAGCATTTATAATTCAGTGGTCGTAGGGGACAGTAGTTGTTTTTTGTTGAAAAATTGCCGATAACAATTTCCGTATCAGAAATAGAGTACTTACCGCATAGTTCTCGTAAAATCTTTGCCAAGAATACAACATATACAATTTAGTGGTCTTAGGGGACAGTAGCTGTTGTTTGTTGGAGACTTTCTGATGTCAATTCGCCTATTAAAGATCATAGAGCACCGCATAGTTCTTGCAGAAGCTTTGCCGGAAATACAACAGATATAATTCAGTGGCCGTAGAGGGCAGTAGTTGTTTTTTTGTAGATTTGCCGACGCCAATTGCCGTATAGGTTTATGGGAATTTCCGGATTTCCTCAGGATTCAAGGATTTCATCAGTGGGAGACCAGGAATGAAAGTCACGTATTTCTCGATAAAGGCTCTGTATATCTTAGTAAGCAACAACAGAATAATAAATTTGTAAAAATAAAATCTGGCGACAGTTTTTTCCTTAATTTCTAAAAAATGCTTGGCTTAAATGAAGGTTTCATTTTACATTAAAAATCGAATTAGAAACATCCTCAAAATCATTTCGTAGATTGATGCATGGCATGGGCGAGGTATTCGACATTTTTAGACGTTACCCCAGCCATAGATATACGTCCGTCTTTCGTCAAATAAACGCTGTGCTCTTTGGTCAACTTCTCAACCTAAAACAAAGAAACTCGGTTTGGTAAAAGTAGGGATCATTCATTTTGGGATCATACCTGTTCAGCGTTCATTCCGGTGAAACAGAACATTCCAATTTGGTTTGTAATATGTTCCCAGTTTCTAGTAGATCCTTCCTTTTTCAAGTTTTCTCTCAGTTTTGTACGTACTGAAATTATTCTATCAGCCATTCCTTTCACCTCCGGTAACCTGGATGATTAAAA
Organism: Chrysolina oricalcia; assembly: GCA_944452925.2. Classification (NCBI taxonomy): domain Eukaryota; kingdom Metazoa; phylum Arthropoda; class Insecta; order Coleoptera; family Chrysomelidae; genus Chrysolina; species Chrysolina oricalcia. The sequence goes on along the minus strand of OX101821.2, from coordinate 56,752,988 downwards.
AATCAAATATTTCAACACAAAATCCCAATAACAACAATGCCATGATCAAATTAAAAAATCAGTTCAAATCTAAAATTGACAAGAACACAAATTTCCAAATTTTACTCCAAAACAACAAAAAGCGTAATAACCTCATGGGCAATCTCAAATAGCAGAAGGAAGACTTGGAAAAATCTAAAACTACGAAACTGTATCAAAAATATATTGGTCAAACTATAAGAGCCACGAGGAAAAGATTTGAAGAACACATTGTACAGATTTGCAAGACCAGAATAATCAAGTCTTGTCCAACATCGAAAGTTGGAATTTCCGGTGATAATATAATTTTTTTATTGCTGTTTGTATATATTTCATATTTTATTCCTTATTGGGGTGCAATGTTTTCATTTGTACTAAAAGTTTTCAGAAGTATTTTCATTGTTTGTGACAGTCTTTAATTGTATCTAGTATTTATTAGTACTTTTATTTTATTTGATAACTCATATGGTATCTTTTTCAACTGTTTTGTGATCATGTATGCTACTAGATTTCAAAAATTCCACAGTAGAATTTTTTCATTTCTCATATTCAGTTGCAATCAGGTGCCAAATAGCAGTAAGTAAATGAAATTGTAGGATTTGGTGTATAAACATTTTGAGTTGATTTCGAGTGAAAAATGCTTTACTGCTTTAATTTAGCTTGCCGCGGGGATACAATATATTTGACCTTTGACATAAAATCATAAAAAAATTAAATAAAAGGAAAACGGCTGATATTCAAAATTACCATTGAAAATTCTTACCATTCACTCATCAGTGTGGGATCATTCAGTATTTCTGCGACAATTCTGGCCCCATTGACGGGAGGATTTGAATACATTGGTCTGATGAGAATTTTGATTTGGGACATCACCTTGGCAGCTTCTTCCTTGGAGTCACCCACAATTGAGAAAGCTCCAGCTCTTTCACCATACAAACCCATATTTTTGGCGAAACTTTGAGCCAAAGCAATTCTGTGACCTTCTTTGACAAAGTGCCTCACCTAAAATCAAATGGAAACAACTCAGCCTTTAATACAGTGGATTAATAACTACTTTCAGGGCTTATACCCATGCAAGCTAAATTAAATTTTCTCAAGAACATTCATTGATTTAGTTTCTGAAATATATCGACAGCAGTAGAAACAAAATTTTATTATAATTATTACTTAAGGTACAGTTTTCAACTTGTGGCTGTTTTTTGTTTTGTAAAATCTCATCATATCAATACTCACTGCAAAAGCATCATTATCGACACTTCCTGTAGCAAAACCTTGGTAGGCCATATCAAAGAATACAAAGAGGTTCCTCTTCTTTATCAGATTGGACAGCTCAAGCCACTGCTCTTTGGAAGGATCAACTCCTGTTGGGTTATGAGCACAGGCATGGAGGAGAATCACAGATTTCTCAGGAATTTTCTGTAAAAAAAACAATTCTTTAAGAAGCAGAAATTCTCCCTTTTTGTTTTATAACAAAATACCATAAAAGCTATCATCTTCCTAAACATGAAGAAAATGTGACTACCAATAACAACTTTGGACAGAAACATGTATGTAAATTATATTTAAAAAGAGTAGGACACAAATTTCGAAATTTTACTCCAAAACATTAAAAAGTGCGAGTAGCTCTTGGGTAATCCCAAAGATCAGAAGGAAGACTCTGAAAAATCGAAAACTACGAAATTGTATCAAAAAATAAATTGGTAAAACTAGAATAGCCATGAAGAAACGGTTTGAAGAACACATTGCACAAATTTTTAAGACCAGAATAATCAAGTCTTGTCCAACATCACAAGTTAAAATTTTCGGTGATGATATAGTTTTTTTATTGCTGTTTGTATATATTTCATATTTTATTCCTTATTGGAGTAGAATGTTTTCATTTGTACTAAAAGTTATCAGCATTGTTTTCAATGAATGTGACAAACAAAAAATTGAAGACAAATTCCATCTGAAACATCCACTCAATTGCATTCAAACCAAGTACAATATTTGGAGAGTAAATAAAACCATCTGATAACATCAGGTGTTAAAAAGATTCAGTCATGTGCATTTCTGATGAAATTTTCATATACCTTAATAATAAAATGTTTGTTTTTCAATTATTGTACCAAGGTGTGATGTACACACATTATACAATCTCTGTGAGGTTTCTTTGTATAACAGATCTATGATTAAATATTTTTGGGACAAGTTGACAACAATGAATAATTTTTGATCCCAAATAGTTTTCATGATAAAATATTAGATATTTGAACAATAATCAAAGTTACTGAAATCAAAATAGGGATTTTCAGAAGGAATTCCTTCACTTATATTAAAATATCCAACTCAAGTAGTGATGTATTCCCAACAAATCAGTCAATGTATAGTAAGTTTAACACTACTTAGAATTGAATAAAAAACACTTGATTTTTAATATCCACAATATACCTATTACTAATTGTAATATGTGACAAATTTCGCTATTACTAAGCTTTCTCAACATAAAATGGAATTCAGTAAATGTACAGACATATTTATAGTTATTTGAAATTAGGTAAGTAGAAGGAAGGTTGCTTAATATCAGAAATCCATTCAGGGTGTTATCACAAAGACACATTTAGTTATTAAAGAGATTCTTAGAAACACTAGAGATCAAAAAAATAAAAAATTCCTATAATTTACTCAATGACCAGTTAGATTTAAAATCATTCACCACTTCTTAATGCATCTTTGTGATAATACCCTGAATGGATTTCTGATATTAAGCAAGCTACCTGTTTATCATTATGCTACCTTTTATAATGATACTTTACTCCTATTTACCTGATTTCAAATAACTATAAATATGTATATACATTTACTGAATTCCATTTTATGTATGAAACAGCCATAGTAATAGCGAAATACTTCACATATTACAAGTAGTAATATATTGTAGATATTAAAAAAAAAGTTTTTTTTAAATTTAATTCCTAGTTATTATGGATATCCATCAAGTATTGGTCAAATCAATCAATAAGTTCAACACTACTTACGGAAATATCATCCAAAGCACCTTGGAAGTCTAATCCACAAGTCTTTGGGTCGTAATACCTATAAGTCTTGACATCCAATCCTGAATGTTTGAAGATGGGCACGTGGTTACCCCATGAAGGGCTGGGCAAGTAAACTACTTTGTTCCCGGGGAAGAATCCATTCAAAAAAGCCCCACCAATCCTCAATGAACCAGTTCCCGAAATTCCCTGTACAGTTGCATTCAAACCATTAGAAATAACTTCAGACCCCTCTCCAAGGGCCAGTTGAATGCTGCCTTTACAGAATTCAGCGACGCCAGAAATAGGAGCGTATTCTTTGTCTAGGCCTTTTGCTCTGATTTTGTCTTCTGCTTTTCGGACACTGGGGAGCACATATGGTTTACCGTTGTCATCACGGTATGTGCCAGCACCAAGATTGATTTTGTTGGGGTTGGTGTCCCGTTTGTAGGCTTCTGTTACTCCTAGGATGGCGTCGGGAGGGCCCATTTGGACGCCGGACCACCAGGAGCTGAAATTATAATGCTCGAGTATTATGTAACAAAATACTTGGCCTTTTTTTACCTTGCCCTTTGCTTGATACAGTTGATGCCATTCTTACTCTGTAAAATAGTTGCCGTTTGTTTAAGGGACATGTTCAATATTTAAAGATGTTCCAAGGTGAAATTTTATTGCTTAGTACTTAACCTAGGTGCTCAACTTTCCGCACCGGTTTTAAATTTAAAAAGTTTCACGAATTGTTACTAATTGAAACAGCGAAAAAATATGTTTTAAATAAGCAACTTTCAAGGCAAGAATAAATGATAAAAGCTGGAGATTAATTACTTTTGAGATAAAAACCGATATGATAACAAATTGACAACACGTCTACAGAGGTCAAAAAAGCATCAAAAGGTCAAGATTGACGTAGACAGTTAGTACGTCATTAGTTATTATGGTGGATTTATGTAGCAGTCATAAGGAAGAATATTCGTCAATGATTGGTTGGAATAAACGGACCAACCAATCATTGACGAGTATTCTTTCTTATGACTTAAAACTCATGACTGCTGCATAAATCCACCATTAGTTGCGCTTTCTTTTTCCCTGCGGTGTTCGGTAGCAACAGCATGACAAGTGGCAGCTCTCAGCCATAGAAATCGTAAGTATATAATATAATATATATCTATGCTCTCAGCTCTATAACCGATCACAGAATGGGAATAAAGGCTCATTCATACCCTTGCGAATTTTCGCATTTTCTTTGCGATTCGACTATTATAGCGAAAATATTGCAGTGAATGATGAATCATAACATGTAATTTTTCATTATTTGTGGTTAGATACTACTAGATTATCGAAAAATCATGATTTCAAACAGACAAATCGGCATGTCGGGGCGTGGCGCAGTGGTTAGAGCGTCCGACTTTGGGTCAAAAGGTCCGGAGTTCGAGCCCCAGTTGCGGCTGGGATTTTTTAATTTAATTTGACCGATTATTATTAAAATCTCGTGGCTGGACTGGACGATTCACTGTTGCGTTCCAATTAACAGTGCTGCTCCTCAGGTGGCGCATGGAGTTAGTAACAATGCCTATCCAGAACACGTGGCTAATGACCATAGCAGTCGATGTCAAGACACCAAAGAAGACAAATCGGCAGTAGCTGAAGTTGCGCTTTATCGAGACAGATCATAAATATATGGTTATTTTCACGATGAAAGTTTTTTGTACGAGCGTGAACTTTCAACAAAACACGTGAGTATAATAAAGCTCTTCACGAAAATGTCTCATACAATTTTTTTTCTACGACAGTTATTATATTGACTAATTCTAGCAATCAGCGAGGACAGGAAGAAATATATATCTCCAAATATGATTTAAAATACAGAACGCATATATAAATGATCCGAGAATAGCTATTTATGATACAAGTTCGTAAAGTGGGCCTTTTTTGTATGAACGTGAAGTTTGTTGAATGAGACTAGGCCAAGTTCAACAAACACGCAAGTATTAAAAAGTGCTTTGCGAAAGTGTTTCATACAAAGTTTTTTCTTCGGCGCAGTTATTATATTGTAGCGATTATATCATTAATTCGAATGTTTAATGATATGAATTGTCGTCGTATTTTCAAATGAAGACTTCCGAGTTATATTTGACGCAAAAATACTGTATTTGTCAAAAATGCATAAATGTATGAACAGTGTGTAAAAAATTACTTTACGCACAGGTGATTTTTTTACCCACTTGTGCGAAAAAGTATTACTTTACGCACTGTCAGCAGTACGTAAAAGCTTAGTTTACGCACTGTCGTAGAAAAAATATTTTTGTGGAGTCAAATTTCAATTACAGCCGTTCCCATTCGTTTCTGAAAATCAGCAAATTTCAAAGAATAAATTGCAATGGCTCGAAATAGAAGCCATTTGAATTTTGTTTACCTTGAATATTTTTTAAGATTAAAAAATCAACAAAAAAATATTGTCAACAGAGTTTTAACAAGCTGCAGAATCAATTGAAAATATTTTTATAATTTCGTTGTCGCCTATTGTTGCATGTTTTATCTTATGAAGTTTTCAATTTTCGTCGTATTATCATATGATGACCTACATCAAATGATGAGGTACAATCTGAAGCAAAATATTGTCCTTTTGAAAAATGTATAAACAGAGTGCGTAAAACATAAATCTACTCACAGTTGATCCCGCAAGTTGATTTTTTTACGCTCTGTCGTAGAAAAAGCATTTTTTAAGAGCTTTCCAATGATGTAAGACGCATATGGGGATTGGCGTTTCAACTTTTGAAGTGGGGGTTGGTGGAAGGGAAGAATGAGTGAGCGTATAAAAGATTCGCTCAAATGTTATTTTTGTTCCCCCCAGCTTGCCTCGAATCGGGCATTTCTTGATATATTTTTCAATTTCCGAGATATTTCCCAGGAGCAACTTTTAAATTTGACTCTGATGTATACCAAGAAAATATCTTTAATTCATTGTTGTCTTTTACAATACAAAAAATTATGTTGTAAATTATCGTATATCGAGGATGCAGAGTCTTGGGAAAGTTAATTAACAATAATATAGACGATAAACGGTAAAAATACCCTTTGTGGAATTTTTTAAACAATATTTCGCGAATGAGTTGCAAACAAAATTTTTTCTACAACAGTGCATAAAAAAATCACCTGTGCGTAAAATCATCAACTGTGCGTAAAGTAATATTTTACACACTGTTCATACATTTATGCATTTTTGAAAAATACAGTATTTTTCGTCAAATATAACTCGGAAGTCTTTATTTGATAATATGACGACAATTCATATCATTAAACATTCAAATTAATGATATAATTGCTACAATAGTAATTGTCGAAGAAAAAACTTTGTATGAAACGCTTTCGTAAAGGGCTGCGCCTCATTCAACAAACTTCACGCTCATACAAAAAAGTTCTACTTTACGAACTTGTATCATAAATAGCTATTCTCAGCTGAGTGACAAAAAAGAGCCACTTCGCTGAGATTTTAACGAAAATGTCAAGATTTCATTTTTCGAAAAAAATTATTTTGACTCCTGTAAGAAATTCAAGAGAAAGTATAATCGAATCAGACGTAACCAAAACAAAGACAATCAATCAAAAGCGACAAAGACAACAAACGAGCTTGATATTGCTCGCTTGAACCAGCGAATTCGCCAGAAACTGAATCATTTACACCATACGCTCAGAGAATGAAGTAGGTTAGGTACAATTAGAAAATCCGTAAAATCTTAACGCTAGTCACATGGAAATTGAGCAAATTACAGTAGGGAACATCAACCACTATCGAAAAAAAAGAAAAAGAAGAACCTTCGCAGAAAACAACGGGTCAGAACAAATGAAAAGACGAAAAGAATTAAAAGGGCTTATATTCGTCTGCAAGTCTATTGCTATCAACTCCGAATTGCCAGCAAAAGTCTTCATCGTACTTCGTACATTGTCACAACTTTATCAGCTTGTTGATTTTATTGAAAATATGAACAGGATGTTCATAAAGTCAGTTATGGAATCATCTGCGACTGAAAGTTGGAATTTAGTCGCTATTTTCCATCGTAAAAGATAACCTCTCTTGGAAGGGATTCATGTTTTGGTTTTTTGGAAATTATCTCAAAGATTATTCAAGGAATCGTTTTACAATCAATGGAACTTTTGTAGAGATTTATAAAACCTACGGAATGGATTTTCATACGACTGAATCGGTGCATTGTTCACTGAGAAAATCCGGGAAAACCTCGAAAAAGAGACCATTTTTCAAAAATTTATAATTTTTATAAATTTGAAACTGGACAAACAATATTGCGGAAACTGATAGATAATAATATGAGGTTTAACTGTGCTTAAGATGTTTTCTGTCCTATTTGTTGTTTTTGCACAATTGCGTTATAAACAATTTAAGGGCACATCTTGAAAGATCTGGAAGTAGAGATCAATATCTACAATTTGTATATTTTGGATTTCCAACGGAGAGGTGGGAAATGTGTTGAAAATGTCACTGAAAGTTGAGCAATATGCTTCAAAGTCAGAAGTCACCCGAAGTCGCACTGAAGTTAACTCTAGTTGAGTTCGGGCAGAGGCGGATACAGAATTTTTTTTGGGGGGGGGGGGGCGGAACGGAAATTTTTACTGACGAAGTAGGTAATATAAAATATAATTGTTATTAGAACGATATATTTACGACAGTATACAATATGTTCACTACAGTATATGCACATACTACTTCTAAATCTAAAATTAATAGATTCTCGATAACATTATTAGAGAACTTGTATAAATTCATTTCAATCGGACTCACTTTACGAATTCAAGTTTGTGATTTTTTTGCAAATTTTTCTATTATTTTTTCGACATCGATTTTAATTTCGGAATGCATATGTAGTACAGCGAGACCAGTCAACCTTTCTTCGCCCATGGTAGTACGTACTGACGCTGCCGCTTCCCCTTTTAATTTGGTACTGAAATTTTGACAGAAATTGTACTGAATTCTGGCAGATAGTACTGAATGGCGGGAATGATAAACAAGGCATATCTCAAGTAAACAAAAATATATTTCTTTTAAGTTTATAAATGGAAAACAAGAAAACATAAAACCATTACACTTTTAGAATATGCGTATAAAACATTTTGAATAAATTAACAAAATTTATATGAAATTTTAAGAAACTTTCTTGAATTTCAGAAGTGATTCTGATGATAGCCATTCCAAACACAAATTCTTCTTCAACAGTTGCTTTGCAAAAAATAGATTTTTAACTTTGTTACATCCAACGAATTTCTGTATTTATTTTTAATAATTGTTAAATGGGAAAATATTCTTTCGGCATTACTATGAGGCAAAGAAGCTATTGCCTCACAGAACTTTGACATATTTTCAAAAACATTTAGTGGCAGTGCATTTTTCTGTCCTGTAAGGTATTTGAATTAATTTTTCTATATGTTTAATTTCTTTATCTGGTTTATACTCTGACAGCAACCTCCACTCTAAATTGAGTTCTTCCAGTGAATCGCAGTTCTTACAATATTCGGAAATTTGTTGGCTAATTCAACAATAGAAGATTTTCCATCATCAAAAGTTTTTGGTATATATTCACTGTTTCAGATATTTGTTTCAGAAGAGCATTTTTGAAATCAACACGAGTTCTTATTTGGGTACTTACACAATTGAACATAAAAGTTCAAACAGTTTTAATAAACTGTTATTATAAAATTATCATATCCATAAAATATTTTGTGATCATCTCATCTCCCAGTCCCACCCTGCCAATGGTCACAGAACTCACAGAACGATTTATTCTTCTTCCACAAAAGAAATCTTCTTCTATTTATTGATTTGTTTCGTACACCAATACATTCCCAAAGCCTGCTTTTGAAATGAATGAATTTGGAATAAAACTTTTTTATTCTTCAGATAATAATAATTTAACCAAGTAATAGATCAGATATAATTCGTTTTGGTAATTTGGTACTGAAAATGAGCCTTTTTGCAAATAGTTGTACTGCCGTACTGAATTGAATGATTTTGTACTGAATTCAGTACAATTTTACCGAAACAGCAGCACTGAGTCTGACTACTGTTCGACAAGCGTAAGGATGCCTTCGAGAATTGGTTACGCAGTACACAAAACCCTGGAGTGGGGCAGGAGCTCAATCGCTCTGCCATATTAACAGTAGTCGATCTTTGTCGCACATCTACTCACTCTTTCTATCGTTTGCGCATCTCAGAGACATCCTTACGCTTGTCGATCTGTAATCATGTTTTCAAGCGGCGAGGAGTTGAAAAACTTCTTTCGGCAGTAGCGTTACTCACTGGAAGTGTGGCCAAAATTCTGATGAGCATTCTGATGTTTGGAAAAGTATATTCGTCGCAATTATTAAGAACTTCTACTGCGGATTGTGAGATCAATTTATTGCTTTCAGACTTAGTCCAACGTTCTGTCCACACTTCAAACTCTCCTTTTAAATTTACATTTCCATCCAAAAACAATTTGTATCGTTCTCCGAGCAATTTTATCAGCTTCAGAGCGTTATGTTTTTTTCACAAGTGTAATTTTTTACAATTTTAGACGGGAGTAACAAATTCAAATTAAATACTTCTAATGTTTTTTTCGGCAATCTTTCTTGCAGATCTAGTAGAATGTGATCTAGTAATGGAACGAAAATTGCTCTACGTTAGTATTCTTCAGCATGAGGTGCAGCATAATTCGCTCGGTGGATTTGTTTTATCGCAAGTCGAGGGACATTAATATCGACTTATAATTGTTCGGCTATATTTGAAATTTTTGCAAACAGTTCAGAAAAATGAGTGTTGGCATTTCGTCGATAATTTTACAAAACATTCGAAGTATTTTTTACTGCATTGGCAGCTTGATCCAAATCAATTGATGGGGCTTGTAGAAGCAAACTTAAGGGTCACGTCACCGAAAGCACATTGAATTTTTTTCAACCCTATGGTTGGGGGGGGGCGATTGCCCCCTCGCCCCCCCCCCCTGTATCCGCCACTGACTTCGGGTGCAGTTTGAAGCATTTAAAGTAACTTCCAGGAACATTTTCAACACATTTCCCACCTCTCAGGTGAAAATCCAAAATATACAAATTGTACATATTGATATTGTAGAAAAAATAATGTGCGTATTTCGAGCACAAAGTGTCATTGTCGTTCTCCAAAGATTAATCTCTTTGTCGAGCAACAATCAATCACTTTGCGCTCTAAATAAACAAATAGCTATTAAAGAACTAGAGTAGAAATAACATTCATGTTTGATTTTTACCAGAATACAGGATATATAAGATGTTCTAGAAATTACGGAAACAATTTGATTACAATAGATTCACAAGTTTCATCGTTTACAACTTACTTGAAATAAGGGGAAGGAAAAGTATACTTTCCTCCCTAGGGAAGAAAAGTATGAGTTTCCTCCCTGGTTTGAGGGAGGAAAGTGTGTACTTTCTATAGGGGTAGGAGGAAAAAGTATTTTATTTTTGTCTACAGCTTGGCCTACTACTTTAGTTTCTTATTCAAATATGGATGTATTTATAAAATTAATGATTCTTGTTATTTTTGTTTGTTTTTTTTTGGTAGACGAAAAACAGTTCTTTGGCACACATATGCAGAAAACGCTTTAGCAGCCCTTAGCTTCGCTTCGTTCACTTGTACAGCTAATAGCCACGGGAAGCTATAAAGCCCATTTTCTGCCCTTGTGACACAGTATACTATAGCAGCCCTAGGGCCGATAAACATTGCTTTCGGTCATATTTTTAGGGTTGATATGATTCCTTTTTATATATGGTGGGCGAAAAATAATTTATCGATACACCTATGGTCAGTTTTTTACACGAAGGCGACACAAGCTATATCATCTTCTGATAATCTCATTTATGTTTAAAGTCACCCTCTGTTCATCGCCATCTTGACTAGCGTGGGATGTAACAGCTTCGGCCAATGAAACAGGAGCAAATATATCGACGTACGACGTACCAGCGTCCCGACGGTTCAGGCTTGTGGGAATTTACAGGTGGTGGCTGATGTTTATTTTTTTCTTAATGGTTTATTTGTAAACGAAAAAGATCCATATCTGCATTTTATTTAGTGAATGGCAGTTTTTTAGGTACATTTGCGGACTTTATGGCAATATTTGATTTTTTACAGTAGATACAAGAAACTGAGTTTTGTCTACTTTGTTTTTCATCATTTTCCTCTTACTGATTATTAAAAAAATCAAGTTTGTCCGCATTTTTCTCTGATACCTGCTAGATGACGAGTTCTTCCCTCAACTGAAAAAAAAGTTTAAAAGGTCGTAAATTTTCTTCCAATGAGGAAGTAATAAAAGCTGTGGAGGTCTGGCAATAAACTAAGAACCAGGAATACATGGGCGGCCCGTTATTATACTCCGTAACAATACTTTACTTACGAGCAGTTTTCATGTTTTTAACCACCCTTCGTGTGGACCGTCTGCGTACGGTACAACCGAAAGCGCTACATTCTTGAAAATATTTCAGGCGGATAGCCTTCATCAACAATTGTAAACCATCGAATTTTCAAATTCGGCTCAATTATAGTTTTCAATATATTGATAGATGCAGTTCCTTGTGGGATACCCTGTATAGAAGGTCTCCATTGTTTGGCCAGCAATAAAACCCGATTTTAGTATGACTGATTTTCTTGTGGGAATAAACTGAAACTACTACAACCTAACCATAACTCACAACATTACAAACTTTAGGACATTGTGTTCAAAAAAATTTATTCTTGAGTGTTTTCTTGGTGAACTTTCTTTGTCAGATGCAATTAAAACATTTCGAAATCTAGGCTCAAAAATAACAATTTTTCAATATATGTTTCTTCGAAAGAGTTTTCTGATTATTCGGATTAATGCCATAGTTGAATTTTGATTATCAAATGTTGATGTATATTATTAGTCAGATGACAGATAGCATATCCTGGGTTGAGACTGTTTTTCTGAAGTCTGATGATTTTTTTCCAAAAAAATTTACATCCTATTTTTCAAAATTTTTCTCAAAAGTTTAGCTAAACTTGAAATTAGTGTAATTTTTCGATAATTGTATTCCTCTCACGAGAAATTCTATACTTATATGATGTGAATATTCTTTCAGAGAGAGCCTGAATCAGCTTCAAAAAAGTTTCCAATGTCTGAGGTGCATGTAAAATTTTTGTTGGCGTTTCTAGTCTCAATAAATAATCATATCACATCTGATAAAAGACGATAAAAATTCCGAATCATCCTAAGCTCGTGTTAATCCAAAACCATGCAGAGGAGATAGTAGGGAGCATTTCTGTACAAGCAGATTTTCGAGTGGTGTTTGTAATATCAACATTTATCTATCTCTCATTACATAGTTTGTAACAATTACTCAGGTGTGCATACAAACACCTGTGGTACGTCAACATTCCCGAAATATTTTGTTATTGGTTTTGTTGATAATATTACGGAAAATGGTAATGATGATGAAAAGTGTATTATAGATAACCCAAACTTTCGCAGAAACCTATAATGCAATAGGTATTTCGTCGTGGTCTCCAACAGAAAACAACTACTGTCTCCTACAACCGTTGAATTATATCTGTTAGATTCTTAGCAGATTCGTGACAAATTAAATTCTACAATCTGCAGCTTGAAGAGGGTCGGGAGTCTATAGTGATGGCGAGGGTTTTCGTTGGATTTCGAATTTGACAATTTTTTTTTATAGAGATTACACAAAGAGGCTCTTGATTGTTCCATACTATAATAATAATAATCATTTATTGTCTGCCAGTGAAAATAATACAATTCTACTTGCTACATGTACACGTACACACACATATATATATATATTTATATATATATATATATATATATACATATATACACATATACAATATATATAAAAATACATAGGCAAACAAAAGGGTAAGTGATAGGTCTAATGACCGATTCTTCCACACTTCCCATGCAAAAAAATAAATAAAAATTTGTAATATTATGATTCTGCCGAGCAGATGAATGTTCAAAAATGACATTGTCAATCGAAACTCAGCTACAAACATATCTGAGTGTGAAACTAAAAATGTCTTGTCTAATAGAAAGTATATAGTATATCAACTCAAATTATAGATCATTGTTGTGAGAGAAATATTTTTTTGAATTTATTTTTGAAGGTACTTAACGATAGCGAGAAACTTGGTATATCCATGCAATGGCTTGTTGCCGCAATCTGATATGAAAAAGATGACTTGTAAATTTCTTTATTATGTGAAGGTATATTGATTCCGTGCCTTCTTCTCAAATTCAAATTATGTATATCAGTCCTGTACCTGATCTTTCTAGAGAGATATTCAGGTTGTTTTGTTTTTAGCACCTTATAAAAGAGACAATATGAATGGAGTCTACGGCGATTGTACATGCTTAACCAACCCATTTCTTTCAATTTATGTGAAATTCTATCTCTTCTCTTCAATCCATGAATTAAGCGCAGACACGAATTCTGAACTTTTTGTATGCGATATGCATCTGCTTTTCGTAGAAAAGGTCCATACACTGTATCACAATGGTTAAAATGTGACAACACGACAACACCAGAGAATCACTTAACATTTTTTTCGTTTGTATATTCATGTCATTTCTGTGGGGATACAATAATTTAATGGAAGAATAGGCTATTCTGATTTTCTCAGTGACATGTTTATCAAACTTAAACTTTGAGTCCATATACAGACCTAGGTTTTTGACTTGGTCACTGTAGTTCAGTTGGTCATCTCCGATGAAAAGTTGTAGCTGGTTGGATGCCAACGTTTTCTGACTTTCGTTACCAAAAAGAACAGCATGAGGCTTTGATGAATTTATCTTCAGTAGATGCTTCTGGGATAATAATTGGAGGGTTGATAAATCTTTATTGATCAGCACATTTGCCTGTTGAATGTTTTTTAGTTCAAAAGAATAATATAATTGTGTATCATCAGCGTACAGATGATAACTACAGTGAGAAAAATGACGGTGGAAGTTAGACGTGTAAAGAGTGTATAAGAGAGGGCCTAAAATACTACCCTGAGGTACGCCTTGGTCTATTACCAAACTTCTTGAGAGATCATTTTCTATCTTGACTTGTTGCACACGATCTGAAAGATATGATTCGAGAAATTTCACCGCTTCGGTACTAAAGCCAACATAGTGTAAAATTGACAATAAAATTTCATGGTGTAGTGTGTCGAAAGCTCGAGAAAAGTCGATTAAAATCAATACACATATTTCATTTTTATCCAACGAATGCAAAATGTCATCAGTGACAGCACTTAGGGCAGTTGAGCAGCTGAGCAGATTGATTCACAGGTAACAATTTTCTTTCAAACACATATTCTCTAATTTGACGCTCTAAAATTTTTTCAAGGACCTTGGATAGCGTTGGTAAAATACTTATACTTCTAAGTTGGCTGAACTCAGTAGGATTTGATACTTTTGGTAATGGTAGCACGTACGATTTTTTCCAGGCAATCGGGAAATAGCTTTCACTTATACAATTGTTGAAAATATCAGAAAGAAAAGGCACAATGAACGGACAACATAGGGTAATGAGCTGAATATTTAAATTATCACAGCCATAAGCTTTAGTTTTGATACACTGTATAATATTGAGAACTTCTTCATCGGTAGTATGTTTGAAAGAAAATGTATCAATTATATTTTCATTAACATTATTATAATAATAATTTAATAGGTGAGCCAACATGTCTAGATTCATTTATAAGAAAATTATTGTATTCGTCTGCTTTTTTCAATGACACTGGTAAATCATTATTTCGTTTTCTTGTAATATTCAATTTCTTCAGTTCCTCCCAATTTTCTTTGGGAGAGCACTTGGAAAGTTTGAAGTGTAGATACGCTTTTTTTTCTCTTTTTATAGCGGAGGATGTGAAATTTCTCAACTGTTTGTAGAAGTCCCAGTTTCAGTATAACAATAATGTTCGTAACATCAGCGCATTTGACAAAATGGTGAAATTTTCTGAGGAGATATAATTAGATCAATAGTTTAGATAATAAACAGATAAGGTCCCAAACCGAACCTTGTGGGACGTCACTAGTGATGCATTGTTTGGTTCTCAACTGGTTTCCTATTCTTACCACCTGGGATCTGACCGTCAAGTTAGATTTGAACAAATCCAAGTAAGGGCATAAATGTTCAGTATTTCTCTAGCCCAATAAAACAAATATTTGAATATGCAATGTTAGCAAAGCTTTTCAAATTTCTTGATCGAAATAAAATTTTACACGAAGAGCAACATGGTTTTCGTGCAAGACACTCTTCTACTAGGTACATCAGTACTGAGTTTATATGAAATGAAAGCCTCAATTCTTTTGAAGCAGGTGAAACTCCGTTGGGAGTTTTTTGTGACCTCAGTCGGGCATTCGACTGTGTCAATCATACACAATTGTTGAACAAATTATATCAGGTCGGTATTAGGGGAATACCACATCAATGTCAGATCTGAAAGATCGAAAGCAAAATGTGAAAATCAAAAACGTTGATAAATATACCAAATCTTCATATTTTTCATATACTCTGCACAACAAAATTGGGGTTCCTCAAGGATCAATTGTGGGGCCAATATTATTTCTATTCTATTCAACGAATTACCATCTTTTACTTCAGATGCATTTATATGTATGTATGCAGACGACGCCACATTATATTATTCACTGGTAAAAATGAATCAGAAATGTAAGACAAAATAAACTGCACAACGTCCTCCTTATTTACTTGGTTAAGTGATAATTCTTCGTTTTTGAATCCCACAAAAACTACCAATTTCGTTTGAAGTAATACGGTTTCAGGTATTAAGATAAACCATATCTATTTCAGTACTCACTGCAGTGAATTTAGCAAATTATTGAACTCAAATTGTAATCAAATCAGGGTTCTCAAAAGTGTTCTGGGCAATCGAGGTCTGAAACAATATTACTTTGGTCAGATCCAGTCAAGAATATCATATGGAATACTGCTGAGGGGGAACTCAACAGGAGTACAAGACGTATATGTTTCCCAAAAACGCATAATTAGAGCAATTGCAGGAGTATCGTCTACGTTCTCATGTCGTAGCCCTTTCAAGAGATTCGAAATATTGCCACTAGATGGACTTTTTATTCTGGAACTCTTAGTTTAAAAATACAAATTCTTTTACAAGAAATCAATTCCTTCACGAATATAATACGAGAACTAGAAATGATTTACGTATCCCTAGTACTCACCTCACACTTTGTATGTAATCATATACAAAATACTAGATCTGAGATTATATAACGTTCTTCCGGACCCCATAAAAAATATCAACATTGTTTTTAAAAAAAGTCATGTAAGTTCCTTTTAGAAATGAGTCCATACACAATAACGGAGTTTTATGAATACTTCAAATTGACTGATTGAAAAAAAATAAGATTTCTGTACTATTTATATTGTATTTGTATTGTGAACTATGAGTATAGGTACCTGATCAGTGTATTGTATGTTACATAACTTAAATTAGTTTTAGCCTTTGAATTGTCCAATAGCCATTTTCATGTGCTAATTTTTCTGGATTAAATTTTCTATGATTTAAGATGGAAGCACCCTTATAAAACGTGCATGTTTCAACCGATTGGAATGTTTTTTTTTTCAGTAGGTAGACATTCAGAAAGTCTATTAGGACACCAAATTTTATAAATATATCTCAATTTCGAGGGCCAACTAATCTTATTTTCAAGGTCAAAAATCTAAAAAAATTACTAGCGATTTTTGTAGAAAAAATCTGACTACACCACTGGATTTGTGACATTTTCAAATGGTTAACATGTGAATTACGTTGAAATGCGTCAATCAATAAAAAAGTTATAAATGAATGAAATTTGAAAAATATGCCGTTTAATCAACCCACCAATTCGAGTTCAGGAATTTTATGAAAATTCTGAATACAGCACTGGATTCAAGATGTCTTGAAATATTACTGATCACAGTTTCATCGAAATCTGTTCGGTAATGAAAAAGTTATAAAGGAATAAAATTTGAAAAATATGTTGTTCAATGGAATTTTAGCAACGTTCTTACTACACCACTGGATTAGGGGTAATATTCAACAAAATATTATTCAAGTAAATTCATTCATGAAACATTTATGGGAGAATCAATTTCCTTTCCTATGTATGTCGAATCATATCAATCAATCAGTTTATCACAACAAACTTTAGTGTCAAAAATTTCAAATAAATCTACAAAACTAGCGGTAAACAATCTTTTATTCACAATCAATGTGAAAATAGAAACCAAGAAGATACCGAATTGAAAAATAAATGAGTGCAATTCATATTATCATATCGCTTACGAATATTTTTTAAAGTATTCCTCAATTGTTGTGGAGTAATTGCATCGCATGCTTGCTGAATTCGGGTGCACAGTTCCACTCGATTCCTTGGTCGTGATTTGTAAACCTTTTGTGTAACATAACCCCAAAGGAAAAAATCGAGTGAAGTAAGGTCAGGCGATCTTGGTGGCCATCCAATTAATGTACTCCCCCTTCCTATCCAACGATTAGGGTAATTTTGATTCAGCCAACTCTTCACAATTCCCGCATGGAACAACCATCTAACTGAAAATATAAATTTCTTGTTTCTGCAAGGGGAAGTTCATTTATTGCGTCCGAAAATTCATTCCTTAAAAATTGTAGGAAAATTGCGGCATTCATGTTGCCGTCGAAAAAGAATGGTCCAATTATCCTTTCATTCAGTATTCCACACCAAACGTTAACTTTTTCTGAATACTGCCTTTTACAGTGTATCACCCAGTTAGGATTTTCAGTGGACCAATAGCGAATATTTTGTGATCAAACCACTCCATTTGTTGTGAAACTAGCTTCATCACTAAATAAAATTTTCTTTAAAAAATGCCTGTCATTAAGATGATAAGCAGAATTCCAAACGTTTTTCTTGATCACCTAGTTATAATTTAATTGGGAATATATTAGACTTGTCTTATACTGTTTTCATGAAGATTAACCAGTTCTCTCTTGATTGTACTACTACTACTACTGATTGTACCTATAGACTATTTTTACCACCATGATTTTCAGATGTTATAATTGTACGACATTGCAATAATCACCCCAATAATTTTTTCAATAACCAACAGTGGTGTAGTAAGAACGTTGTTAAAATTCCATTTTACAATATATTTTTCAAATTTTATTCCCTTATAACTTTTTTATTACCAAACAGATTTCGATGAAGCTGTGACCATTAATATTTCAAGACATCCTGAATCCAGTGGTGTATTCAGAATTTTCATAAAATTCATGAACTTGACTTAGTGGGTTGATTAAACGGCCTATTTTTCAAATTTCATTCCTTTACAACTTTTTTATTGATTGACGCATTCCAACGTAATTTACATGTAAATAATTTGAAAATATCGCGAATCCAGAGGTGTAGTCAGATTTTTTCTAAAAAAATCGCTAGTAATTTTTTTAGATTTTTGACATCGAAAAATAAGATTAGTTGGCCCTGGAAATTGAGATTTATTCATGAAATTTGGTGTCCTAATAGACTTTTTGAATATCTACCTAACAAAAAACAATCATTCCATTCGGTTGAAAAATGTAAGTGTTATAAGGATGCTTCCATCTTAAATGGGTCACACTGTATCTATCTAGCCACAATCCCCAATATCACAACAATTTGAAATGTTAGTTTCGAATAGTTGAACAAAATCTGAAATGTCGGTTTCTAAAATGCATTGAGAAAGGGTGCCTTTACGAAAGTGAACCCCTCAAATTTGCCATAAAATAAATACTAAATCCACTTCTCTGAATGCGAAAAAGGAGGAAATGGAAGCATTTCCAGTTCCACATGTACATACGATCGACTCATACAGCCATACAGGTGCCAGCCCTTGCCCTAATAACAATATTATTTTAAAGGGGATGAATAATAGGTATGATATCCTGATATCCAGCTGCGTATATGGACTTGTTTATGTAATTTTAAATGAACGCAGGGACTATTTTAAGTGGCATTAAGAGAGGACGAATTGTTCGTTCACACCCCGTTAAGGAGATTTCAAAATTTCCATTACGGTGCAGGCCACCGAAATTAATGCGGATTTACTTTTTTCTCTTTTGAAATTGAACAAAGGGATGGATAGGCGTATAGGGTACGGATATGACATGGTTTGTCATCCGTGTATTGGTTCGATAAAACGTGAAGTTTTATTATTATTTTTTTATTCGTTTATTCTTATTGGAAATTTACATTATACAGGGTGATTCCGCCAGGTATTCGCGGCCCTCTTACTGTAACAATTTCTTTTAAAACTAAAAGTGAAATATAGGAACAGAACACAGCATTGTGCCTACATCTGAACCCTGTGTCTTCATGTAACGTACTATTAATCATATTCCTCTCTGTCTCAAATCATGGTATAGGTACAGTTCCATTTCTATTTTGTCTCAAATTATAATGATAATAATAATAGTATTCAAAACAGATGAATTAATTTTTCTTGGATACATTTAATTGAAACTCAACTTTAACTGTACCTAAAATTATTTAAACAACGTTTCGTTTTCGTATTCAAGAGCTAAAAGTTTTTACTTTTAAGATTAGGCTTGAAACATTACCGTTATTAAATTAATGATTATTTTATTCAATGATAATTGGAGTTTGTAGATAAGCGGAACTGACAGAAAAAGGAAAAAAAAATAAATTAGTATTCCCGAAACTAAAATAAATGGTATACGGGAATTTGTGGTCATAAATAGCATTTCTGAATGTAACAATAATAATTAATAATTATCTTTATTGACTCCAAGATATACATACATGTTTATAATAAGGACCTATATCTGAAACTAATACAATAAAGTTGAAAATTATTGCATCAGTTTGAGAAAAAGCATCAAGTATTTCTTTGAATGTAATTTGAAACGATTTTTTTATATGATATTTTTTTTATTATTGGGTAAATTATTGAATTCCATTATATAAATTGATTTTTTTTCGAAGTTTGTTAACATTCTATGCATGATAAGACTATATTGATTGTCTAGTTTGGTGGTTGTGAATAGTATCGGTTGAATGAAATTCCAGAGATAAATGTTTCCTATTTTTGATAACAAAATGTATGATTAGTATACATATTTTCAATTTTTATCAAGAATTGATATCCAAAAAAATTGTTTGGAGCTTATAAATGGGACGTATAGATTCGAGGAATAGTTGCAAAGATTTAAGTGGACGCAAGATAGTAGAATTGGCAGTTTCCCATAATTATATTGAATTTTGTTAGTATGAATAAATTGAACTGAAATATGTCATTTTCAGATATTTCAAAAAAATGTTCAAGTAATATCGAATTTTGAACAGAATACCAATTAAAGGATATATTTTTCAAAGTTCAATCTCAAAAATTTTGTTAAATTGAATATTTTATATTTTTCCCGTTGAAAACTAATGTACTTCCGATATGTCTGGATTTTCTTATTGACAAAAAGATAAAGGAATATTTATTAATATTCATTGTCATCTTATGCTTGTTTAAATAAAGCGAAATTATTTTTGGATCAGCTTGAATAATTTCGATTATTTCATTGTCATTATTCCTAAAATAAATTAATGTTGTATCATATGCAAATAATTTGAGCTCACCATGCGAATCAAGAACGGATATTGAACTGAAATACCTATATTAGAAACAATATAGGTACAAGTATTATACCTTGTGATACACCACATATTATATTATAAATCAAACTTCTTCCATTTCCTAAATAAAGATATTGTTTTCTCCTAAATAAATAAAATCACATATGTAATAAAATTTCGTGATCTACCGTGTCAAATGCTTCAGAAATCGTACTGTCCATAATACAAAAAATCCTTTTATCAAGGTAATTCATTACTCTTCTTTTCATGATATTCTCAATACTTTTGGATAAAATTGGTAATACTGATATACGTCAATAACTACTTAAAATTTCTTTTTTACCACTTTTAAAAATAGGTGTTACCTACCCTAAGAATTTTTATTTTATGGAAGACACTATCAGTGTCAAACGATTTATTAATCAATGCGCTTATACAATGGGATAATTCTGATGCAACCATTTTCAGAATTTTAACAGTAATATTATCGAAGACCGCTTTTTTATTATGAAGATTTTTTATGGTATCCTGCTCTTATTCACAAGTTGTTTGCTCTAAAAACATGAAATCAATTACGGATACAAAACAACCGCAGTATAAGATAATGAATGTTCTTCTTTAATTTTTATATGAAGCTCCAAACTATTTTTTACTAATATCCCAATACCTCGAACTCGTGTACATATAGATCTCGTATCATAGATTTGCTGAATTTTTAAAAAATTGTAAAACATTTCTTCTCCCTGGTTAATACATGTTTCAGAATTTATTATAGTATTCGGTTTTATATCTTCAAAAAAGACTTCAAGTCAATCAATTATATAAAATATTTTAATATTATTCTTTTTATAACTGGACTCATACATACTATAATTCTCCAAAGTATCATATACGTTTAGGTTCTCATGTCAGTGGTAAAAATTAATTGTTTCATATTTTGGAAATTAAGCAGCACGGAGGCTGAATATCCAGAACCGAATCAAATCCATCGGTCCCAGTTTATAACGAGCAAATAATAATAATAAATGGCCTTTATTTCTCTTGGCGGGGTTTAGCTGGGCTATAATATATAAATGTTTATTTCGAAGGAGTAAAAATATTCCACCAGCTTCAGGACTTAGTTTTAGTATCTGTGTTTGTAGTAATTTTGTTGTTAATAAACCAATAGAATAATAAATAGAATAATAAATCATGTTTTGTTTCTTACTATTTAAGTGTTCTTCCAAAATGAAGGCTTCCATTCTACTATATCATAGATAATTTTGATAAATTCTTTATACAGTGACCGCCAAAAAGTATGTACCATATGGGAAAAAAATTTATTATTGGAGAATTGGAAAAAATATTCTGGGGAAAAGTTGTGCATGTCTGATAACCTAAAAATTGATTTTGACACATGTCACGTGATCGCTAGAATGGCGGCAAAATGAAAAAATTGCAATGCAAAGGCAAAAAAGGGGTAAGATGGCAAGATATCAAAAAAAGTTATTTGAAAAAGTCACTTAGAATTCAATTTTATACACATAAACGAAGTTTCAAGAGATAATTAAAAAATTGAAAATAGCAATTTTTTAAAAATATTTTCCCATCTATTTAAAAATATTATTTTTTTTTTCTTATGAATAGCTTGACTATACTGAAACATTTGCATTTTAATGATAATGACAAAACTTTTTCATTTTCTCCACACCAGAGGGCACTAATTTAAAAAAATTGGTTTTTTCCAGAACCTTCGCTGTTACATTGGTTCTTATCTAACAGTTATATCAGAATTCCAAGACTATTGTGTTGATATGGCAATCTAGAAACATCATGTTTCCTGATTTTAATCAAGTTTCAATAATAATGCTGTATGAGCGTTTTACTTTGCACATAAACTTTAAGAATCTTTAATTTGACGCACTATTTTCAAGTTTATGTGCGAAGTGAAACGCTCATGCACGATTATCATCGGAACTTGATTATAATCTGGAAATTACCATGTTTTTGGAGTGTCATGTCATCACAATGGTCGTGGAATTCGGATATAACTGTTAGATACGAACCGATGTAACAGCAAGGGTTCTGACAAATTCCCATTTTTTCAATTTAGTGCCCTCTGGTGTGGAGAAAATGAGAAAGTTTTGTCATTATCATTAAAATGGAAATGTTTCAGTATAGTCAAGCTATTCATAAGAAAAAAAATAATATTTTTAAATAGATGGGAAAATATTTTTAAAAAATTACTATTTTCAATTTTTTTGAATTATCTCTTGAAACTTCGTTTATGTGAATAAAATTGAATTCTAAGTGACTTTTTCAAATAACTTTTTTTGATATCTTGCCATCTTACCCCTTTTTTTGCCTTTGCATTACAATTTTTTTCATTTTGCCGCCATTCTAGCGATCACGTGACATGTGTCAAAATCGATTTTTAGGTTATCGGACATGCACAAACTTTTCCCCAGAATATTTTTTCCAATACTCCAATAATAAAAATGTTTCCCATATGGTACATACTTTTTGGCGGTCACTGTATAAGCGTTATCAAGCATTTCATGGGTTCATATTCTAGTGAAATGTATTCTCAGTTACGTAAAAGTTCATTACATCACTAGCGATATAATGAAATAGTCATTTATGAAAAATGTGACGTTTCAAAACGTAGAAAATGCTTTTAAATTTGAAATTTCATGGCTAGGTTGGATACATTAACATTCTGTAGCTATTTTCTTGATACAGTATCGAAAAAACAGTCTGTACCGAGATATTCAAACATCCTATAGAAGTCAAAATTATTCTAAGTAACAGATCCCATGAAATCCTAGACTTTTCATTATCAAAAGAAAACTGTATTGGCTCAACCTGTATAATAGCTGAAAAATCTGTTTTGGAATATTCAAAATAGAACCAATCCAGATTGATCAAGGCTAAAAAACGATAAACGTCTTAATCTCTTAATTGTTGATAGCCTGCAGCGGAAATATTCACTCTACTGCTTCGTGGTAAGCTGATTAAACTTTTTGTTTTTCATTCAATCCGTGTAATACGATTTAAAGCCGAATCTAAATACACATTTTTGATGAAATTGTAGATAGAAAACACGCATGCACGTGCACGTGCGATAGCTAATGCCGCGGGGTTAAAATGAGCCAAGGGGTGCAATCACTCAACGTGGAAATGTGGGTGATATCCTTATGACAAATATGAATTGATTTTTTTTCATATACGGGGTCTGTCGAAAGTGCATGCGTTGTGACATTTAATTACTCATTTTCGCGCGAACACTTACCTGGTTGAATATTTAAACTGTCTTTACCTTATGTTTTCATATTATATATTTTCTATCTTAGATAGATATATAGATAATAATATGCTTTATTGTCTGAGGGAATATCTTATTGATAAAGCTTTGTGTATAATACAAACATAAGTGTCTTCACAAAATACACACATGCCCGCACAATAAAATATTCTGCCATTTCAGAGTAAATTTCAATCGATAAAAACACAAAATAAAATACATCACAGACATACAAATACATGGCAATAAAACGACATCAAAATTTAATAACGATGTAGAGATGTTAAAAATTATTCTCCAGACTATAATAGGTTTTGTCAATAAGAAAGTCTTGCAATATTTTTCTAAAATTTGGATAATCACTCGATATCAAAATGTGACTATATGTCACAAAGAATCACCCTTCGAAGTTTGTGAGAATATTTGCTTCTCAAATTTCCCTATGTTATGCCATACTGGAAAATGTTTGCATTAATATTTTCATTATAGCTCCGGAACCGTACAAGTGAATGAAAAACACCAAGAGATCAAAAATATATTAAATGAAACAATACTGATTATTATTCCTCTCTCACAATCTCTCATTGAAGGCGAAAAAAATACTGAAGGTTTGAACGAGGCTTGAGTCTGAAACAAGGAAGACCCTGTGAATTATTCATAGTTTGCAATCGGTGTTTCGACGAGTCCTTAATTCTATATTTCCATATAGTTACAACAATCACGGTAAATAGAAACGTCACTTTGACTCCTGAAAGACGCCAAATAGGTACGCAAAATGATATGTATACATCATTATTCTTAAAATGGTTTATCTTTGCCTTTTCATTCTCGAAACTGCCGATTGATTATCCTTTCAAAACGCAGAATTTTCAAAATACTTTCACTCAAACTGTGTTCCTGTACAAAACACTACTCGAGCAAGCTCTCGTGGATCATGCGCAGATCCTGGGATACTCCTGCGAAAACTAAATCACTATGGTTGTAGAAGAATTATCCTGCAAAGGTTCAAATCATACCTCGCAGGTCGAAGGCAAACTGTTAGAATAAGTGAACACTCGAATCAAATTGAGATCAATTCTGGAGTGCCTCAAGGATCTGTGGTAGGTCCTATACTTTTTTGATATGCGTTAATGATCTCACAAATATTGAATT
This sequence comes from Chrysolina oricalcia, assembly GCA_944452925.2. Taxonomy (NCBI): domain Eukaryota; kingdom Metazoa; phylum Arthropoda; class Insecta; order Coleoptera; family Chrysomelidae; genus Chrysolina; species Chrysolina oricalcia. The sequence goes on along the minus strand of OX101821.2, from coordinate 56,727,867 downwards.
TACTGGTGAATTAACACTCTTTGCAGATGATACCACGATTTTGTGGTATAGTAGAACATTAGAAAATCTGGAGGAAAACATTTCTAACGATCTAAATATGATCAAGTCCTGATGTAACTCAAATTTGCTCTCATTCAATATCAATAAGAAAAATATGCTTACTTTCAGATACAAATTTGATCATTTTTCTTTGGATAACGGAGTCATTGAAAACATATCAGATTGTTTCAAATTCTTAGGACTTTTCATGGACAAAAAATTAAAGTTAAAGAAAAACATGTCGAGCACCTCAACAGTTAAGTATCCTCTGGATGCAATTCAGTGTAATTTGTATATGTGTTAATCTATTTTTTATGTTTTGACAAGACAATATTTATTGAACATTTCATCATTGTTGGTTTTAAATTTTGTCGTTAGCTTTGTTTACGTATTCATGTGTGTAAATAGTTATAACATGTGTGTTAATTTTTATGTTTTGATGTTTTGACAAAATAATATTTATTGAGCATTATATCATTGTTAGTTTTAAGGTTTAAATTTATATTTATTTTTCATAAAATATTTTCAAACTGTTTCTACATACTTTGAGGACAAAAAAATTTTTTTTGACGGTAAAGTATATTTATCATTATTAACCGGAAGTGCCACAATGACAAAATATTTTAGTTGGATTGCCAATGTTTCTTTCACTGTCTCAAAAAATGATCAAAATCATGCTACTTTTAGTTATCTACATATAGATCGCGTTAACTCAAGAAGATAAAAAAATATCTCATGATTCATACTCCTAATCGTTATTCCACCACCTAATATGAAAAATGGGTCGGCAACAGACGATCAGTGCCAGTGCCACCAGAACCGGAAGTACTCAAATCCTCCCCCGTTTCCTATTGTTTATTCCCGTCCATAAACTTGAACACAATTAAAAACACATATTAGATTTGTGTCCGAATTTATTAGTCCATATTTCACTGGGTGTGCATCCTCGGGCATTCCACGTCATAAATAACGGAAATGCATGTATATATTTAATGACACGGAAGGGAAGGGAAAGGGCCACGAATTGTACCGCCGACCTGAACTTGCACCTCGAGGAACACCTGGGTCAGGGGTGTCTTACCAGGGTGGATTTTTCGAGCAATGACGAATTCAATATTGGACGGTATTATTTTAATTCAAACACTTGTCAAGTAGAAACAATTAACATGTGAAACGTTCCTAAATATTGTTATCATTCAGTTCATTTACTTGAAAGCAACTAAATAATAAAAATAATCTTGTTAACTGTTGTTTTTAGAAACCTCAATTAAATATTACTTTCTTGAAAGTAAAATGTGTGTTAGATATCAGTTGAAAATGGAGTACCCCAAGGCTATGTCCTGGGGCCCCTTCTCTTTATGGTAATATGATAACAGTGACCTACCTGACATATTTACGAAGATGTATAGTTAGCCTAGACCAGTTCCCTGCATAAACAAAATATTGCGTTACCATAGCAACAAACAATAACTTATTAGAAGTGTCATCAGTGTAAAGTTTGACGTCAAAAAAGTAAACCAGAGTTACGCAATAAATTAAAAGAATAAATATGTCCACCGAAATTGTGAAAATCGAAAAATTGGAGTATCGAGCGATCATCAACTACCTGTATTTAAAAGGGTTAAGAGGTAAGCAGATTTACGAAGATATGCTTAATACCTTTGGTGATCAATGTCTTTCGTATGCGACCGTGAAAAATTGGACTGCAAACTTCAAAAGGGGTAAATTTTCCATTAAAGATGATGACCGTTCGGGAAGGCCAGTTTCTGTGTCAGTCCACGAAAATATCGATATAGTTCATGACATAATTTTAACAGACCGTCGAATTGGGCTTAAACGGATATCTGAAGCACTGAATATTTCATACGAACGCGTTCATCATGTAGTTCACGTCAATTTGAACATGAGAAAAATTGCTGCAAAATGGATCCCCAAATGTTTGAATGTTGACCAAAAGCGTGCTAGGGTAGTAGCATCGCGTTCGATCTGTGGTCGATTTGAAAACGATGTAGACTTCTTAAACTGAATTGTTACTATGGATGAGACTTTGGTACATTTCTACGATCCAGGAACAAAGCTACAATCGATGAAATGGCGACACTCCGATTCTCCAAGACCTAAGAAGTTTCGTGTCCAAAAATCTGCTGGAAAAGTTCTTGCTTCAGTTTTTTGGGATTGCCATGGAGTAATCATGATTGATTTTTTGGATAAGGGTAGAACAATAACTGGAGATTACTATTCAACATTACTGACCACTCTACGGGAAAAAATCAAAGAGAAAAGACGCGGAAAGCTATCCAAAGGTGTTTTGTTTTTGCAGGACAACGCCCCTGCACACAAATCTCATGTTGCCATGCAAAAAATTTGTGTTTTAGGGTTTGAATTACTAGAACACCCCCCTTATTCACCAGATTTGGCTCCGTCCGACTATCACCTCTTTCCTCAACTGAAAAAAAGTTTAAAAGGTCGTAAATTTTCTTCCAACGAGGAGGTAATAAAAGCTGTGGAAGTCTGGTTTGCAGAGCAAGAAGAAACATTTTTTTTGAAAGGTCTAGAGACGTTGCAGGTTCGCTGTAATGAATGTATCCAATTAAGAAGAGAATATGTTGAGTAATAAAATAATTTGACTTTAAAATTTCGTTTCATATAGCAACATGTACATGAACAGCAAATATACACCAGAGGAATTCACGAAAATCAGCTACAGAAGGAGGAAGATAATGAGGAAGAGAAGGTGAGAATAGAATATGGGTGTTTGTTAGGAAAGTGAAGGATAAAGTTACAGAAAATCAAATCCTGGAATACAGTAGAAGACAAAATTACCGTGAAAAAACTACAAACCTACTACGCAAAAACGACAATATCTGTTTCCTCATTGGCGTAGACATGCAGCAAAACATGTATGACAGAACATCCAACTTTATGACCTAAAGGTGTGCAGTTTAAGAGATTTCATTTCAGAAAGTGTCAACATTTCCTAGAACACTGTTCAGGCAACAATAGAATGATAAGTAACACATTTAAAAACAGTACTACGAATGTGATACTTTTTCAGACAAAATTACCTAATAAGTGTACTTAGTAAATGTACTTCTGGTTCGACAAAAAATAATACACAAAAATTTGAAAATCTTAAGTAAAAAAATACAAGGCTTAAGCAATAAATTGGGTGAGGCAGAGGTATTGTTCCATGAGTACGATATAAACAGATTCTATATTACGGACATTGTTATCTTTAAAATGAATAATGTCAATAAGCATACAAATACAAAAAACAATATGCGGCAGAAGGAATACTACATACATACTAACAAAGTAAAAGAAACATGGAAAAATATTAATGAAAATCTAAATAAATCTCGAGTTAGCACTTCAAACAAGATTACTTTGAAACACAATAAAAAAATAATGACAGAATAAAATTTCTAATGCTTTTGAACAACATTTTGCAGAACGAACATAAATAAACATAAACCTGCGCTTGCAAACTATGCCTTGTACCAAATCCATATTTTTTTCTTTGGTATTTTGGCATCGACTACTATGGTCACTAGCCATGTGTTCAGGATAGGCCTTGTTACTAACTCCATACGCCACCTTAGGAGCAGTACTGTTAATTTTTAACGCAACAGTGAATCGTGGAGGATTATTCCCAGCCGACACGAGCCTCAATCATTCAGACTTTCACATCTGAAAATGAAAAAAATCCGCACCGGCTGGGAACCGAACCTGGAACCTCTCGGTTACCAGGCCACATCCACATTCAAGTGAATAAGTAAATCCTTATGTGACTCCATCATCTTGTCTGTATTCAATTATGCCGATGTACTTTATGGTCCAAATTTAACTACACTGAGAAAATTGTTTTAAATTTGCAATGTATTTTCAATGCTTAGAGAGGAACATTATTTCAGATTCATGGGAATCTTACTTCTATCGTTCAATTTTTAAACTACAAGATGCATCTATACGCACTTGAAATGAGATTTCATTCAGCGCGTAAAATTTCCTTCGATATACTGAAAATAATTGTTTGAATATCCCTCGACTATGAGAAGATCCACCTTCAGCAACTGGAATGTACATCCGTTTTGGCGTAAATTTTCGCGTTGGTTGTAAAATTACGCATCCACAGGGTAAAGTCAGCTCCTACACGTTCCTGTTCATTATTTTTTGTGAACAACTGAGGTATTGAGGTGTTACAAGTAATAAGTAATGAATGTATTTTGTGCATTGCATCACCAATGCAAGGTAAGTGAACTTTAGTAAAAAAATCATTACATGATATTCACGAGATTGCATTCAGGTTTCTTCTTCATAATATCGAAATATCTAATGAGATTGAAAAATATAACCACAAAATCACGATGTGTTTCTTAAATTACTTAATCACATCAAAACTTTTGATTTATTATATGTTTATGTTATTATATGTTTTGAAACGTGTAACTTTCGATTCATGAATCCTAAATTATGGAGAAACCAATAAATTCTTTGGTCGTTTCTTCTTAACATATACTTACTTTTTTTGGAGAATGTTGGCTGTTGCTGAGTTTATTTGTGACACTTGCTCCCAAAAATTCAAATTCTTAAAAATACAACGTACACCAAAAACTCCACAAGTACTTGTTCCATCATTGTAAAATGACATTTTCCCGAATAGAAAGCATCTAGTTGTCGAATAATAGTACATATTCTATGATAATTTAAATTGAATTTTATTGGTCTCTGCCCTAACTGTTTTTGTTTTTAGGACAATCGCACTGAATAGGAAGACCAGCCCATAAATCTTTATAATATATTGATAATGATTAATGTTAGTTTATGATATGCAATGTATTATTCGAAAATGTTATCAGTTTTTTGATATATTTGAATTAAATATTCAGTTTATGTTTGAAATTTATTTTTATTTCAAATTATTAACCGAAATATCGTAAGATAATGAAGATAAGGACAGAATCTGTTTATACTGCATTGAAAATACAGCGAATTTAATAGTATTCGTAGTAATTTTTAACATTTTGAAAATTAATTTTGTTTTGACACAAAAATTCAAAATTCAAAAAAGTAGACATGGCTGTATAGACAATTGAATACTCTTCTAAACGAGGTATCACTTGGCCCCCTATTTCATTCATTTGGTGGGGTTGCTGTCAATTTGAGGAGGGTGGAAGAGGGGCATTTTTTATGTCACAGTGTGTCTTTTCGAAAACATAAATCGATGTATTTCAGGGTTCTTCTTCAATATGGCTAATAAGGTAATAAATGAATGTATCCGCTACTTTAGGACTTCACTGTATAAATTGGTGATAATGTAATCCCACATTATGAAATTCCAAAGCAACTTCACATCGGAGTGAATTTTTCAAGTTATAAAATCAAACCGTAATATTACAATGTAAAATTCCACTGCAAATTATTTACGTTAGAGAATCAATCCGTAATATTACAATGTAAATCTCTAATGCAAATTTTTGTTGTGAAGTATTATAACAATGTGAAGTTCCATCGAAAAATTATGTCACAACATAAAGTTACATCTAAGAAGTGCACAGACTTGATCAGAGTAAATATCCAAGGTGGCACGTGGTATGCAAAATTCCACTCGAAGGTAAATTCCCGTCAAAACGGGCGGTAATTGAATTGCCGCTAGTGGGAGCGGAAAAAATTCTCCCAGTGTACATTCTACAAAAAAAAGATTCAAAAAGTACAAAATTCTTCTTTAAGAATGATTTATGGAATTCGTAGACCACAACGAACCTCACATAAACTCCAGGAAATCGGTTGGTTGAAAATGGAAAATAGAAGGGTACATCATGCATTATGTTTCTTTCATAAAATACTTATGACAAAAACGCCACCTTATCTTTGTAACAAAATTACGTATCGTACGGGTATACATAACCTGAACATTAGACATAAAGGTAGGCTCACAATCCCTGCTTTTAGAACAGAAATATTTAGACGGTCCTTCAAATATCAAATTTTCGAATTGTACAACTGCTTACCAGAAAACTTCAAATCAATCAATCAATCAATCAATCAATTTATTCATCATAAAAATATACATATAAATTCAATCACAAGGACCAGAGACAGATGCATGTTTATGACAAGTCACAAATAAATAACAAAGTAAATAAAATACAGATTAAAATACATAATATAAAATTGTCATCTTCACAGGAGCATACTTTTTTGAATCGTAAGCATAAAAAGAAAAAAGGCGTGAAAACAAAGCTCTTCATTCAAATAAATTCAAATCAATTACTAAAAACTATTTGTTCAATTCCCAGAGGTGAATATTTCATCTTGCATTGCACTCAACAGAATGATTAAAATTTTATAAATAACATGTTAACATTGTAAATGACAGGTTTTTTTACTTTTCTTTCTCTCTTGTTGGGGTTAAGTGGAAGAACATTTTCTATAAATTCTTGAATTGTAGGAAATGAACTTCGCCGTTTATTTCCTAATATTTCATATCTTTCATGTATATTTGATGTAATAGTATTGCATACATTTGGAAATAATAAAGACGATATTATTATTATTATAATTATTCCCAACTCTATATTTATACCACATATCGATGATTACGAAATTGTTGAAGCTATGCACGACTCAAAAACCATATCGCACTGTAATTTCTCCGCTCACATACATAGTGTTAATTAAGTACGTTGGCAAACTTCGGGAGGTGATTCTTTGAAAGTTTTTAGGACGAAAAGTTCCTATAAACGCTTGGTTTTCGAGCCACAGGGTGAAAAAATACATTTTTTTCAATTGCTTTTAATGTTAACTTCGACATTTTCGACAATAATCAGTTCAAATTACGCAAGTACAATCCATTCAACGGTAAGCACGTTACAAAATAATTCATTTCTCGAATAATTCATAGACTTTCAAGACTTTTTTATTGATAAAACCTATAATAGTCTGGAAGAATTTTATGAGAATACTTTTTCTTGATTTAATCGCCATGTATTTGTGTGTCTGTGAAGTATTTTATTTTGTGTTTTTATCGATTGAAATGTACTATGAAATTGGCAGCATATCTTATGTGCATGTGTGTATTTTTGTTGTATTATAGACGTCTTTCTATATTTACCGTTATTATTGTAACTATGGAAATGTAGAACTCAGGAATCGTCAAATCACCGATTTGAAAATACCACGAACTGGAAGCAGTGTTTTCAGAAAGTATTGTTGTCATTGGTTTAGATTGAGAAAATAATGACATTTGATTGGTTTATATAATATGAGAGAAATTGTGTTATTTATTTATTTACTTATTCATTAGGCTTTCCAACAGGATGTATAACACATCACCAACAACAGGAAAGCACATGATAACAGATGTAACAAAAGTAGGTTACAATAAAAAGAAGTGATTCCTTAAAACTACAAATAAGAAAAATAAAATAGTGATAGAGCAGGGGCGAATCTAAAGTGATTGATTTAATAAATTAAGTCAAAATTGAGTCAAAACTCTTATAGCAGATTTTCTAACATCACACAGGGAGGGACATAATATATGTTGAAAATAATTATTTATGTAAAGTAGGCGTTTATGGCCTGCGGCGTGGATGATGTCCCGATGGCGTTAGCCGAGGGCCATCACACGCCGAAGGCCTTAAACGCATTTTACGCACGTGATACATACAAAATTTTATGCACTAGCGGTTTTATAGCGCGAATCACAAATACTGACTTGAATTGCAATGGTCTACACGTTTCATACAATAATTAAGGGTAACATAATATGAGGAATGTGAAACTATAGTAGCTGAGTGCTATATTGGAGAATCTATTTCAAATAAATAGATCATCACCGAAAAAATTGCCAACGATTATGAACAAATGTTAGAAAGAGTATTGCCTTATTGAACTGAAATGATTCTAATTCGTGTTAGGAATTGCATGAAATGATGTGTGAGTATAGACAATTTGAGAATTTTGTCTACTTTACGGCCCGCCGGGCCATAATGCGCCCACGGGCGGTAAAGTGCCACTTTACGCCCGGCGAACCGGGCGGTAAAGTGTACTTTACCGCCCGCTAGTGCATAAATATTATTATAATTTTTTTGTAACACGGTCATTATGGAGAATGGCTATTGACATTGGAATGAGAAGTAGGAACATATTAGAAAAGACTGCCTTTACGTGTGACATATTTCTTTAAATTCCTAAAAAATTTTAAGAAGATAATCACAATTTATAATTTTATTGACAAGTTTGAAGAGAAAAATTATATAGTAAACATCGCACCTGGCGCTTAATTTTAGTAAGATAGTGGTGAAGGCAAAAGTCATAAGATCGGAAATGTAACTGCCTACCGAAACGATAGTTAAGATAGTTAATAAATTGATGTACATCTGGCAGAACGGATTCTATAATAGAGTTACATTCTACATAGCTCCGCTCAAGTGAGATATATGGAATTATCAGTGTCCTAGCCTCTTTGAAAGTTTTGAAAACTCTCAGAAGGAATCCCAAATTTCTATTCGCCCTCTTAACTACAGTTTCGAAATTCAACTCAAATTTCAAATGAGAGTTAATATTACCCCTAGATATCTTACATTTTAAACATTCTCTAACTGATTATTTATTTATTCATTTATTGAGTACATCATTCTACAGCCAGGGCCTTTTACAAAATGAGGCAAAAAAATGTTGAGGGCCTTTCTCCCTGTTATACAATAGAAGAAAAGTAGAAAATCATATGGTAAGAAATATAACACATGCAGAAATTCCGTTTGTGAACTAAAAAGACTCATCGAGAAAAAAGTTCACACACGGCACCACAGCAGTGATTGAAAGAACTTAATACATAAAAAAAGAAAATCATGTTAGAATAGCCCGCCTGATGTCGGTTGGCTTACAATGAAAACTGTCTACATTACTCTGAATTGACAAGTGATCACGATTGATAGTATACAGAGGCGAGAAATGAAGTACATTCGTTAGAGGGGCGGGAAAGTAAAATGTAGAAATATTACGTACAGGAAGCCGAGGCACATGTAAATTTATTTTTGAGAGCAAAAATGGACAGTCAATTCGTGAGACAAGGACTTCGTGCAAAAATATTATTCCTAAATATTCACGACGTTTATACAGAGAGTTGACTTGATATCTTGAGAGCAGTTGATCGTGTGAAACGCCACGATTTGGATAAACTTCATCACATCTAAAACTCATGTACTTCAAAAATCGCCTCTGAATATTTTCTATGTTATTTATATAAGTGCTGTATCCAGGATTCCATGCAACGCTGGCATATTGAAGTTTCGATCTCACAAGTGCATTGAAGAGGAGTAAGTGAGTTTCAGTTTCCGTAAACCATTTGGAGTTTCTAATAATGAAACCAAGTATTTTTATACCGTTTTTAGCAATGGTACTAACGTGATGTGAAAATGTGAACTTTGCATCGAAGACTATTCCTAGATCTTTGAACTCTGCCACTTTCTGCAGATGACGGCCATTTATGGTGTAGGTGGATTTCAATTGGTGATTTTTTACGAGTATAGACATTGCACTTTGTTATACTCAGAGGTAATGAATTGACTTCGCACCATTCATTCAATATATTTATGTCGTTATGAAGACAACAACTATCACCCAGAGAGGTGATCTGACGAAACAGCTAACAGTAATCTGCATATAGGAGGATTTCCGAGTCAATGCCCATACAAATGTCATTTATAAAATTTTTGAATAATAATGGACCTAGTACAGATCCTTGAGGGACATTAGAAGATGACTTTATTTCTACCGAGCTGAAGAGAGAGAGAGAGAGAGATAATATACAACTCCATTTGAAATCAGTCATAAGATTCATGATAAAAAATAGCGACTACAAAGTAAACTTAAAACATTGCCAAAATACAAGAAATGCCACTAGAGGTATGGTTGAGCTACAAAATCCTAAACACAAATCATGTCAAAAGCACATTTACTGTGTGGGCCCGAAAATTTACAATGACTTACCTGACCGTTTCAAACTAAAGGATTATAACAGAATTAAAAAAACCCTAACAGAATGGATTGTCGAAAGCAAATATAAAATAAACTATGTAATATAATAAATTATTATTTTATTGATAATTTTATAAGCTAGTATAATGTGATACAATGCAATTAGTTGCTAACTAACATAACAAAACCTCAAAAGTACCTGAAAAATAGTTTAATGAGTGCACACACAGTATTATAAATATCATTGTGCACTTAAAACCTTAGCAGTACTGTGATTATAGCTTATTAAGATTAGGTTTACAAGAGTGAAGTAAAAATTACCATACTTATCATTCACCTAAAAGAGTATTATTGTAATTAGAGATTCTAGCATTAATTGTAAATTGTATTCCTAAGTATCACCCTATTAGTATGTAAAATTTGTATCTACTGCTAAATAAATAAATAATAGTTATTTATGTACCAAGGACGAAAAACTGTCTATTATAGTCGAGCCTGCAAATTGATAGCCGAGGCGCAGCCGAGGATAGCAAGCAGGCGAGACAGTAGACAGTTTTTCGCCGAGGTGCATATTACATTTTTTCGTCGACCTCTACATACCTTTATGAAAGTAAATACTCGCATGTTTGCTGGCCTCAGCTACGTCCAACTCTTCGAACTGCAGACTCGATCAATTCTTGATTATTATGAACACTAATATTCACACCACGGTCTAAATTCACACGTAAAATCTAGCGGATTTCGTAAATAATTAATTTGACAACAGCAAATGACAGTTATTGTCACAGGCGCCTATGTATTAATTAAAACGTGGATTTACGAAAATGACTCAATCGCCGCTCTCGTACCGTGCCGTATCATAGTGACCACAGCGGACGAAAAGAGTTTGCGGACGAAAAGTGTTTGCGGACGAAAAGTACTTGCCTTCAAAAATAGTCGATTTTTCGTCCGGAAATTAGTACGTAAAATGTCATTTTTTGTAGAGGTCGACGAAAAAATACTTTATTGTCGAAGAAACAAATTCTTATTGACAAAGCTTATGAGATATAAACTTAAATATATATTAAAAATAAACAATTTGCAATTCAAACACAAGTTCACGAATACAATACAAAGTGTTTAACTAACAATAAGCACATATATGTGTATACAGCGGACATTGTACCTATATGTAATGTAAAAGAGATTTTTTTTTTTTCAATTCACAAATTTTTGAATATGTCAAACAATTAAAATAAACTACTGCATATGTATGTAAAATGTAAAATAAATAAGTTAGGAAGCCATGGTACTGATCTGAAAAAGAATGAAGTTGTTGGTCAAGCCAAATGATGAGTTTTCTAAGAAGTATACCGTGATCAAGCCTATCAAAGGCCTTGGAAAAATCTGTGTAAATGACATCGACTTGAGAGGACTTGTCCAAGGCATCTGCAATGAATTGAGTGACGCATGTTAAATTACTTGTAGTTGATCGACCCTTAATGAAACCATGCTGATTTTCTACGATCTGACATCTGACATGCACAAATAAAACATCATATAAGACCATTTCAAACAATCTACTGAAGTTACATAGTATATCAATCGGTCTGTAATTCTCAACCATATTTTTATCACCTTTCTTGAAGACAGGGCATATTTTACCATCTTTCCATGTATTGTAAAAACGAAGTGATGCCAAAGCCAAGTTGAAAATAGTAGATAGTGGTTAAGCGAATATTATAGCACAGTGATCAATGCTGTATCAGAAACTTTATCAATATCAGATTGCAACTCTATACAGTCGGCGAAAGATGAAATTGGTTTATAAAATTTTATGTCGTCTGCGTAGAGAGCTGGATTTGAGTAATGAAAACATCTACCGCAATTTTATTGATGAAAATTGAAAATAACAGGAGCCCCAGATGGGAGCCTTGAGGGCAGTTGATCCTACATAGTTCCTATTGGTTCTCGTGAATACTTTGATTTTCCGTGTCATGAAACACATGATTGAAGATGGCGACCAACGCCGACCGAAACATTGCGAAGGTGTCGCAGCAGGTGGTATTTTCAATTTTCATCAATTGGCACGCTGCACAAACAAGAGAAAATCGAAAGTGCATCTCAATTCACCCGACACTTACGGCAAATTAGCACGTATTGAATCAATAATGGCCTTTTAATGCACTCGCAGATTTGCCCCTATGCGAGCAGCAACCGTTCCGCGGGGGTTCGGTTGATACATATGTTTCCATCTAATGTACTCTCACGGGGGATGCCGCAGGGTGCAAGGCGCGCTGCGAGGGTAGAAATAACTGCTGACACACTACAAAGGACGATAAAATTACTTGTCAAACATCGAGAGCGTGAAGAGAGGATTAAATGACAAATTGCAAGTGCTTTCGGATTGAGTGTTTTTTATTTACCGTTTTAGAAGAGGACCCATGAGGGCGTTTAACACGGTATCGTTTCACCGCGAGTACGATTGAGTTGAATAAAATTTACCGGAAAAGGTGAAGGTATCGTCATTCAATATAGTAATAATTATTGTAGTATTATTTTTAAAATTCCAATTTGCCGCCATCTGAAATATTTCTGTTACGAAACTTGTTAGTTGACTTTCCAGAACATTCGAGAATATTTGCCTTGTTTCATGTTCCATCCTCTGTCGCTCTAGTCTTAGTCTAGCATTCATTATGTTTTATGATGACGTTATGTGAAGATAGGTATAGTCTGCGAATTATTGTTTTAAATGAATAGTATGGTTATAAAAATTATTAGTCTCTCTCAAGAATATTCCTACAATATTATTATTATAAACAAATAAAGTCGAAAGATGTAATCTCAATATAATCTCAAAGAAAATAAAAGTCAAGATAATACAAACAACAATGTATTGAAAAAATAGATCACAGTCAATTAAAAACTATCACAAAAAATTTAGAGAAAAATTCACTGATGTAAATACATAAATACATTAACTGATATTTTCTATGGGAATATATTAGGAGCAATAAAATAGCAAAACACAATTAAAGTAAATCACGAGAATACAAAAAGGAGTCCATGGGCAATAAAAGCAATAGTGAATTCTATAATAAATATTAGGGACAAAATGTACAGAGAACTAACTGAAAACCCTGTAAACGAAGATGTAACGAAGATCTGAAGCAACAATTCAGTAATTACAGAAATCAATTGAATGTGTTAATTAAAACTGCCAAAACTCAGTAACTATTGAAAAAAAAACAAATATCTAAAACCATAATAATCATAAAAATATCTGGAATATTGTAAATGAACTCACACACTCTAAAGAACAACCAGAAATTTTAAAAGAAATCATAATGAATGAAAACTCTGGTCGAAAACATAGATCTATCAAACGCATTTTTTTAGAAACTTGCAAGCAAAATAAAATAAACAAATTATAAACCAGCAAAAAATATTAAAAATCTTACTGTTTTCTTGACACCATCAGATGCTAAAGAGGTACATGAACTTATCATGGATTTGAAAAATAAAAAATTTCCTGGGTTTGATGGGATAACATCTGAAATTATGGAAATAATAGCCGATGATGTATACGAGCAGATATACAATATAAATAACCGTAAAATCTTCAAAACGCGGACTTACAATGTATATTGAAAAATATAACCTTATCAGTAGTCGGCAATTTGTTTTTCAAAAAAATAAATCAACAAAGAACGCAATTGCGTATGTAACAAAAAAAAATCTATAAGTCACTAGACCACGAAAAAAAAAACGATAGGTGAATTTCTAGATGTCGCCGGACAAGGTTGGATAAGGTAAGTAAGTCTTAAGCAGCTCTTAGACGTATTTGAGGATTTGGGTTGTCGAGAAGTGGTAAAAAGTTAATACTACTTGAGTGACCGAAAACATCAAAATCAGTTAGGAGAAAATTGCTGAATATGGTGTTCCCCAAGGTGCCGTTTTCGGTCCACTACTATTTGTTCTTTAAATAAGCGATCTTCTTTCTAAATATGTTAAAGGAGAAGTTGTTAGTTTCGCTGATGATACTGCCGTCATTATTAAAAAAAGTATTTTTTTTACTGTCAAAATGATTCACAAAAAAAATCAAGTTGATCAAATATTAATTATAAAACAATTTCATTTATTAGAAAAATAATTGATTATGAAGTTTGAACAATTACTTCCATTACATTCCATTACATTCGCTTGAAAAAGATACAGTGTATCGAAACATGTCGCGAAGACAATAAATCTGTGGAAATTTAATCGTGTTTACCTTAGTGTCATATACTATGAATTTCCATCAAGTAAAGGCCACGTCAATCCAAAATTACTTCCAACCTAAATTCCCGAAGATGTTTCACCTTGCTTCTGATCAGAAACATTAGATATTTCTTGAAGAGTTGTTTCCATAATTTTATCAGATATTTCAATTTTTTTGGAAGCAAATCGACAACTCAATATTTAAGAAGTTATCTTAATTTTGTTATTCCAACTGTCTTCTATAAATGCTTCTGCTACGGTTGCAGATTTCTAGCCACCGTGACGTTTTATGGATATAATGTCCCCTGCATTGGTCAAGACATTGTTTAAGTAGAAACAATGGTCAAGAGCTTCTCCTAAAACAGTGACCTGTGTAGCTCTTATACAGGTCTTTTGCGTTCAAGCTGAGAATTTTTCCTATTATTAACATAAAAAATTAAACACTCTTTATTATTATCGTTTAAAGTAAATGTACAATTTTTATTATTTTTGCAGTGACAGTGACGAAATTTTCTGTGCTAGTTTACAGTGAGAAATGTTACTTATTTCGAGTAGGCTTTTTTGCCCTCTGTTCAAAAAAATCGTACATTTGACATTCAAAAGTCATCAAAAATTACACATTTTGATGTAATTAGTGAAAAAAAGTTTTTTTTCACGTTTAGAATATAAATGAAAATTGTTGGAAATAAAAGCCAAACATGAAATGCAGATTGTAGATATTTCTTATCGTCTCTAGGTATGCTTTGATTTTTTACAAATATACCAGGGTATTTTTTTATCATTTATTTGACAAATTATTTGTTAATGTGAAAAATTAATGAACCTTCGTACGATCTAATAAAAAAAAACTAAAACATTGGTCGAAACCATACTACATCTTTCACCTCTCACCATAGATCGCCCCAAAACAACAGCAAAAACTCAAAATCGATTTCAAATACCACCAGAAGGCGTGGCCACTCGCACCCCCATCCCGGCTCCGGCGTATCCGGATTTTCCGGGGTCCTCGAAGTTCTTGCACACAGCGCATGAATCCGGGATAAGTTTCAGGACATGTTTCAGTCACCCTCAACTCCTGGCACGTGCAGCTCACGTGCTGCATCACGTGTCGTCGATTAAGAAACAATCGAACTTCTTTGCCGCTAATTTCCGAAACGTGCACTAACAAAACACCGATAATAATAATAATACTATCGAAATTATGCGCTGGTAAAATGTTTTCCACGATGGAGAATCTCGATTTGGAGGCGGTTAATAGGCAGTTCTATTTTGACGGGAGTTCATTCATAAACGGCAATGGGAACAGTAACGGGAGTACGACGGGATCATCGAATAGTAGTGACTTGTTTTTGTACGATGACAACAGCAGCGACTCGGCTGTGTCTAGTTTTTCTTATGGTAGTGATCAAGAAAACAACTCCGACTGTAAAGAGTAAGAGTTTTCTTTAGAATTAATTCAAAAAGTGTCATGTATACAGAATGCTCCAGAATTGATTTTTATAATCTTTCACTTAATTTTCCGAATGTAGTTGATTTATATAGTGCGCGTCAAAATTATGGAACACATTTATTATTTCTGAATATAAAGATATTTCGGAAAAATCCTCGGACAGGTCGATTTTCTTTTCCGATGGGCCAAGATTTTACATGTTTGTAGTTTTATATTCCCAGTATTAGAATAATTGAAATAAGAAAAGGAAGAAAAACTGGACAAAAGTTATATTTTTTCTTCCTTTTCTTATTTCATCATGAACTTCCACAAAATAAATAGATCATCAATCAAACAAATTAGAATAATTAATTTACATGTTATATGTATAATTTAGACGTTAACTTTAGATTTACTAAACGAGCTCCCCCAACTCATTCCTTACGCACAGACTTGATCTTCTGTAGGGTTACCCATTTATTCCCCTCCCACCCTCTTTATATTGTATCATGTTTATAGTCGATGATGTAAACCAAGAGGAGAATAAATGTATTATTATTATTTATTATAATTCAAAAAAGTGGCATGTATACAGAATGCTCCAGAATTGATTTTGATAATCTTTTACTTAATTTTCTGTCTTGTGAAGGGTTATTTACTATAAAATTACCCACCCCTTATTATCGTTATTATTGCCAATAGAATAAAAAGTTAAATCTAAAAGTTGTGACGATACGTCTTGATTTTATCAAAATTCAGTCATAACTATTATATATAACTTTTTCTTCTGTAGGCTATAATAACGATGGTGGACAATTTTGAAGTGAATTTAATGGTGAATCCCTACTTGAATTTCAGACCAGTTTCCCCAACCAATTGGGCTCATTTTGGTATATAATGTAACTTCCGGAACAATGCAATAATATATTACTATAGACCTCCCTTCTTCGGGAAAAAATAGCAAAAACTCGCAAAAATAGAATCAGAAAAATCTGTAAAAATAGTGAATAACATCGATCTAGATGAATTAGAACCAAAAAAATTGTTGTCACGTGATTCGCATTATCTGTCAAATTTTTATTTATTTCCAAAAAAAATCCAAAAGTGGGGCTATATCTCAAAATATCGGAAAAAGATTTAGGAAAAAGTTTTTCTAAAGTTTTAGAAAATACGTAAAAGTTCAGCTGAATAGGATCATTTTTATTTTTTACCATAATTATTAATTGCACCACTGGCACTGTTGCAAATTAACACTCAACGCAACCCACATAAAACCTCTCAGTTTTAACAATACTTCATCCAGGCACATTTTCTTTACAGTAGCACCATATTAAATGTGTGTTTTTCCACAAAATCCAAGTAAGGCTATTAAAATTAGATCACACGTGATGCAAAGTTCATTTATTTTTAACCCTGTATAAACTATCTTCATGAAATGTATGTATTTTTGAGAAGGCAGTTTATGTCTAAAAGAACAACATAATTAAAATAAACAAGTACACAGTGTCATCAGTAAAGTCTGCATTAAGTGGAAAATTAATTTACGTTTAACTTTACGAAAAGTTTATTATCTGGTTTCAACGATTTAATTCGAAACCTCGTTATTAAAATTTGTTATGAAGCTATGCTATAAAAAAAGTTAAAATAGCCGTTCATTATTTGAGAGTAGTTTCCAAAAAGAAATAATTATAGCATTGTATCTTACGATGAAGCACAAAACTTTAGATGGACGTAAAACAATTGAAAAAAAGATGGACAAGCACTTGCGTTAATAATGACAGTCAAATCGCTTTCTGTTTGTCATAGTGGCTTTCAATTAATATTACTGCATATTAAATAAATTTTTTTTGACTTTACAGGAAAAATTGAAATGTAATAATATTTGGCAAACACACAAGTGATCGAGTTCAATATTTAAAATGAAATGCATCTAGTCCAAAATGTGCAACGGGGCAAAAGTAATCAAGTGTAATATGTAGCAATATTAGCCGGCTTGATCTCCGGATTTAACCCCACTTGTTTTTTGTGGGGTTACCTAAAACAAAAAGTTTACAAAGAAAGACCAATCTATAATGTTGATTATTTGGAAATGGTTACTGTATTTTTAGACATAAGGCTTTGTATCAGAAAGTTTCACATGTGTCAAGAAGCACAATTTGTTTGTATTGAACGCAATGGAATTAATTCACTCAAAAGTGATTTAAAATTTAAGGTTTTTGAGTTGTTTTTAATTCAATATTCAAGTACCAAAAATAGTTTGTTATTAATTAGGTATATATTTTTTTTCATTAGCAAATTTTACTTTTTTCAATTAAACTGTTTTACCAATATCAATGTATATTACTTTTAGACACAAACTACATTTTCGAAAATAGATATTTTAAGAAGATTCATTACACGTGACCAAATTTTTGTTGACTTATTTTGGATTTTGAAAAAAATTAATATGTCGCTACTTCAAAAAAAAATGTATCGGGAATAACGAAAGCATTGTCAAAACTGAGAAGTTTTATGTAGGTTACGTTGAGTCTTATTTTGTTACAGTCAATGATATGCAATTTACAAAAAATGGTCAAAAATAAAAATTATGTTGTGCTGCTGAAATTTTCCATATGGCCTAAAAATGGTATTTAGAAAACCTTTTTCTAATACCTCTTTTCGATATTTTGAGAAATAACCCCTATTTGGAATTTTTTTGGAATAAAAATTAAATTTGACAGATAATGCGAATCTGGTGACTACTACTATTTGAATGGTCCAGTGGAAAAACGATGAGGTTCCACTTGTTAAAATGTTGAGAAAAGCGAAATCTAATGTGGGAGTTTCATGGTTTTGACACTGTGCTGCCTACTTTCGACCGCAGTTTTTTATGGAATCTCATTGTTTGCCCCCTGTAAGGTTTGGTATGTTGATACTTCAAGTTACAAGCTAACAGATGCCGCTAAAATGTCAATTTTGAAAAAAATAACCTCATGGTTTTTCCACTGGACCCTTAATTTTTTTTTTTATTTTTCATCATGATCGAAGCAGAAATGGACGCCAAAGTCAAATTTCGAATAAAGCTATTGGTATAAAAAGATTAATTTTCTATGAACACTGTTTTGCAGCTTTCTCTCTGAGAACGGTTGAATATTTTTTTCAGTCATTGTTTTTGCAGATGAATATTTTTTGTATGTGGGCAGACATCCCCCAAAGAATGATACCATATCTATTGTGACCCTGTATATATTCATTCTATGCTAGCATTGCTGCCTCAGTGGAAATGTTCTGTGATATTACTTCCAGGGCATAGCAGTATCTAGATATAGGTATGTGTTGCAATTTTATCAGTGTGACTCTTTCAGTTCAGTTTTGAGTCAATTATAATGCCAAGAAAAAAGTTGGGATACTGGTTCAGTGCCAGTGCCATTTTGGGTAAAAAATGTTATTTCAGTCCTGTCAGTATTTAGTTTAAGATTGTGTGCTGAAAAATAATCGTCCAGAAGATTCAACTTGGTAAAGATATTGGATTGTAGAAAGTGGCGATCAGTAGAACTGCAAACTACTGAGCAATCATCAGCATATTGTACCAAGTATTCATAAAAACCTCAGGCATATTATTGGTGTATAGTATATACAGTAAAGGACCCAACACTGACCCTTGCGGAACACCTCTTATGATACTTTATTACTCGGATTTCAAAAGATTGCCATCAGAGTCCCTTTCAGTAACACAATGCTGACTATTTTCTAGGAAAGATGTATTTATAAGTCTAGTGGCAGCCCTCTGATTCCATACAGTGGCAAGTTTAGCCGAGTCAACACTATCATATGCCTTTGACGAATCCAAATCGACAGTTGTTATGCATTTTTTGCTATTAATAGATTCTATAACTTTACATAAAGCTTGAAAAATAACTATATTTAAGTCATCAACTTTTTTTTATCTTTTCAAATCGATGTGTATGGGTATGGATCCTAAAAAAACCCTACCGAAAATTATGAATAAAAAAGTTGTCGGGCTCGACATAAAGAACAGATACGACGTCCCAATGTTTAGGTTTTCATTAATTTTTTAAGTCTGCGCCCAGGGACTATAAGACTTTAATTAATAGAACTCTTGTGTTTGTATTATGGACTGGGACAACTAAAAACTGATGTGGTTTTATTCTTAAATTGACTGCTGCACTATGGCAGTACACTTGAAATGAAATCATGTAGCACAGTAACTATAAAACTAGGTCTTTTCCAGGCGACTTCATCGACATCGTCGAAGAAGCAAATGTCCTCAGCAGCAAATCCAGCAGCGCCAAGCTGCCAATCTCCGGGAAAGGAAGAGGATGCAGTCTATCAACGACGCTTTCGAAGGGTTGAGGGCTCACATTCCTACACTACCATATGAGAAAAGACTTTCCAAAGTGGACACCTTGAAACTGGCCATAGGCTACATAAACTTTCTGGGCGAGTTGGTGAGGACCGACAAAAATTCGAATACCGAGTACTTCAACGGGCACAATAGAAATCTCAGGCAGGATGAACCCAAGAAGATTATTCTCAGAGGTAAGGTTGCTTATTACTAGAATAGTATATTGTGTATCAAGTAGTAAAAGCAATACATTCCCGGACGACAATGTAAAGCATTGAAGTCTGGGAATGTGCTTTTACTACGAGGTACACAAACTATTTTTTCTGAAATCGCAATCAGCATTATCAAAAATTAAGGATTTCTACATATTGTTTACGTGAATTCAATAACTGTCTAAAATGTAAACAAGCCGGCAAAAATATTCCCGTATCGTTTTCGATACGGGAAAGTACTTTTTCTGAAATCGTTCAAGAATGCCCACTTTCTCGGAGCAACTTCAGGCCTCAAAATACGCTAATCTAGTATTTTAGTCCGTTGCTAAGCAACGAACTTTCCCGGACCGTTTTCGGACCTAAACGGTACGGGAAAGTACTTTCCCGTATCGAAAACGATACGGGAATATTTTTGACGGCTTGTTTACATTTTAGACAGTTACTGAATTCACGCAAACAATATGTAGAATTCCTTAGTTTTTGATAATGCTGATTGCGATTTCAGAAAAAATAGTATGTGTACCTCGTAGTAGAAGCACATTACACAATATACTATTCCCGTACCGTTTAGGTCCGAAAACGGTCCGGGAAAGTTCGTTGCTTAGCAACGGACTAAAATACTAGATTACCCTATTTTGAGGCCTGAAGTTGCTCCGAGAAAGTGGGCATTCTTGAACGATTTCATAAAAAATAAATAGCTGTACAGTTTGGCAAACGTAGCTGTTATTGTGAAAATATGCACGCCCATGATGCGCATTAGTCGTACAACGGACTTTCCCTGTAACACCAGACGATGTAAAAAAAGTGATAGTCTCACTACCCAATAAAAAAAGCACAGGACATGATGAAGTTTCCACAAAAATTGTCAAAGAATGTGTAGTTATACTATCAGAAGTAATAGGGCTTATCATGAATTTATGTATTTCTTGTGGAGAATATCCCGATCTTCTCAAGATTGCCGTCCTAGTTCCAATACTGAAAAGTGGTGACAGTAAAAATATCGACAATTATCGGCC
The DNA here is from genome assembly GCA_944452925.2 of Chrysolina oricalcia. Classification (NCBI taxonomy): domain Eukaryota; kingdom Metazoa; phylum Arthropoda; class Insecta; order Coleoptera; family Chrysomelidae; genus Chrysolina; species Chrysolina oricalcia. The sequence goes on along the minus strand of OX101821.2, from coordinate 56,706,606 downwards.
AATATCGCTTATTAGTGCGTTCTCAAAAATTTTCGAAAACCTTATATCTCTCAGCATAAACGATTACCTGGAAATATTAGATCTGATGACAGACTGCCAACATGGGTTCAGGAAAAATCACTCGACTGAAACTGCAACGTTCGATTTAACACAACATATACACGATTTAATTGACAAAAAAAAATTGTTGTAGGAATTTTTTTTACTTGAGTAGGGCCTTCGACACCTTGAAAACCAAATATGTAGCAGAAAAACTTTTACTTGTTACTTGTGTCTTTTTTGACGAATAGATGTTTTCAAGTGAAGCATAATAACGTACTCTCTGACAAGTATCTCGTAACTACGGGGACCCCTCAAGGTAGCGTTCTTGGACCGCTAATATTCCTACTATATGTAAATGAGCTTCCCACTAATATAAGTCATGGAAAAAATATCTCTATGTAGATGACACATCTATCATCCTATCAAGCCAAACATCTGACGATATGAAACAATTAGTGAATACAGTTTTAATCGAATTTGACCTCAATCTCAGTTTCCAAAACGAACATTTAGAATTGGCCAGTTCGACAAAATTCTTGGGAACAATGATCGAGTCACTCTTCACATGGCAAGAACATAGATTTTACATGTAAAAAATTGAATCAATCATATTACCTGATAAAGTCTCTCAAAAATAAGTTTGATACAAAATCACTAAAATCGGTATGTTATGCTAAGTTTCATTCGATTATATACCAAAACATTGCTGTCTGGGGACTAGCTACTGGATCAAACAGAATTTTTATTAAGCAAAAAGCACTTCTGAGAATGATTTTCAATCTTGACTATAGAACATCCTGTAGAGAGACTTTTCGACAAAATAATATATTGACTGTTACCAGTTTGTTCATTTTGAAAATACTAACACATATTCATGAAAACAAAGGACTCCTACAAATGAGAGCTGAACTGCATAATTATAACATTAGGAATAGAAATACGATCACAACACAAAAACACAATCACGCAAAATATGAAAAATCTCCTAAATTTGTTGCCATTCGCCTTCATAATTTATTGCTAAATGATGTAAAGAAATTGTCACAAAATACTTTTTAAAAAAATTTAAACTTTTTCTATCAGAAAAATGTTTTTATACGGTAGATGAATTTACACTTGAAGTGGGCAATGCACGTCCGTATTTATTCTGAAAATTTTAATATATTTTAAAATGTTCTTGTCTCACTGTACTAGGTATGTTCTTTACAATATTTATGAATTTATTTTTTTATTCTATATTTTTTATCCAAACATACATTCTCAAGGTCGAGTACATACCTACATGATAACTACCTGTCAACATAATTTATTATAATTTATTTTATTCTTAAATGTCCTGTGTCGTTATATTTTATTTATACTTTAGATTTGTAAGTGTGTATACTTATATCAAAGAGCCTGCACAACTTATATTTACTTTATTGTTACTGTATCTGTATCGATATACATGAAACTGTGACTTGTCCCATCTACATAACATGTAGCAAAATGGATTAATAAATTCTATCTATCTATCTATCCAGTGACAATCACATGATTTTTAGCGCATAAAGTGGGAATATGATACGAGGTTCAGAAAACTATTTGGCTTCTCCCCGGGTTTACCACATAAAAAACGCCATCTATACTGATAGCAACATAATATGCCTATTTCTCCCGCACCTGCTCTGCTTCTGATGGCTTTTAATATACCCACAATTGTTATTGAAACAAACGAGCGAATATAAACAAACAAGACAAGGACCGTATCTTCGGTAACACAGGACGCAGCTGTTTTGCGTAACGAATCGCGATCGAAGGGGCAGATCCCGGCGTCAATAATCAAATTCGGTAGACCACCATCGAGAGGGATTCAATGCGCCCTATGACCTAGTCGTAATCAATTTTGAATACGTCCACGATTGTGCTTCGATGTCACGGTGCGTTCTGTCATGATATTCTCGATAATGCGGCGAGGGGGTGAGATACACCCCGCCGGTGCGGGACACAAGTGTTATAAATTGCGAGTTGTGTGTGTATTAATGATTCCAGGAATATTGATAACTCAATATTTATTAGTGCGAATCGCTAAATACAGGTCGCATGCTTTTCTGTGGCGTTCCAGACAAGTAAGCGAGTTTCACCGAGATAGAGAGTTTAGTTAAAAAATTAGACCGTTTTGTTCATACAGGGAAATGTAATTTTTTTTTCAGATATTTTCAATACGTTTTCCTTCGATAAAATTAAGAATAGTTTCCCTCATTACAATATGTGCACTTTATGAAGACTCACACTGAATAGTATGATATAAGACAGATCAGGTCAGTAGATATAAAAAAAGACAACAGGGACATTACTTCAACACATAAAATCAGTGGAAGTATTATACACACATTTTTCCACTAAAAAGTTCTTTGATGGTTGAAAAGATTGAGATCCTTTATATTTTTCATTAATGGTGGGAGATGATTGAAGAATCTTATTCCATTGTGGGCTATGCTAATAGAGAGCTGTTGAATGCTTAGGGATACGAAATTTATCGCCATCTTGTTGAGTATGTATGGAAATCTTAGTTTTTGGGGAATTCAGTCTCATTGTTCTCGAACGTGTTAACAAAATTTCGTATTAATTTTTTTCATACCTTGAAAAATATTTTTCTTTTTATTCTCAAGTCTCGCATTAGTCGTAGCATTCAGATAATTTTGGTGCCCAATCATAGTTTTGAACGGATTCAATGATAAATAAGAGACATTCATCCGACAAACTCCTATTGAAGTCGTAGTAGTCATTTTATTGGTGTCCAATTATAGTTTTAAAATAACGACTACGCATTAATTGAAGTCGTAGTATTACCAAAATCCCTACAACTTCTAGGTCCTTCAACTTCCGAGCTTTTCGCTGGCGAATCTCCTCCCTCAATTCACAGCTATTATTGTTTTTATTTTATTTTCCGTTAGGAATGTCCCAGTCAGGCCCTGTCTCCTGAGCTTCGACACTTTCGAATGGCGCGCTGGTGTCGTTTACCCCGATAACCACTCCCCACGTCCGTAGGGTAAGTGACTATTGGGTCCGAGAGTCATGTGCTCTGAGCAGATGAAGTGAACCAAAGATGACGGCCTTCGTGCGGCTAAGATTTCTGCCATATTATGACAAGCCGGTATTGTTTTCAAATTCGAGAGCAGTGTGTGTGTCCATCATTCCACCAAGGACTCCTGTGATCAGAACCACCATTTTAACAAAATGGTTTAGGTAAAGCCTGCGGAGTTCGAAGAGTAGATCTCGATTTTTAGTCCGTCTTTCCTCATTTGTTTCGCCTGGAGTGGAAAACTCCATGACTCAATTATTATTTGCCGTGGCGCTCCAGGGTGACTTACTGATTTTTTATTCTCTTTTCAGCTTCAAGAAAACCCGGAAAAACCTACAGCACCATCCCGGATGGTTGGTGCGCATTCCAAGCAAGCATTAGTTCATTGTAATTTTTTGGTTTTAGGTGCAGGAGGTTTGTACACAGCCCACTCTTTGTCTTGGTCTAGAGCCAAGGAACCTAACCCCAATGGAAGAATGCACGCCAAAGTATGGATGCCTGAAGACCCAAGAGCGAAAAAAGACTCCCCCAATAGTTCTTCCTTCAACTTAGCCGAATAAATTTGCGAAGACATTGGAAGAATCATATTGACTGCATTTTTCTTGTTGGAATGAAAATCAGTGGTCGTGAATGCCGGTAAAGAACATTCCAATTGACAATTTGCGGTTATATTACAGAGTATGACATTAAAAACTGTATATACCGGACGTAAATGGGTCGTGGGCCACTCCTGTTTCTATTGAATGGGTAGAGACTTTGATCGATTGAATTCCATTTTTATTAGAACAGAGTTGGCTTCAGAAGCATGTTGTGTTTATTGTCATCAAAAAATATATAACTACTGATGTGCATGAATGAGCTATTTGAAGTGCCAGACGGATTATTCACGTTTCATTGAAAAAAATTGAGTCGAAACTCTGGTGAATTTACTCAATAATGGAAAAAACAAAAACAAATTATTAATATTGACTTTGGAACAATTATAAACAAATCAGACGAAATCACGACTAATTAGTATGAAAAAATATGTAGGTATACTTGGTGGCCACGATAACCAGGCCGACCCTGTAGCTTTTCAGTCATTGGAGATGGAGTTGAAATTTTGAGGGTTCGTATAACATTTCATTTTACATCAACTGATATGTTATTGCTCTTTGTCACTTCCAGTTTTTTCTGAAAACGTCATCAACTTTCGATTCTCAAAGGGGCTAAGGGGCACTCTGTATATATTAACATTTTCGTATTCAGAAGAGGCCTAAAGTGGGGTAAGATTGCAGGATATCGAAAAAATGTATTTGAAAAATTTGCTTAGAAATTAATTTTATTCATATACAGAGTTTGAAGCATCAAATCGGGAAGAATGAAAATATCAATTTTTTGGAATATTTTCCGATATCTTTATAAATCTTAAAGTGTTCTCTTCTGAATAGCTTGACAGTAGTGAAACAATTGTTTCGATGATAATGACGGAACTTTCACATTTTCTCCACAACAGATGGCATTAAATTTTAAAAAAAATTGGTTTCTGTTACATTGTTTCGTATCCAGTTCCACAACTATTGTGATTATATGGCAATCTAAATCTTAAATCATCGTGTTGTCCTGATTATAATCAAGTTTCGATGATAATCGTTCATGAGCGTTAAATTTCGCTCATAATTTCGAAAACTTTAAGCCTCTTCAATTTGACGCACTATTTATATGCAAAGTGAAACTCTGAAACTCGATTATCATCGAAACCTGAATATTATCAGCAAAATACGATGTTTTTAGACTGCCATATCATTATAATTGTCATATAATTCTGATATAACTGTTAGATACAACCAACCTCAAGGGTCCTAGCAAAAACCAATTTTTTCACTTCAGTGACATCTGGTGTGTAGAAAATGAGGAAGTTTTTCTTATTATTCAAATAGAAATTTTTCACTACAATGAAGATATTCAGAGGAGAAAAACTATATTATTTGTAATGTGATCGAAAAAAATTGATATTTCGAATTTTCTCGATTTAATACTTGAAACTATGTTTAGTTATAAAAATTTATTTTAAGCAATTGTTTCAAATTTCTTTTTTCGATGTCTTGCCATCTTATTCCACTTTTGGCCTCTTCATAATGATTTTTTTCAATTCGCCCTCCAATAGTCACGTGACATTGTCAAAATTTCTAATCTATAATAAAAAACTTTTTTCGCATATGTTACGTGCTTTATAGAATTTGAATTGAATCTATTGCCTCATTCAAAAGTTGTATGGGTGGTCCATGGCCCTTCAACACCCGGTATAGTAATGTTTAACATAAAACAAGTAGGTACTGTCCTAGTTTGTATCTCAACAACAATTAAATTACATCTGTCAGAGACCTGTGACGGTTGTATAGGACCAACTTAGCAAATGCGTTTGATAACTATTGGTGAATAATAATAATAAAATTATTATTTCTTAAATAGATCATATCACAATGATTGAGAAATCGTCATTGTGAAACTGAAATTGACCATGTAAATGCATAAGATGAAGAAGCCTTGATAAATCATCATACACAGCATGATATTGAAGATAATTATGTAATTCAATAAGCATCGAGGTGCTAGCTAGGTTTCTGTACTGTTATTTTTATTGTTTAGTTATTATTATTTTTTACATTAGTACTTAGTATCATATATGTATATTACATTTCTAGTCCACGTTCTAGTCATTTTCCAATCAACATTTTATTTGGTAATTTTTGAAGTATCTTCGAAAGTTTCATATAGACTTGTTAATTTTATAATTTAAAATAATTTTTATATATTTCAATATATTGAAATGAACGAAGAAATTATGTAAATAATGTATATAATATATTTTCTGTTTTTATTTATGAATTTTCTTTACCTTTTCTAAACCAAACCTAAAGAACTTCCACTGCCAGATCCCAGAAATGACACAGAGGTAACATTAAAAGCAATTTACTTATATTACACCCTGTATATTGGAATAAACTGAATACATCGTTTTGATTCTTTGCTAAATTGTTTCTCAGCCCTAACGTTAATGAGGTAATTTTTAGGGTATAAAATTTGCGTCAATGAATTCTTTTGAACTGTATTTCCGCGCTTTTGTTTGTACTCTCCAGCAGACTCGCAAACGACTTCCCTTCATGGAAGATCTTCTCGTAGTCCAAGGTAGACGCAACCTTCCAACCAGATGACCTACCGATTCCTTGAGACAAGGGAGACGTGAACAGTGCTGCCACTAACTTCGGCACTGGCTCTATTCTCAGCTTTGTTCCGTCGATGGATTGTTTGATGTTTTCCCCAAGGCACAGCCTCCTCGCTATTTCCGTCGTCACCTCGGTAATTTTGGAGGCGATACCTTTCCTCCTGAATCTTGGAAGGGTCGCTAAGAACATCATCTCCAACAGACAGTCTGCTTCGCAGAGCGAGAAGAGGTCGCAGGTGGCGTCGGCTTCCTCCATGAACTGGATCAGCCTCCTTGCAAGCGGGCTCTTGCAGGTTTTGGCGTAATTGGCGAAGAAGGTGTCATCTTCTGGGTTGTTTGGGACCTGTGAAAGGATAAATTGATTATCACCAATTACTTTTTGTAATAGCTATCTATCTGTCTATCTATGAAAAATATATATCCTATACATCCCATCCTCTCTTTTTGACAGTTTTTTTCATTTATTTCTTTCATGATTTTTTTCTCATATTTTTCCATGTTTTTTTGAGCTTTTTATGCCATGTATATTTTTGCAGTAAACTTTTTTCAACTGCACTTTTTCTTCCAGTACTTTTTTTCCAGTACACTTCCAGTCCCTCTTTTTCAATAGATCTTTTTTTCAGTATACTTCTTTTCAGTACACTTTCTTTTCCAGTATACTTTTTCTCCAGTACATTCTTTTTCGTGTATTTTTTTTCTGCACCTACACTTTTTTAAGAACACTTATTTTTCCAGCACACTTTTTTTACAGTTTACTTTTATTCAGTACACTTTTTTCCAGCAAACTTTTCTTGGCTGTTCAGTTTTTGTCAGTTCAGCTTTTGCCAGTACTCTTTTTATTCAATACACTTTTTATCAATGATATTTTTCCAGTTCGCTTTTTTTGTCAGTTCAGTTTTTTCCAGTACGCTTCTTTCTCAGTGAGTACATTGTTTTCCAGTACATTTTTCATTACACTTTTTTTCAGTACCCTTTTCTTTCCAGTACACTTTTTTTCAAGTAACCTTTTTCCAGAACATTTTTTTCACTGTTTTTTCAGTTTATTTTTTCCAGAATACTTTATGTTCAAGTACACTTTTTTCCAGTAACTTTTTTTTTCCAGAACACTTTTCTCCCAGTACTTTTTCCAGTACACTTTAAAGAAAAATTGAAAAAAAGAGTAAAATAAAGAGTCAAGAAAATGAAGCCCAGAAAAAAATCCAAAAAAATTGTCAAAAAGGGCAAAAAAGAGCCAAAAAGTCTAAAAAAGATTTTCATATATTGTAGAGTAACAAAATATACTAAGCGTGGTGCGTTTTAAAATTGACACCCATTATGGTAGAAATTATTTTTCTATGTTTTCTATTTTGTGAATTGAAACCCCGATTAAGACATACGTACTTGCAACTTGTTGAATGCAACTCCACACACTGTGTTGGTCTTTTTTTCAACTGCAACTACTGACACGCCATCTCTAGCTGCGCAAATAGAGAGCTCATTCAATTCTGCCATGGCGTCTTCGTTTTCTGCTAGTTTCACAGCTCTACATGCACTTTCAAAAGCATAAAAACTCTTCATAACTTCGCAAGCCCCTTCTACGTATTCTGAAGTCAGCGATATGTATATGATTTCACCTGAAAATATTAAACTATACGTGGTGGACGTGAATGGGCCTGGTCGTGACGGTAGAGCGTTCGCTTCTCAACTATGAGAGCGTGGGTTCGAATCTCAGCATGGCATCACACGTTAAAAGATGAGGGCCTCATCCCCCTAGCTTGCACAAGTCTCTTTTGTGAGAAGAACACATCAGTTGATGCAGATTGAAAGGCAGTATGTAGTTATATTCTGATATGTTTTCGACTCGTCACTGTCATTTATTAATTTGTTATGAACATTTAAATACCAACAAATGTGGTTTTTCAATTGTTTTACTTATAAAATGAAAACTGATAGAGCAATCTGGTTGCTTCAATGGAAAGAATTGTAGATAATTGAAATACGAACAAAATGGAATATCCCGGTCGGATCATTAGTAACGAAGAAAAACTGGAAAAACCGGAAGATTTTACGATTTTTTGAAAAATGCATTACTCCGCCATTTTTCAAAAAGCAGGATTAGCCTTTCTCATAAAAGTATTGAATCATGTGTACTTCACGTGGGCACAAAACAGGTGGTGGTCCATAGTAATATCTTGAAATTTTACTGATTCTGCAGTACTTTTCATCACTCACAATAATACGAACAAAATGGAATATCCCGGTCGGATCATTAGTAACGAAGAAAAACTGGAAAAACCGGAAGATTTTACGATTTTTTGAAAAATGCATTACTCCGCCATTTTTCAAAAAGCAGGATTAGCCTTTCTCATAAAAGTATTGAATCATGTGTACTTCACGTGGGCACAAAACAGGTGGTGGTCCATAGTAATATCTTGAAATTTTACTGATTCTGCAGTACTTTTCATCACTCACAATAATATCGAGATCTTCACACTTACTCTGATGGGTTCTGAACCTTATTACATTGGTTTTTTCAGTATTGAAATATAGGGAGTTGAAAATAAATCAACTGAACAAATTACCTAAAGCTTGATTACATTCATTTTGCAGAGAACTGTCACATTTACTTGATATCAACAGTGATGTGTCATCAGCATATGTAACAAAGCAACCTTTTTCTGAAACTTTATCTATTTCATTAACATGCAGTAAAAACAAGATAGGTCCTAACATTGAGCCTTGTGGAACACTCATATAGTTATATCAGGACAGTCTGATATGGTTTCTTTTACCTTGTCGTTAACAGTGAAGTTGACAGTGACATCTGTTTCCTATTGCTATGAAAACTGTCAATCCAGTTATTCCATATTCTGACAATCTTGTTTTTAGAATATCATGATTGACAGAAGATACCAGAAGGGCACTCGCCCGAGTCAAGAAATTTCAATAGTTTTTCATAGAATTGATGAATTGCACTATTTGTAGATTTTTTGATTCGAAAGCCATATGTTGATTCACAGAAAAAATATGGAGACACACATTTCAGGAGACGCATATTTAATACTTTCGAAAATGAAATATGATTGCAAAGCACAGATGGACTGGAATAATGTTCCCCAATTACAAGGGGATTCTGGAAAAACACTCTTCAAAAAAAATGTTGATGTAAGTAATTGGTTCAACTATCAAGTTAAGTGCAGCTTTGATTATAAAACCAGTCATTTTATCGAAGTCTAAAGACTTTTTTATTTTTAGTTTGGCCTGCAATATTTCAAACATTTCATTATTTGTAAAAGGCATTAGAAACAAGAGTACTTCATTAGTTTTTTTCTGCTGGTGATAATATTGCCAACTGGTTAGGTATTTTAGTCAAAAATAGAAACTCGAGAGTGACTTATATTTGGTTTGCCTGATTTGTATGCCACCATATCTCTTCAGTCACGTTGTTTTTATCTGTTATGTAAACAAAATAAACATTTGTGACATTGAAGTATATTCATTATCATTATTATTAGATAGGATCAGATCTAATACTTTGAGCTATTTTTTGGATACCTAGATATCCAGATGTAGGTAGATGAGGTTACTTGAGGTTACAGTTAATTTTGAACCAGTCGGTTGATGAATGTATCGAAGTTTTCGAAAAACTAACCGAAAATCAACTACGACAAGCATTACTGATTCTATTAAAAAAATCTGACCCACTTACCATCATTACTTGTAGCCCAGACCTTCGGTGCCATATTATATTCCCTCACAACAATCTACTTATTATTGATTTCAAAGAATGAAAATGAACACGTTTCAATACGCGACCTCTGCCACTTTTATTTCGTCTGATAATCTTAATAGTCTATTTTGAGATAATCTCAACAATAATATAACCAAATCAATGAAACAACAAGACTTGATCAAAGAATGGGCATACAGTACGATTTTTAATGTTTTCATCCAGCGTTTTCTGAAAACTTATTCTTTTTTACATAGACGTGATTTACCTTCGTCGATTTTTGGTGGAGCTAGACAGAAGTTGTTTTCAACGATAATATTTCGAAAAACTGACAATAGCTACATAAAAAAAATCGATTTTTTTTTCAGGAAAAAGAGAATTATTTTTCATAATAAATGTGCAGGACTTCAGGATGTGATAGCTCGTCCAAAAATATGAAAAAAAAGTTTCTATTAACTTACCCTCTAAAATGCACCATTTTAGAGATACAGGGTGTTGAAATTTAAAAAAAAATATCGTTTTTTGCGAATATCTCTGGAACCGTTTATCGCACAGAAAACAGATTTCGTAGGCATTTTCTACTCATAATAAGCTATGTTTTGTGCGTATTTTTTATTTTTTCAAATTCATAATTGGTGAAAATTTTGAAGGGGTAGTGGGTGTTTTTTTCTCCAACTTCTACGCCACTGGAAAAAGTACAGTTTTGAGCCTCCTATATGAACCGCCAATGTTTTCTACACAAAAAAGGTATTCTTGGTCATAAGCTCTAAAGTTGACCGTTTTCAAGAAACATCAACTTTCATGTTGCTAAAATAATGTTTTTTCCTCGAAAAATTGCTGCGTGCATTGAAGCTAACGGCGGACATTTCCAACAATTCAACTGAGTATGATTGTTACTGTTTTTTTTTATTTTGCAATTAAGAAGTCAACGTTTGGTTTTGTTACTTGTTTAAACGTTTAAATAAATTTTGTATAATTAGGAAAAAAATTATATAAAAAAATTTACCATGTTTTTCAACATGAAAGTTGATTTTTCTTGAAAACGGTCAACTTTAGAGCTTATGACCAAGAGTACCTTTTTGTGTAGAAAATATTGGCGGTTCAAGTAGCGGCTCAAAATCATACTTTTTCCAGTGGCGAAGAAGTTGAAGAAAAAAACACCCACTACCCCATCAAAATCTTCACCAATTATAAATTTTAAAAAATGAAAAATCTGCACAAAACATAGCTTATTATGAGTAAAAAATGCATTCAAAAATATGTTTTGTTATTTGTGCGATAAACGGTTCCATTGATATTCGCAAAAAATTATATATTTTTTTAAATTTCAACACCATGTATATCAAAAATGTTGAATTTTAGAGGGTAAGTTAATAGAAACTTTTTTTCATATTTTTGAACGAGCTATCACATCCGGAAGTCCTGCGCATTTATTATGAAACACCCTGTATAGATACATTTCTGACTTCTCCAGTACAAGTTCCCCTGTATGGCAAATTTAAAGCCAATCTGAAGTCTGAAATTTGTTGAATAAAGTTCAAAGGGTAGGTAAATAAATCTTATATCTTCAAATGGTGCAAAAATCAACTTTCTCCGGGAGACACCAAATTCACTATGAACGATTTAGGAACTATGATGAACAACGTTGTGAGAAATTTGTGTGAATATGTGTGGAAGGTGTGAAATTTGTTGAAAAAAGTTGGAAAGTCTGAAAAATCAAATTTCTTGCAGAGCCACCAAATTCACTACGAATGATTTAGGACCGATGGTGAACAGCGGAATAGTGATATTCTGTTTTTTCAGAAACATGATTATTCAAAAACTATTAGTACTGTTCGTTTTTAATGCTCAGTTTGCTCAAAAAATCATGAAGATCACGTATTTGTGATCTTACTGATTTGATTTTTAGGATCCAGTAGCAACATATTCAATTGCTCACACTCAAACGAACACAAAGACTATGTTGAATTGAGTGAAACTGATTACATTTCCGACTTCTGCAATACGAGCTTCTCTTGTATGGCAAATCGCCAATATGTGTGAAAAATAAACTGTCTACGGGAGCCACCAAATTCACCATAATAATTAGGAACTATTCAGAATAGTGAATAATAACAATCATGGTATAATTTATATTTAAAAATTCCCGGCATATTTATTACTGTATCGGTAAAGATGATTTCTCGTTGTAGTTGGGTGAATTAAAAACCATTACAGATATCTTTGTATCTGAGGTTTGGATATTTTAGTTCTGAAATACAAACACATCATATCAGTGGCGTAATACGTTTCGTCGCTTACAGTTATTCAGTTTCGTATCTAAACTTCTTTCTGTGGTTATTGTATGTTACAATAATCACACATATTCACAAATATGGTTCAAAATTCAAAGAATTGATGAGGTCTGTGGAATCTACCGCTTTCTCATATGTCATTACCACAGAACTATATCCAGAGATATGTTCTGTGGTCATTACTGTAAGGCCTGATTCACATAATGGCAGTAGCAGTGGCGTCACCCCCACAGAACTCATACTTATATCTTATAGATATAAGTTTGAGTTCTGTGGTCACCCCCCTCTATTGATAAGATAACCAATGGCAAACATGTTTAGACGACGCTGAAAATTCTAGGTCATGCTGCTGAAAGTTTGATTCATTTAAACTTTTTGCAGTAAAATCTGGCAGTGTTCGCATTTCTAACCTTAAAATCATCATGAAATCGAGATTGCTGTTATGATTCCTTTCTACTGCTCTTAACAAACAATTAGTTGAAAATTTTCATTCCAATGTCTCTCATTCGGATAACAGCGTCAAAAGGGGCGGAGTCACTGCCTTTAGTGCCACTGCTACTGCCATTATGTGAATCAGGCTTAATTCCACCGATGTTTCACTCCAACGGCAACAGTGGACTTTACTGTCATATGTCATTTTATTGTCACCTTTCATCTATCAGTTGTCAAGCAAATAGAATAATAATTATTTTTGTTTGTTGTTGATTGTTGTGAAGTTTTATTTGAATTTTAAGACAATTTGCTCAGCTCAAAATTCTTTATCTCAGGATAATATCCTTTATGGCCATTTCAGTATCTTTTCAAAATGACTTCGGCTCTCTATTTGGAACATTATTTGGACAGTAAGCATGCATTTTTAAACATCCAAAACATTTTATGGCAACTTCACTTTTCTAGGTCTAGAACATTTACCAATTGAGCTCCAACGTAATTTCACGTTAATGAGAGATTTGGACTCCAGAGCTCAAGGTCTGATGAAAAACATAGACACGTTAGCTGATCAGTACCTAAAAGACCAGAAAAATCTGTCTGCAGATCAGAGAAAAGAACAGCTGGATAAAATACAAAGTTTGTTCAACAAAGCAAAGGTGAGTGTGTTCAACTTTTGGTTACTCCATTACTTTACTCACACTTTTCTAGGAATACGGTGATGACAAAGTACAACTAGCAATACAGACCTATGAATTAGTGGATAAGCATATTCGTAAGTTAGACAACGACTTAGCTAGGTTTGAATCAGAAATACAAGACAAAGCGCTGAATTCCAGGAACCAAGAGGAGCCAACTGTTGGCAAGAGTATGTAGCCTTGGTCATTTTGATTTCTGTGTTTATCTCAACATATTCTTTAGGAGGACGAAAGAAAGTAAAAGATGGAAAAGGTGAGAAGAAAAAACGTTCTGGTAATTCAAGTGAAGAGGACTCGACGGGAACTGTTAAGGGAAACAAAAAGAAGAAGCAGAAAGGGTCTGGGACAGGAAACAATTCCGGAGGTTCTGCAGCCAATGGGGCTAAAGCTACCTCAGGTGAGGATTGTTATCATGTTATCACTATTACTCAAACTTATACTTGAAAAACTGTAGGATCAAAGTAGACTCCCATACTCAACTTTTTGTGGTTTTTAGTGGCTGAAGCAGTGGCAGAGGTCTTGCCAGGACTGGCAGGGATTGCCCACCCCAGTGATGTACTGGATATGCCTGTTGATCCTAATGAACCTACATACTGCCTTTGTCATCAAGTGTCCTATGGTGAAATGATTGGATGTGATAATCTAGATGTAAGTTTTCGGTTTATTCTTTGTATTTATCAGATTTCACAAATGTTCACTTGCTGACTTTTTCTGGTGAAATTCTGGATAATAATATTTGTTATTTGCAGTGTCCGATTGAATGGTTTCATTTTGCTTGTGTGGGCTTGACAACGAAACCTAAAGGAAAGTGGTACTGTCCGAAATGTACTCAAGATCGGAAGAAGAAATAATGAAGATTAATTTAATAGATAAATCATTCCACAATTTTAAATTATTTTGAAATATTTTATAATTGTTGAAGCAATCGGTGTTTTGTATAGATTTTGTGTCTTTTTTACTATTATTTTATTTATTGTAAATGGTTATCCTTATATTGTTCCAATCTCTATTGATGCAACATTTTTTTAACTATACAAGTATATTCAATTATTTTTCGGTGCTTTCACAGATGTTTTACCATTCAATTGGAATTATGAAAATACACTAATTTAATTTTTTGCCCGAGTCTTCAAATCACTTATGAAAGTCAGTTATGTTGCTTCAGGGGGCGAGGAACTCAATGATCGATTGATCTCAAAAGACATTTTTAAAGTAAGGTGTTTGTTTTGATATTGTTATGTAGGTTTGGACTAGATATTCTTAAAAGAAATTTCTGTAATTGTTTCAATGATGTCTGGCAGATTAATTTAAATAAAATAAGTAACCCATAAACCATGTCGTTTTTTTATAATTTCTTTTTAAAATTTAAGTCTAATATAAAGGTATCTAACCAAGAAATGGTGTAAACCACACAATAGCAAAAACGTTTGCATTGTATCGAATCCGTAAAGAAAACTTCCGAAATCCTACGCGTTCCCCATCTAGCTTTCGGGGGGCAGACAATTTCTTCGATATTGATGTATTGTCATCGGAACTGAACCAACATGTAAAATTTCAATTCCATAGGATAACAGGAAGTGGTTCTAATTCAGCCTGCAATATTTGTACCCATCTTACAAACACACACACACACACATAGCAAGTTAAATAAAAGATTAAAAAAACAAAATATTTTTGTATATAAACGTCTATTTTTCGTTCAGTTGTGTTTACATACCAGTCACTAAAAAGATGAATTTTATTACACTGTCAATATCAATACCGATATGCCTAAAATATCGTGAGGACTTTTTTGTTACAGAACATTCATGACAAATTGTATAAAATATCACAACGAATGTCATTCCTTAAGAACATTGCTAAACTGATGACTGGTAATGCTAATGAATGAAATTTCTACAAAAATTGCCTGATTAATATGATATCTGCCTACACTTCCACTTACAAATCACGATAAATGTCCAATTATTACAATCACACTTTGAAAACAGATAAATTGTCTTGTACTACTGTTTTCAGGTATCAGAATTCCAACAAAACAAAAATAAAAAACGAATTTCGTTCTAGACGTGCTTTTGGGTTTTGAAAGTTAACTCATTTATATACATATACAAGAATTCATCATTCACTGCTAAATGGACTAAGAGATGGCTATACATTTGTTCACAGTCGGCATCATTATCAATAAATTAAACCATCCCAAACCATTGTTCTTTAATTGTAATGTGATGTCTTACTCTCAATTTTTTGTTGATTCCTTCAACCTGTTGCTGGAAAGGCTGGGAATTAAACACCATGTTCGTGATTTTATGATCAATAAAATGTATGCCTATTATTATTGCTTCATAGCAGGTTCAGGTATTAGCAAACTTGTAATTTTCATAGCATAGGTTTCCTTAGAAGATCTTTCCAAACTTCAATAGACAATATGTCAAAGTACCCCTCTTTTCCAATAAGGCAAATATCTGACAGAAAACACTAGTTCCCATAGATAGTGCCCATATCGTAAAGAACATCCAAAAAAATCAGACAGAAAACAACTAGTTCTCTGGCTAATATAGTGACGACTATACAAAAAAAATCCGACAGACGCTTTTCCAATGCAAGGCTAACCCCGTAGCAAATGCTTCTTGGAGTCAAAGATTCGAAATTTTCTTTGATTTGGACATAGTGAATGGTAAGGGTTCTTGTGAGTGTAGGTCATTACACATCACTTTGAATTCATTCAACTATTTTAATTAAATTCTTCAATAACATTGTTCTGTTTTCTCTGTATACTATTCTGAATAATACACATTCTCCCACCCCTCTAGTACGTCCATATTGATTACCATTTCAACTTTGCATGGTACTCTACTTTCAAAGTCTTGATCTTCAAGAAATGGGAGTTTGAACATTTATTTGCAGAACAGATAATGAGATTTATTATTCAGATCAAATAGCCTAATATAATTCATAAACTGCCTGGAAACATGAAAAAACTCAAAGGTAAAAACTTGAACTCGAATTAAAATTAATTCCTGCATTTTAATCCCCGCACAAGATCAGAGAGTTTTAACATTCGATGACTCTGTGAAAATATATATGTAAACATTGGTCATTATTTATTCAGCTAAAGGACGTGAAATTCATAATATATTGTCCTAAAATCGAAATACTTGGGAGATTGTGTTCAGACATCAAATCGAAATTCTATGATTTTATTTTTCTTATTGAGCTTTTCAATTGGCTACTTCAGAATAGACTGCAAGTAGTTTACATCAGCTCAAGCCTACAGCTACAAAACCGGAAATAATCGACAATAAGAAAAAACACTTATTGTTACTGATCATATCATTTAGGTTAGGTTGATCAATGAGTATAACCGGTCAGAGGCATTTGGATAAAAAATTAGCAAGATAATATGATCACTTTGAGTATAAATGTACGAATTCGAAGCTAAAGCTTAATCATAAAAAAAATAATCAAGTAGGCATGAGCCTTCAGTTTGATTCCAGTTTTGTAGGTACGAGTGGTAGCACCAGGGTTTTTATACATTTTAATTAGCACTACTGATTAATCAATAACAAAAAAAAATCATCCTGTCTTTTATTTTTGTCCAGCTGGAAAGGGATAACACGGCATTGAATTTGTAATGGAGAGTAACAACAGCATTGTTAGGCTCTCATTTTATTTCGGAAATGGGAAAAACCATATTCACAGATGTTCTTTATTGCATATGATAGCCAGTAATTATAAATGTATTTGACCACGTCTGCAGTTTGGAAATTTTAAGATATTTTATTATTATTGAAAAATAACTATGGCAGACCATTTTTGCGAGTCTAACATCATGGCAGACGGTTTTGAAGGTGCCGAAAAATATGAAATTTTGAAAATAATTGACTAGATCTGCCAATAATTACATTTTGTTCTATAGTCTTCGAAGGTGAAAGTTGACTGGTTTTCACGCTTTCACCGTGTGACTTTGAACCAGCATTCTTCAATGAATAGGAAGAAAGTTCATTCGTCTTGTTGAAAAATGGTATTGGTTTCCAACAAGCTTTCGCTGCTTTTGGTGAACCAGATTTAGCAGAGGACCAGTTACAAGAATTGTTTTTATTATGCAACAGTTGCCAAAAAATGTAAGGGCGTGGATGATGCAACGTTTCTAATGTGTGTCAGCAGCTACAAAGCTTCAGGCATCACTGAAAACTTTAGCAAAAAAGAACATACTTTTGACGCAAGTTCAATACCACCGTGCCAGAGTAAGCTGTACCAACAACTTCTCCAGTATTTGGAGAAATGCTTTTAAAAACACCCCTCAACATTAAACCCATTGGAGCATGGATGGATTGAACAAGATAACTCAATTGTCTTCAAATGGTTCGAATGAGATCAACTTTCATGTCTTGTTAGCGACTTGATCAACAATGTTCCTGGTAAATCCATAACAAATTCTGTATTGAACATGTTTGGATCAATTAGGTAACAATTCAAATTTTGTTTTCACAGATATGACCATAGATATACAGGGTATGACATAATTCAATACAAATATTTTAAGGACATATTCCTGGGGACAATATAAGACTTTTTTTCCTATAAACATGTGTTCTAAAATATATCCCCTCCAAGCTACAGACATCGCAAGATGCGCTAAAAAAATCTTTAAACTGTTTAACAAACGTCAAACTTACAAGTGAATCAAAGTGCTGTTTCACAAATTAAACGTCAAAAGCGTCGTCAATAGGGGAAACAAAGTGAAAAGTCATAGCCCTCTAGGTATTTTTATTTGTTACTTCAATACACCACTTTCATTTACCAGCGATTTTCTCTAAAACGGTTATCTAATTCAAAAAAGTGCAAGAGACTGAAATGTATGTTTTTTTAGTGGCCAACTCAACGGTGATGTTTGAATTCAAATTTTTTTGGAGGAAATAGAAAATGTTTGCCATCAAATCTGTATGCAACCCTCATTCACCCCTTTCGATTCGAGTTACCTCATTTTTGAATCAAGAAATGAATAGATCGTCTAAAAATACAAGTGCCTGTGAATTTTTTAAATATTTGATGCATAATTGTAGCCACAATTCAAAATTTAAGATATTTTTTGAGCATCTTGCGATGTCTGTAGCTTGGAGGGGGTGGATTTTAGGACACATGCTTATAAGAAAAAAAAGTCTTATTTTGACCCCAGGAATATGCCATTAAAATATTTGTATTGAATTATGTAACACCCTGTATATTGTTTGTTTTCATAAACAGACAGAATTTGACAACTCTTGGGGCAACACAATATAAAAACGGTCTTCAAACCCATCAAGAAAATACAACAAAGCCTTAGGTCGGTAAAAGACAAAAGAGACCCAGTATATGCAACGGGGGTATATCGCATACCATGCATGCACTTGCGGAAAGGTATACATCGGAACCACAAAAAGATCGATGGGAACAAGGCTGAAGGAACATCAGAGGAACTGCAGATTAGGCCTAACGGACAAGTCAGCAGTGACAGAACACGCGCTCAGTGAAGGAAACCACAAGATTCTGTTTGAGGACGTAAAACTTCTTGCCCCCAACCAGGGATACCATAGCCGACTTGTACGGGAGGCAATGGAGATCCACAAATACACGGAGAATTTCAACAGAAAAGAAGCTGTGAACCTCAACCGAATATGGAATCCCATTCTTAGAAATTCCAAAATAACAAAAGAAAACTACGACATTTGTGACAGCAGGCAAAAAGGTGTCAATTATACTCTATTCCAAATAAGAATACAGTGCTGTAAGCTCTAGCCTCACACTAATTGGTTGAAATTAAAGGTAGTATCACATAGTTCAATACCATATAAGCTGTTCTCTGAAAGTACAGTAACTTTTTCAAATTTGGCGTTATCCTTGGCCGCAACAAAATCTATCTGTGCGAGTTTTCCCCACTGATCACGGCGCCACCTACTGTATTCTTATCTGGAATGGAGTATAATATGTTATCGAAAATATGCCTAACCCAGTTATGGTAATAAGCAATTCTGAAATAACAAAGGATATCAACGACATTAAGTCATCTGAGATTATTCATGATGCATAAGCCTCTGAAGAAGCTAGCCACTCGCGGCCTTCAAATCCGAGTGAAAATTGTGACAGTAAAAACTTCGGCCGCGAAAGCCTTATCCATTTTTTCATAAATGATTTTGACACTTATAAAATTTGTTTTGTGAAAAAAATTACGATTTAGTATACAATTTGATATCAATAATTCGTAATGTAAATACATCTGCTCGGGCAGTAGTTATTATTTTGTTGTCTGCTGATGTGTGCATGCAGTTAAATCGTCTGCCTTGTTAAATATAAGATTCTAAGAGTTAAATGAACAAAATACATTAATGGCAGACATGGACAATTATTTTCAAAATTTTGTATATTTTGGCACCTTCAAAACCGTCTGCCACGATGTTAGACACGCGTTAATGACCTACCATCATCAGTTTTCAATAATAATAATAATATATTTTAAAATTTCCAAGTGGCAGACGTGGTCAAATACATTTAGTTGTGATTATTCAAATTTTGATACCTGTGATACCATAGTGAGTCCCCACCTCATGTACGGTAGGTATAGTGACTCACTGTGCAAAAATTCAGGTCTGGCCAATCACATACAGGTAGCCTACCACTGGCTCTTATAGTATTACTTTTTTTAGTCATTAACTTTACTTATTTGGACATCTGTTTTGGTTGAGAAACCTCCCCAAATGTCAATATAATGATTAATCATATATATTCGGCATAATAGTTGCAACTGAAGATATCATGGTGGTTTTTTCCCTGAGTACAAATACTCAAAAATGCATTCAATTAAGACTTTTAGGGTTTACGGTGCACACTAAAGATTACATCGACCTTCCAACAACTTTCAAAGAGAACCAAACCCGACATCTATACCTAATACTTCTACTCGAAACCGTCCTCGACTCCTTTCAGTACCCTAAAAAAATTACCCATTTCATTAACATCACCTTTACATTACACAAGTCAACGTTCTTGTACCGAGCGCGAATCAGAAAGTGAGAGATTTCGCGAAAAGCGCCGCGGTTGCCTGGGTTTTATCCCCATTAAACCTGCGCAATTCGAACATAACCTGATCGCGAGAAAATCCCATAGAAACAAGCTCCTTGACTTCGACTTCAGTGAAATTGTCGCCGGGCGAAATATTTTGAGCATTGTTTTGGTTTGTGCTGAGCTGCGATGAGCCAGAGGCGCCGCCTGCTGAAAAGAAAAATAATCGTCAGAGGTGCTGAGCAACAGTTTAATTTCAGAGTAATACAACAGATTCGTTTCGTCCACCACTAACGTGTAGGGGCGTTTTCAGTATTTCCTGGTTCGGGAGCGGGAATTTTGGCTTTTGCTTCTCTTGGGATTTTCGGTAGAAGGAGAGCTTTTGGTGTGGGAGCATGATTGGGATTCTTTGCCCCTCTTTTTCTCTGGAAGAAGTGATTATAGGGTCATTTAATTACTACGAAAAGCAGAAAAATAAAAATGTATTCCTCTTTAATGGATGAGAAAAACAAATATGTTTTATCTACAAGAAGGTTTGGTTACCACTGGAATGCTATCCAATAGGTATGAGGTTGGTAATGCCATCATTTTATTTTATTACTGTCCTCCTATAAATATATCCTGCAATGTTATACATATGGGAAAAACTTCTTTTATCAGACTTACAAAAAAAACTTTCTACTAAAAATATAAATAATGAGATATATTGGATTCTGCTGTTTTAATAATGTAACTTTTTACAAACCAAAAATGAAGTATATTATTCGATTTTAATAGTTAAAGTTGATAAATCAGTTTGCAGTATGTACAAAATTTCAAGACTTTTCTACGTAAGAAGACCGGAGTAGATTCTAGTATTTTGTTTTCATTTTTTATTTTGAAATTGTATAAGATAAGTTTTTGTAATGAATAGTCATAAATAAAAGCACACATTTGCCCAACGGTTTATTTTATTGACAAACAGAAAATTCAGGGTGGGCTTTTATAAAATGTTTTTATATTTTACATATACGGCGATATGATGAAAAATAGCGACGTTACAATATTACAACATTTTTATCAAAAACGCCGTATTTTAATTTTTTCGTAAATATATAAATAAATTGAAAAAAAAACAATTAAATAATTATCTCAATAGATTTCTGATGTAACATTTCCACAAAATGTATTAATTTTTTTAATGAACTTGTGTTATACTGAAAAATAGAGTAAGCTGAACTTAGTATATTTTCTCAGCTTAAGAGTCTTTGCATTATGATGACATATAAAATTATTTGTAACATTTTTTTACTTTACTTTTAAAAACATAATATACCTATTTGGTGGAAATAAAAAGAAGAATATTTTTTGAGGAAATTATAAAAATGAAGTTATGTTTCCACGTTGTACTTTTTTCCATAAAACTTGATTTCCCTTGAGAAAATTGGTATATTGTGGCTATTTCAATTTAAGGTGTTGTAAAAAAGTTTAATGAAGTTGTGATATGATACGAACCATTTTAACAGTAAGAGTTTTATAAGTTTTTGATGATTTCTAAAAGTCATTTGAAACGAAAAAAACACCATTTTTTAATTAACAAAATATATTTCGAAAATATTGAAAGTTTCAATTATTTCAGATTGATATTTGAAATTTTTCATATGAATCTAAAATTAAATTGTAAACAACTTTTTCAAATAGGTTTTTTCTTTCTTTGAATTAACCCCAGGCACAATATAAAAAATAATACCAAAACTCAATCTTGACATTCAACAAAGAATCAAATGTCATTAGCAATATAATAGCAATTGTTTTGACAAAAGTGAAAAAATGCCTGATTTTTGTCGCGAAAAATGCACTACAATGTAATTACAAAAATTAATAGTTCTGAAACAGTCTTGAATAATATTAATGTAAACATTATTTAATGACTTGATCACAATTAGAAATTTTCGAAAAAATCACATACCTTGTCTACTATTTTGCAATGCTCGTTGTAAGTCTTTTTCCTCTAATTCTTTTCTAGATTTATCTAGTACTTCTTCTTCAGAAGTGCTACTCAGTCTCGCACAGTCAGGTAGTTCACTTTCTGGAAGGAAGGGGGTCTCGGTAGCAGTGGTACCTATTCTTAGAACATTGGCTTTGAGATCAATACAACACTAAAACAAAAAAAATAGTAATTGTAACAGAACACCGTTATTTAGCTGTGGCACAGCATTCAAGTGAAAGCCTGTCTCATAGCTGAACTTGATAAATATTTGGGAATCCATCAGGGTAGTGTTTTGACGCCACTATTTTTTATACTACCTTTGGTTGATTGTAAATTCTTGAATTTGTTTGTAGTTGATATCGAATAAGCTGTGATAGTGATTCAAATTTAGAAACTACCACGTAAAATGAATGAATAGCTATTTGCAGGTGCTTAAAAAAACACATTTATATTCTTATATTCACCTGGTGTCTTTTGAGCATGTCTAGCCCAAGTAGCATATCCATCGGCTGCTCCTCCAGTACGGAAAAACTTGTTGTAAGGTAGACATTAGCTATTTGAATCTGGACCATGTGAATGCGGCCGATAATTTTTTGAATGCCTACCCCCTTTGCGATCCCTGCCCACCGAGTATCCACCAGACGCATTATGTTACATCTCTCTGCACATCTGCTCGACATTATAGTAGTTTGTGCCCCTACAACAATTTCTTAGCACTCAAAGCAAACTAACTCCTGAAATCTCATACCTGAGTCTATAAAAGCCTTGACAGGATAACCGTTGACTCTACAGTTGATATAAAGCATGACTACAGTGCCGAATGACTCAGGGTTGTATTCCATAGCTGCTTCCATGTTAGCTTCAATATTTTTCTGACGTATCTCTTCAGCAATAAGACGTTGCGCTTCAGTGTCGAATGGATCAGCATTGACCATTCTCAATCGTTGTTGTTCTCGATCCTGTCTGGCCTGAACTTGCTCCCTCAGAACAGAAGCAAAAGTATCTGAAACGGTTCCAGCGTGTTTACATTGCATGGAGAGGGTTTACATCCTTACCTATGTTGCCACTGAGGAGTGCATCTGCCAGTCTTGGATTGTTCTGTTTCAGTAGGGCGAGTTGATCTGGATTTGCTAGGAACATGTCTCTGATGAGCACTGGATCATCTTCGTTGGGTCTGCTCCTGGCTGCTGGATTATTAGGAATTTCTATGTTACTGAAGTCTAAGCTAACTAAAAGTAATTGCTCTATGAAAAGAAAAAGGTGCTACAACAAGCTTGAAGTATTTACCCGGTTGGTCAAGACTAGTTTGTGAACTCGTCTGCATGTGCTGCAGGATAACCGCATCTCCATCTCGGATTCCTAGATCTTTAAGCGATTTTTTGTTGTCCATCAAGGGCCTTCCATTGTAGGCAATGACGATTTCCGATGCAGGGAAGCCAGATTCGATTTCGCAAAAGGCTTTGAAGTTCTCGAGCTCCAAATCTTCAGATACGTCCAGCACGAAAATGAAATCTGTTAACGTGGTTACTGTTACCTTCATTTCAGACGGGTGATATCGACTTATTGGGAATTGTTCAAGATGCACTTAGAAATTTTACTAAATTCTTGCTCCGTTGTTTTTCATTTTTCTAACCTGATACAAATGGAAAAGGGTGACGTTCTTCTTTGTCTGTAAACGAAAACAATATGACTTGCATTAAAAATATCTCCTTTATGCAAAACAAGATAAGTGCGTGTGGGATATCGGAACACGTACCAATCAAAAGAATTGTATTTTAAAATGTAGGATTTTTATAAATGAAAGGTGAAAAACCTCATTAAAATTCAGACTTCAGAGATGGCAGACGCCACAGACGGCAGAAATTGAATTGAAATTGGCCGATACGCCCGATAGACGATAGGATAGGCCGATAGCCGATAGGCCAATAACGACGATATCCAATCAGAAAGCACCAAGAATGAAGAACGTTAATGCCACAGAACCACAGACCTCATAAAATAACACAGAACCACAGACAGAACTCATTCTATATTGTCTTATATCTTATGACTATAATTTCGTCTCAAGTTCTGTGACTTCTGTGGATTAACATTAATTAACCCATCGACTTAAAAAAAAGGTTATGTCGATTCGTGAGCCCCTTTGTACTCTTTTCAACAATTTTCACACCTCAGATTGGCTTTAAATTTGCCATACATGGGGAGTTTGTACTACAGAAGACATAATTGCAATTTGCAATCCTTTTCGTCCTATTTATTATGTTTTCTGAATAGTTTTGGCGTTTTGATAAAAAAATATTGCTCTTGTCAAATTGACTTTGCTTGCCATCTCATAGACGGTAGACAAAGCTCAAGTTGGCTTCTATTTCGGTTACAGGTTTCTAACATGCAGCGCTTTCGTTGCTACACAACTTGATCCTTCTTCTAAGAGATGGCAGAAGGGAAATTACTGCAATCGATTTTTACTTTTTCTCTTACTATTGTTTAAAATAGTCTCTCTTTAAACAATGCTCTTACTGATTTCAAGTTGCTAGAGCCTTCCTCTGAGGAGAATACGCTGCATGATGAAGAAACAAAATTTTTCAAAAACTCTTTTTTTTTAAAGGAATGTTCCTATTCCGCTATTCATCATCGTTCCTGAATCGTTCATAGTCAATTTGGTTGCTCTCAAATAAAGTTGATTTTTCGACCATTATTCCATCATGTTTACCCCTTTGAACAGTTCTAGCAAAGATAGGCTTTGAATTTGCCAAACAGGGGGAGCTTGTAGCAGGTACCTAGTTTTTTTAATAAAACACTGTTTTTCGTGAAAATCAGTTGGTTCCTCAAAAAATCGTTTTTTGATAAGAATTTCGCTTTTCACAGTTCATAATTGCTCCTAGATCATTCATTGATTTTTCGGCCTAATCCAAAAATAACGTTTTTCAAAAAATTTCATAATTCAGATTGGAATTAAAAGCGCCATACTGCAGAAATCAGAAATGTATCAGTTTAGCTCAATTTAACATAGCTTTCCAATAATCCTGACTTCGTGAAAAAAAAATCAAAAACTTTATTATCCCGTGTAGTTCATAAGCATTGTTCCATCATTCATAGTGAATTTGGTGGCTGTCAGAGGCAGTTAATTTTTCAAGAAATATGGTAACCCCATTGAACTTTTTGTAACAAATTTCAAATCTCAGATTGGCTTTGAATTTGCCATACAGGGGGAACTTGTTCTGCATAAGTCAGAAATGTAGGTAGTCAGTGTTGCTCAATCCTGTTTCTTGTGAAAAAATTGTAGATTTTTTCACAGTCCCAGTTTTTTTCAACGAATTTCACCATTTCGCGTTTCTGCATCGTTCCTACATCATTTAGGATAGTGAATTTGGAGAATGTTGCTTCTTCAGCCCTCAAAAAAAAAATGTTAAGTAGGTAATCCCTTTGAATTTTTTTAAACAAATTCCAGACATCAGATTGGCTTTAAATTTGCCATACAGGAGGAGATTTGCCATACAGAAGTCAGAATTGCAATTCGTATGGGATTACGAAAATGTTTTAACATCTATCAAAATAACGTTCCACATAATCTCAATTAAGGTAATTCTGAAGTGTTTCAGTTATTACATATGAAGCAGATTTAGAAACGTTTCGAAAGCTATAAATTAAAGATGTCTGAAATTATTTCAGAAATATTTCTGGAAGTCAGCAAAATAACCTATTCAAATATTCACATATTATAATAATTTGAATTGTTTAAATATTTCATGGTTGAGATAATTTTGAATTAAGTATTTCGAAAAATATCAATTCGAAAATTTGAAATTTTCCAGAAATGTTTCAATATTTTTTTAATATTGCTGAAATGTGTTAAAATCAAACGTTTCACATATTCTCAATTTAATTTATTTCTAAAACATTTCAGTTATTATGATTGATAAAAATTTTGAAATGTTTCGAAAGTTATGAAGTAAAGATGTCTGGAAATATTTCGGAAATATTTCTGGGAAATATTTCGGAAATATTTCTGGAATTCAGCAAAATAACCTATTCAAATATTAACATATTATAATAATTTGAATTGTTTAAATATTTCATGGTTGAGATAATTTTGAAATAAGTATTTCGAAAAATATCAATTCGAAAATTTGAAATTTTCCAGAAATGTTTCAATATTTTTTTAATATTGCTGAAATGTGTTAAAATTAAACGTTTCACATATTCTCAATTTAATTTATTTCTAAAACATTTCAGTTATTATGATTGATAAAATTTTTGAAATGTTTCGAAAGTTATGAAGTAAAGATGTCTGGAAATATTTCGGAAATATTTCTGGAATTCAGCAAAATAACCTATTCACATATTATAATAATTTGAGTTGTTTAAACATTTCATGGTTGAGATAATTTTGAAATAAGTATTTCGAAAAATATCAATTCGAAAATTTGAAATTTTCCAGAAATGTTTCAATATTTTTTAATATTGCTAAAATGTGTTAAAATCAAACGTTTCACATATTCTCAATTTAATTTATTTCTAAAACATTTCAGTTATTATGATTGATAAAAATTTTGAAATGTTTCAAAAGTTATGAAGTAAAGATGTCTGGAAATATTTCGGAAACATTTCTGCGAAATATTTCGGAAATATTTCTGGAAGTCAGCAAAACAACCTATTCAAATATTCACATACTTATTATATTAATTTGGATTGATTAAATAATTCATAGTTGAGATAATTTTGGAATAAGTATTTCGAAAAATATCAATTCGAAAATTTGAAGTTTTCCAGAAATGTTTCAATATTTTTTTAATATTACTGAAATGAAATTATTCATGTTTACTGAGCTGTGTTACTTTTCGAACTTTGAAAACCGAATTGAAGACTGGATAAAACAATTCTCGACAAGAAGGATATCAATCTTTGTCTCACCAATCGTTCTATAATATTTGTGAGAGTTTATAATAATGAAATGGGCCTAAAAAATACAGATGTCGTCACACCTTCTACACGTATCACCCTGTATGTATTAATTCTATTTGAAAAATATGCCAATACTACACAACTATAAAATAATACATTAATGAGCTGACGTTCAAGAATTTGGACACCTTGAAACTAGCGCTCTTGCGCATTCAAAACGTTTTCATTGATTTTCCTCTGAAATTTCC
Source organism: Chrysolina oricalcia (assembly GCA_944452925.2). NCBI lineage: Eukaryota > Metazoa > Arthropoda > Insecta > Coleoptera > Chrysomelidae > Chrysolina > Chrysolina oricalcia. The sequence continues at coordinate 56,679,008 of OX101821.2, read as the reverse complement.
TCTAACACACGCTGCAGAGCAACTACAAAATTCCTGCGATATCACAGTGAATACCAATGGACCTCCACAACAAGCGTCTATCAATGAATAATTTAGATTATATTAATTCTCGAATAATCATACCGCACCTCGATTGATACAAATGGAGAAAGTGCAAACACAACATATTGTGTGGCAGTTTACTACAGTTTAACATGTGGCAGGTTGTATACACAAAGCACGGGATAAACTGGAACAAGTAACTAAGTGAAATTCCGAAATGGAAACCAAACTGACCCAAAAAACAACGCGCAATTAGTGAAAATGAAAGTGTCCGCGAGAATAAAATATCTCGAGTGTCTCCGCTGGTCTTACACGGTTCCCATACTATGCTATATTGCCTTTTTCTTCATGATCTGGATGCTTGCGGTGCCTCTCAAACAGAACATCAAAATTATCAAAGAACTCAAAGTTGATCCGCCGGAAGATTCGTTTGAAATTAGGATAAAAAACAGCAACTTCAACACCGATAAAAAAACCGAAGAGGGCGATGAGGAGAAAAACGAGTATCTGGTCAATGTAAACGACGAGGAGAACTCTAGGAAGGATCAGACGGATATTTTGATGGAAGTTTTCGCAAAGTGAGTGAAATTCAATGTGCCGTAGTGATTTGAATTCAATACGAAGCACCTTTGAGCTTCAAAAGGTCAAGCGAAAATAATTATATGAGTAGTAGTCTAGTCTACAAGAACTATTTTGGTGAATTTCTCTTCAAGGGCACCGAAAATTATGATCCAGGGCTCATTCGATTCGGAATGACCTCTAGAAACTTTTTGAAAAATATGAAAGTGCGCCGGCAAAAATTGCAAAAGTTATAAACAATTTGGTAAAAAAAGGGAAGGGGGTTGGTTTTTTGCAAATATATCGAAAACTATTGAAGATATACAAAATTTGAAAAAAGATCCTGAAAGAGGGGAAAATTTACTAAAAGAAATCCCACTTCACTGAACTCTACCACCAATATTTAGAATTTTAATTTAGAGGCGAAAATAGCGTAAAAGTGGGTGATTCGAGTCCCGCGTGCGCTGACTGATACGGACCCTTGAAAAATAAAATAATTTTAACCCATTAAATATCAATAATAAGAAATAAAAAAATTCATTCACTTTTTAGACACTTGAATGAACGAAAATCCATGGAAAAAATTTTTCCCGTAATTATTTTATTACCAATGCTTTTGTTAATTAACTAGTATTTTACCCTGATAATTGTTATACTAAAAACCTCTAATTTCACTTCTTGGAGCTATTGTTGAAAATCTTTAAAAAAGATCCCCATTGGAAAAATAAAAAAATGTTGATTTTCTACTTTGTTATTAACAATCTAAGGGACTAAAAAATGCAAATGAAACTATGAAAAAAAATGTTTTCTCAATATTCCAATTTATTCGTATTTTAATTATTTATAGTCACAGAAAAATTATTTAAAAAAATTTCTTTCTCTGATTGTTTGAATAATTGTTATGAACAAATGCATTCTTTATAAAGATATTTGAATTTTTGCTTTTGGAATTTTTATCAGCAATAAATTTTATGAACTTTAAAAAAAATATCATTTCATTAAACAAATTTGTATTGCTTAAAAACGCATTTGTTGAATAACTATTTTTTTGCTACCAAATATCAAAATTATGGAACAATATTTTTTTTTTCAATCATAATTTCCATTGCTCTTCAATATTCTAAAGAAAAAATATTTATTTATATTTTCTTTGTTTAATTAATAAACAATTTGTTTGTTATAAATTTAAATACCGCAAAAAATAACAAAAACAACCATGTATTATATGACTACTGGAAATTAATGGAAGATAAAAATCAAATATGCTGAATAAATAAAGTGTATCGTTTTATACATAAATTGATTATACATGAAATTGGGAACAGTAATACACCAAAGAAACAAACAACATAACCACCAGATTACCAGAAGTACTTCATCCCAATACATATCCAACAACCAACATCAGGGCCCCCGCAAGGGTTATCGGCGCCCGCGTACCAGGAATATTTTGGCGCCCTTTGAATATTCGAGCTGTCGATGTCCATTAGTTAAATAAGGATGATAGATGCAATGCCCATCGATGGATCCATCGATGAATTCAAAAACTTGCCCTTAGTAAATACATCTTCATTGTGTTGTCCCCAGCACCCCCAACTTCAGAATGTTTAATGGGACTACTATACTTGCGATACATCATTTTGAAGGGAATTCAATCCCAAATACATCGGTGTACAGAAATTCAGGATCGATAAAGTGTTGTTGAAGTTTTAATGAAAACTAAGTTTTATCAAGATATTTTTATTTTTTAGGGCAGACAAGGACAAGAACGGCAAACTGGATTCCAAGGAACTATCCCTGTGGATAAGGAGAAAAATCGTGGAACACATATCGTTAGCTGTGGGGGGCAACCACGAACTATTCACGTTGATTGACGTGAACCCTCGCAATGGAGTGATATCTTGGAGAGAATACCACACGTATTTCTTGAAGAAACGAGGATTCAGCAAAAAGTACGTGGAAAGCCACGACGAGAGAAGACACAAAGGTCTGCAAAGATCTATCAAAGGCAGGTATTTGGGTGTGGGTGTGCCTCAGTGGTGTGAGTTGGGACCAGTACAATTATTCGTTGAAATACACTTTCAGTTGTCTCAGCAAAATTTTCATTGGAAGCTTTTTTTGAATGAGTAGGTACCCAGCAATATGTAGGACAAAGTAGGCGAAGAATCTTCTGCAAAATTTGAAAGGTGCTAAAGAGTTTATGAAAAAAACATCGGCAGAGACAACTGTACTAGACGTCGCAATTGTCCAAATAACAATTTTAAGACAGTTTCTATTTATTTACGTTTTTAAAATGCTTTAATATGTTCAATAAATCGACTTCGGATTTAAAGTAACCTTAAGATAAACTAAAAGTTCCTAAAGACTACTTATTCTTAAACAAAGAATTTAATACACTCTTTAAATCAAAATAAAAATGCTATTTGCTCTTATACAGGGTGTTTCTTAAGTACGTGTAGAAACTTTAGGAGCTCATTTTAATTTTGAAACAGTCTGCGTCATTCATAAATATAAAAGTTCATTCCCTTCTAGAGTTCATGTTTATAACACACGACAGGATAACAACATAAGACTGCCAATTCCAACATCAACTCTTGTTAAGAATTCTTTTATTTATAATGGTTTAAAAATGTTTAACCACTTGCCAGAATCAATAAAAAGTACTGAAGCCTATGGTAGGTTCAGGAGGGCAACAAAAAAAATACTTGTTGAACGGCCATTTTATTCTGTCGAAGAGTTTTTATCTTCTTCTCTCTGAAATTTATTTCTGTTGTTTGTTGTTTTTTATAAAATATAGATTTATATAATATAATATACATATATATGTGTTTAAGTGAATACGAAATGGTATTGTGTCTTAATTAGGTTTTTATTTATATGTTCTATGCTTTAATTATGTTTTTATTTATATTTTTTTGACATGCTTTGTTACAAAAATTTATATTTCTAAACAATAAAGCTATTTTTGACTTGACTTGACATATTGCTGACGTCGAAATAAGAAAAAAAGTTCCCATAAACACATGTCCGCAAGTTAAACTTTTCTAAGATACAGAGGGTCAAAGTTTAATTCTTATATTAGTTTTTTGTGAATAAATTGCAAAATATTCGTGATATTCGAGGAAAGATTGGTATCTGGAATAATTTTTCAATGACGAAATCAAATTTTATGTTATTTGTGAAAAAACTAATTTCTAATTGAATTTATTTTAAATTTAAAAATCTTGTCATTCAAAATCACGCAGGCTCTACCAAGAATATATTTTTTACACAAACTGAATAATAAATATTCCCAAATAAAAAACTTTAACCAAATATCAAAGCTATTTTGAAATTATTCACAAAAAATTAGAATCAAACTTTGACACTCTGTATCTCAGAAACGAGTAACCTGCGGACAAATGTTTATAGGAACTTTTCTTCTTATTTTGACGTAAGCAACATGCGCTCTTGAATTTCCTACACGTACTTAAGAAACACCCTGTATAATGTCCTATTGATCCTATACTGGTTTTAAAACTAATTTGCTATTATTTAGAATTAAATAGCAAGTTGGTTTTAAAACAATCCGTTCTGGGAAAAATAGTTTTAATGCAGTTTTATGGAAATCAATTTTATCCTAAGACTATATTATATTCAATATAATACCACATTAAATCTAAATTAAGAGTATTAAGTTTGAAGGTTTTAATTTAGTCAATTTGGTTGAAAGAAATACCTCTTGGTCTTTGGAAATTTGTGAGGTTAGGATTCCTCGAGCGCAAGATCTCTTTAAATCAATAAGGTCACGAGTTTGGACATATTAAAGCATTTTGGTTTCAAAAGAAAACGTAGAATCCTGCGAGAGTCATTGGATTTAAAGTGGTAAACAAAACGCTGTTTTAAATCTTGTGAGAAAAATACATTAAATTATTCGCGCTCTAGTTATGTTGAAGTATTTTGATATATTTTATCAGAAAAGTGCCATTAGTTGGTGAATTTTTCACCAGAATAGTTTGCTTACGAATATTATTTCATGATATGCTTAGTATACGTATGCGGTTTGAAATATTACCGGCCATTATACAGACTTAAACGATGTCGAGTGTTAGTAAGCAAAATAAAACTCTTTCAGGATTAATAAACTATTTTTAAGGTAATTTTGTCCGCTGTAAATACATTTTGAGAACAAAATGTCAGATAATAAGTTTTAATTTATGTATTTAAAGTTGCATTGGAGGAGTCTTTAAGAATATAGTATTAAAACTTAATGGTTTTAATACAGTATTGAAATTTACTCTTGAAGGCCTTTTTGGGATGGCCCTTTTTGGCTAAAAGCTGCTTTATGATGGCCTCAGGGCAGTCTTGAAGATCAGTTGATTTTATTCGAAATTTTATTGTGTAGTTTTAAAGCGATCTTGAAGATCGGAATAAGAGCGTTAATGGGGGATTTATATTGAAAGATGAGGCCCCGTCTTTCTTAGTTTGCAGACGTCTCGCAGTCTTTTGGGAGTAGCTCATGATGGGGCAACTGAATAAAAAAAAAACATTCAAAAACAACATACGTTAGAAACGGCAACAATAATGTTTTTTGAAATATTTATAAATTCTGGACCGTCGTAATTTATCATTCTAAATCACTGGAAAAACTTGTTGAATGATAGATTTTCAATATTTCAGAAAAAATCATGAAAGACAAAGCATCCTGGATGGAAGCTGCGAGATCGAATCCAGACACCCTCACGCTGGATGAATTCTTGGCCTTCACCCATCCGGAATCCAGTGCTGCCAATCAGTTGGCACTCGTGGATGAATTATATGACAAGTTTGACAGGGATGGAGATGAAATGTTGACAGAGAACGAGTTTGCCATCCTCCAAACGGAAGGTGAGCGATTGTATTCATAACTTTCATAACAATTGACCATATTCACGATCACCATATTTCCAAAATTTGTTTTATCAGAGTTTTTGAACTGCTATACAATATATCTAATGAAACTACCAATATGCCTTAACGCCCTTTCAGCTCTGGGTGTTCTTTTGGTTCTTTAAAATATAGCTCATAAATGATTATATCTTGATAATAGTTATTTATGTACCGAGGGTATAAATAGATGTTTATGCCCTGAGGGCGACGTTTTACGAACTAAGCAATAAAAACACAATAATGAATTAGTATGACATGAAATGTCTTTATGTGATAGTTAAAAACTATTTTATGAGTATGTCTCTATACAGCCTATCCAAATTTGCGCTTAAAACCGTTATAATTATATTTCTTAGCGATCCTATAGCAGTTTGAAACTTAAAAAAAATAGGTATACAAACATAAAAAAAAAGTTTTATGGCAATGATATACACCGCTGTCTGGTCAGCGTCCTCTAGAAAAACCAAAGTTAATTTTTTTACGATATATTTCATCTTTAAATTGTGATGCAACTTACTATAAATATAACGAATAACGTTGATATAACGTAGAGAAATAAAAAATATCCTAATTGGTTATCATAATTCAAGTGTCACATCGTTGAATTCAATTCTCTTCAGAACCATCTAATTTTTTTAAATTTCGTTAATATTTTTATTGCAATTCAAATTCGAAATATCAAATATAATTGCGGATCTGAAAACTAGTCATAACTCGATAAATTTGAACGGTTTGTTGTGGAATAATGAAACCAAAAACATTTTGAAGGGTATTACTGATACTACTTTTTGAGAGAAGAAACATTGCAATTACACTACAGATGGCACTGGGGGCACATCAACTAGAAAATTTCGAAAGGCATAAAAATAGAAATTGGGTAAAAATTGCTCAACTAAATTCAAAAATATTTAGATGGTTGTGAAGAGAATTGAATTCTCTTTTCAACGATGTGACACTTGACCCCCCTTGCCATTTGAAAATTTTGTGGGCAATCACCATTTTTTTGTTTCAAAAAGTTGTATCAGTGAAACCCTCCAAACCCTCAAAAGGTAACATGGGGGGGGGGGGACTAAAAAAAGCCGCACTGTATGAGCAACTGTTTTAAAAGTTTCAAGAAATAATCGAATACATTTCTTCAAGGAAACGGCGACGAAACGTTCATCGTTCGCCAGGATGAAAACGAGCGTCGGGCGGAATTTCGAAAATCCATCGACCTAAACGGAGACGGAAAAGCAGACAGAAGAGAGCTGCTGCACTATGTGGCCCCCCAGAGCCCCAGGCACAGCGAACATGAAGCCGAAGCTCTTCTGGCCCTCGCTGACAACGATCACGACAATATGCTGTCGCTGGATGAAATTCTTGCCCATCCCGACTTATTTTTGAAGTCCAAGATGGTGGACACTGCGAGGAGTTTCCACGATGAGTTTTGAAAGCAGCGGGGATTCCCACAAGCCGGAGGAGGACACTATTTCATTGCCAACTTGCCGTAATATAGACATTTTGCAAATGTTGTGGATAGTATTACAGAATATCGGATTTCTATAGTTATTAGTGGATTTCGAACTTGTTGACCATGGTCTAAAGGTAACTTTACCTCACGATTCGCCCACAACTGCGGCAAACAAAACCTAGTTTTTTTTATTGAAAATAATCATAACATTTTACAATATAATTGTTTTTTTTTTGTTGAAATTGTTATTTCCGTCAACCGATTGCACCCCTACGCGCAACCCTCGGAAGTCTTCTAGAGACTTGTGTGAGCTAGGGAAGACGCAGCCCTTACCTTTTAACGTGTGATGCCATGCACGAGACCGGTGAATCGGTGGATCGAACCCACGACCCCACGCTTGCTAGGCGTACGCTTTTACCAGCCGACCACCACGGCCCAATAATTCGAGTATGGTTTACCCCCAAAGTGAAATAGCAGCTGTCATCTGGCAGATGTGCACGCGATCTATTCGAAAACAGTCGCCGATCACACGTTAACATAAAAACCTATTACACACAATTTCAGTCAGAAGGTAGGGGGTTCCAATTTGAGCCTGGATACGGTACTGCTCAATTCGAAACTCGGACAGGCATAACAAAGTATAATCATCAAATCTCTCTATCTCTCTCTTCAATTATTGTCCGTTAGCTTCCTATCGGCGCTATTTGGACATGCCCTGCTGCGAGAAATCCGTTCCCATCCTTCCTTTAACCGGCGTAGACAGCAAGGTTGTATCGGGGGAATGCAGTTGTCTTGGTGTAGGCAATACTGCATTCCATATTTTTAACACTTTTTAATTTTTAACAACACACTTTATTTTAATCTGTCAATGCACGTCTTCAAGACTGCGGACATCACACACATTAACCTGACTTCCAAGACGAAGCCGCCGTCTGACCCCAACCGCTGCTGGAAGTCCAAATCAGTTACAGCATGACAAATCTAGCTCTGAATGTGAAATCGCCACGCGTATCGATGCGCGGTAGCAGAATAGCTCAGTACGGTCCGAAACAAGTACGAGTTACTGTACCATGGTCAGTCTATTGTATATGTCGCATCGCGAAGTGCACCGTGAAGTTTTATTACCGAATGTACAATTATACTACCCTCTTTATCGCCAGAATTCTTTCTCATTCTAAATTCGCGCATTTCAAACGTTTCTCGATATTGATAGCTAGATTTGCCAGGCTGTAACATCGTTCACCCCGACAGGCATTTCGATCGTTGGTAGCCACATCGCCTTTGATAATGCCTGCCGCAGTAGTCTACTAAACTTCGGGTTGATTTACCCCTGGACTCTGACCAACAAGACTTTTTTTCACTTATAACTTATGTACAGTAAATTAAATTATTAAAAGAAGGGCGTTCATTGTCGAATTCAAGTGTCAATTATTGGCAAAAATTATAAAAGTTGTTGAACAATGGTGGTCCTTGGACTCTTCATTTTTGTGATAACCTAATAAAAGACTTGTTAATTTTGGGTTCAGTTTTTGTATGAAAATGCTTGTTAAATTCCTCATACGAGTATTCAATGGATTCCAAAACATGAATATTTACCGAAACACCAAAATTGAGATAGTTTTGGTGTTGGGATTGTTTTTTATTGACTGAAAGTAGAGTGGCAATGAGAGTTCTATGCCATCTCTTGTGTAAATTAACAACGCTAAGTTCCAAATTGCTCATTTTTGTCTCTCGGGCCGCTCTTTGGAGGCTCGTGGAGATTTGTCGGTTAGTGGCGCTTTTTGGCAATTCGCATATTGCCGGTAAAACAGATTCCTCATTCACCAACAGGGGAATGAATGCCTTTGGTGACGTATGGGTATGGGATGAAGTACAAAAAATACTATTATTTTTTAGGATTAGTTGTATATAAGTGAATATATTTGTCCAGTTCTACTACTACTATATTTAAAGAAAATAAAAAATAATAACTTTATTATTACCAAAAAACATAGGCTGCTTATCCAAATCCAATACATTTTTTAGTCTATATATATTTTCAGTAGGATCTAGATAACCGGGCCCCCGCGTGAACGCACCGTGATAACCAGGACTGCACTGATGAGGGACTTCATCCCGAAACCGGTCTGCAGTTGGTTCCTTGTTTGGATCAGGCGGTGTCCTGCTGTCTGTCTCTGAGAGCTCTTGCAAAGTTGTTCCTTCAAAGTAAGGATCTTTGCACATATGTCTGACAGATATAATTCAATATCTGTCGAGGTATTAGCCAGAGAAGTAGTTGTTTTCTGTCGGACATATGCCATACAATCTATACAAAGGTATAGTGAGTTCATAAAGGATTGTTTTCGACTGTTTTACAGTCACTGGAACACTTATTGCTCCTTGAAACAAGTATTCAGCATATACCATTTCGCACCCGAAATGTCCTTCTGGAGCGCTCTCTAATCTGTTGCCGTGGTGGATCCTGTAAGCGATTGCAGTGTTCATCCCGGCGAACGATGACGGGCACCGGGCCCCCGCGTGTATACAACCGTGATAACCAGGACTGCACTGATGAGGGACTTCATCCCGAAACCGGTCTGCAGTTGGTTCCTTGTTTGGATCAGGCGGTGTCCTGCTGTCTGTCTCTGAGAGCTCTTGCAAAGTTGTTCCTTCAAAGTAAGGATCTTTGCACATATGTCTGACAGATATAATTCAATATCTGTCGAGGTATTAGCCAGAGAAGTAGTTGTTTTCTGTCGGACATATGCCATACAATCTATACAAAGGTATAGTGAGTTCATAAAGGATTGTTTTCGACTGTTTTACAGTCACTGGAACATATATATATATATCTATATATATATATATATATATATATATATATATATATATATATATATATATATATATATATATATATATATATATATATATATATATATATATATATATATATATATATAGGACTAGTGAATAGTGGGGCTTTGCAGCAAAATCAAAGAGTATTCTTTAAAGTTTGTCCAAGCTTTCGGAAATTCAATAACTTATTTCCATCATCAGGGATACTACAATTTGCATCTGTAAGTAATATAAAAAATATATATGTACGGTTAACTTACATCTTTGTTGAGATTGTTCGACGCGATGTTATTCAACCATAAGTGGCACATTGTGCAAGATGAAAATTGATATAAAACAAGTGAAATTGGAAAGATGTCATAAAATATTTAGATAAAAATACGTTACATTTAAAATTGTTAAAATTACTTTATATTTTGACCACGTCAGGCCAAATCAATGCTATTGGTTAAGAGAAGACAGACAGTTGACATGACATATGACTTAGTGGTACCAATTTACAGTTACCAACCTATGTTAGAGTCCGTAAATCCGATTTTTAATTGGTAAAGCGACACCTAGTGAGGTAGGATGGAACCTGAATTAAGTACATTTGGCATGTAACTAAATGTCTAGTACATTTTCATTCTGGATCTTGATGTGTTGAAGTAGATATAACAATGTTTTGTCCTACTGTGGGCAAAATTATGGTAAAGGTTAAACCTTTACCATAATTATGACATCTTTCCAATTTCACTTGTTTTATATCAATTTTCATCTTGCACAATGTGCCACTTATGGTTGAATAACATCGCGTCGAACAATCTCAACAAAGATGTAAGTTAACCGTACATAAATATTTTTTATATTACTTACAGATGCAAATTGTAGTATCCCTGATGATGGAAATAAGTTATTAAATTTCCGAAAGTAAAGAGTACTCTTTGATTTTGCTGCAAAGTCCCACTATTTACTAGTTCCATTCCTAACTAGTCAGCAACGACTACCCTTCCTCTATATATATATATATATATATATATATATATATATATATATATATATATTGATTTATTTATTCAGAGTTTTTTTCAATGGTTTCAATACAGAAGCTTTAGCAGATCCCTATATCGATTCTGAATACTGCAATATTGAATATATGAAATTGAAATAAACGTTCATCAAAATTTGTCTTTCAAGGTACTCTCTAATTTTGTAATGAATGCACATTATGAGTGATATCTTTTTTTTGGATCATTTCTGTATGGTTTTGCCAACCGAGGGTTTCATCAAATAAAGACCCAAAAATTTCATAAAATTTTTGTATATTATATATCTATTTTCAAATTCTATTGATGGAGAGGTTTTTTGTCGATATGAATATATATGAGGATTTAGAAAAATCTAACGATAATTTATGACGTTGTAACAATGAGAGTATTCTGGAGATATCATACTTGATATCACTCTCAATGAATTTGAGATCGGATCCAGAATAAATGAGTTGTATCATCTGCAAATAATTTGAGAGTCCCTTTCAGATAGGATTGATATACATCAGGAATAGCACAGGTCCTAACACAGATCCCTGTGGTATACCATAATTCACATTTTTAGGATGACTTTTATTTTCTTGAATGCACATATACTGTTTTCTATTGGTTAAACAGTGTCAAAAGCTTTACTTAATTCAAGAGACATGTAACTAAATAAATAACGAAGTGTCACAGTGGGACACAAAATGTGCAAATATTTCGATTATTGTCAATAGAAAATATCGAGATAACTGTAATGAAAATATTTGGTTATTTGTTCTGACTATTAATTTTGTATCTATTTTCCTTCTGAAAAACTATGTAATTTACTACCACCTTTATGAATGATTTAAATTTTTTGGAAGGAATTCCGTGAAAACAGTTAAACAAAACTAGCTGTAAATAATTCCATTCTTATAAAAATTCAGATGAGTTTTCATCCTGAACCTAGACATGAGAAATACACAATGTGATTATTCCATTCTTATAGATAATAATAATAATAATAATAATATTTATTCACACACCTGCATGGTACAATACAATTGAATATTAATAATTAACTGTGAATAAATGAATACTCGATAAGTGTGAAACACTTGTTTCGAGAAGAAAACCTAATAAACAATTACATGACAAAATGTGTAAACATAAAAATTTCTAAATTCAATCTAAATATAAAATGTAAAATTATAGTCATCATATTGACTCATAAAAACAAACATATATATACAAATATACACATACAGACACTTTCACGCATACATACATATATACATACATACATACACATATAAACTATATAAAAAGTACAAACATATATTATAAAAAAATTTAAAAAGTATATAAAGTTTGATATAAGGAATGAAATGTATGAAAACAAGATCATTTCAAAATACCAAGTGGATAATACAGCAAAGGTAGGTAACTTTTTTTATTTTTTTGTTTCCTTATCTACTCGAATATTCTATGTAGTTCAATTCTCTTACTTCGAAGTATATGTTTTTTTAGTTCTTTTTTGAAGCGATTGATATTTTGTAATGATTTTATTGTTTCAGGTATACTATTATAAAGTTTGGGAGCGAAGTAAGAGTATGATCTTTGGGCAGCGACCCTAACCATCAGGGGTGTTACATAATGATCTTTTTGGCGAGTGTTATATTGATGAAGGGGGAGCAGTGCTGTGTGCTTATTTGCGTGATAGTTAATACAAGAACATAGAAAATACAATTGTCTTATGTCCAGAATTTGAGTCTCAGAGTACAAAGCATCAGAGGAATATCTACTGTTTTTAGAAAATATCAATTTCAGAAAACGTCTTTGCATTACTTCGATAGGGTGGATATGAGTTATTCAGATGAGTTGTCATCCTGAACCTAGACACGAGAAATACACAATGTGATTGAGTAAGAATTGTATATATTGAACACTTTCAAACATAACAAAACTTAAAATAAATTATACAATCTAATCATAGAAGACAATATTTTAAAAGTGATGAGGTCATGAATACTTTCCGTAGAAGATCAAGCATACACGTTACATCTTGAGAAAAAACTGAACACATGTAAATCACCAGTATGAATTATGTTGGTGCTGATGTTTTTCTCATAATTTTTTTCCATGAAATATCTGTTTCTACCGCATTTTCTTGGAAATCCAGATCAGTATATACGGTTTCTTTTACTGAACTTCTTCTTCTTCTGCAAGTCGACTTCAGGGGAATACTCATGAACTCCCTTACCTTACCTGGAAGAGAATACAGGCAGTTCTTTATTGGAGGTGAGAGAAGTTCATCGTCCAAATCTTCGAATTTGGTGGACCCTGTAACGAATGATCCAATCACCCCTAAAATGATAGTGACCATGAAGCCGATGCCAGAGTACCAGATGTAGGAAACACGGAAGAGAAAGTCAACTGGCTTTCTGAAAACAGATAAATTTCATTGTAAACAAATTATATGAGAGAACATATAGTATTTTCCATTTCGAAAACCACGTTGTAGCAAAACAGCTGTATATTAAGCTGTGCTCGACATTTCTTTTGTTCTTTTATAATTGGTTCGAGAGAAACATTCATGAATTTCATTGTCATAAAGTTTCTTGATTAATTTATAATTATATTCTGTGTTATTACATTTAGGTACCTGTAGGTTCACCGCTTGGAGATTCAACTACTGGATCATAGTTGGCGCTAATAGGCCCATTCAGTTATTTATTCCCAATTTAAATTTTACCTGTTTTTTGTGATGTTAGAAAAACAACTGAGTTTCTTGTTTTTCGTGGTTTTGAAATGTAGATACGTTGAGCATTTTATTAACGATTGCTGTTTGAAAAGAGACGTTCCACGAGTTAAAAGTGCCGTGGTCCCTATTTCTTAGAGAATCCCTCTGGAATGCGCCTGCCTTTTAGGTATGTATTTTCTCTAGTGCCTTTTTGTATCAATTCCAGAAATACTAATAATTGTTACACAATCGTTTGACCCTACTCTTCAGTTTCTGTCAATTTAAGAAAACAGTGCTTGTGTAACTGTGAAGTCATTTTATTCATGTTTAAGGAAAACTATATAACGAATGATAATTCTCCCTAAACAATTTGTAAGCCGTTAATGTCCTTTTAGCTCGCCCTTGAAGTCGTCACCTTGGAATAAAGTACTGTTCGCTTTGGTGGTCCCACAAATTGTTGGAGTTTTATTTCATCAACCATCACTACAACACCAGGTTACATCCCACGATAAAATTTGCCCTGAGAGTCTCGCTTCAACGTTATCCTCATTAGTAGAAATACTCAACTTACAGTGAATATCCAAACTAGTCATATTTATATCAAATGCAGTACAGAAAGAGCTATGAATCAATCAAAGTGTCTGGTAGCTACACATTTTCATAAGAACTTGAGCCGCCATGTTTTGGATTTAGGGCTAAGTTTATTACAGGCTAAATGCCAAACAAGTTTAAAAAAAAGTACTCGTGTACACTTTTTTCCAATTATACTTGAGGAATTGAACTGTTTGTTATTAAATAAGAAAAGGAAGAAAAAATATAACTTTTGTCCAGTTTCCACTAACACTTTACTACTTTATCACGACCGGTTTCGGCATTTACACCATTTTCAAGTAACTACAGATTTCATCACGTTCGTGAATATTTATACATAAGAAAGTAATTAAAGAAAGGTTGGGTTTAAATTACCTAACTGATGTTTCAAAACAAGTTGGGAAAATACCTGGAATCTACCTGATGAGTCATCTAATTTATCTAATAGGGGTTCAAACAATCGGTGGGTCCAACTTTGTTATCAAAAGTCATAAATTCAGAAGTGGAGAGCTACATAATTCTAACTGGTCATTGATGGTATCAAAATTGGGGTTTTTATTCAATTTGTTTATTTCCAAGGCTTCCAACAAGTTCATTTCTCTTCCTTTATTGCACGTATGAAGGATTTTCATGTTATTTTTATTTATTGTATGATTCGTTTCTTGCAAATGTCTATATATAGCTGATTTTTTATCTGATAACACATGTTCATGGTACCTTATTTCAAAATTTCTTTCCGTTTGTCCTGAATAAGCTGCTGTACAATCACCACATTCCAGTCTATATATACCTGATTTTTTCCATTTATCCATTTTGGGTTTTGCATTGAATAGTATATTCCCTAAATAATATTCCCTAAATTACTCCTACTAGTGAATGAAGAAATTTTGAAATAAGGTACCGTGAACATGTGTTATCAGATAAAAAATCAGCTATATATAGACATTTGCAAGAAACGAATCATACAATAAATAAAAATAACATGAAAATCCTTCATACGTGCAATAAAGGAAGAGAAATGAACTTGTTGGAAATAAACAAATTGAATAAAAACCCCAATTTTGATACCCTCAAGACCAGTTAGAATTATGTAGCTCTCCACTTCTGAATTTATGACTTTTGATAACAAAGTTGGACCCACCGATTGTATGAACCCCTATTAGATAAATTAGATTGACTCATCAGGTAGATTCCAGGTATTTTCCCAACTTGTTTTGAAACATCAGTTAGGTAATTTAAACCCAACCTTACTTCAATTACTTTCTTATGTATAAATATTCACGAACTTGATGAAATCTGTAGTTACTTGAAAATGGTGTAAAAGCCGAAACCGGTCGTAATAAAGTAGTAAAGAGTTAGTGGAAACTGGACAAAAGTTATATTTTTTCTTCCTTTTCTTATTTCATCATGAACTTCCACAAAATAAATAGATCATCAATCAAACAAGTTGTTTGTTATTACTTTTATTGTTGTCCCCTAATATTATCACTTACGAATCAACTATCCCGTCCTTGTGTACCACTTGGGTTGAATTGTGACAAGAACATTTTTCAATACTGGTAGCCTTCATCTTTTCCCCAAGACTTCCACTTGCTGTGGCTATCTGTTGACCTACGCACATTAATGTAATTAGACCGACAGCAATCATACTTCCAAATATCGCTCCCTAAAAAAAAACAGTTCTCAAAGTTTTCTGGATAAAAGTCTTTTTCTACAATCGCTGACCAAAGTAGCCTTTGACGCAAAGTTGGCCTTTTTCCGAGAAATGTCATTCTTTAGCGGCAATATTGAATGATCATGACCTTCGTGTTAACAATTTTAAAGTACCTACTGTTGATTATTTACCTTGGAATTTGCCCATGGCACGAACATCCCCAGGGAAAATAAACCCAGCGTTACTCCTCCTACCATTCCGTTGAAACTAATTGCCACCTGCATCACGCTTCCAGAATTGGCTACTATGAACACCTGAAATATTATTGATTGTTGAATAATAATAATGTAATGATAATACATTTATTGCTACAAAAAACATTACGTTTCATAGCAAGAGTTTGAAAATACATAAGTAATGTCCTGAAAAATAAAAGAAACTAGAAAAAATTAATAAATAAAGTACAAATAATACTTTTAATATGAGCACAACATTGTACTGGAAAAGAGACCTTAACTGCACAAAAAAAAAGAAATAAGACCAACATATTTGGATATCACATTATTGTAAAACTATTCATTAATAACAAAGGAACGGAGTCTCAAAATGTCAGACATAATTAGCTATGACTTTGGCAATGTTCGGAGTGATATTTTCTAGAGAAAATATCATGTTATTGAGACTGGATAGACACTCAGAATTGGGGGGTTTCATTGAGCAGTATATTGGACACTCAAACAGAATGTGTTCTTTGTTTCCAAAGTATTCATATTGCATATCGTACAAACTTCCCTTGGATCTATTATAGGTGGCACCGTTCAAAGTGAATTTCAACATAAATTTGCTACTTAGACGAATTTGTGCAATTGTTCTTTTTATTTGAATTGCTTGAGGTCAAGAAAATTCTGGTTGAATCTGTGGTCGGAAAAAAAACAATGGTATGAAAGGTAAGGCGCTCCACTTCAAAGTGTCAGATCTTCCTGAAAGAGTTTTTCGTGAAACTTAGATAAAATGAGATTTTTATTTTTAATAATAAAGCCTGCATCATATCCATAGAAATATATATTATATACTTACTCTAGAATGCTAATCCCTCCAATTTTCACAGCGAAAAGCATGCCGCGTATGCGACCCGTTTACGATGTGCGCATGCGCGTCATCAGTGTAGTTTGGGTAGATCGTTGCCAAGTTTGAAAATAATTTGGTGTTCCAATTTAGAGTTTTTTGTTATGAGGCAATAAAATACATGTCATTTGGAAGAGAGAAATTTGACAGCGCATTTAGGACTTTTTAAAACCGAAAAGAACCTTTTAGAGTAGATTACTCCGAATTTTAGGAGCGAAAGAAATTTATTTAAAACAATAATGTACCCTATGCTACTGTAATTATAATGACCGTACAACAGTGCTTTATCATCAACAGGAAGACTTGTCACTAGATCAGTCACTCTTGTCAGAGACAGAGTCGGTTTTTGAAATTTCAGATTTTCTCTTGTTTTGTGTGGTGTTTGTTGTAATTGGTTATTCTTTGATCTTTCGTGAATTTGCATTAATCTTGTTCCTTTAAAGACAATTTCTAATAAAGCCGTTTCTTCCTAAAAATAAACAATGAACTGTTAAGTGTTGTGTATAGGAAAAATACGTGAAATAAATCATTTTTGGTAGATAATGAAATTTTGAACCTATATGCTTTGTTCAAAATAGCTTAAATATTATTTTAGCTTAACAAAAAAGGCATAATTTTTGGTTATTGTTTTTAAGAAGAGACTCCAGCAGAACATTTGAGTGAGAAAATTGTAATTTGTGGCAAACATTTTTCTCCTGAAGATTCATGTGAAAACGACAATAGAATAATTTGAAACGTAGTGCAGTATCAATACTGTGTCTGCGTAAGCATGCATGGCGAATGATTCAACTTTCTACCACACCGCTTATATTATGAGTTCTAGATTCCTACAAAAAGTATTGAACATACACAGAATCGCCTCAGAAAATTAATGTCAATATGGAAGTGATTTTCTTTGATGGTAAGGAAAATGCTTCTGGCCTCACATTTTCATGCACCCCCATTGTGGAAATTGTACCAAGGTAACAACACAACCAGAAAAACTCGTAGAAATAGCATGTTAATCTCTTCAAATGATTTAAATTAAATGCAGTAGCGTATTTTGACATGAATCGTTCTAGAAAAAAACCTCGAGTTTCCAAGCATCCAATTTAAGTTGAAATTATTCATGATATTAGCTGAAATAAGGTTTCATAGTTTTTTGAACTTTCAATTTATTTTCCAATCCAGTCCTTCCTTGAAATTCGCACCGACGATTTGGGGTGGTTCCGTAGGTTTTTTTTGGTTAACTACAGCTGAAATGTGAATGTGATACCAAAAATCAGTCGCTTCAGAGCGGTACATGATACTAATTACCGTACTCTACTTTCTGATGGCCTTTACTGAATATTCGGGATCATAAATATGTGAAAATATGTATTCAAATCGGTTAAATACAAATAACAGGTATAAGCATAATGAGGTTTCCAACCTTTTTCTCAGAGATTCAGAATTAACGTTTGTTAATCTTCACAAGTACCATAATACTTTACTAAAACCGGCCCTGTTACAAAACTCACTGATGACGCGCTTGCGCATTGCAGACTAGCCTGAACTTTTTACAACACTTTTGACATGGGGATTAGCATTCTAGAGTAAGCATATAATATAAATTTCTATGATCATATCTCGATCACAACTGGAAAAGATCATTCGAATCAAAAAAGCTTTTTACTTGGTATGCCCAGTTGAACTTTTGATCACATTGATCAAGTCTTAGTTGTCTTCTAAAACAAATTTTGGGTAAGCGATTTTCATCCAGTTTAAGAATTTTGGTCAGCCAGTTCAAACAAAATTTGAATACATTGTAGAGAAGCTTCACTCGTCTGGTTTCTAGTCTTACAATGTAGTCAGGTGAGGTAATGGGAAGAAGTAGTATTCTTTTCAGAAAAACCAACTGCACACGCTCCAATATTTCCCCATATTGCAACACAGTTAAACATAACACTCACCGCCAAACTATCAAAAAGTTTCATTTTGGATATCCATGTAACCATTTTACTTTTAACAATTACTGGAATGATTGCACCAACCGCTTGCTTTCCTTTCATAGCAAAATTTGACGCCATTTCCCTGAATAGAGGGGAAGACACAAACGGAACTCCAAGATAAGTGTATTTTCATCCCTTTTGTTTTCAAATAAAAATGTCCTTTTCGTTTATTATTATTGAGAAAGACATAACTTTAGTTTTTTCTGTGTTGACAGTCAGATTGTTTAACTGGGTATACTGTTCAAGTATTCTCAGTTTTCTACCAAGATCAATTTTGGATTGAGCCAGTATGACAAGACCATCAGCGTAACATAGCATCAGCAAATCAGTTTTGTTATCAATACTGATTCCATACACTCCTTTTTTCAAGAAAAAATCCTCTATATCGGATAGGAATTAATTGAATAGAAGAGGGCTCAACGATTCACCCTGAAGAACTCCACTAGTTATATCGAATGATTTAGTCAATCCATCATTACCTTTAACTTTCAGTGACGCATTTGTATATACATTTCTGATGAGCTGAATCATGTTTGAGCTAAATCCAACACTGAACAATTTTTGCCAAAGTATATGTTGAGTAATTGAGTCAAGTGCCCTGTTGAAAGGCGTGTTCCGTTTCATGCATTGAGCACATAATGCGCATATGACCGTTCCGTTTCCTACATTGGGAGCGCATTGACACGCGCCCACTTTTATATTCCCCTCTTTGGCCTTGAGACATCGAAAGTGCAAGAGCTACTGCCCGTTCGTCTAGCAGCGATCAATGCGATCCAAATTAGATCTGTCAAACTCAAAAGTCACGTTCAAACAGAAACGTCAGAAACCGAATTAAAAGTTTAAATTTGATATTTGATGAAGTGTCGAGTATCGTGCATTATCACATTTACCTGATTTACCGTACAATGGAAGAAAAAATCGTCAATTCATTCAACATCATATCATCGGTCTCATGCCAAAACCACGAATGTGCAATTTGTCATTTCGAATGAGGAGAGTTTCAAGAATATTCGTGCTTCTTGCTTTGAAAACCTAGGTAAGTTTTCACATTGGCGAATTCACTCTCGTTCACAGTAGACAACCTGATAGCATTTTCGTGGGTTCGGCAATGAACATTTTGGTAGAAAATTAGTATTTTACATGTTGAAGTCAGAACCCTGGAATTAGCATATTCGTGGTTTTGGCCTGGGACAGACGATATTATCCTCATAACTATCACTTGTATCAGAATCTGAGCTACTCTCAGTTTCACAAAGCTCGCTTCCTACTCTTGCTATTAACACTTTCGTTCTACCCATATTAATTTATTTACTAGATTAACAGATTTGTTACCGTAACATAAGAATTTGGTTAACTGATAAAGTGATAAACGTCAAAATCTGCGGGAAACGGCATGCACCACGTAAGCAATTCGTTCCGATTCAACCTACTAACGTCAAAGTTAGTTGAAACGGAACGCTTGATTATGTCTGCAACAGTGATGCGATGAATGCATGAAACGGAACACGCTTGAAGTCAACAAATATAGAGCAAATATTTTCCTTTTTCTGTGCCGAATATGTAGTTGTATCACAGACGAAAGTACATAGATATTGTCAATACACCCGCGATTCTTATAATAATAATATTATTGATTGTTGAAGTACCTTCTCTGAAAACAACAAAAATAAACAGATCTATGAAGGAAAACAAGAAGACATAATATGTCACTTATGTCAGCTTCAAAATATATTGAGAAAGAGTTTTTTTTTCAAATTAGACAAATCTGTCTCGTGGAAAATTGAATCCTGGGAAAATTTTAGGAGGCTGAAACCTAGAAAGCTCCATTGTAACACCCTATCTGTCTAAACATAACCCAAGCTGGGATACAAATGATGACCACTGGCTGGGACACAACTTTTACTAGCTCTGTCTGTTATTTCACGATTATTTCGTTGGCAAAATAAAGAACAAATATGACAACTGAATTATAAAAAATAGTACATACCAAGCCAAAACTACCAGCTCCATACAAGATTGAGAGAATTTTTGCAATGAATGATCCTTTGCTTTCTGGTACGTGTATTCCAAAGGCAGAACCCAAAAAATCTTGCATCGTTACTGCTGCCAAACTGTTCAAAGCTGACGCAACAGTACTGGATACAAAAATTTATAGATTATGGAGATTATTGTCGTGCAATAGGTATAGCCAGACTCGAGAAACTTAACTATTTACATAAAACAATTAATAGCGACTTGTCTAAGGATATCGAAATAAAATTTTTATTTTAATTTTTATCTCATAGAACCGTATCTACTTATTATCTTGATTTTTTATTTTTTGAATAAAAATAAATGATTAATAATGTGAAAAAAGTTCGTTCTGATAAAATATGTCATGTTGGAAGTATGCTTTGCGTAGTTTTCGTTCCTTTCACTTACATTTCTATGACTTCGCGATATGTCTCAAAAGCTTATGTACCCTTATGAATACCATTCGACGTAAATTATGATGGTGATCATTGCATATATTTTATCAGTATAGGCACATCTAAGTACACTATCAATCTATCAGCTCACCCTAAACTTGCTGCAAAAATTCCTGCAACAAAAAATCCTGAGACTCCCTTCAAGTGGCCCAGTATGTTGATGACGTAATATGGCAGGATTTCGTCAGCAGCTGTGATTCCCCCAATTTGTAGAGGGTCACAGTCTTTGTAGTGTGCCACCAATATCATTCCCGTGTAGAAGTTCATGGTGTAAATTATGATGAGGCCAATACAGGATGTCCATATCGCGCTGAAAATTATTTATTTATTAGTTTTTTCCATATAGACGATGGAAAAATATTCTTCATTTTAACTATGAGTGAGAACTAGATATCATGGTTTTCAATACGATTATTAAATTTCTCTTATAATCATATTTTTTTCTATATTTACCTCCTAGCTTGACTGATGTTTTCCACCGATAGATATTTTTGAATCGAGGCTTGGTTGGAACAAAACATCGTCAGCCAGTAGAATGTGCCTCCTATCACTACTGACCAAAAACTGTGCCTCACAGTAACGCTCGGGTCAAAACTGAAAACAAAGTGGAATAAAATCCTTGTTGAGTGATGGAAAATTATAACTTTGCCTACTTTCCACTGAGTAGAAATTGGACAACATAAGTTTCCATAAAATGAATAAGTCATCAACCAAAAAAGTAATATACAGGGTTCCAAATTGGGTCTTTACCATTGCCAACTATATTATTATTGATGCTACGAATTTGGTTGAATAAGCAAACTAGTGGCGTTTTTAATGGCTTTCTCGTTACTGAAGACTGAACTAAAATATTTCATGAAATGATATATTTTTGAAAGAGAACACCATGTATTTTATCACGCATTTCGATTCGTAACTACATTCTCAACAACAAAGATGAAATGATTTTTTTTACTAAAGTTGAAAATAAGACAGTTTTATTAATACGAAACATTTATAACAATCGGATTTGACAAAGCGCTATAGAAATATGAAGTAAATGTTCAAAATCACCACCTTCTTGTTGAACACATATTTGGGCACTTCTCTTGACACTACATGTAAGATTCAACACAGTTTGGCAATCAATTCTATCAATAATAGTATCAATATAGGTTATCAATTCATCAACGTTATTATGTTTTATTTTGTACACTTCATTATTCATAAATCATAACAAATAAAAATCTAGTGATGTCAGGTCCGGTGAACGAGGGGGCCACTTAACAGGACCATTTGTAGCAATTCTCTGTTTTCAAAGCAGCATCGCAACATTGTTTTTATGCCACTGAAATTATGTGCTGGTGCTCCATCCTGCGGAAAATATCAAGATCTTCGAAAAAATCCTTACTGTCTTATTTTTCTGTTAGTAACAAAATATTGTCATTTGTATGAGTACCAAAATTGGGAGGTTTTATTCGCCAAAACAATGAAATTTTTCCACCTAAGTCGCTCATTTTCAATTTTAGGAAGGAGGGTCATATTATAAGCTTTGTTGTTGAAAATGTCGTTACGAATCGAAATGCAAGTTACAGTTCGATAACCCCATGCATCAGCAAGTTATTGTCCGATGACCCGAAGACGACAGCACGTATTGATTGCAAACATCAGCAATAATTTATATATAAATACGATGATTTTATTGTAATAGTCACTAGTCATATTTTATACTTTTATGTAGTTACTCTGTTCAAATAAAAAGTTTTTAAGAACCCTTTTGTGTGAACGAAAAATATAATTTTCATAATGAAATATAAGAAGTTTCGCTTAAAAAATATAATTTCATGAAATATTGAAAAAAAACGCGAATGTCAATTTTTGTTCAGCATCGATAATGCTATTTTCAGTTTCTAGTAATTGCTTACTTGAATATTTCCAGGCGACCTGTTTCATAACTTTGATACCAGACAACTCCTGCCCCTCCTACAGATTCTTGCCCCAGGAATAAAATGAGCAGTAGAGATCCTATAAGAATTCCAGTTTGGAATGTGTCCGCTATCATGACAGCTTTCATTCCACCCTAAAAAAAGTGATTTGATCTCAAAATATGATATGATATTTTAAGAAGACTCAATTAATAGTAAAAAATGCTCTTTTTTCTTAACCCGACGAACCACCATGTTGATATTTGAAAAAAAAATCAGAAATATAAAAATAAACTTTTTCTGAAATCGTTTAAGAATGCCCACTTTCTCGGAGCAACTTCAGGCCTCAAAATACGCTAATCTAGTATTTAAGTCCGTTGCTAAGCAACGAACTTTCATGGACCGTTTTCTGACCTAAACGGTACGGGAATAGTATATTGTGTATCTAGTAGTAAAAGCACTACATTCCCAGACGACAATGTAAATTGAAGTCTGGGAATGTGCTTTTACTAAGAGGTACACATACTATTTTTTCTGAAATCTCAATCAGCATTATCATAAATTGAGGATTCGAAATTACGTGCTTTCCTGAAACGTCAAAGTGACAACTATAAACCAAAGACCGATTTTGGCGGACTAGGCCGGCAAAAATATTCCCGTATCGTTTTCGAGACGGGAAAGTACTTTCCCGTACCGTTTAGGTCCGAAAACGGTCCTAGAAAGTTCGTTGCTTAGCAACGGACTAAAATACTAGATTAGCGTATTTTGAGGCCTGAAGTTGCTCCGAGAAAGTGGGCATTCTTGAACGATTTCAGAAAAAGTACTTTCCCGTATCGAAAACGATACGGGAATATTTTTGCCGGCTTGTTTACATTTTAGACAGTTATTGAATTCACGCAAACAATATGTAGAATTCCTTAGTTTTTGATAATGCTGATTGCGATTTCAGTAAAAAATAGTTTGTGTACCTCGTAGTAAAAGCACATTCCCAGACTTCAATGCTTGTTGGCATCGGCTTCGCCTCGGCCAACAATTTACATTGTCGTCCGGGAATGTGTTGCTTTTACTACTACTAGATACACAATATACTATTTCCTAGCAGATACATTTTGATCGAAAACAGTAATCTTAGGTCCAATGATTCATAAAAATCTTCTGTTTCTTCAATTTCCAGAAATCATGTGTTAAAATAACAGTACCAATACACCTCTAACAGTTTTCTAAACAGACTGATGAAAGTTTACTAAGATTAAATCCATTTTTGATCGAGTTATGAAATGGTTCATATTACATTTTATTTTAAACCAAGTATGCTTACCTGGGAAGCGTAGAAAATACAAACAGCGTATACGACTGTTACCGCTAAATACACGTTCAATCCAGTAACTGAAAAAAATTAGAGGATTTAAAATTGAACTACCCCGCAATTTTCTCATGGAAAACTAACTGGTCCAAAATCAATGGATTTGTTCTGGTTTCAAATGATTACAAGTTCTGGGAGGTCAGGATAATGCGCAGTTGGAAAAAAGTGAAAGAAAATGAGCGTAAAGTTCGTGCGTGATCCTGACGTCCAAGAACCAATATTTCTCAGAAACAGAAAAAATGTATACATAGTCAATTAAATCCTCTTCTGAAAGCTTTGCACTATTTCCATAAAAAACTGCTAATTAATCTAAATCGAGGAATGTAATCTGAAAATTCAAAAGTATTTTTTTGGAATGGTAATGTTTACTACATTACCTTTGCTCAGAGCCAACGCCGGTGCATAGACTGCAACACTGGTATAGAACACCATTTGCAAGATGTACAGGCCGCTTGCTAGATATCTGGTGTTGGGGCTGAATCTCAGAGATAAATACTCAAATGAGCTCGTGAGCCTTAGTTTCATGTATACCGGTAGGTAGAATTTTGAGGCGATGGGCACAACCAATATGAACGCTATGCAAATCATCCAGAATTGAGAACCATGCATGTACATTTCAGCTGGGTTGCCCAGTAACTCCACTGCTGTAACAAAACTGAAACAAAAAAATTCGGGGAAAACGTATTATGTCCAATCGTTTGGAACTGATGGGTTTCAATTATGGCCACCACGATCTCCCGATTTAAGCCCAATGGATTTTTTCCTTTGAGGCTATGTCATATGCCTACCACAGAAGATTTTCAGCAAAGAGTTCACAATTCTTTTGACTCTATTCCTGCCGACGTAATAAGAAGAGCTGTAGGAGACATCATATGTAAATGTGGAAAATGTATATCTAATTATAATAATAATAATTGCTTCTTCATTTCATTAAAACATTGTGAGAGGCTTTTACATAGAAGAAAAAGAAAAAAGTACCATAAATGTGTATGAAAATTGACATGCACATTGTTCACATACAGTAAAATTCGTCCAGAGAATAGAGACCTCACTAATAATAATAATGAATTCAGTTCTTTTGGAATGTCCTTATGTCTTTATACTTGGGCCGTGGTGGTCGGCTGGTAGTGCGTTCGCCTCGCGAGCGTGGGGTCATGGGTTCGATCCACCGATTCACCGGTCTCGTGCATGGCATCACACGTTAATAGGTAAGAGCTGCGTCTTCCCTAGCTCACACAAGTCTCTCAAATACTTCTGAGGGTTGCGCGTAGGGGTGCAATCGGTTGACGGAATTAACAAATTTAACAAACAAATAACTTGAGGGCAGATTATTAAAAATCTTATCTTATATCTATTATAAAAAAGGCCCTTCTAGTATAATCTGGTGATGTAATGTTTGCTTGATAGTCATATATTTTAATGTAGAGTATCTTACGGATGGTTTTAACGAGTCATGTCGAAGGCAGATTTATTCTTGAAAACAAAGCATTGTTCATCTCTTTGAAATGTTCCCTACATCTATCATTATAACTTAAATTTTCAAAGGTACTGATAGCATTTTTTTAAGGATGAAAATACTTGCAACATCTTCAGCCCGATCCCAGTGTAATATGAAATATCTAATATACCGGGTGGCTACGGAAGTATTGCCTACGGAATATCTCAGTTATTGTATGAAGTAGGTTTGTGAAATTTGGAGCGTCGATATAATGACATTAGAGCTAGAATTTGAGCATATTGACATGTCGGAGTTAACTTCCGGTCTGACCGGAAGTAACATCAACTTTCTTATTTTAAATGGAAACCCTATTTTTTTTTCTTTTCGCTTTATTCAGCATTCAATTCCCTTTCTAAAGACATATCACAAGTTGGTATCTAACCAGAAACTAGATCAAAAAAAATTATTATTGAAATTCACCAAGTAGGCCGTGGAAGCAAAATGAAAGCCAAAAATTGAAAAGTTGGCTATGGAAACCATACGTCACTTGATAACAGTTGCTACTACTGTGATATTTTATTTTCATTCGTCGGCGTTATAAAAAGCCGCCAAAAAAAATATTGGAAAAATTGGGAAAAAAAACAATACTCTGTAGGTCCATAACGTAAATAGGAACATACAACTTTTTCTTGCCTGTACTATTCAGCATAACCATTCCTTTCTAATGATATAATAGAAAATAATTTTTTGAACTAAGATACCGAAAAATCCAATCATTATTCTTCAAATAACAAAACAGATTATCGCCATACGCAAAAATAAAATTAAAAATAATGTGGAATGATAAATTATATCCTGTAGGTTTTAGGTTAAATAGGAACATAAACGTACTTGGTCTGTGCCATCGTCCATAGATATTCTAATATCTACCTATGGACGATGTTTGTGCTATTCAGAATAATCATTCCATTGCAATAATCATTCGAACCAAAATATTAACAAGTAGGCTGATTAAGATGTATTTTGGAATGAAACAAAAAAGAAATGAGAGCTGTCACGAACGCTGCATATTATTTTGACGTTCGAAGTAGTGTTTTTGATTCTGCCATTTTAAAAGGGTTTGGAAACAAATTGACATGCTTCTCATTTATGGTGAATGTTTAAAAAATTCTTATGCCGCTGAACGATTGTATTTAGAGCGATATCCAGGGAGGCAGCAACCGTCAAGAAGGTATTTCTAGTGGCTTGAAGAAAAATTAATAACTGAGCCTGATGTTCACGAAGACCAAGAAGCATTTGTTATTAATGAGGAAACTGAAATTAATGTATTAGCTTTAGTACAATATGATAGCACAATTTCCTCAAGGCAGATTGGCGCCGAATTAGCTATAAGTAAGGACTCTGCTAGGAAAATTTTGAAAAAACATCGATTGAAATCCTTCAAGTATCAGTTGCATCAACATTTGTATGAAAATGACGGTGAAAGGCGCCTGGAATATTGTAATTGGTTTCTTCGACAAAATGCTGAGAATCACCTATTTAACTATTATATCTTGTTTACGGACGAGTCAAGATTTATCAACAATGGATTATTTAACAGGAATAATACAAGGTAGGTACTGTACTTTATTTGGATTATTGTCGATAGTCGAAGTGTAAAGTGCTAAAAGTGTGAACGGTCTTTTGTTCCAGGTACTGGGCGATAGCAAACGAGCACCGGTTTCGACAAGGCGGCTTCCAGGAGAGATTTGGTGTGAATGTTTGGGCAGGAATAGTTGGAACTCATATTGTTGGCCCCATTCTTTTTCAAGGCCAACTAACCGGAGAGAGATACTTTAATTTTTTAACGAATGAAATTTCGGAATTCATTAACAACCTACCAGCGGAAATAACTGAGAGAATGTACTTCCAGCAAGATGGCGCCCCTCCGCATAATTCAAGAATAGCGAGAAATTATCTTCAAAATCGCTTTCAAGAGAGACTTATAACAACCCATGGTCAAGTCAGGTGGCCACCAAGGTCACCTGATCTTACTCCGTGCGACTTTTTTCTATAGGGGCATCTTAAAAATAGGGTGTATTCCACACAGCCTACAACTCTACATGAGCTAGAAGTAAAAATTCGTAGAGCTTTCCAAGATATCACGCCCCAAATGTTGAGAAACGTTTTACATGAAAATATCACCAGAGTCAATAAATGTATTGACGCTGAGGGAATGCATTTCGAACATTTGTTTTGAATTTATTTCATCTTTAATCCTATCAATTTGAATTTTTTTTTTCGATAAATCTGTTTTTTCGTTATTTGAAGAATAATAATTGGATTTTTTGGTATTTCATTTCAAAAAATTACTTTCTATTATATCATTAGAAAGGAATGGTTATGCTGAATAGTACAGGCAAGAAAAAGTTGTATGTTCCTATTTAAGTTATGGACCTACAGAGTATTGTTTTTTTCCCAATTTTTCCAATATTTTTTTTGGCGGCTTTTTATAACGCCGATGAATGAAAATAAAATATCACAGTAGTAGCAACTGTTATCAAGTGACGTATGGTTTCCATAGCCAACTTTTCAATTTTTGGCTTTCATTTTGCTTCCACGGCCTACTCGGTGAATTTCAATAATAATTTTTTTCTGATCTAGTTTCTGGTTAGATACCAACTTGTGATATGTCATTAGAAAGGGAATTGAATGCTGAATAAAGCGAAAAGAAAAAAAATAGGATTTCCATTTAAAATAAGAAAGTTGATGTTACTTCCGGTCAGACCGGAAGTTAACTTCGACATGTCAATATGCTCAAATTCTAGTTCTTATGTCATTATATCGACGCTCCAAATTTCACAAACCTACTTCATACAATAACTGAGATATTCCGTAGGCAATACTTCCGTAGCCACCCGGTATGAGTATAAATTGTTGCAATATGTTAACAATTCAACAATACAGGCATGGATGACGTAATATATGCTTTACTGCATTTTCTTGAAGCATTTGAAGAAATTGTTTTATTGCAAATTATTAATTTTATTGAAAATATGAACAGGATGTTCATAAAGTCAGTTGTGGAATCATCTGCGACTGAAAGTTGGAATTTAGTCGCTATTTTCCATCGTACAAGATAACCTCTCTTGGAAGGGATTCATATTTTGAAGAGAAACATTCTCAATTGAAAATTGAATCAATACATGACTCCTCTGGAAATGGAAAAAACCCTACGATAAAATTGAAGTTACTTTTTTGTAATATCTATCAGAAAACAACTACTTCCCCGGCTAAAGCCACGCTGGACATTGAACTACATCTGATAGATATTGAGAAAGTAACTGGACATTTCATAAATAATCAACTATCTGAATGAAAATGCAAATTTTCACTTTCAGATTTTTTCTCTCAAGTTATATAGGGTCTTTCTCAATATCTATCAAATGTAGTTCGATGTCCAGCGTGGCTTTAGCAGGGGAATAAGTAGTTGTTTTCTGTTAGATATTACAAAAAAGTAACTTCAATTTTATCGTAGGTTTTTTCAATTTCCAGTGGAGTCATGTCTTGGTTCAATTTTCAATTGAGAATGTTTCTCTTTACAACATATTATTAACTTCGTTCAGAGATTATTTTCTTTAACTAGAATTCCACTTCAGTATATATTCGTTGAGTTTGGAGGAGAACACATTCATCATAATTATCATGTGTGATAAAGATATTAGTATCATAAGCATGTTACGCTATCATATAGGTAAAACATGTTGTTGCTCCTGATCATTTATAAAGACAATTAACAATTTAGGACCTAATATGGACCCTTGAGGTACTCCACTAGTACCGTCTGCGGGATCTAAGACATTGCTTGCTGATTTTTTGAAAACGATCACCGAGATTTGAACTGAAACAGTCAAAGGCAACACGTCTAATTCAGTACCTTGATAATTTCGCGATAATTTATCTACACAATGGTGTAGTGTACAGTTATTGAACTATGTCGATTCAAAGTGGGCATTGATTGTATTATTCGGTATGGTAGAAAATTATGAACCAAAAGAGTCGACAATTTCATTTTGATTATTTATAATAATTCTGTTTGTCTAGTAATTGTTCCCGATTTATTTCTAACTATAGGAACCAAATTTTTTTATTGACAGAATCGTGATTTCTCACCTAGCTGCTAGCGACATGGCCATAGGAAATGTTCCCATGGTGCTGCCACCCAGGAAAAAATCTTCGCTATTTTCGTTTTTATTAAAACACCCGTAGAATACTCCGATACCACATGAAATTACTAGCATCACTCCAAGAACTAAGTAATCTGCCCAGGAGAAGAAGTTTTTTTCGACGTTTCCACCCATACAAGAACCTGAAATAAAAACTAAAATAAAAAAAAAAATTAAAATAAAATATTCTAATATTTCTAATTGTTAAAATTGTTGTTATGTAATATAATACGTGGCGCAGTGGTAAGAGCGCCCGACTCTAAGCCAAAGGTCCGGAGTTCGAGTCCTAGTTGGAGCTGGGATTTTTTAAATTCAATTCTATCGTTTAAATTAGTAAAATCTCCAGACTCGACTGGAGTGAGGTCTGCACGATTCACTATCGCGTTCCAATCAAGAGTGCTGCTCCTAAGGTGGCGTATGGCGTTAGTAACAAGGCCTACCCAGAACACATGGCTAGTAACCGTAGCAATCGATGCCAAAATACCAGAAAAAAAATCTAATAAGCGAAGAATTGATTCTAATATAGTCTAGTTTATGTCATTGGGGGTGGACTATAGATTTAATTTACAATCTCCTTACAAAATAAAACAGAAAATGATGAAAATAACACTTTCAGCTCATTTTCCAACCAATTCCTTTATTAGTTGGGCATCACCTCTTCAAAATTTCATCATAGAAACACCTGGTTGTTTAAAGAAAAATCAGTCATTCTGAGACAAACAAATTTTTACGTTATCAGTTTTTCAATATCTACCGAAGATTATAAATGATATGATTGATGTTTTAGCAGGTTTTCACTTCTGTCTTATACAATTTCTAAGATTGGTGACAAAATTCAAACGAAATAAGCAATTACCTTTTGTAAAATTCGCTGAGAAAAAATACAGAACCCAGATTGATTTCATCAGATACAATATTATTTTAGAGTTTACAACAGTTTTATTTGAAGAATTTTTTTTTCAATTTTAAATGACTTTAAATAAGTTTTACATATTGTTATAAACAAATCCAATCTTCAGACTAACCTTTTGCATGTTCTTTCTGGGACATCTCAGCAGCTGCGGAAGCACACAATATTACTAGCACGAAAATTTTCATCGTTTTTCTCTGTTTTGAGAACGAATTTTTCCATTCAATCACATTTTCCATTGTGATGGATATAATCCAAGGAATTCAGTCAAACTACTCACATGCGAATACCTACCTAAAGTTAAAATACTGCATTTGCAAAGTTAGACAGGTAACCCGAAGTGCATATTATTCTTGATAAAACTGGATTAATCCGAATTTTACTATAAACAATGGGCCAACAACTCATAACAACTGACCATCTATGTGTGACAGCAGAATAGGGGAACGCTGTGCGTTTTTGAAACGTAATCAAGAAAAAATGTGCATTCGTGAATTCCTGTTTTTTCTTTGTTAAATTCATCTAGGGATTGAGGGTGGATCTGAGTTTGAATAATTTTGTTTTTATGAAAAAATATTCACTTTAAACAATACTTTTTGTTGTCAAAATTATTGTTGTTGACCATAATTGTTTTTTTCCTATTATAACCCTACTCTTATAGGACTGTAATTAGCATTTTACCAGACTGACCCTCAAGTAATTTTTTGAACAACAACAATCAACAAAAACAAAAATGACTATAAGGCTGTATATAAATTATTGTTATAAATTATGAAATGAATAAAATTAGAGACTTTACACCCATAAAAAGAATTTGGATAAGCTAAATCAACCTAACGAAATCACTAATTTTCAAAATACCTGGTGCTGAAAATGTATCTAAACAGGGAGTTCTCAGTGTTGAATGTTTGATATTTTTTAAATTGAAAAATTGGTTTGAAAAGTCGTTCTGTTGACTACGAAAAGTAATAATACTAACAATAAATGGTCGGCAATTCTCTTGGCTGACATAATTTTTTAGCTTGGAGTTTAGTGCAACGTCCAAGGTCGCGACGGACAATAGAACCATCCCATATATATATATATATATATATATATATATATATATATATATATATATATATATATATATATATATATGCTGAATACTTGTTTCAAGGAGCAATAAATGTTCCAGTGACTGTAAAACAGTCGAAAACAATCCTTTAGGAACTCGCACTATACCTTTGTATAGATTGTATGGCATATGTCCGACAGAAAACAACTACTTCTCTGGCTAATACCTCGACAGATATTGAATTATATCTGTCAGACATATGTGCAAAGATCCTTACTTTGAAGGAACAACTTTGCAAGAGCTCTCAGAGACAGACAGCAGGACACCGCCTGATCCAAGTTGGTTCCTTGTTTGGATCAGGTCATTTAATGAAACACCCTGTTTAATACAACGAATCAATGTATCGCTGTACATAAAAATGATGTAATTATTAATATCCCTGTATCCGTATACAGGGCTATTAACAATTAAAATTAAAAGAAAATTTCTTTTGCAAATGTTATAGCAGGAGTGAACGTCGTATTATTAAAATAGCCTATGGAAAAACTAATACAGAATATATTTCAAAAAGTTGATGAACATTTGATTTGGATGCAAAGTAAGTTATGACTGTAGATTTCCTGATCGAGTTAATTTTGTCATTACTCATTTTCGACCAACATAAAAATTTCTTTCTATGTTTATTATTCATTTCTCTAGTTAAAAATGCATACAATTATCCAGACCTCTGATTCTGTAAGTAGGTATTGATATTGAAACAGCACTAAAAAATATGAAAGATTTATTGTACAACGTTTGGAAGACATTGTGAACCAAAAAGGCAAAACATCTTTAACAACTTTTATAATTTAAATTAAATAAGTTAACAATATAAAATACAACGTAACCAAACAAGGTTTACCATGATGGAAATTAGTGCTAAATGTAACAAATAAAAGATTACGTAACAAACTCAGTTCACGACATACTGTGGTCAATGTTCATAACATTTTCAATCAGTTAAAGGAATGTACAATTTTTAAAAACACCATTTTTTTGTTCACTCGTTTATTGAATTTTAAATTTTCTGATAAAAATCAATTTGCAGGAAAAAACAAAGACATTAAAAAAATAACAAAAAATATTATATCGAAAATAAGTTTATAGCACAGATGAAAATAAGAACCGAGTTAAAAATCACCTGTTTCTGAAACAGGATTAATACCGTAGTGGTCTAAAGCACTTGAACCAAGAGATCCTAAGTTCGAATCTCGGTTGATTCACTTCTAATTTTCATCTTTCCGTCTGCTATGCCATTCACTTGTTTTCGATTTGAAAGGACCCCGCAAACACCTTATGGGATTTGGGTCCCGGTGGATTTTTTTGAATTTTTGGTATGATGTAGTCCATGTTATTCTCAACCAATGTTACCATTGCGCCAACTCAAAAAAATGAACAGTTTTGCTGCTAGGGGGCGTTGAAATCACCCCTAGCGCAGATTAGACTATTTATTTTTGAATCCGGTAACAATATGTTCACTTGTTTCATTGTTGCTAACGTTGCACAATATTGTGCTGTTTTATAAAAAAAATGTTACCCCCCTCCTTCTTCCCCCCAACTCCTATTACGAAACGCAAAAGAAAACATTTGTTGGGTGCTTTTAAATGTATCGTCGAACGTTTAAATATGCCTTAATAAGGGAAATAGCAGTTTTGTATGATTATCCCCCCTCCCCCCGAAAGACACAAAATGAAAAAAATTCGGTGGATTTTTCTGAATTTTTAATATGATGTAGTTCAAGTTATTTTGAATCGAAAATAATTGGGTGACAAACTCCGAAAATGAATAGTTTAAATGCTAGGGGGCGTTGAAATCTCATTTTGCTCAGAATAGACTATTTATTAATATAGGCTGAAACAATTTCTCTACGTATTGTAGTTTAGATTATGCTGAACAATTGTGAGATTTCTTATAAAAAAAAATCTGAAACCTCCCCCTTACCCCCAACCCCTATTTTAAAACACAAAAAAAAATTATTCTCGACTACTTGTAAATGCTTTATCAAAATAAATGTTTTATCAAAATAAATGTTTTAATCAGTTCAAATGAAGGAAATCGTACAGTTGTTTAATTTAATCTCTCCCCTCTTCCTTTGAATCCACCAATATTTTTTTGAATGGAGGAAAAGGTGAAATTGAACCATTGTACAGTTTCCCTAATTTTAGCTGATTTAAACATTTATTTTGATAAAGCATTTACAATAAATATCGTGTTTTAAAATAGGGGTTGGGGGTAAGGGGGAGGTTTCAGATTTTTTTTTTAATAAGAAATCACACAGTTGTTCAGCATAATCTAAACTACAATACGTAGAGAAATTGTTTCAGCCTATATTAATAAATAGTCTATTCTGAGCAAAATGAGATTTCAACGCCCCTAGCATCAAAACTATTCATTTTCGGGGTTAGTCACCCAATTATTTTCGATTCAAAATAACTTGAACTAAATCATATTAAAAATTCAGAAAAATCCACCGAAACTTTTTCATTTTGTGTCTTTCTGGGGAAGGGGGGGATAATCATACATGCTATTTCCCTTATTAAGGCATATTTAAACGTTCGACGATACATTTAAAAGCACCCAAGAAATATTTTCTTTTTCGTTACGTAATAGGAGTTGGGGGGAAGGAGGGGGGTAACATTTTTTTTATAAAACAGCACAATATTGTGCAACGTTAGCAACAATGAAACAAGTGAACATATTGTTACCGGATTCAAAAATAAATAGTCTAATCTGCGCTAGGGGTGATTTCAACGCCCCCTAGCAGCAAAACTGTTCATTTTTTTGAGTTGGCGCAATGGTAACATTCGTTGAGAATAACATGGACTACATCATACCAAAAATTCAAAAAAATCCACCGGGACCCAAATCCCATAAGGTGTTTGCGGGGTCCTTTAATAACAGACCTACCACTACTACTTCATTAATAATAAATTAAAGTCACACATATCCATAGATGATTCTGAATATTTTCCAGATTTCTCGAGTAGGCACATTTAAATATCAGATTATTAGTAAAAAATGATCTAACATTACCTGTAAACACTTAGTACATCTATGAATACCTAGTTTAACAATTGAAGACGAGATATTGGCTGAATAACTAGTCTTCAAAGTTTTCCTGAGACCTAACCTGACATAACTACGGTTGCCAAATATTTTAAATGAGAATGGCGTCAAAGTAGTTATTTACGTAATTATAAATGAAAAAACTAATTTTGTTTTTTAGGCGAACTTAATATTTGCCAAATTGAGCTAAAGAAGTGCAATTTACCAGAATCAAATAAAATTAGTCTTTCCATGACGTGCTGAGTACAAAATCTGATCTAATCCAGCTTTAAAATAAAAAAGAAATGTGCTATTCCAAAAAATGCTTGCAGCCGTATTGATGAATACACCTTCATCGCTTTACTTGGGAGTTGCCATAGATACTGAATGAATAATATATAATATCAGTGATAAATATTTTATTGCAAATTGAACCTAAAATGTGTGATTTGTAATTCTGATAAAATACGTTCTCAGTTACATAAAAATGCATTACATCCCTTGTAGGTAACAAAACAGGCAGTTATGACAAATGTGACGTTTAAAAACGTCAAAAATATATTTAAAATTAGACATTTCATAGCTAGATTAAATGAAATATGAATCATGGATCGATATCTGGCTGAGAACCAAGTAGTAATATTATAAAAGTGTATAAATAAAAGCCTCTTGAGACATCGTCACTGACATCATTCTCATTTAAATTTCAAGTATTCACTTGGAGATAGGATTGTTGTTCACATTTTTGGGTATGACTCGAATACATTCTTTGTATTGAAGAAATATCAACCAGAAACCAACTGATTTCCTGGCTAATACCGTGACGGACATTGAATAACATCCGACACTCACTTGTGTATTCTTGCACATGAAGGATACCATTCCACATCCTTGTTCAATGAAACAGAAAGAACTTTGATACGACAAGAGTAACTATTTGCAGACTTGACCTGGCACTGATGAGGGACACAAATCCAGACATGACTGCAAGTGATCACCCTTGACTTCTTTATATGATCTGTCAATAAATAATTTCTTTGGGTTCTAGAATACACAAAGGACACAGCAAAATTTCTACTATGATGACAATACTAAAAAGTCGAAATAAATAACGAAAATTCAAATGCTATATCAGACACCATTCTTCTTTCTGGATAATTTTTGAAATAGTTCTCAATTTTTAGCTGGATTCCACGATAATACAACCCAGGTAGCATAGTTGCGTCTTGATTTGGTAAAAGAGTGAACAAATTGACGTATAGAAGACTCTGTAAAAGACGTCAAAATGTCACAAACAAATGACGTAATTTATATGACGTCTCTTTGATTCCTGCAGAATGACCAAAGTAAGACCTAAGGTTGAAGCCCTACAGATTCATTAGAAGAACTTTAAAAGCCTTATTTTTCTAAATTCTATGTTTATGTAAAATGTAAAAAAATAAGGAGTAAAACCAAATACATCAGTTTCCCTTTTGAGATTATGTTGGTGAAATCATCACATAATGATCTGTGGTCCTTGTCTTGTCTTATTTAGAAAAACACATTCTGAAACAAAATTTCCCAAAGAAGGATATTTATTAATAATAAATTTGACTTTGTAGGAACGTCGTTTTGACTACCAGTAATTAGCGGCATTATGAATTCCTGAAATATGACGTCATTTGAAGGTCTCATTTTGGTCGTTGTCGTCGTGGACCAATAAAACTCAGATAAAACGTCATTACGACGTCATTTGAGTAACCTGGGCTACCTGGGAAATGTTTACAGTCTGTTCATAAAGTTATTGAACCGATTAGTTCTTTTTTCAAGTTTTTTTTCAAGTCAAATATTTGTTCATAAATTGATCTTCGATGATAAAATGGCATTTTAAATGACATTGGAGGTTAAGTGATATTTCATTCATAGCGAATTTCAGAACAAAATATTTCAGACAAAAATATTCAACCAGAAAAAAATGGCGGTCCGTAATATTAGAACTCTCACATCAGGATCATTTCCATACTGAGCTTTGGTATCCACAAAAGTTCTCTATCCCCATTTTTCACATTGTTTTGTAAAATAGATATTGTTCTCTATTCTGGATGATTTTCTATATTTTGTTTCCTGCCTCGTTAATTCAATTTTCTTCGAAGATGGCACTCACCCACCATTTTTAGATACAGGGCACTTTTCTAGACAACAAAAAATATTTGATGATTCACTAGGTTCATAAAAATAATTCATAAAACAACCGCCGTTTCATAAAATATCCGCCGGTTCATAAGACAACCGCCGTTTCATAAAACAATCGCCGCTTCATAAAACAACCGACTTTTCATAAAACAACCGTCGATTCACAAAACTCCCCCGTTTTATAAAACTACCAGATGTTCAAACGGTTGAGCGTTTTATGAAACGACATATTGCCGCCACGACAATACATGTAACAGCAATGGTGATCACGGCATCTAAGTACAGTAATTTACTAAAAATAAGTACGTTCAGTCTTGAATCCATTTCCAAGGTTCTCGTTAGATGAGGAAATGTGCGCGAAAGCAGCAAGATTAACAGCTGGGGTCCATTTTTTCTTCAGCCTCCTCGCCAGTGGTGGAATAAAGAGATCAGTATCGTAAGTCTTGGGGTTAGCACGGATGCATTTGTGCACGAGATAGCTGGCCAGTAGTCCAACGATAATAGTGATTATGAGTCCAAACACGCCGTTGTAGAGATAAGACACTCTGTATAGCCAGAAGTATTCGCTGTAAAATATAAATAATCAGGATTAAATGTCCAATTCAATTGTTGCTGATTCTACACTCTCATAATTATTATGTAATGGGGAATATAATGAAGATCATAATGATAGTAATCGCGAATATTATGGGGCGAAGCAATAGCCAAGCGTACAACATAATATTCGTTTATGATCTGAATCATACACAATACTTTACACAATAAATATATATTACATACTTTTCAATTTGGTACTTTTGAAAATATAGATACATTCGAGTTATTCATTAAGAAAAATAGTGAGCAAGATGTACCTTACCATTTCGTTGACAATGCAACAAGAAATTTATACATTCTGATGTTGGTTTACTTTCTGATTTGGAGAATAAAGTTTTTCTGAAATCGTTCAAGAATGCCCACTTTCTCGGAACAACTTCAGGCCTCAAAATACGCTAATCTAGTATTTTAAACTTTCCCGGACCGTTTACGGACCTAAACGGTACGGGAATAGTAGTTTACGTAACAAGTCCGGAAAATACTGTTTTTTTGGACGAGTAGACCAAATTCTAGGACGAGCGTTAGCGAGTCCTGGAAGTCTGCGAGTCCAAAAAAACTGTTTTCGGCCGTGTTGCGTACACTATTTTTTCGGCAACCATGTAGAATAACAAATCAATGAGACGCATTTAGTCTAAGAGACGAAGAAAGGTCGACTTTCACCCATCTGTTAACCGGATGAAACGATTCCAAATTTGAATATTTCGAACATTTTAGTTCTTATTTGTATTATATATTGAAATTCGAATAGAAGATACCAACAGAAACATTCTAATTCTTATTTATATTAATATTTGTGTTAAAATTCGAGCACTTCCCGGCCTTGTCCGGGAAGTACGTACTTCCCGGAATAGGCCGGGAAGCGCTACTTTCCCAAAGAAAGTGTCCGGGAAGTGAAGACTTCCTGGAAAATTTTTGCCAGCTTGTTATTGAATTCATGCAAACAATATGTAGAATTCCTTAGTTTTTGATAATGCTGATTGCGATTTCAGAAAAAATAGTATGTGTACCTCGTAGTAAAAGCACAATATTGTGAACATATTGGCGAAATATTTGAAATGCAATATTGGCGAGAAAAAAAAATGTGAACATTCGGCGATATTGGTCCAATATTACTTGAATAATATTGGCGAAATATCCTTGAACTGATATTGGCCTCAAAATGTTCAGCGATATTGGTACAATATCGCTGATACAATATTCTGACAATATTGGCACAATATTCAGAAGTTATATTGTCGAGAAGTAAAATGTGAACATATTGCGATATGGTCGAATATTGTTTGAATATTTTAGAAATAGTTTTGGTGACATATTCTTGAAGCTATAATGGCCCCAAAATATTTATCGATATTGGTACAATACTTATCTATATTGGTACAATATCATTTGGATATATTGGTGGATGTCAATATACCTTGGTAAATTATTAAATGTCTTTTAGTTGATGAAGGTGACACCAGAGTCTGCCTTTTCATCGCCATAACCACTGAGTGAGCTGTCTTGAAACAAGTTGTGAGAAGTATTTAATATACTTTCGTAGGTTTTGGAAGACGTTCCATATGTAGAGCCACCTAGCGGATTTTTATCTAGGTTTGATCATGATATAATTTCAATATGTTTTATTGAATATTCGGCCAATATTCAAATTTCATCTCAATCTAGATGTAGGAAACAATATGAAGACAATATTGTTTTAACGATATCGATAAATATTATTGAACCAATATTGACCCAATATTGATTAATAAGATTTGTTGAATATTGGCGAAATGATATTCAACCAATGTGTAATCACACTGGGAGATACAATATAGTTTTAATTCCTAGAATCGATATTAGGGGAATATGGGGATTGCGATATTTATTCTAGATGTTAAAAACGATGTGAAGACAATATTGTTTTATCGATATTGGTAAATATCAGTCAACCAATATTGACTCAATATGAGTTATTACATTTTGTCAAATAAAGTGGAAATGATATTCAACCAATATTCTAACAAACTTGGAAATACAATATAGTTTTTTCCCCTATAATCGATATGACTGGAATATTTGGATTGCAATATTTATTCTAGATGTGGAAAACAATATATAACCAATATTGTATTATCGATATTGGTGGAAATTATTCAACCAATATTGACCCAATATTTCGTGTGATAATCTACATTCAAAACTAGTTCAACCAATATCCCACCAATATTATTAATATATTGTTTTTTGAATATTCATCCATATTGGACCAATATTGATTTTGTCATTTACAATATATCTTCTATATTGGCTCAATATGGAACCAAGATTCAGCCGATATGATGTGCTACCTGGGATGTATTGCTTTTACTACTAGATATACAATATACTATTTGTATTTCGACTTAAATTATTTGATATTATTTTACTTGCATTTTTTCTTATAAAGTGCATTCATGCTAAACATTCAGAAACTCAACATTTGAATTTCATTATTCAATTCAATTTATTTTCCAAGGAAACATACAGTTTATGGGAGGAAAAAAATCCACATAATGTTAATAACAACATTAAGAATTAATTAATTAATAAAATCATGAAGTCAGAGTTAGAATGGATTCAATGGAGTAAGTACTTATTTGGATTATTTTTTAATCGCAATTTACCATATGTTTTTAAACAATTTGAAAGTTCATTGTTTTCACACCATCAAAATAATTTCTTTCCAATATTTGTTTTAATTTTGTTTACATATAAATTTTGGGCTTGTCGGGTCCAGTATTCTGTTGGTCACTATTAATTTTGAAAATCAAAGTGGAATGAGTAAGGTTATTCTGGACTTTCATTGTCTAAAAAAGAACAAAGAAAATTCAATTCAATTTTTAATCACGACGTTTCAACTGTTAAAATCTACAGTCGATCAAGTGTATAATGCGACAATCTCAAGGATACTTCTTATATATGCTATGGATAATTTTGTGTCATTAGCCTAGGGGTAATTTAATGACACAAAATTATCCCTAGCATATATAAGAAGTATCCTTGAGATTGTCGCATTATACACTTGATAACGACTGTAGATTTTAACAGTTGAAACGTCGTGATTAAAAATTACAGATAATTGAATTTTATTTGTTCTTTTTTAGACAATGAAAGTCCAGAATAACCTTACTCAAAGTGAAACATTGTCAACCACTTTCAATCAAAGTGGAATGTTTCATGTTATTCTTAACAAGATGAATGAATGTGCAAATTTTCAATTTGTATGGGTAATTTATATCCAGTAGCTTTCTTAGTTTGTATACGTTTACAGTTGGTTCTTAATAATCAAGTTTAAAACTACATTTAATAATTTTATCTTGAAATTATTTCAAAGGTTTAAGCAAATGGGTCGAAGCAGTGCCCTCAACCAAAATCAAATATTCAAAATTTAGAGTATGCTAACGAAATATATAATGGAGTTTAGATATTTTAAAATAATACCATCTGATGGTGATATATGCCTCCTTAAGTACTCTATAAGTCTTGCTCATGATAAATTTTCATCTATAAAGTGTCCTAAAAATTTCTGTATCGAACAGTAATTTATGTATGCATTATTGAATTTGATCGGATCTTTCAAATTTTCGTTTGACATTTTTTTCATTATGAACATAAATGCATATTTTTCGTAATTTAATATAAATTTATGACAGATGAGCCATTATGATATTTTTTCTAGTTAACTTTGCATGTCATTTTTGATTTCACGCTGACTTTTCTGCCATATATTATTGTGGTGTAATCAGCAAACATTTAAATTTTTTATGGTACTAGGACTAGGTATTTGAACTTCATTATGTTACTAAAATACAATGACATAATATTGTCATTATGATACACCAGCAGATAAAATAAATCAAGATGGGGCTTCGGCCTACTATTGGATTTCTACAATGTAGAACATCTTTGATTCAACTCAGAGTTGTGCTACTCCAAAAATATACCTGTCTGCCTTTCTCAGCGTGGGTACAACGTTTACGGAACTGGTTGCATTTCCAAAGTTACCGCAACCCTCTTTCGATGTAGGGAGGCTTGGAAGAGGGGGTTTGTCTCCAAAAGCCATCCAAAGCGCAAAGGCTACGCCGCAAACCAGGCCAGTTACAGATCCCTGAAAATGAATGCATGATATTTATTACGGAAACTCTAACCGTTTTGGAATATTTCCAACTTGTCGGGACTAAATATTCTCACCTCTTCATTTGCGACGGTGGTGAACATCCCCAAAGAGAACAGGCCCAGAAGAGGACCTCCTACAACCCCAAAAATAGTGAGGGAAGCTTGTAATACGCCTCCCAAGAGCTGAGCCAAAAATGCTACTGCTAAACACACCACCCCGTATACCAAGGAAATCAATTTGGTTTGTACTCCCGCCCTCCTTTCGGAGAGGTGCTTCTTGAACACGTGCTTGTACAAAGGCTGAAACAGATGTTGGGATTAAATAAATTTTATGCGATTTGGGAGAAAAACTGAAATACCTTGATGTAGTCCTCAATGGTTATTGCCGCCAAACTGTTGAGTGCTGCTGAAACTGTTGACAGAGATGCGCTGAAAATTCCGGCTACGAAGAGTCCTGATAAGCCAGGAATGTGACCCATAGAATCCACCACGTAGTAAGGCATCAGCTGAAAAGAACTATATCAGAATATTGATTCTACTGAAAAATGGGATTTTGTGCAGTATATTTTGTGACAAACCCGTATTCTTGAAAACCGGGTTATAGAATAATCAACAGAAAGTAG
Organism: Chrysolina oricalcia; assembly: GCA_944452925.2. NCBI lineage: Eukaryota > Metazoa > Arthropoda > Insecta > Coleoptera > Chrysomelidae > Chrysolina > Chrysolina oricalcia. The sequence continues at coordinate 56,636,182 of OX101821.2, read as the reverse complement.
CGTGTCTATTGCCAAAAACTAAAAACCTTAGCAAATTCTTGTCTTTTCATAGGGTTTAGACCCCTCCTTAGACTATCTCTCTCTCGTGCAAACGGAAATAGCCATTACCTCAGCTTGGAAAACACAGGCTTGAGTACCGAGGCTAGACTAGAATGTCCTGCCTTGGTACTGCCTCGGTCTGTGCCCGTATATATTCCAGCCCCTATCCCATTGCTGGTCTTAAAGCCATCCGTATACCAGATTTGCTCTCTTGACAGTACTGGTAAGGGCCCTTGATGTGACTTCCCCATCTTGTATGATGGAGGTGTATGATCTCTGCTGAGTCTTAATTTGGGAAGATATTCTTTTGTACTTTTCAACATGTTTTTTTGAGATTTTACCTGACCACAGTCTGAAAATGAGAAATTGTGAACTCAGGGTAATCGATACAGATTTCATTTGACTTCTGTAAAAAAAAATTTATTCTTATTGTTATCAAATATCAATAATCCACAGCGTATTAATGGGTTTCCATGGCCCATGGAAACCCATGGACCATGGGTCCTGTTGGCCATGTCATTCGTTGCTTTGGTATTTGTTACAGTTTTCTGAGGTTGTGGTAGCGACTTGCAACAAGCCGATCACCACTCCCACTAACAACCCTAGGAAGCACTACGAAACAATTTCTAGAGTCAGAGTATATGGAATATTTCAGACTGGCAATCAGGAATGCCGTCAAACCTACTCTTGCACTGATCGCAGGCAAATGCATTGATTCAACTCTGTAGGTGATCATTATACGTACTGCCCCTCTATCCAGTCGAGGCCTTACTACATGATGCACTTTGTGTCTCCATGAAATTGTCGGGGAATTTGGCACATACATCAATCACATGTAGATGTAGAGATATGGAGAGAAAAAAGTTATTTTGTTTCTTCAATAAATATACCTGATCAGAGTCGCTGATGAAGTTCGCCTTTTTAGGGTCGCAGTTGGCATATTTCGAGTAAATGGCCAGCCCTGAGAAAGACGTACTCAAACTTAATGCCGTCAAAATGGGCCAGTTCCACCACAAAGCTTTCTGAGCTCTGTTCAGGTCCTTTATAGTCAAATACCTTTGGACTTGGGTTTGGTTGACAGCATACAGTGACAAAAATGTTATCCCACCTCCTATTATCAGGGAGAACCAGGAATGGCGAACGGTGAGGTCTGGATCAAAGCTGAAAAAAAAACATTAATTAGGTTTTTTCTAAAAATGAACCCTATACGATTAAACAGAAATAATAGTCAGTGACTCATTCTTAGCTTTAGGAAACCTAAGACAGGTTAGGGTAGAAGAAAGGAAATTCCAGTGGCGGAAGCAATTCCTTTTTATAATAAATTCAAATGCAAATATGTCTTATTTTTTTTTGGCATAGACTGCAGAGGTCATTAGCCCTTCAACATATCTAAATTTCTGTTACGAAAGAAAAGCTGTTGTTGCTCCGTCACATCAGATTTTAGAAACTAGGTGGGTAAGTCTTAGGAACTCAATTGTATTTTTCTCATTTGTTGGCTGAAGAATGTCTCTTACTCTATTGGGAAAAGATAGTTGTTGTCGAATATTAGTGAATTCAGAGCAGTCCAAGAGAATATGCGAAACTGATAAGGGTTGGTTACAGCGAATGCATACTGGCGGTCTTTCTCCTTTAAGCAGGTGAATGTGGGTGAGGTTAGTATGGCCTATTCTCAAGCGTGTTATGGCGACTTGCTCCCGTCTACTTGCTGTGTTTTCCAAAATCCAAAGTTCTATGGAGGGTTTGATGTTTTTTAGATGTCTGTTAGTTCGCGACCATTATATTATATTATATTATCTTACTATTATTATATTATAAAATTCATCACATCTACGAATCATTTGATTTTAGGAATTCAAAACATTCATATTCATTCATATTCATCTATGAATCTATGAACAAAACTGCGATAGTGCATATTATGGCCAAACCAAAAGATCTAGGAATGTTCGTTTCCGCGAACATTTGTCACAGCTAAATATTCGCGAGGAAATAAATCGAGTGTTGTAGATCATTTATTAGAAACTCATCACAAAATTAACATCCAAAACTCAAAATTAATAAAGCCTGTTGATGATTACAGAAAATTAGATTGTTATAAAAGTATTGCTATTCGAAAATGGGGCTCGAAACCCTTGCTTAATAATGATAATGTTCCATTAAATTCCAAACTTTTTGATTTGATACCAGTAAATGAATAATTAAGTGCCTTTGTTTTATTGTTTATTGGGTGGGGTTGTACCTGTCCATCAGGTAGGGTCACTCCCTAGTAAACTCATAGTAATTAATCATGTGATATAAATAAGACTGGCATGACGATTTACATCATAGAAAAGCTAGTCAAATATAGAATAACAAAATACTCTAGAAAATATAACATAATCTCGTCAAATCAATACGGTTTTCAGGAGAGAAAAAATACCAGTGAGTATATACAAATATCAATAGTGGTGAAGCTGTTGCGGCAGTCTTTTGTGATTTTTCAAAAGCATTTGACTGCGTTGATCATGAGATACTGTTGGCTAAGCTTCACCGCTATGGTTTCAGAGGTGTAGTCTTCAACTGGATGAAATCATATTTAACTAATCGTTACCAAATAGTGAAAACGACATCCCTGTCAGCTACGGCACCGGTAAATTGTGGTGTGCCACAAGGATCCATATTGGGCCCTACTCTATTTTTATTGTATATTAATGATCTGCTTGGAATAAACAGATCAGGAAAGTTTACGGTCTTTGCGGACGACACAACCATATTATGGCAAGACAAGGACACTAACTCTCTGGAGGATAAAATCCTCAAGGACACAAAAACTCTAAAGCAGTGGTGTAATTCAAATCGTCTGATCCTGAACGTAACAAAAACCAACCTAATCTCTTTTAAGTGCGAGATAAAAAATATCAAATTGGATAACAGTTATATCGATAGCCGGGATAACAACAAATTTTTGGGAATTCTCATCGACAGTAAATTGAAGTTCGAACAACATGTTTGCAACTTAAATAAGAAATTAGCTTCTGGATGTTATGCTGTGAGACGAGTAACAAAAGAGCTAGGACTCACAACAGCAAAAACAACTTACTATGCCTTGATAGAGTCCCATCTAAGATACGGAATCCCCTTTTGGGGAGTGTGCAATAAAACTCATATGCAAAACACACTCATCTTACAGAAACGAGCAATTAGATACTTATCCACAGCAAAGACACATGATCCCTGTAAACCATTATTTGTAGCCCATAAAATACATACAGTCATTGCCATCTTCATCCATGAAACAGTATGCTTGATAAAAAAACATTTCAATCAGTTTAATACTACTCCTTCCCATTACTCAATACGCAAGCAAAACAATATTAACCTACCAAGGCCAACCACATCCCTAGTGAAGGACTCACTTATTTATAATGGTTGCAAGATGTTTAATCATTTACCTGAGCATATAAGAAATATAAGCAATACCGACCTTTTTAAAAAGGCTGTGCATGTTTTATTAAGTGATCGACCTTATTATAGTCTTGAAGAATTTTATTCTGACAAATTTTAATGTCTGACTACTATTTTTAATTATAATCCAACTGTAAAACCATATACATTTGCTGTTTTGTTTTTTCCTCTCTCTCTCAATGTTCATGTCCCTGTAATATATTTATAGATATAGTTTTTAGATTAACGTAAACACTTTGTCCATAAGAATGTATTTTTTCTTGATGACAATAAAGTATATATTGATTGATTGATTGACAGTTAGTTTAGTAATCCCTACTGATGAAGATAACTTTGTTATCGAAATGCGCATCTAGGAATTAAATTCCTTGTGTGTTGAAGGGGTAAAATACTTTTTGTTCTCACTGAGTGACACCACAGCGTCCAATATCCCATTTTCGATTGAAAATTTTCCTACCCAGACAGATCTAAAACATTAGTGTCGACAAATCAGTTGAATGCGTTAAACCTGCACCTCTACCATTGCCACATCGGCTTAGAAATTATCTGCGGCACATGTAGATGAAACAACTCAAAAATACTTTTGAACCATGGTTAATAAGCCTGGAACACACTAATAACTCTACACCAGATAATGAAAATAAACATTTTTGGTTTCGCCATGGATAATTACTTACTTAAATAAGTCAGTTCTGTTGCCTTCCGCGGCAATTCTCCAAATCTCACCGAGGCTTCCTTTATCGATCCAGGCACATATAATGATACTAAAAACAGCTGCAAACATTAGCAGTGACTGGAAAACATCAGTCATCAAAACTGCTTTCATGCCTCCTATCGTGGAATAGAATGTACACACTATTCCTGGAAAACCGAAAAACAAATTCAAATCATTATTAATTATAATAATAATCATACAATGATGATAATAATAATTTATTTGCTCACGAATGGTTCAGAAATTATCTTTTAGACAGAAAACAGTTTGTATTTATGGAAGATACTGAAGGATTGCATAAAACGGTTTTATGTGCAGTGCCTCAAGGATCAATCCTTGTACCTGTACTCTTTCTCATATATATTAATTCATTAGCCGATTTGGAACTAGCTGGAAAAATCAAAATGTTAACTGATGATACAACCATGATGTACAACGGATTTAGTTTACAAGAAATAAAAAAAAAAATGTTGAATGACATTGAGAAAATATCATCTTGGCCAGTAAACCATAAACTAACTTTACATTAAATTACAAAAAAATCATCATTTATGTTTGTGGCCAAAAGATCGATACTCACCTACAGACAAAATTGCTGTAACTTTGGTTATGCCAGTTAGAGCTTCTAGGGCCAATGCCGGAGCATACAGGACGATTCCCATATACAGCGTCATCTGAAGGGTATAGCACAACGATGCTGCCAATCTGGCGACTTTTCCGAATCTCCTTTCTAGATACTGTAACACAATTCTTCAATTGTTAGTAAATCTACAATACTCTTGGCCAAAAATTCGTGGTTCACAAAATTGAAAACCCCAAGATGACGATTGTTATACAAATGAGACCTCTAAAGAGGACAATTTAAATTGAGCGGTGCGTTTTGATAGGATCGGAGCGTTTATAACAACTCAGATAGGTATATACTGGGTGAGTCTGAGAGATGGCACACCCCCATTTTTGAAAGAAATGGTCATTGCAGAAGTATGAGATTTTTTGTGATAAAAACGAATTTTGCAGAACTGGTTTCACCGATTCTTCGATTTAACCAAGGCATTCGACTCTATGAATAATAATATAAGTTTATTCATGAATAAATACATACATAACTATAAGGTTTCAATAAATTATATGAATAAACTGAAAATGAACCTTACTAAGTAACCTTCCCAGTCAACACAGAATGGTCTCAAAGATGGTAGTGGGATTCACATTCATGTTTCAGATCACACCAGTGAATCGCAAAGTGACTTCCATTATTATCGCATAAACGTCTATTTGGTGCCCCGTTGGTCATGTCGAGACATCAATATGTGATGCAAAAAGTGACTCGAAATTAGCCCAATGTGACATTCCATTTATACTTCGGAATCGAATGCACATTGAGACCCTTTCGATGTAACAATGTGAAATTGAATGGACTGGTACTTATTTAAAAATGCGCTTCACTCTCTGATTCACCTGTATATCAAGAATAAAACAAAGCTCACCATGTTTCAACATAAATCGAAATTATACCTCAATATTACTATTCTTACTGTTCATATGGATTGGAATGCTAGAAAACAAATGCGTGAGTTGATTCCGTAGTATATACTTCTCACAAACAAAAAAAATTATCAAACTATGTCTGAATCATGAAAAAAAAAAACATTTACAGAAATGTAGAAAAATATATAATTCAACTCCAATCCTCTGATGGACAGCATTTTCTTCGCGGCGAAATCAGTAGGTATACCTATACTGAAAATGCCAAATTCTGTAAATCACTGAATTTACTTTTCTGTTTCTACTCACCGTTCCGGCCCTTGAAGAGATACAGTTCTTGGTAGAAATAATAATTGGGTATTGTTAATAAACACATTTGATCCAATTATTGAAATAAGAAGAAGCAAGCAGAACACTACACACTATCAGAAGTACCTATAGAATATGTAAAGAATGGCGTCAACCAAGTACAAATTCTACTTGACTCTCGACTCGACAAACACCTCTGGCCGCTGGTCATTTTGTGCCGTGATGGTGATGTCACGATCAATTTTGTTACCAACCTAATTCCTTTTATACCGACAAAATCGCAATTAAACCAAAATTCATGTTAATGTGCTTCGCAATTTTCTCCACATTTTATTCTCAAAGTGACACTAATGAGAACATTTGTCATCACTAAGTGGTAACAATGACGTCTAAATGCAACTCATTTTGTTACCATAATAATCAAGAAAGCAACATCTCCTAGATGTTTGTGTTAACTGGGTTGTTGTGAAGTAAAAAACTATTCTACTAAAGAGCTATCTTAAAACTAACAATAATTTAAATTTTTTCATTTCAAATCTTATTTCTGTATAATTTTCTTTTCTAATCTGAATATTTCAAAATTTTGTATGTCAAAACGAAATAAATTAACCTATTAATTAATATTATTTAGTAAATTATGAAAAATATGTCTTTCTGTAGTATTCAACCAGTCTTTCACTTTATTTTTGTAAGAATACATAGATTTAGTCATTTTAATAATATCTGGTAGTATGTCAAACAATTTTGGGCTAATATGAATAAAACTTCTTGTGCCTATTATTTTATTCAATCTAGTTTCAACTGTGACTGCTCTTTTATACCTCGTCTCATACAGATGATCTCCAAAATTGATATCCTTTTTATTTTTGAAAATGTGGATTATAATTCTGTACATAAACAATTGCACAATATCAAATTTTCTATATAGAAGATCGAAAGGAAATGATTTTGATAATATATTATTTTTAAAAATTTTTTTTGAATCACATCCATGTTATAAAGATGACCACCCCATCCCAGAATGCCATAACTCAACTGAGATTGTACTAAGGAAAAGTACAACATTTCAAGGTGCTTCAATGAAAGAAATTGTTTTAGAAACTTGAATTTGGGTAACAGATATCTCAGTTTTTAATGATAAAAAAATGATGGTCCCACCTAAAATGTTGATATACTTGCTGATAAATTAGTTCAAAGGAAATTTCTTACATGGGCTATATCTCATAAGAATTTCAGAAAAATGTATGGGTAATGGGATGATAAGGACTCAAACTTATTCATTAAGGACGTTGGTGATCCACAGGGTTCAGTTTTAGGACCTTTACTCTTTTTGATTTATATCAATGACCTGCCTCAACATATAGGCACAACTTCATCAAGTACCTTCACGCCAAACCCAACACGATAGTAAAAACTTCACTTATTCATCATTCTGAAGGCGGTCTTATCAGTGACCACGACATTTTTAGGCATTCACATTGATTCTGCTTTGGGCTGAAAATTCCACGTCAATTACGTTCGTAAGAAGAGCTGCAGTTTGTATGCTCTGTTACAACTCAAGAAAGTCTTGAATAAGAAGAATCTTTTAGGTGTTTACCATGCAATGGTGAATTCAGTTCTCTCCTACAATATACTTCTGTGGGGTAATGGAGGTAACATAACTCGAACTTTAACAGCTCTGGAGTGAATAATATGAATGGTCTTTATTATTATATATTTATTGTTTTTTTTATTACATTTTTTCTTTTGGTGATGATTTTTTACATGTATAAGGTTCCTTTCCGATGCCTTTGTTGTTTATGAAAATAGAATTAGCATTTTGAATACAATACATTGCTACCAGCCGAGTTTTGGACTGTTTTGACGTTCTTCTTTCAAACAATTCGAATTTTCTAGAGGCTTATTTTCCAAACTCTTCGGAGTTTCTAAAAGCTCCCCTCCCAAACACTTTGAATTTTCTAGAATATTTTTATCCAGACCCTACGAATTTTCTTGAAGTTTATCTTCCAAATTCCTCGAATTTTCTCCAGATTTCCTTTTCTTCCAGATTTCCCGAATTTTCTTTAAGCATTGCTTCTAAATTTTCAAATCACCTCCGAGAACTCCGAATAAAAACGTTTAGAGGTCTTCTCTTTCTTGGATCAAGCTGGTTTCTATAGCACACTTTTCATTTTCAAAGTGTTTACCAAACTATGAGGATTATGTGACGAGAATGGGAATAAATCTGAGTAGACCTAAGAAGAAGTAAATGAGCTAGGAATAATTAAAGTCTTTGAAAATTATTCAAAACGATTTGGCGAAGAAATTGTTACAAAGTTCACTAAAGGGTTATGTCCTTACCTCATAGGCACTAGTAGCTTGTAGTTTGAAAAATACTGGAAGGTATAAGTACGCTGCCACGGGTGTAAAGATGCCGTAGGAAATGTTGATGACAATGAATTGAAAGCCGTATGTGTAATTTTCACTGGAGACCCCCAACAGTGTTACCGCCGACATGAAGGAGGCCATGAGAGAAAAGGCGACTGGGGCTATGGACATGTTTTTATCCGCAAGCAAGTATTCCTGAAAAGAAGGTAAAAAAATTATTAAATTGGCCCTATAACTCGTTTTTTAGTTTTTTTGAAGAAAGTGGTATATAATTTGGAGGATATGACATAAAACATTTTTGAGAAGTCACTCAAGTTCATGCAACTTCCGGTTTAACCGGCAGTGACATCAACTTTAAATTTTTAGATGGGGCACCCAGTAAATTTTCACTTCTTTTGTTTCCATATGACATTGTGAATACAACCATGTATCACTTGTCACTGTTATAGCCATTTTTTTCATTTTGAAATTTAATCTTGAGTGCTATGGATGCGTCGAAATCACCAATTTTGTGAAAAGTAGAACCCCACTGTTTTCGATCAAAACGCATGTGCTATATAAAATTTAAGCTTTAAATAGAATTTACTATTTTATTTTCCAATGGCAACACGGTGGCTCGTCGGGTTAGGAAAAAAGATCATTTAATTACGATTAATTTAATACCGCACACTAACAGGTTTTAAACAAACTTCGGTTATTTTTTTTTAATAAGATTCAAATGCATCGAGTGACCTGTGACAAACACAACTGATAAAACAAATTTACTTCGCTTCTGCAAAACTGAATTGGAAATTATTCTGTACGTTATTTTCTAATTTTTATATTTTAATCTCAAAAGATACTACATTTTGAGAAATATCTTATGTAATCTTCTGAAGTTTTCTTTGAAAAAAAAATTTATAAAATAGAAATTTAAAAATAAAATTTTTAGCAGATAAATTTTGACAAAAAACAGTCAAGTTATATTTTTCCCAAAATTTTAGAACAGAAATTTATAATTTGAAGGTATTCTTTGCAGTCCAAAATAAATTTGGTTCCAAAAAGTGACAAATGATACATGAATTGTATTCAGTATGTCATATGGAGACAAAAAAATTGAAAATATACCGTGTCCCAAACTGGAAGTTGCACAAATCTGAAAAAAAAATGCAATTTTATATCCTATACAGATTCTCCAAATTCATTCCATTTATCTTCGGAAACAAAAAAATTATAGGAGCGTGCCACTTCCGCGGGCACCCGGTATACTTTTGTAACTATTTATTTATTTATTGTAGCAATTTTGTCCTCTTTTAGATGTATTTGTTATCAACAAAACACAATATATTTATAATTCGAGCATTAAAAATATAACGTAAATACGTGAATTCCCATATACTTAATTCGATCTATTTTATGTCGTCAAGAGATGGCGTATCCAACGCGATTTAGTACTTTTCCATACAATACACATTATTTTTTACGTTTCAGTTTACTAGTTTATAAATAAAAGCTTATTTTTGAATGTCATTTTAGTTTATATTAGAAAATGTTCAAATTTGACTCGTTTACCAGTGCTTCAAGGTACATACAGCGTGAGTAAAAACCAAGGAATAAATCCGATAAATAGGTGAGTACGGATTCTTTCGAAAACTCAAAAAATTACTAAAGGATGATACAAAGCCCTTGTAAATAATATCGCAACTTAACAAGTTGTAATTATGTTTTTCAAGTGCAAAATATGTTTACATCAAGCTCTATTTTAAATGGATGATATTTGACACTAAAATATTTAAACCATTAATTACCCTTAATTACCTGGATAAGGATGTATTAAAATTTCAATTATAACTGGCTAATATGATAACAATAATAACAACTCATAGAGAGTCCCCTTATCTCAGTCAACTATAAATAGGTAAAAGAAAAATAATATTAGTGAATATGGTCATGTTAGAGATCTGAAGAAGATAGGGCGTCCTGTCCTAGATGAAGATTCTAGGTTGAATATTTTATCAGATTTGCAAGAGAATTCAAATAAATTGAGTCTGTTGCTGTTGCTGTTACATCGTTTTTTAAATGATATTTTCAAAAATTCTGGATTTCTCAGCTACTTACGTCAAAATAAGAAGAAAAGTTCCTATAATATATGTCCACAAGTTATTCGTTTCTGAGATACAGTGTATCAAAGTTGAATTCTTATTTTAATTTTTTGTGAATAATTTCAAAATAATTTTGATATTCGGGTAAAGTTTGGAACCACGAAACGCTACGTTAAAACAAGAATCGAAGAGCACAAGGCTTGCTGTCGGTTAGGGCACACACAGAAATCCGCTGTCGCAGAACATACTCTCAACAACGATAACCGTAGTGTGAAATTTGAAGAAACCCAAGTCATCTCTTCAACATCTGCCCTATTACCCAAGACTCTTCCGGGAAGCAATTGAAATTCAGAAACACCACAACAACTTCAACAGAACCGAAGAAGGACTACGATTGAACAAGGTTTGGCTTCCAGTTCTTAAAAATTCTCAATTCGCTCCCTACCCACAAAATAGCGGTACGAACGATTCTATGATGTCACCTAACGCTATGGACCAATCAGATGTAAGAACGTGAAATCACAGGTATCTATTGAGACAACATATAACAATTGTCAAGCATTTGACAGCGACTAAAGAAACCAGAAACATTGAAAATATCTCTTGAAAATGCTAACCACTCGTGTTGGCGAAACGTCGAGATCTTCTCTAAACATACGTCGGCATTACAACCCGAAGAACCACCATGTAAGTGACGATGGCCGAGAAAGCCTTTCACAATTTATCTGAGAATATTTATTATTTATTTTGTGTAAAAAATATATTCTCGATAGAGGTCACTGCGAGCAACTGTTTTCGAGTTACTGAGATTTGAAAAAATCGAAGTGATTTTGAATTACAAAGATTTTTTAATTCAAAATAAATTTAATTAGAAATTAGTTTTTTCACAATTAACACAAAATTTGATTTTGTCATTGAAAAATCATCCCAGATACCAAACTTTACTCGAATATCACAAATATTTTGGTATTTATTCACAAAAAAACAAATATAATAATCAAACTTTGACACTCTGTATCTTAGAAACTAATAACTTGCGGACATGTGTTTATGGGAACTTTTTTTTTATTTCGACGTCAGCAACATGCTCTTGAAGTTTCTACACGTACTTAAGAAACACCCTGTATATCTATGAAATGTTTTCTGTATTCTCTCAATTCTATCTATGTTAACTTGGTACTGGGGATTCCAAACAACTGATGCGAAACAAAGTTTCCTGTGTATATGAGCATAATAAATACTGAGAAGTGATCTTGCATTTCTGAAATGTTGGCTACTACTTTTGAAATTTTTTTTTATTGCATTCGTTGATTGTTTTTTCCAAGAGCGGCTTGAATGTTAATTTGGAGTTCATCAGCACCCCTAGATCTTTCACTTCAGTTCATGGCTTTTTGTTTTGTATCTATACCTATCTCTGTTTCTGGTAAAAGTGAGTGAGACACATTTGTCAAGATTCAAGAAGAGGCTATTAATATCATAACATAATGTGAAACGGTTTTCTACTTACTTTCATTGTTTTTTGTTTTCCACCAGTGAATCGATAATATATGCCAATTCCAGAAGATACCAACAGGACAAGGACTAGGACCACATAATCCCATGTCCCAAATAACGCATGCGAAATCATTTGGACGGGCTAGGAAGTTTGGGACTACCACTGAAAGTACAAAAATAATGTCACATTGAAGAAGTAGGTATCATATTATATTGATATTACTCAACATGGGTCTTTCAGTTATATGCAACTGTTCTTGTGAAAACAAAATTTATTTATTGCATGTAGCTTTAATAGATATCACATGTACCTATTTATAGGAACTGCGGAACATGCAACATTCTTCGAACTACAAATCTGAATGGAAAATCATGTTGTATATATTATAAACTGCACAGGTTCGATCTTCACAATAATATATTTATTGTGATAAACAAGTTGGAAAACGTGAAAAATAGAGATGAACCTCCTAAAAATATGAGCTATACCGGGTGCCAACGAATCTATTAGACAAGTCATAACTTCTAGACCATTAGGTGTATCAAAATGAGATTTGGTATAGGTAAATGGTATGTGAAGAGGAGAGTTTTCACATATTTTTCACTTTCCGGTCACTTCCGGTTTTACCGGAAATGGCTCCGGTTCTAAATTTTTAAATAGAACACCCTGTATATTGTAACATTTTTGGATTTCTGAGACAATTCTAGATCAGAATGTGACATTTTCGAAAGTTTACCATTGATTTGAAGTGATTCATCATGCATCAAGTTGTGTTATCTTGATATTCCTTTGTTTCTGAATGCACCTGCATGTTGTTACCGATTAAATTTCGCCATTGTTTCATATTCAAAATGTTTTTTCATTGCGTCATTGAATTCCGTCAAAAAACAAAAGCGCAAAAATGTAATTTGTATACTTTGACTAATTCTCGTGGTATCTGTATGTACAAGGATTTCTCCTATAATTTCATGAAAGATACAGACAGGATGCAGTTATAAATAATCCTTAAAAAAATGTTCGTCCTAATACATTATATTTTTAGAAAAGGCAATAACTTAAAAACGCAATGATCGCATTTTTAAAACTGTACGTGAAATGATATCAGAATTCAACCAGGAATCTGAATATGGAATGATTCAAAGTTGAATAAAAAAAAACACTTTTTTTTCTGTAGGAGCTCCCTGTATATTTAAAAATTATACATAAGTGTATCTCCCATAGACGTCTAATAGTTTTGTGCGAAACATTTTAGTTTATCACCTCCAACAAGCCAGACGTAATAATAATATGTTTATTAGCATAAACATTGATAAATAAAAAAGTTTACATGGTGATTCATAACTGGCATGGCAAATAAACATGAATAGTTCATTGAAGTGTATAAAGCAGTTGTTATTGTAGGAATAAAACAAAGCACAAAAAGTTCTGATATTTTACTGTGTCTTTTTCTTTACATCCACTTATTCATGTCTCTACAAGGTGGAACAATTAATTCAGTCAAATTGATAGTCCCTACTAATGAAGTCAATTGTATCGATTGTCTTTACAACTTACTACATATTATGATATACCGTTGAATGAGAAATGAAAAGGGCTTTGAATTGAACAACAAGGGAGTGCAATTCAAAAAACTAAAATTAGAAGTTACTTGCCAGGAGGTTGATTTTGCTACACTATTCGGAAAGGCTTGTGGTCCTGTACAACATATAATTTTTCAAATTTTTTCTCAACGTAAATAGCTGAAATTCGACCATTCTGAATCGATTGGCGTCCGCAAAATTGCTTTATCTCTAACCGTTCTCGAATGAAAAACAGAGACAGTGCTATCTGCAACCACAGATTGTGCTGTCACCTGATCTTCGGCATTTTTCTATCAACCTGGAGTGCTGTGCTCATATTACTCAAAAATGTATTTTTGTTGATGAAAATAAAGACCTTTATTATTATTATTATTATTAATTGAATAGTTAAATCGAGGTGAAAGGGTTTATTTTCGTCAAAAATTCATGCAATAAAATTTTCGAATTTGGTGAGCTGAAATTCTATCATTTTGCATATCGATACCAAATTTCAAATCATAGCCAATACAATTAAAGATTTAGAATGCTTTTTACGGAATTTCTGCAATTTCCAATTTTCGAACTTTTATTTTGTTTTCGAATCAGCGTGGAATTGAACGTATAAAGTGCGAATTTTCAAGTCGATCTGACGATTTTATATTTTTAGTGATTTTTGGGTATACCCCTTCCAACCATTGTGGGGTAAATTTTTTATTTTTCTCCAATGGACTTGAATATACTAATTCGACCATTCTGAATCGATTGGCATGCGCAAAATTGCTCTATCTCTAACCGTTTTCGAATTGAATAGTTCAAATCGAGTTGGAAGGGTTTCTTTCTCAACAACAATTCATTTAATCGAATTTTCGGATTTGGTTTCGTGAAATTCTCATTTTTGTGTGCATACCAAATTTCAAATCGTTGCCGATACAAATTAAATATTTCGAATGCCTTTTACGGGACCTCTGCAATTTCCAATTTTCTAACTTTGGACTTTTACGTATAAAGTGTGAATTCTCAATCTGCTGGCTTAAAGAATCTGTGGTGGCCGGTAGAGATTGATTTAGCCAAGTAGCTGTAACGTTCGTCATACATTTTTTCAAAGGTTTGTTGAAAGATATTGATTAACTGATTCCAGTTATCCAAATTTTGTCACCTTTCAAGGGCCCACATGTCAACTTCTTTATCCAAACGAGTGGTCATATATTTTATTGTAATTCAACTATACAGGGTGTATCTAAATAACACCGAAAAAATTAAAGGGGTGATTCTGTGATGAAAATTAATGTGAGTGTTTGGTATAAAATTTTTTGAAAAAACCCTCCCCGGAAACGTTACACCCCTTCGAAAATAAAAAAAAATTGTTTTTCTTTTTTATTTTCCCTGTATATCAAGCTAAAGACACGAAACTTGGTAAACATTATCTGTCAATAAGAGTACACTTTTTGAAATTTTTTCAACCCTGAAGTATGCTTAGAAGGGGTTGATTATTTCAACCCCTAAGATATTTTTTCTTACAACTTTTTTTTAGATGAAATATTTTTCTTTAAAAAAGTATGACTGAAAAGCCCAATTCATTGACTAACTTTTTTAACTCTACAAGTTTTTTTCAAGAAAAAAAAAAATAAGCTCATTTAAAATAGCATTTTATTAAACAACAGCCAACCAAATTATGATTGTGAGACTTCTACAACTAAAAACAAAAGTGAACAAACAATGAACAAAAACCTGTCGAATATCGACAATACAATTATAATAAATGTTGAAAATGACCGCCTTCAGCTTCAATACAAGCATCTACCCTTTTCCTCATAGAATTGCGTATACGATGAAATATTCCTGGAGAATTTCTTATAGTTTCACACCCTGCTACAATGCGGTTTCGCAGATCATCGATATTTTCAACTGGGTTTGTGTATATCAAAGATTTCAGATATCCCCATATGCAAAAATCCAAAGGATTAAGGTCAGGGGAGCGGGCTGGCCAGTTTACAGGTCCTGCTCGACCTATCCATTGATTGGCATACACCTCATCCAGGTGAGTTCTTGCACGTATACTAAAATGAGCTGGTGCACCATCGTGCATAAACCATGAATGTTGCCTAATTTGAATGGGAACCTCTTCAAGAAGAACAGGTAATTCTTCAAGGAGATGACAATATGCTTCACCATTTAATCGTAGCGGAAGAAAATGGGGACCAATTAAATGATTATCAATAATTCCGAGCCACACGTTTAATGAAAATTGATACTGATGATTTCCTTCAAAAAAGCCATGAGGATTTTCGTCAGCCCAAAGGTGATTGTTGTGAAAATTTCTAATACAGTCTCTTGAGAAACCCGCCTCGTCAGTAAATAAAATATTATCTAAGAACTGTGGTGCTTGGCCAATCATATTAATAAGCCACTGACAAAAAATCACACGGGGTAAAAAATCTCGAATCATTAACGGCTGCACCCGTTGAAGATGATAGGGATACAACATTTGTTCTTTTAAAATTCTAAAAACAACGGAATGGCTTACATGTAGGACACGAGCTATTCTCCTGGTACTAGTTTCTGGGAATTCTTCAATTGAATTAAGTACGGCTTCTTCTACAGCTGCAGTTCTAACTTCTCTAGTATGACCAGAATCATAACTTCTTTTTTCAAAATTACCACGTTCCCGCAAGCGTCGGTGAATAGTTGTGAACGTAGTATGATGGGGTAGTCTACGCTGTGGGTACTGTTCAGCATAAAGTCTTTGCGCTTCCAATGAATTACCGTTAGCACGACCGTATGTAAAATGCATATCTGCCATTTCCAAATTTGAATATGCATTCATATTTTCAATCAACTAATATTTCCTACAATACACAATCATAAAACTTGTGAAGCAATAAGATGGGTGACAGAAAATGACACTACACAATCCTAGTGTCAGTATTAATGTTTTTATGCAAAGCACAGGCCACTAGACTTGACGCAAAATACACTCGCGTTAGCTCATCTTTTTGAAAATGCATTGCATTAGATTTTTTTCTCGTAAATGATCAAGTTTTAGAAAAAACTTGTAGAGTTAAAAAATTTAGTCAATGAATTGGGCTTTTCAGTCATACTTTTTTAAAGAAAAAATTTTCATCTAAAAAAAAGTTGTAAGAAAAAATATCTTAGGGGTTGAAATAATCAACCCCTTCTAAGCATACTTCAGGGTTGAAAAAATTTCAAAAAGTGTACTCTTATTGACAGATAATGTTTACCAAGTTTCGTGTCTTTAGCTTGATATACAGGGAAAATAAAAAAGAAAACCCTTTTTTTTATTTTCGAAGGGGTGTAACTTTTCCGGGGAGGGTTTTTTCAAAAAATTTTATACCAAACACTCACATTAATTTTCATCACAGAATCACCCCTTTAATTTTGTCGGTGTTATTTAGATACACCCTGTATAAACATACATTTTCATCATAAATATGTTCAGTGGTAAATGGCCTGCTAGGTCACCCGATCTCACCCCACTGGGACTTAATAGGGTATTTTATGGATTTTTCTTCCTGGCCTGGCACCTTTTCCTAAATTCTACCCAAATGAATATTTATGCAAATCCCTATCGCCTCGTTTCCAATTATCAAAAACGACGATAGTTGTTCCTCCTTGTACAATATCTTTGACACCTGCATCGGTTGTGAGGTTTTCATTCCAATAACGCTATCGCTAATTGTTTCTGAGTTTAACAACAATGCTAACATAAACACTCAATTGATATCGTTTGTAGCGGAATTCTAGTCTACTTGGCCTTGATTGATGATTGCGCATATTTAATGGTTTAATTTTACTTACGAGGAAGACAATTCACTTAACTTCAACTGTTATTTCCTTGGGCGAGAAATAATAATAATGATATATTTATTTGGATAATTCATAAAATATAATACACAATACAAGATAAATAACGAATATACAGTGTGTCTGACTTCTCATGGAAACACCCCCGTATCTTCCGTAATAATTGAGGTAGAATGATGAAACTCTCAGGACTAATGGAAATGCTCAAAATGCACCTACCACCTAAATGGGGTTGACCTAAGTGGTATACACTGCCCGCCACTCGCGATGGAACAACCCATTCTCCCGGAAACTTATATTAGGGGGCAAAATTGGCTCAAAATTCCTTCAGATTCGTGATCAGGATCCCCAAATTTCTAATAATACACCTGTTTTCTGAAAAATTTTCAGTCCTGAAAAAATCGAATTTGTTTCACTTCTCATGGAAACACCCCCGTATGTATCTCTTCAGCATCTGTTGGTGTCAAGAAAACAGTATGATTTTTAGTATTTCTGGCTGGTTTATAATTTGTTTTTTCTACATTCATGCAAAAAGCAAAACTTTATTGAACTATATTCAGTGGAAAAAGAAGTTCTTTATTGCACTAGTGCAATAAAGTTTTTATTGCACTCATCTGTCATTCTACTTCAACGTGCTGTCAACATAAACGTTTAAACCTACTACATATTTAGCAGATATTCTGTGAGATTGGCAATAGGTACTTCACTACGAAATATTCATATTGAAAATTGCACCAATTGTTCATTCACTTTCAACATTGAAGGTAAAAATGAAGTTTGAGTTAAATTGTTCTAACGTATTAGTTCCTGTTTCAATGCAAATCGATATTAATAATAAAGTATTCAAGTTGCGCTTTTCATTTTCCTACACCTAGTGCCGCACCTCAATAAATCAGTTTTTGCTTTTTGCATGAACGTAGAAAAAATGTTGTTTGCAACTCGTGCAAAAATTGCTTATTGCACTCGACGTGTTGTCCAATTCGGCCTAACGGCCTCGTAGGACAATTTCACGTCGAGTGCAATAAACATTCACTTTTTGCACTTGTTGCATAAATAACTATTTTATTTTGTTTGCATTCACGAATGCAATGTAATCTAAAAATGCGTCCGATAGATTTGTTTTCGATCAGAGTTTTCTTATTTGTTGTGAATAAAAGGTTGAGTACTAGTTATAATTTTTATAAACGAGTAAGAACTTGGACCTGCATACATATGATGTAATTCAACATTGAAAAAACTAGAAATGCTATAATTTTGATGTTGTCTGTGTAAAGATAGAAAAAATTATGTCGACTCTGAATCAGTTAATCCAGTAACTAATGGATACTTTTTGAATTGATGTAGCCGATACTTGATGAAAATCCATATTAATATCCATAATAAAACTATGTTTAAAAGATTTTCACTATAAATAGGTTTACAAAACCCGCGACAATTGTTTCGCTGTACAACAGCTTCTTCAAGCCGAGAAGATATAATAATTTACATGTTTGCTATGTTACCTTAAATATACATCGTAAATTAATTAGGGTGCGGTTGTATACCTGTCTCCTAAAAAATTTTCAATGAGAACATTGCATTACTAATTACATTCCATCTAACCTTTCCAGAAAAACAATAAAATAACTCACCCTTACTTAATTTGTTTGTTTGTTTGTTAGTTTGTTTTTCTGGAAAGGTTAGATGGAATGTAATTAGTAATGCAATGTTCTCATTGAAAATTTATTAGGAGACAGGTATACAACCGCACCCTAATTAATTTACGATGTATATTTAAGGTAACATAGCAAACATGTAAATTATTATATCTTCTCCGCTTGAAGAAGCCGCTGTACAGCGAAACAATTGTCGCGGGCTTTGTAAACCTATTTATAGTGAAAATCTTTTAAACATAGTTTTATTATGGATATTAATGGATACTGACCAAATACCTTTAGTTTCGAGAAAGACGGATGTTAAAAATTCATTTCAATAGTACTTTACCAAATTGCTGTTGTCTTTTTTCAGAGAATGGCCAGAAAGAACTAATGTGTAGGTAGTTAAACACCACAAAAAAAATCTGAACAAATTTGAACAAAACCTCTTGTATAATAAAATCATTACATAAATTATTCATCTCTCCACATTTCCTTATATTGACATATCTTATCAAATATCTTAATTAACTTAATGATGTTGACATTGTTAAGATTCCTTTGGCCCAATTATATGCATAATATTACACTTTGACAAAAGGAATAATCAGCGCGTCTTATTGAGGGGCAATTTACTGGATATAATAAAGATATTGAAAAAGGAAACATTCTCATTTGCAAATTGAAGAAACATGACTCTTCTGGAAATGGAAAAAACCCACGATACAGATGAATATATTTTTTCTGAAATCGTTCAAGAATGCCCACTTTCTCGGAGCAACTTCAGTCCTCAAAATACGCTAATCTAGTATTTTAGTCCGTTGCGAAGCAACGAACTTTCCCGGACCGTTTTCGGTCCTAAACGGTACGGGAAAGTACTTTTTCTACAACCACACTCCAAAACATGCTTTTCTGCATAGTTTTACGTTCGCAAACATGATTATTTCTCACAATAATTGAAATTTGACATTAGTGTGCCGCAAAGTGACATTTCTGTGCCACAAAGTGACATTTATGTGCCAAAATTTTTCAGTACCTAATTTCTAAGCAATACAGTTTTCGTGACAGCAAGGTGAAAGTATATTTTGAAAATTCTGCATTTCGAAGGGATATTCGATCAGGCAACTTCAAGAATGAATAGACAAAGTCTATTGGTTTATATAATATGAGGGAAATTGTCGTACAAATTCATAATATTCTGAACAAAAATCATAGACATCACTACTGCTGTCTCAAATACCCACATACACACTATCCATTGCTAGGCAACGGAGCAACATCTATCGAATCATTTGAATGTCAACAAACGTCAAGCATAAAACATTCGTAAAATATTCTTGTCCCGTCATTTTTTAATGAGATTGAACGAAAATGGATAGCGACAGTTCTGAAATTGAAAATACTCCGCCAGAACTAAGAGAACAAGTTAATTCATTGGCATTGAATTTACTACCTTCAACTTCAAGAGGAAAATATAAGAATGAGTCACTGACATTTCATTCCAACTTTTTCAAACTCGTGAGAAATTAGCACTTTTCTGCACTTGTTGCACAATATACTATTCCCGTACAGGAAACGATCTGAGAAAATTTTTGCCGGCTTGTTTACATTTTAGACAGTTAATGAATTCACGCAAACAATATGTACAATTCCTTAGTTTTTGATAATGCTGATTGCGATTTCAGAAAAAATAGTATGTGTACCTCGTAGTAAAAGCACATTCCCAGACTTCAATGCTTGTTGGACTCGGCTTAACGCCTCGGCCAACAATTTTCATTGTCGTCCGGGAATGTATTGCTTTTACTACTAGATACACAACATACTATTTATGTAGTATCTAACAGAAAACAACTATGTTCCCGGTTAAGGACAAGCTGGGCATTGAACTACATCTGATAGATATTGTGAAAAGATCCTAACTTGAGAGAAAAAACAGAAAGTGAAAATTTACATTTTCATTCAGATGGTTGATTTTTTGATCATTCAGTTTCCATTGAAGATTGATGTAGATACATGGGATAAGGAAGAATGTTATTCAGAAGTATAACTCGGCTCTTCTCATTGATGCGAAAATTTTTCACTGGGTCTCCAATAATTTTTGGTCCTCGAAAATCTATTTCACTCTTCGAAGATCATCTGGGAGGTCGGAAAAATTGGAAAGCATATACTCCTCAGAAGCAATTTCACTCTGACTGTCATGATGGAATTCTTAGACTATTTCTTGTGCTATAGCATTTTGAAAATGTTTTTTTGACATGAAACCTTTCATGGGTATGGCATGTTGGATTTTTTGAAAATGTGAACACGATGCCGAATCATCTGCGACTTTAGTCGCCATTTTCCATCGTTCAAGAAAACCTCTTTTGGAAGGTATTCAAGTCGAAAATGGATACAAATGGATACATTTTTCAATAGAAAATTGAAAAAAAATTACTCCTCTGAAGATATGGAAAAAGTTGATATGCCTTTTTTGTAAAGCTGTCTAAGGACTAAAACTGTAGGTATGTATTTTTGTGATGTCTCGTTTCGTTTTTGAGTTTTTGGAGATTTTAGCGAATTAATGTGGTTCAAATTTCAAATCAAACAACAAAGATAAGTGTCAAGTGTGTTTTCGAACTGTCAAGTGTAGTAATAAAGGCAGTAGAAGTGCATCACTTATTTTAGAACCCAAAAACGTCACAATATGTTACGAGTAGGTACAACATGTTTCGTAAAACTGAGTTAAAGCCATGCTCTAATAATTTGAGAATTGCATAACCGAAGATAAAATAAAATGCTTATTATCGAAATCGACTTGTGATTGATTTTTTATTGACTTGGTCATAGTTATATCAGATTTCTATATCACGGCTTTTTGGAGTGTATTTATAGTACTGCTTATAAAATTTCTACCAAGAATGATTGTTTAACAATTTATATAAACTGATCTTGAAACAACCCAAATAAAGATCAAGAATTACTACAAAGTATAGATGTTTTGTTGTTGACAGTGAGTTTTATTTTATGGATTGCCTTATCTTTATATTTACATAATGTATAATACGACCATCTTTAATTAAACTGTAGGGGAGAGTAGGCTTTTATTTTACAAGTTTTTTTCAAAAATGGCGAATCCACTGGGCCTGTTTTGTAACACCAGAGAAATGCACTCTCTATACATAGCCATTCATCGAGCCATTCATATCTTGATTTGTTAAACTGAAAACTGAACTCACCCAGACCAGCTAGTTTACTTTGTTAGTTGCAATTGTGTGCAAGTTCAACTGAATATGATAACGTTGAAAAAGACGAATCAGCATGAAAATTAAGTAGTTTCTAACAAACATGTTTATCTGATTTTCAGGTGTATTTTAGTAATTTTTGGAAACAAAGTAGTTATTATAATTAACTGTTGTAATAAAGTACAATATAGCCGTAACTTCACAAAATGTTTTTGCTTTCGACTTGGAAGTGGTTCAAGAATCATTTTAAATTCCACAAGGATGAATAAGTCGTCCTTTCTGATATAGAGGAATGCAAATACAGCCAGAGTTTAAAAAATATATGACTGTTTCTTCAAATCACACTATTAGACGTGTATTTTTGTTTGAAACTCGCCCTGTAGATGATTGAATAACGTCACATTTTTACGTCAACATATTTTCCTTTTTTTCCACATGAAAAATTATTGTGGGTGTTATGTAAAAAGTATCCGATATTTTACAGGATGATTCCTCAGTTGTTTATAAAATAAAAAGTTCATTTAAGCATGGGTCCGTAAGGCCCCTATTTTTGAGATCCATGGTGTTAAAAATTTATTTTTATTTTTCGTTAATATTTTTTTTAAATAATGTGGAAATGTGAATGTAAAATTGGTATTTGGTGGATATTTTTAATATGAGAAATTCAAATTTGTTCTTAGTTTGGTCCTTAATTGTAGGGGGCACCGCACCTATGGGTCTTTGTCTCTTTTGGGGAGTCAAAACTTTGTCGTGCATGTATGTATCACATTTTCTAGAAGAACAATCGATTCCTCTATAATTTTTATGTGAAAAAGGTATGCTTGTCAAAAGTCTCTACAAGCAGACGTTTTTGACATATTTTGATTCAAATTAATCGAGACATCCAATCATCGACTCATTGATTCGCGACCTCTTTGAAAATAAAAGTATCAAGTAGGTTAGTAAGAGTTCATTCCGATGTTTTTTTGTGCTGTCATGTCAAAAGTACTATCTTGACGCATAGTTAAATACTTTTTTCTGAAACCGTTCAAGAATGCCCACTTTCTCGGAGCAACTTCAGGCCTCAAAATACGCTAATCTAGTATTTTAGTCCGTTGCTAAGCAACGAACTTTCCCGGACCATTTTCGGACCTAAACGGTACGGGAAAGTACTTTCCCGTATCGAAAACGGTACGGGAATATTTTTGCCGACTTGTTTACATTTTAGACAGTTATTGAATTCACGCAAACAATATGTAGAATTCCTTAATTTTTGATAATGCTGATTGCGATTTCAGAAAAAATAGTATGTGTACCTCGTAGTAGAAGCACATTCCCAGACTTCAATGCTTGTTGGCCTCGGCTTAAAACCTCGGCCAAAAACTTACATTGTCGTCCGGGAATGTATTGCTTTTACTACTAGATACACAATATACTATTTAGGTCCGAAAACGGCCCTGGAAAGTTCATTGCTTAGCAACGGACTAAAATACTAGATTAGCGTATTTTGAGGCCTGAAGTTGCATTCTTGAACGATTTCAGAAAATAATGTTTTTAAATGTAACACAACTTGTAATATCGAAAATGACTCAACACATTTCCAAGAATGAATCAATGTCATAGATTAATCATCCTTATTGACTGACGAATTCAAATTCCTGATTATAAACTCAGCAGCTGATGTTCCCATTAATTTTTGACGATAACTTTTTCAAGAAACAAAAACAACTTTCACCGACAAACTGATAACGTGATACTGTTTTTTTCGGGGTGATGAACTATAATGTTACCACTATCAGCAAAAGTAATACGCAAAAGTTCCTTTGTTTACTATGAAATTAGTTGGGACCAGAATTTGTACAAGCGACAAAAAACTACTGTAAATGTTGTTGAATAGGTTGAGCGGAATTATTTTGGCCAAACCAAAGTTTGCAAATATTCATATACAGTGTGTAAATTATAAGATGGCAACTCTTAACTTGTATGACAGATTATGGAATATTACTATAGTTAAACCGTTGCGGACACCCTGTTTACGTGTACACTGTGTCATATTTTAAAGTTGCTAGTGGGTGCATGTCCAAAAAGAAAAAGGAATCAAGACATTCTCAAATCCGTTTCAAGGCACTGTGGGAAATAACACCTATACCGCTCACATAAATTACGGGCAGATGGCTCATTCCTCAAAATAATATTCTAAGGGGACCGTAGAAAATTTAAATTGACTTCTGACGTTGATATAATTTGTGTAGTGGAAGTTGTGTAATCCAAGACAGGTGCAGGCCAGAGCTGCCAGAATGAAAATGCAATGATGTACTAAATCATGAAACAAAAAGTACTAAATCCGGAGAAAATGTACTAAAAAGAATAAATATCAATATGTACCAAAACGGACTAAAAAGCACCAACACCGAACAAAAAAGTACTAAATAAATGGCGGGAACTTTAAATAAATGACTGGAATTTTAAATAAATGGTGGGAATTTTAAATTAATGATTTATTTATAATAACAAAGGGGCAAAACTTCACATTGTTACTGTAGACCTATATAAATAAAAAAATAAATATAAACATTTATTAAAATAAAAATATCTTCTGAAATACATACAGATATAAAAACAATGGTAATAAAAAAACTTATTTGAACATATAATGCCTATATCACTTGTACAGCAAATAAAAAAAAATGTAAATAGATAAAAATGTAACCTCGTAGTAAAAGCACATTCCCAGACTTCAATGCTTGTTGGCCTCGGCTTAAAACCTCGGCCAAAAACTTACATTGTCGTCCGGGAATGTATTGCTTTTACTACTAGATACACAATATACTATTATTTATTATTATTGTGATTATTTGTTAAGAAATGGTAAAGTTTACCAACGCAGAGTGTGCTGACATACATTTGACATAATTCGGACTTGCTGACGGAAATGCATATTATAAAGCTACACGTTTGTATCAGGAGCGTTATCCGAACCGCACAACTACTACTTCAAAAACGTTTTCAAGAATTCAAGCTTGGTTCAAGGAAACAGGAAATTCTGAGAAAGTTAGTCATCTCTCGGGTGCATATCGGAGAGTAAGAACCCCAGAAACCGAGGAAGCAGTTCTTAATCTGGTCGGAAACCACTCGGAAACAAGCTCCAGAACAATAGCACTGACGTTAAACATTTCTCCTGTTCTGGTATGGAAATTTTTTATTGATAATTTGTTATATTCTTACCATATTCAAAGAGTTCAGGTCTCCTCTTTCGTGACTTTCCGTTGCGTATCAACTTTGGTTTTTCCAATACCTTATTCAAAATCTTTTATTTGCAAAACAAACCCTGTTTATGGACGAAATAAATTTCTTACGCAACGCTATACCGAATTTTCACAACAATCATTTGTGGTTAGAGGAAAACCCCTATGCGATACAGGAATCACATTTCCAAGAACAGTTTTTTTTAGCGTGTGGGGATTATTTTATAGGCCCATTCTTTATTTCGGGAAGATTAAACGGAGAGAGATATCGTCATTTTATTGAAGAAGATTTGCCTACTTCATTGAAAGATTTGCCTACTTCATTGAAAGATGTGCCGCTTAGAATACGAAATGAAATGTGGTTTATGCATGACGGTGCTCCGGCACATTTTAGCATCCAAGCGCGAGAGTTTTTAGATCGAACCATGGCCGCCTAGGTCACCAGACCTTAACACTTTGGATCTTTTCCCGTGGGGATATCTAAAATCCTTAATTTACCAGACACCTATCCAAAATGAAGGAGAATTAAGAAATCGAATAATTAACTCTTGTAGAACGATTCAAAATACTCCAGGAATTTTACAAAAAGTGCGCGAATCAATGAGAAGAAGATTGGGTGCGTACATACAGGCAGGAGGTGGACATTTCGAACATTCAGTGTGATTTTGATTTATATCTAGTGTTCCGCTGTTTATAGTTGTTCAAAAATTTGCGTTTGAAATCTTTCTACAATGAATACATTTTTTTTTTTCAAAATTGTTTCACGTTTTGACAAACACATGCATCGATTCATTTAAATCAAAATATCTCGAAATTGGCTGCTTGTAGTAACTTTTAACAAGCATCCCTGTTTCACGTAAGAACTGAAATCAAATTTGAATTTCTCATATCAAAAAATCCCCCAAATACCAATTTTCCTCCAAATATCAACATCATTTTAAGAATTATTTACGAAAAACCAAAATAGGAATAAAATTTTAACACCATGTATCACAAAAATGAAGGCCTTGCAGACCCATGCTTATACGAACTTTTCACTTTATAAATATCCGCGGAATCATGCTGTAAAATATCGGACACTTATTATATAACACCCTGTATATCTACGAGAGCTGGCAACAGTGTGACGTCATGGGTCACCGTGACCAGAAGTAATGACGCAACTGGTAAGGTTAGGATTCTGTGTTATTGATTTTGTTTTTCTTTTCAAAAAAACTTGAAATTACTTTCAAATGTCGTGTATACAGGGTGTTTATTAAGTGTTGTTTCGTTTCGTAGATACAGTGCGTTAAAGTTGATAATTTAGTTTCAATAAGTTTGAATATCTATTGAAAAAAAAGAGTTTGCACAAAATTTGGTAAACGGGTTTTTTTTGAGGAGAAAAATCAAAATTTGCTATTCATTTTTATGTAGCATTTAGAGGGCGCTGCGAACATTATCATTATTCATATTAATTTGCCCTAACATTTTTTACAGTAACTTTTGGAATTGTTTATATTGACATCTTATTTCTACACTTTAAAAAAAGCTATACTTACCTGTTCAACAACGCTAGGGACAAACGTTTTTTAGAAATTTGCAAATTTCTTCATTGATGCAGGTTATTGGGTCACTTGAGCCAGATGAAGTTACTCAGAACTTAACAAAAATTGAGTATCTGATAGATCTCCAAAGTAAATAACTTTTTTTTTTCATCAAGATGCATCGAAAAGTGGTTCGTTCTCAAAATACAAGGTGTTAAAATTTAAAAAAAAAATGTTTTTCAACATTTTGTATCTTGAGAATGAATTATTTCTTGATACATCTTTGTAGAATAAAAATTGTATTTAGCGAGATTATATCACATACTCAACTTGTGTAAAGTTTTGAGCAACTTTATTTATATGGCGCCCAAGTGCATCGATGCAGAAATTTGCAAATTTCTCAAAAACGTGAGAGCAAATTAAAATAAATAATAAGAGCGTTCGCAGCGCCCTTTAAGTGCTACTTACATACAAATTATTACCAAATTTTGATTCTTCATCTCTAAAAAACCTCGTTCACCAAATTTTGTGCAAAAAAAAATATTTTTTGCAAAAGTTATTCAAAATAATTGAAAATTGAATATCAACTTCAACACCCTGTATCTTCGAAACGAAACATTTGCGGACACCTGTTCATATGAACTTTTTATCTCAAAATTAGTCAAAAATTCACCCTTTAAAGTTTGAACAAGTACTTAAAAAACACCCTGTATCTACGCGAACTGGCAACGGTGTGACGTCACAGGCGGCCGTGACCACAAGTAATGACGCAACCGGTAAGGTTAGGATTCTGTGTTATTGATTTTGTTTTTCTTTCCAAAAAACTTGATATTCTATTCAAACCAGAGATTACGTAAGTTGCAAAGTACTTACATGAATGACACTCGAAAGCGTCGAGTGTCGTCTAGTTGTACGATCGACTGATAACGCGCTATTTTGAGTAGGAACTGTGCGTAAACGATCGAAAAATGTCCGGCATTAGGAATCAAAGTACATGTGCTCGAAACTAAAGCGCCAACTCGAGTAGATCACTTCCATTGGGGAACATATTATCGGACGACTGACTACTGACTTCTAAATTCCCCGTTATGTTTGAATTGGCGGTTTTGGTGATCTCTGCCATTTTTTCCTCGGTGAACTTTGATGCCTGAACCAATGTTCACGTAGCTTTGGGTTTGATCGGAGTTATATACAGAGTGAGACCGAAACTACGGGAGCTGAAATTGGGTTATTTCAGGTCAAAAGCACAGCTTATTAAGTAAGCTGTGCCAAAGTATGCGAGAGCGCAAGAAGGTTTAGAGGATTTTAAATTATTGTTTAGAGAAAAATATCTAAATTCCACATCAAAAGAGTACCTACCTACCTATGAAATTTGACAAAACCATTGCAATTTATTCGAAAAAATGGAAAATTCAACGAGAGATGCGAAATCTCGAAACAAAAACTCTAGAAGTTTCATTTGTTCGAATTTTTCCTCAATATTTAATTTTTTTTCTCCAAATTGGACCATCCAGTGTGTAATGTTCTGCTGCTATTTTCGTAACTATTAAATAAGCAAATTGTGTGAAGCAGAAAAATAAGCAGTGCATTTTGAGTCTCGAATATACAGAGTGTGCTAGAATGAAGTGTGTAATCCCCCCCCTCCACTTTTAACTTCTTCATTTTATTGTAATTAGCGAAACACTTGGACAGGTCGATTTTAGTTCTCATTTTTGTGAAAAAAATTTAAATAAACAGGGTGACACTTGTAGGAGATATGTCGTCATCGACAATTTTTTTAAATGAAAACCTCCAATTTTTATTGTGGATTCTGAAAAAGCTGATTTTTTACGTACAGTAGGCTAATTGGGTATACAGGGTATCAATGATTTAAGCAGGATTTAGCTTTTAAACCTTTTGGGGCACATCAACTTCATCGTCTAGTGTTTTTATAGCGCAAAAGCGTATTATCCGCTCAATGTTGGGACTGAGCTATCAAACCTCCTGTCGAAAATCATTCAAAGACCTGAAAATATTAACCTTACCATCTCTTTATGTTCTAGAATTATGTATATACCTGTACAAGAGAAAAGATAAATTCCCCCAGAATGATACCAATCACAATTACAATACTCGAAATAAGAATAATTTCATTGTGCCTTTTACAAAACTTCGAATCACTCAAAATACCCCAAATTCTATGGCACCAAAAATGTTCAATTCAATTCCTGAATATATAAAAAATAGTAGCTCGATGTATGTTTTCAAGCGAAAACTGAAAGAGTTTTTAGTGCAAAATTGCTTTTATTCCTTAGAAGAGTTTAATGACCATAATTTCTGAGGGAATATATATTTTATTCTTTTTTCTATATATATATATATATATATATATATATATATATATATATATATATATACATTATATATTTCAATTTATCTGTTATTTATATGTTTGTCTTTGATATTCGTTTGTCATAGTTGACCTAGCATATTTTATTGTTTTTTTTTTTAAATCTGTATTTGACTTTTTCCATACAGCATGTACTGTCTTTAGGAAATAAAAACGTATTCTATTCTATTCTATTCTATATATTCATCAATGAAGTAGTGGATAAATTCGTTAAAATCGTAACGAAATACTTTTGGGGAAGAACATTCGTACAAGTCGTATTTTTAGTGCATTTAAATAAAAGCTTTTCTCTAAAGAGTTTTTTAATTTCATTTATTTATTCCTTTTTTTGGTTTTCTTTGAATATGTTTCTTAGTCTGTTCATTTCATTTAATGCTTTTGAAGGGAGAAGAGGGGTAACTTTTTTTGAAACCGTATTATTCAATGGTCAGATAATTTTCACTATTTGTACGGATTATTTCGATTTCTATTTTGCGAGCCCCCCCCCTTTTTTTCATTGTGATTTTTAACGTCCAAATCCGTCAGGAAAACTTCCGAAACCCTACGCGTTCTCTATTTAGCTTTAGGGGGGCAGGGGGGACGATTTCTTCGACATTAATGTATTTTCATCGGAACTGAACCAACAGGAAAAATTTCAATGACATAGGATAGGAGGAAACGGTTCTAATTCAGCTTGCAAGATTTGTACCCATCTAACACACACAGAGCAAGTTAAATAAAAGCTTTTAATAAAAATTGACCTGTTGCAACGTTTTTCCCAAGTATTTCGTTACGACTTTAACGAATTTATCCAATTCTTCAGTGAATAAAAGCTAGAGCAGCCCGCCTTAATGATTTTTGGACGCCCTGTATAACCAAAAATTAGCCTATCGTACGTAAAAAATGAGCTTTTTCAGAATCCGCCTTGAAAATTGAGGGTTTCCATTTAAAAAAATTGTTAATGGCGTCATATCTCCTACACGTATCACCCTGTATATTTAATTTTGTTAGGCAAAAACGCAAAAATGATAACAAAAATCGAGCGATTCGCTAATTATATAAATTACTTCTTTCTGCTCAATGTTTAATTTTTCTCGATTTCCATTTCAGTTTCGATGTTTTCTAGAAATTTCGATCAATCGACTTTCTACTCGCAATTGTTTACTTTTCTTGAAATTTCGATTTTGAAGGGAAGCTTGGCGGACTCTATCAGAAAAAAAAGAAGTGGTGGTAAATACTCTTTTGAGTTATGTCCCTTGAATCTTGAAAATCGATTATTTGCAAACACTAATTTTTTCAGGAAAAAATTGGCACTAACTAGATACATATTTCTGTAACTCCCTTTATTTATTGTGTTTTCATAAGTTTATCCCATCATCACTTTGGTATTTTCTTCAAATTTTCTCAATTTGTGTGAAATGACTCTAATAAGCAGTTCAGTATTGCTGCCCCCAACTTTAAATTTAGTTCATGGTATTTTTTTGATATTTTCGACTTTGTCAAAATCTTTTAGATTTTGGAAATACTTGGAAATGTTTTTATGTAAGTAGAAACTTTCGCTTTATTCTTTGTTGGGTTTTTCATGTTTCGGGAAATACAGGCTCTGAAACTTTTGCGTTATTGTTTTTGTGGTTTCTATCTACTGCCATCTTCTGATCGGTAGAAGAAAATAAACTGTCAAACTTCAAACAGATTTCTTTTAAGCAGACTGAACAACAGGTTTCTATGAAAGCCACACGAAGAGTCATTTCTGAAAATTCCAAAGTATTTTTTCCATTTGAGGATACTCCAGTCCAGCCCTTTTCTCCGATTGCACGATATATCCGAAGGGCACCCTCGTGTGGGTGTTTCTCACAAACTACAATTTTACGGTATGAGTACTGCATGGAAATTATTCGAATTAATACTTGAATGGCAGCTAACAAGCTGTCCTCAAAGAGAACAGCTCTTCTGAAATCGAGAACATCCACTTTGGGGTACCCCAAGGTTCCATCCTTGGCCCACTTTTATTTATTATCTATATTAACGTCATATTTCATTACGAGTCCAAATGTGTTTATCAAAGTCAAAATATGCTTTATTTTCGGAAGTTATGCAGATGATTGCTCTCTTTGTGCCTCTGACAAGAAACTAGATTACTTGGAAAAAACTTCCCAGGATTTTTCAGGAAAACACGAAATATGGTTCGTTTCTAAGTGCTTGAAACTCAATAAAAACAAGACTCAAAATATTCAGTCAATATTCAATACAGTTTCAAAACAGTTTAGAATGTAAACTACTTGGAATTTTGACGGATGACAAATTAAAATTGTTAGCGCATATTGAGCATCTAAGTAAAAAATTGAACTCAACCATCTTCATATTACGGAAACTGAGCAGATCTGCCAGCGTGACGGTGTTAAAAACAGCCTACTTTGGCTTATTTCTGCTGGCTGCCGAGACCAAGAATGGAATGGATAGAATGAAATGAAACAGATATACTTCTTGCTTGGTGAATAGTGTAATATGAACAAAAATCAAGAAAAAAACGGTGGCAATGTACAATGCATTTAATCCGAAGTACACTGCTGACCAAAACTTTTTCTTACTTATAAAAATAATATCAAACTTTTCTAAAATCTTGTATCACATTGAAACTAAAACCTAAATGTACAGACACGCCGGTACAGGGTGGCCCGAAATTCAGCTCCGCGAACACAACAAAGTGAATTCCGGACCACCTCAACCTTACATGGGCAAAATGAAGACTAACTTTCTCTGTCTACATCACTATTCTAGAAAAATATGTATCGCGAACTTTGTGAATAAATACTATACAAATTGTCATGAAGAGGAACGATGGCTTCACAGACGAGTGCAGCTTTAAAGCTTTTCCAAATCAAATTGTTTGAATTGACATTTCAAGAACCTTAAAAGTTACAAAGGTAATTTGGATCAAACTTGAAAGAAGAGCGAAATAACTTTATGCATTCTGAATATTCTTCAAAAAAAAACAAAATTGGAACTTGAATTCGCATAAAAATAATTTTTTACGTTATCACTGGGTTGACATATTGATTTTTCATGTAGTTCAGTTCAAAATATAATACTAAAGAGGAACAATATTTTTCTAAGACAAATGCATTAATGTTATCTTCTAAATAACTTGGCAACGCCAGAACCAAATTCAAAATTGAAAAAATTGTTGAGCAACCGATTGGAACATATGAAAATATACCGAGTTTTTATTTGAAGCTACGCGATAATGGTACGCCATGCATGAATAAAAATCATTTTGGAAGGTAGTCCCCCTATGGCAAAAAAAGTATCATGTTGACTCATCCTGTATTTGTCATTCAAGATTTTAGGACATATCGTACGTTAAGTATTGATAATGTTTCGAAATAATGAAAACCGCCTCAAACATTTTTTTAAACGATATTCTTATCTGTGACAACAACAAAATTTCAGCAATTTAGTAATTCAAAATGATGATGTATTTCCAAGATTCTCCTGGAAAGAAGAAAGTAATCAATTATTTTTCTGAAACAACAATTGAAAAATCTTCATCGCGTGATTTTCACATAAAACATAACATTCTAGAGAAATAATCAATTTGAATGAATAAAAATTTTGCTACAAAACTTAAAAATGTAGATGGATGTAGTTACTGAAAAATTAAATCTAGTATTTGAGTTCTAATGACATAATGTGACTGTACATGAAAAGTTATTTCACTCTTCTTAATTTGGACATTTTGATGAGACTCTCTTTTATATAACTATAACGAATCTAACCATCTATACGGATGTTGGCGTTTTTGAGATCTTCATGAAGACAGCTGACTTTGACCCACCCTGTATGAATTCATACAGTAAATCACCTTTTTCTTACTGATTAAAGAGCAAAATCTGCATTTTGCAAGGGATCGTAAAATGTTTGTACGTACATGTTGAGATTCAGGTGAACGAAATCAGATTCAAGTTTTTTTTACGTAAAATGGACTCCGGACGTTTGTGGTGCCCTAGTAAGAACGAATAATATATTTTTCCTTCACTATATATCTAATTTTAGAATAAATGAGTATTTAGAACCTTTTGTGAGACTACTCAAAAATTAGACTATCCAAACACCAAAAGTACGTCAATTTCCCTCTACGCGGATTTCGCCAACAAAGTGAGCATCTTCAGGAGCTGAAGCTCTCTAATCGTACCTTTTCTACCCTAATCTTATTTTTACAGTGTCCTCCAGAAAGCTGGCAACATATGGGAAAAGTGAAAAAAATAACTTGGTTTTCTCGTTTTCAATATCGTTCGAAATTTATGATATTTTAAAGAGGTTTTTATTTGAAATTTGTTGGTGACGAATGTATTTTATGTCTACATAGTAACTGTTTTTCAAATATTCCTTGGAAAATAAAGATATCAAGTGATTCCTCATAGTGTGATTATGTGTAGGTAGACACAAAATTCCTCAATTTAATCTCGTAATATCTAATGAAAATAATTTAAAAAACTCTAACAAGTGCAATAATTTCCATCCATGTAAGACAAAATGTTTGATTTTTTCAAAGCTAACTCATTAAATTAAAAAATATACCCAAGTTTTTTACTTTCAAATTTGCTGACCAATATTAAATTCAGTAAGGATTCATCTAAACAATGTTTGTAAGAATGAAATAATGTGTGATTAATAAGTTTTGATCAAATACGGGTTGAGAATATTGAATAAGTACATGTGCAATAACATACTGGGCATGATCTAGTGACAAAACTAAATCGTGTTTTTCCAACGTATGTCCCTCAAAATGACTGAGAAATATTTGGAAACAAACCTACGTGATTTAGGTTATTGAAGCTGTTTCCATAAAAAACAAGATTGTAAAATGTTTCGTAGCAGAGTAGAGGAAAAAAATGCTGCTTTATTTATTTTTTATTCTGTTCAATATATTGGTATATGGATACCAAACACATTTTCTTAATGACATTTTGCGATATCGATCCCACAGTCAACTTAAGTTTTAATTCCCGCCAAATCTGAATTCGCGAAAACAAACAGCCATAAGAGCTATTCAGAAATGTCGGTGGCTCGACTGGGGTGAGTCCTGCACGATTCAATTAACAGTGCTGCTCCTAAGGTGGCGTATAGAGTTAGTAACAAGGCCTACCCATAACACAGGCTAATGACCATGTTCCATGT
Organism: Chrysolina oricalcia; assembly: GCA_944452925.2. Taxonomy (NCBI): domain Eukaryota; kingdom Metazoa; phylum Arthropoda; class Insecta; order Coleoptera; family Chrysomelidae; genus Chrysolina; species Chrysolina oricalcia. The sequence continues at coordinate 56,601,718 of OX101821.2, read as the reverse complement.
TTGTACAGAAGTTAACACGGGGGAGGGGGGATGAAACCGCACTGTATAGGGTAGAATAAGTACGATTACAAAGCTCATCTCCTGAAGATGCTAATTTTGTAGGCGAAACGGGCGTGTACTGAAGTTGGCATTGTTCTCGTGTTTGGGTAGTTTCTAATTTTGGAATTATACACTTTTACTTCGGATTACTACATGGCAATGAGTACACAACTACGGAATCTTATACCATCCCTCAACTACAGTTCGAGTTGTGATAGCTAATTTTAAATGGATATTGGGATGAGGGTAAACAGATTATAATTTAATAGGCAACTATCGCTATTGGACAATCAATCAATGAATATTTACGGTAAAATAAATTACTGCCTGAAGATTTTATTGATCATCTAACACAATTTGTGATATATGTAATATAATAGTCCTTGGAATAAAATGTATTTATTTATCATTATCATAATTTTTTGTTGTTGGCATCATTGACACAGGATCTAACAGATCTAATTCCAAGCATAGGCATTTTTAAATATATTTACATTACCCATTTGAAATATACAACAAAAGAACTCATTTATTGAGAATGACGTCAGAAATACGTTTACCTCAGTTGATTCCTCACCGAAATCGTATTTTTTAGCAATCTTACGCTTTTTACGCCACGAGAGACCACTGTAACTATTTCAATAACCATTACTTTTTAAATAAATCATTTCAACAGCAATACTACGCGAACGGACCCGTGGTATTCTTCCGCAACACAATTTCGTAAACAACAAAGTGACAGAATTAGAACATCGGCAAATGACTTATAAACATTTTTTGCCTAAAGAAACATCCTACCAAATTTGTCTATTTCTAGTCATGTGTGTCGAAATAACCATTAAAATCAACATTACACTGATAACCACCCATGGATAGTTTTCACAGTTAGTTATCACTAATATCACGAGTTTGACACAAAGCCTTTGACATTTAATTAATTTAATTTATTTCTTATATGTCACTGTCCTGTCAGAAAAAAATTTCTCACATTTCCCTCGAACATTGATAAATAACTCATAATTTTATCACAACTTCTTCGAACACGTTGTTTTAGATAACAGCTCTCCGCCTTGGGCGTCGGGCTGTTACCAAATAACGTGCTTTCGAAAAGTGTGATAAAATTATTTCGTTAGTTATCAATGTCCCTAGGATATTATAGCTGAAAATGTTATAGTTCGTCACGTTCATATGCTTTGCTTCCACCACGTCATCAGAAAAGTGCAGGAGAATTAACAATTTTTTTATAATTTTTTTCTGAAGTGAATCTTTCGCACAGCAACAACATAAGATACATGTCTCATAAGATTGATTGAAGAGGAACGTTGTCAGTAAAGGAACTGCCCCCATTGCAAATAATTCTCATTTTAGATGGACTGTTAGGCGGTTTGTCAATGTTGCCAAAAATATATATATATACAGTGTCACACATAAAGTTCGCGACATATGGAAGTTTTTTTATTAATAGATATAAAGAAAATTTGACTTCGCAGTTAGTTTGTGCTTAAAAAACGAAACATGATTCAAATTTCATAATTTTGATGAATATGATATTTCAATATCATATCTTGCCCAGAAAATATCCACATTGGCCTGTTACCAGAAAATTTAAAAAATGCACCTCCAGAAATTCGTCTTTGTTGTTGCAAAGTTCATCTAGTTTTTTCATTTCATTGTTAAACTGATTCGGATTTTCAATGTATGGACGTTAATATGTTAGTAATCGAATAAACGAATTTCTCTTCATTCTTATTACACTCGTATTTCTTTTTTTAATAGACTTTTATTCAGTTTGATTATTTGTCTGACCAATAATTCAGTTACAAACAAACCCGAAATATCATACTTTTCTGTAAACTAAACAATGACCTACAGTTTCATATTCATCAAAATTATCAAATTTGAATCATGTTTTGTTCGAATCGATAGAGCGAAACATTCGAAAAATTAAAAAAATTGGAAAAAAGTCGAAGTGACAGTAGAGAGTCCAAATTTGGAGCAAATGTATATAATTGGAAACTGAGCAACTTTTTTCTTTGGCATTTTTCGAAGTTTAAAAAAAAACTGATTTTTTGAGGATTTTCGAAAAAAATGTCAAATTTGACAGGTTTATAGTGGCACATGAAAAAAGGAAAGATGCTGTTTTTTACTCATTTGTCAAGAACAAACTAACTGCGAAGTCAAATTTTCTTTATATCTATTAATAAAAAAACTTCCATATGTCGCGAACTTTATGTGTAACACTGTATATATATATATATATATATATATACTTTTATCAATAAACTGTCATATTCTGGTGCTCCGAAATATAAGTAAAATTTTTCATGAAATTATGTAAAGCGCGTTATGCGCTCATTCACCCAACAGTTATGCCACTATCAGAAGTGGGATAAACAAGTGAGTCGATAAAATCAGTAGATTCCACCAAATCAAACCCGACCCAAAAAAAAGTATTACAGAGACCTCAAAATATACGCATAACATAACACACCGTCAGCACTCGCCTGTGGAAACCTCTCGCCGCCTACGAAACCGAAAGTAAAACTCAAAACTTCGGAAAACGCCGCCGAAAAATTCAATCATCCACTTTATACAACTATATTCTCGACTCTCGACCGTCGTAGAGTTTCTTTACGGTCTCGATATACACATTTAAAGTCCAGGTACGATGCTTCATCTTAATCCTATCTCTTTGAGCTCCTCCTTCTCGCCGGCTTTTTCGAGTGCGACTGTTTCGTCAACACCGACGGGTCTTTCATCCAAGGTAACTCGAACTCGCTGTGGAAAATTCATCATTAGTTACAGAATATATCAGCTCTGAGGAGGATTTAAATCGGCGCCAGAATATTCAATTCAATTCAATTAATTTTCCCAAAAATACAGTTTATAAGAGGAAAAATATTACTTAATGCAAATAACATGAAGTCTCAATGATGTCTTAATGTTCCAATATTTGTTTTAATTTTGATTACATATAAATTTTGGACTTGGCGGGTCAGGTGATTGTGCTGATCATTATTAATTTTTAAAATTGAAGTGGAATGTTTCAGGTTATTCATAACAAGATGAATGAATATACAAATTTTCAAATAGTATAGGGAATGTATATTCAGTAGCTTTCTTGGTTTGCACAAGTTTACAGTAGGTTCTTGGTAATCAAGTTTAAAAATACATTTAATAATTTTATTTTGTAATGATTTCAAAAGTTTAAGCAAATAGGTCGAAGCAATGCCCCAAACTGAAATCAAATATTGAAATTTAGAGTATGCCACCGAAAAATATATGGATTATAGATATTTGAGACGAAGCAAATTTCGAATTTTAAAAATAATTCCAACTAATGGTGAAATCTGCCTCCTTGAGTTCTCTATACAGGGATGTATTGATATTTAGTTAGCCTAGACCAGTTCCCTGCATAAACAAAATATTGCGTTACGATAGCAACGAACAATAACTTATTAGAAGTGTCAGTGTAAAGTTTGACGTCAAAAAAGTAAACCAGTGTTACGCAATAAATTAAAATAAAAAATATGTCCACCGAAATTGTGAAAATCGAAAAATGGAGTATCGAGCCATCATCAAGTACCCGTATTTAAAACGGTTCAGAGGTAAGCAGATTTACGAAGATATGCTTAATACCCTTGGTGATTCGTATGCGACCGTGAAAAATTGGACTGCAAGCTTCAAAAGAGGTAAATTTTCCATTGAAGATGATGACCGATCGGGAAGGCCAGTTTCTGTGTCAGTCCCCGAAAATATCGATGCAGTTCATGACATGATTTTAACAGACCGTCGAATTGGGCTGAAACGGATATCTGAAGCACTGAATATTTCATACGAACGCGTTCATCATATAGTTCACGTCAATTTTGACATGAGAAAAATTGCTGCAAAATGGATCCCCAAATGTTTGAATGTTGATCAAAAGCGTGCAAGGGTAGTAGCATCGCGTTCGATCTGTGCTCGATTTGAAAACGATGTAGACTTCTTAAACCGAATTGTTACTATGCATGAGACTTGGGTACATTTCTACGATCCAGAAACAAAGCAACAATCGATGGAATGGCGACCTAAGAAGTTTCGTGTACAAAAATCTGCTGGAAAAGTTCTTGCTTCAATTTTTTGGGATTGCCATGGAGTAATCATGATTGATTTTTTGGATAAGGGTAGAACAAAAACTGGAGATTACTATTCGACATTACTGACCACTCTACGGGAAAAAATTAAAGATAAAGATAAAGAGTCCAAAGAATTTCTGTATGGTACAGTAATTTATGTATTCATTATTGAATTTGATCGGATCTTTCAAATTATCGTTTGGCGATTTTTTTGTAATGAACATGAATGAGGATTTTTCGTAATTTAATGTCAATTTATGACAGATGAGCCATAATGATATTTCTTCTAGATCACTTTGCATGTCATTTTTGATATCACGTTGACTTTTTCCGCCATATTTTATTGTGGTGTCATCAGCAAACATTTCAATTTTTCCAGATAAATCTAAATCAGCTGAAGAGTTTATATAAATAAGAAAAAGGATTGGTCCCAAGATGGATCCTTGCGGAACTCCACAGATGAGTTTTCTCAGTGCTGCGTTTGTCTCCTATATAGACAAACTGTTTTCTATGTGAGATTTAATTTTGAAACCATTCATAAACAGGACCTTTGATACCTATTTTATACATACACATATTTACACAATATTCAACAAAATTTCGTGATCTACAGTATCAAATGCTTATTCAATACGAATATGACTTCAAAAATGCTCTAAAATACCTAACACATATCTGAATGTATCCAGAAAATATTTTTCCTACGTGTATGAGAAATAATCAAAATTTCAAAACTGTGATTGACAAATGAAAAACGATTTTCGTAACTACCGACGAAAAAGTTAGAGTGCGAGCCAGAAACGTATTTCAAGTTATCATTTCAAAAGTCATTCCAATTTAGGTACTAAATATTGTATACGCTTCTAGGAAAATTAACCCCTTGATAAAAATCCCCCGTACAAAATATCCCCGACAATAACCCCCGGGAAACTATTCCCTAGTAAAAAATACCCTCGGTACAGAAAAATCAAAGGAACAAAAAAGCCCCGTAACAAAAAAAACAGGTACAAAATAAACCAAAACAGAATTTGATTACGAAAAAATGTATTGTTAATTCTAAAGAAAAGAAACAAACTGAAAAAAATTAACACCTGAATAAAAACCACCCGAAAAAAAACATTTGAATATAAGACACACCGGTCTTATTGAATTAATTTGAAAATAAGGCACGCCTTCCGCATACCCTTCGAATTGCCACGTTTTCGGCCATAGACCGAATTTCTTACCGTAGAAAAGGGTCACAACCTAACCTAGCTATCCAAGTTGCTAGTAATTCGATAACTAATTATTTTTTTAAAGTGAAAACGAAGCAGATGCTCGTTGTGCTCGCATTTATGAATTACCAGAAGAAAGAGACGCCATGAATTTCTATTATATGATTCTGGCTTGGTAAGTAATAACAGGATGTTAACTTTTGGAAGCAATTATAATCTGAAGATATTAGCTTAGATATCATTACACAGGTTTATAGATGGTATATTCAAAATGTCTAGTAGTTGTCGGGAGGGTTCGAGTCCGGTTTCTTTTGTCCAGGTAGTAATTGTCCAGATACCCTTGTATACCTTTTGAACAAAAAAACTCGAGTTTGGCAGTCCACAGCGGCCGGATTCTTCCCGAAAATATTATTAAAATGGTAAGACTTGAATTTTGATTAGTTTGAATAACACATATAATATTTTTTTCATAAATATCTACTGGTATAGCGGTCCTACACGCCTATCCGTGCTTTTCGATCTACACTGCAGACATGCCTATGTCGGACAACCCCATGACCAAACTTGCTCTCTATGCAGATGACACGGCAATCTTTGCTGAGTCATCCCATGAGAGAGGAGTAACATCGAAGCTGCAACATCAGATAAACAAGCTGGAACCGTGGTTCAATCGTTGGAAGATCGGAATCAATGCAGACAAAAGCAAGGCCATACTGTTCACGAGGCGACGTAGGACACCCGAGGGCCATGTTACTATGAACGATGAGAGAATTCCATGGGTAGACGAAGCCGTATACCTAGGAGTAACCCTGGACAAGAAACTCACGTTTCAGAAGCACGTCTCCCACAGATTGGCTATAGCGAAAGCCGCGAGGCATAAGCTGTATCCACTCATCGGGCGTAAGAGCAACATGGCACTCGAGTTGAAACTACGCCTCATCAGGACAATCCTTCTGCCAATCATGATGTACACGTCTACTGCTTGGGGGCAATGCGCGAACAGTTACAGGCAGAGGATGCAGGCCTTCTTCAATGTCTGCCTGAGAATGGCAACAGACGCACCACGATATATGCCAAACAGGTTTATATATCGAGACTTAGACATCCATCCGGACTACATTGACAGACTGATCAGGAATCACGTGGGGACAACTCTAGACAGAGTAGAGACCCACACGAACCCGTTGCTCACGGAGCTCCTCGAGAACAGACGTGAGCAAGACGATAGAGACAGAGACAAATACAGACGACCAGTGAACCAGGGAGACAACGACACCCCTGAAGAAGTAAGACGGAAGCGAAACCTTCGGCGACGCCAACGTCTACTTCAACAGGCTTAAAATTTCGATAATCATGCTTTTATGTTTCAGATTCCAAGAAGAACCGACCAAGTGGTAAACTCAGTAAATTCAATACAAAACACTTGGCCCTCAGCCAAGTGTTTTTCAGGCCTTCAGCCAGTTTCAGGGGGGCACCATGCACATTAAGTAAAGTCATTGTAAAATCAAATTAAACTCATGTCAGATATAAGAGAGTTTCAGGCCGAGAATTGGCCGAGCACTCCATATCAAACGATCAGATTTTATTCTGCTGATCGCCAATCATCAGGATGAGGAACCGCTTTAACGAGCGGGGGTGGTGGATAGGGGGGGTGAGCTTTCGAGTACGTACGAGTGCTGGGGCGTTCATCCTTCCGGGCCTCAACCTTAGGGGGTGCATGGTGGCCTATCCGTGAAGCAAGAGGTACCAGGTTCAATTCTGTCACATGGCAGTTGTTTTTAGGTATAAATTAAGATTATACTATTATTTGTTATTATTTCTTACTTTTTCTCAGTTAACCTGCGAACTTTTATGATTGAAACTATTGTAAAATCATAAGTGGGAGACCAAAAACCCTGTATTATCTGTTTTATTCACATACAATATGTTATATTATAGTTATTATTATCAATCATTTTCGCGGATGATGATATACAGGGTGCTTCATAATAAATGCGCAGGACTTCAGGATGTGATAGCTCGTCCAAAAATATGAAAAAGAATTTCTATTAACTTACCCTCTAAAATGCACTATTTTCGAGATACAGGGTGTTGAAATTTTAAAAAAATAATCGTTTTTTGCGAATATCTCTGGAACCGTTTATCGCACAGAAAACAGATTTCGTAGGCATTTTCTACTCATAACAAGCTATGTTTTGTGCGGATTTTTTATTTTTTAAAATTCATAATTGGTGAATATTTTGAAGGGGTAGTGGGTGTTTTTTTCTCCAACTTCTACGCCACTGGAAAAAGTACAGGTTTGAGCCTCTTATATGAACCGCCATGTTTTCTACACAAAAAAGGTATTCTTGGTCATAAGCTCTAAAGTTGACCGTTTTCAAGAAAATTCAACTTTCATGTTGTTTAAATAATGTTTTTTCCTCGAAAAATTGCTGCGTGCATTAAAGCTAACGGCGGACATTTTCAACAATTCAACTGAGTATGATTGTTATTGTTTTTTTTTGCAATTAAGAAGTCAACGTTTGGTTTTGTTACCTGTTTTAACGTTTAAATAAATTTTGTATAATTAGGAAAAAAATAATTTAAAAAATTTTACCATGTTTTTCAACATGAAAGTTGATTTTTCTTGAAAACGGTCAACTTTAGAGCTTATGACCAAGAGTACCTTTTTTGTGTAGAAAATATTGGCGGTTCAAGTAGGTGGCTCAAAATCATACTTTTTCCAGTGGCGTAGAAGTTGGAGAAAAAAACACCCACTACCCCTTCAAAATTTTCACCAATTATGAATTTGAAAAAATAAAAAATCCACACAAAACATAGCTTATTATGAGTAGAAAATGCCTACAAAATCTGTTTTCTGTGCGATGAACGGTTCCAGAGATATTCCCAAAAACGATTATTTTTTTAAAATTTCAACACCCTGTATCTCGAAAATGGTGCATTTTAGAGGGTAAGTTAATAGAATTTTTTTTCATATTTTTGGACGAGCTATCACATCCTGAAGTCCTGCGCATTTATTATGAAACACCCTGTATTCCTACCTCATAGCTTAATTAAGAAATTAATATACTGAAAAATCAAAACTGTTTATTTAGTGACCAACTTGAACATAATGAGTAGTTATCAAAGAGATTTCCAGATACATTGTTTTTTTATCAATGAGTTTTGTGGTTTCTGGAAATGAGAGATTAGATTATGTGGATTCCCACTACCTTCCTTAATTAAAATTTCATTCAACTTAGATTTCAACGGAAAATATTTCAGTGTACTAATCGCTTGATTAAGGTTATATGAAATGAAAATGGATCATACCTCGTGTCAATTTTTGGAATGGGTTGGCCAAAAGCTGAAACGGGCAACTCATCGACAATCTCGAGAAATTTCACGTCTTCAACTTTTGGCCACAACGAGTGTACAGGCTCGTTTCCTTCTCCTTTCGATCCTAGTCCCACCCTCTCTTGCCGCAGCTTCAATTTATCTATCACTCTTTGCTCGCGTATTCTTTGAACATCCCACCTGAAAATTCACGAATAAAAAAAATTTAAGTTAAAATAACTTTATCTTGAACCGTACCTTTTTCTTCGTCGCTCGTTTATCTCAAGTCGCATGTGCCTTTTGTTGAATACTTCATCGTCCAAGTTTTCCGTTCCTTCTAGGGTATAGAAACTTCCGTAGATTTTGTGGCGCCATCTAGGAACCTGTGGAGAAATTTGAATAAAGTGCCGACACAAATCCTCCATTCCATACTAACATCCTCCTCCACATAATAATTTTTGTGTAAAAAGTTAGTTTCAAGCTGAATTTTTATTTATTTATTTTTAATAATAACAAATACAATGTCAATATTAAATAGAAATGAATTTCTCATGGAAACATGATCAAATAAGGTAAAAACCATGATCATATGAAATTAATGATGAAATAATCTTATATCAAAATACAAAAACATGCTGAATAATAATATACACATACAAAGAAAGAAAAATAATATAATAAACTGAATGTATGCCTAAATAATATTGATCACATTTTGTATCCATAAAAACAACAACAAAAACTAAGTAGATACCTATCAAAACATCAAAATTCAGAATTATTTCATATACAAATAATTTTCCAAATTTTCAGATTTCTCAATAAACCAGTATTTTATTTTTAAATCCCGAAAAACCATTTTTTTTTAAAGAAACTGGCAATTTATTATAAATCTTTTTAACTATATGAATAGCATGTCGTTGCATCAAAGTTGTAGAGAACTTTTCAGTTGATATCCAACCATCTATTCAATCTGTAAACTTTTTCTTATGTGAGCTGTCGATGCTTTATAAAATAATTTTCCAACAGATAAAATTTTATGTTGTTCAAAGAGAACTTTAGAAGAATAATCAAAAAGCATTTTAAAAATTTTCAAGGCATACTTTTGAATTAATGTAAGTGGTTTTAAAACTTGAATAACTTCATTCTTAGGAAAAAACTGATGAATATTTGGATTTCAGTAAAAAAACTTGTAGAATTTCGTATCATTATTTGTAAAGACTTTCAACACACCATATACTTTTCCAAATATTATTTTTGCTACTAGAACATCACATAATCTGTAGAAAAACTTACCTCCAGTGACGATGCCAGACATTCTGTAACATCTCTTTCAACAGGAGAAATGCCTAAATTAACTTCATGGGACTGGGTGACATATGGTTCAGCTGATGTGAGAAATTGGGCATCTGTAGTTGTTCCTAAAAAAATACATCAAAAGTTGAACGATTTCTTTTTTGCCGGATCTATTGAAATATTTGATACTTCATTTAAAATTATATTTTCAAAATTTGTATAAATTTTTCTCATAGGATTTTTTACGAGGTTGAATGTCAATCTTATTGGATTACCTGTTGGACAAACTAATTTGAAAGTTTACAACTAGCTGCATAAAGAAATTTGGTAATAAAAAACTCCAGTCATGTAAAGGTCCTTCATTCAATAATGTAGCTGTCTTAAGAACAATCATTTAGAAGTTGTTTCATGTGTGCCCAAATTTTCAACAACTCTAATTTTTTGAGTCGCTCCAAATTCTGTTTTATCTGACCATACATTTTATTCTCAGTCTGTAATGCAGTGAACAAGGGTATGAAAGAAACGTGTTTTTCTATGAGGGTACGAAGTGTTTTTGCAAATAATAAAATTTTGTGTCAATATATTTATTAGGTGTAGAAATATTATTTATTTTGCATTCCGGGATATATATTTTTGATCAAACACACTATTTTTACGTTCCAAGCATTCCAACAGGAATTCCCATAAATTTATGAATTCGATCTATTTTATGTGGTCAAGAGATGGCGCAACCGACGCGACTTTTACATTTTTTTCTAAAAACTCGAAAAATAAACGAGACACCGACAAAATGTATTTGAACATTTTTATTGCCAATCAGATCGAAAAAAAGTTTCAATGAAATTTTTCCATATCTCTGAAAAAAAAAATATCCGGACTTGGACAGTTCTACAAAAAGTTCCCATGAAATTTTTTCATATCACTACTAAAAAAAAAGAGATGTGAACCCGTTTTTTTTAAGCACCAAAAACTCGAAGAATAGACAGTTTTATTGTACTCGAACACGTCTTCAAAAAGCCAGCCCCCCTACACCCCAAAAGTTTTCAGGGATTTTTGATAATTTTCCCCTACATCCCCCCAAAAATTTTTTGGGCGCATTCGCCTGGATTTTCGATCATTTCTCCCTCCAATCCCCCCATCGCAAAATTTACGGGAACTTCGATCCCAGAATTTTGATAATTTCCCCCTCCACAAATTTTTGATAATTTTTCTGATTGAAAAATGATTGATCTGGAAATATTTCAACTTTTTTTTCTAGAAACTCCAAAACCGAAACGAGATATCGAAAAAAGTATATACTTAAGTTTTCTGTCCACAAGCAGATCTACAAAAAGTTCCCATGAAATTCATATCTTGAAAAAAAAAATTTAGATGCACACTTAGAAATTTTTTCCAAAAACACCAAACGTCACCATAAACTTGAAAACCAAACAAGATATCGAAAATATGTATGGAAAATTTTTCATTGCCCTCAAACAAATCTACAAAAACTTCCATTATTTTTTTTCATTTCTTGAAAATAAAAAATGAGAGATGTGGTCTTACTAATTTTGTGATCTGAGCGCCATCTTGAACAATAAATTGGAACTAAAATAATATGAACTTGGACCATCTAACGCCATCTAGATATCAAAATGAAAACGAAATAAATTATTTAGACAATGATTATTTGACCACTCGCGCCATCTAGCGGTATATATTGGAACTTCAATAAAAGCGGCAGTTTGAAAACATTTTACAGGTAACTATAATAACCATATAAATATGGAATTTGGTTAAAGAAACTGTTAAATTTATAGCATTTTTCACATTCACTGACAGGTTCAAAAAGGTCTTACTCTAATAACACATCAACAGGTTGCCTAGAACTATAACAAGCACTTACGTCGCTTTTTCTTCTTTTGTCGACGAGGCGTCTCCTTTTCGTCCAGGTTAACAGATTCATTGTGAGACAAACCGGAAGAATTGCTGGTAACTCTCTTTCTTCTGATGCTCATTCTCAAATTTTTCATCGGGTCAAAGTCACAAATATTGTTAATAGTGAAATTATAGCCTGAAAAAGAATCACTGCTATGTAACAAGTCACTTTCAGTTTTGTAACAGTTATTCTCAACACCGTTCAGGGAGAGTTCTTCGCTTTTGAACTGGATAACACTATTTTCTAGATCTACCGAATGTTCTCTGGGAGCTTCAACAACACTATTGTCAATATGAGATTCGTTAACACTCAAGTCCACGTGATTATCTTGATAGTTTATTATTTCTAGAGCACAACCATCACTGTTGTAATACTGCTCCTCCAATATCTGGATATTTTCTTTTGACTCTTCCTCATGAGGACCTTGGGTCATATCTTCCAAAATAACCCCTTCAGAAAGTTTTTGGCTGGAAGACTTACCAGCTTGATAAGGTAATCCTTTTTCTATGCAGTTTATGCGCTCTCTGAGCTACAAAAAACAAAAGATTCAATAGTGATTTCACTGGAAAGTTGTAGGAATGATTGCCCTTAATAACATTCTAATGAAAAACTACATCACTCACAACTTACCATTTCATTATCTTTACGCAAAATATGAATTTCCCTGTCTTTATCGATAATATCATCGTTTTGTTGTTGTATCAGGTCAGTATGCAGAATCAGCCACTCTTTGATGAACCTAACCTCACTTTCGGAAGTTTGACAGTTGAATGGCGGACTTTCTTCATTTAACAGATTTTTTTCGCCATTTTCGACATTTGTAGCGTACATATGATCGACGACATTGATTTCCTCGTCACTGGTTTCTTCTACTACGTCGTTTATTTCGTTGAAATAGGAAACGGCTTTCAGACCATTGGGTAATTTTGAGTTGATTCCATTGTGAAAATCTTCGGACATTTTCGGGTACACTGGTTCTATGTTTTGATCATTGTTTATGATTCGCATTACGTGGAAATATATCGAAATTCCGGCTTGTTTGGGTGTTTAAGGATTTTCCACACCTCCATTTTTTGCTTGTTTTTTGAGCTATTCCGTTTCAACGTTAGTGAACAAATGAAAGGTTCTGAAGATTTTCAAATTGGAGATCATTTCACAATTTGAAGTTGGAGTAAACGAGAAACGAAGTATTTTGCAGAGAACATGACACATAATCATATATCAAAAGTGCATCGATCGAAGTAACTTTCAAAAATCTCCTTGAATATTTTAAGGTTATGTTTTTGAAAAAGTTGTTCCAAAATATTTCAGTCGCCAGCACAAATTTGGAATATTTTACCGAACAATCCTTTTGCAAGCACAATAGCTGTATTCACCACCACAACGTTCCCTAATTTCAGAACAGATCACGTTGTCACTCTATAAAGAAAGAACAAAGAAAAAGACGATTTTTCGCAGATCTCTATTTTCCCTAAATTGAAATTCTATCGATAAAATAGATAATTCATGTTCCGGTTCATTTTATACACACTTCTGTTTGTCAATAATGTCAATAACAACACAACAAACAACTGAAAACTGAAGTTGAGTTGAAGGATTGTCAAAAACTATAACCTCAGAAAAATATCACAAAACGACAAAACACCAATATCTTTGATGATCTGTGTCATAGATAGATTTTTATAGGACTTTCCATCCCGTATTTTTGTTCAAGATTTTTTAACATCCTAGTTCCACATATCAAGAGCAAACAAATAGAAAAAACCACTGGATGTAATGAAAATTTTACCCTATCAGCCAATAAGGCACAGAGCAAACGTTTAATCTCTTTGGGTACAGAGCATCCTTGGTTTTCCCAGAACCCAAAGCTAGAGAAAGTTACATTTTTCTCAGAGGAAATATCAATAAATAGAGATGCATTTTCTATCTTTTTTTGTATCCTGCACACCTGGCTTCATTTATTCACATCGTAGCCTGGATCTTACCTAGGTACACTGAATTCTAGAAGGCTTTGGAAGGCAACGTAAGGATTCAATAAAAAAGCCAAAGCCTTCTAGGATTCAGTAAACATACATATTTCGTAAATGGTGACATCTAAAATTATTTAGTTGAACTAATATAAAGTACATGAGGTATTTCTTACCATAAGCAGTAGTGTCGATTTTTGAACAAATTGAGTTTAGTGATATATTTTTAGTGTGCGTTGTTTCAGAATGAGTTAACAAGAGTTCTACAACTGCTTTGGAGTACTAGTAGTCCAGGAGCCCGGTAAAAATTTGGTCAGTCATTTCCTCTCAATCGATATTTAGTGGAATGCATCAGAGAGTCGTATTATAAAGATTCGTGAACGTCAGCTGCGATTCCGTTGGTGGGGGATGATCAGCACAGTAGCTTCCTACGCACGAAGAAAAAAAATATATTCAATTATGTCCTCCTTCCCGGAAACATGTTAAATTGACGCAATCCGAATATAAGGTAAAATTTTATTTGAGAGGAAATCATAGAAGGTACAATTTTTTTTGTGTTCGACCAACTAGCTGTCGTATAATACACCATGCTATAGTCAGCTGATTTTTTCTTTCTTCAAGATATTGCTTTAGCGACAATTTAACATGTTTTCAGGTAGGAAAACAAAATTGAATACATTTCTTTTTCTTTGTGCGTGGGAGGCTACCACCGCTCATCCCCCACACGGAACCGCAGCTGACGTTCACGAAGCTTTATAATATAACCATTGTCAAAGAAGTATTAGGCAATGATATAACTCTCTGATGCATTCCACTAATTTTCGCTTGAGAGGAACTTGGTCATGGAAATATGTCACTGGCTCCCGGACTATAGATAGAATTCACGGAAAAAATATGATGAAATATAATGTAATTTGAAGAATTGAATACCAAAGTTAAATCTAAATTCGAAATGGCGACAGATGTCAAAAATTCTATCACTAGGCGTATTTGCTCAGTGCTCTAAATTCCCTATGCATCAATCGTACCGCATAAATGAATATCGCGAAAAATCATGCTTATCCTGTGTTCCCTTATTTCATCTTGTGAAAGAAAAACAGGATCTCTCTCCTGAAAGATTTCTACTTCAATCGATATTTCAGCTATTTTAGTTCTTGCTCCAAGAACTAGATGTCACGACGACTTTTGTTGAATCTACGCTTTTCTCTCAATTAGCGAAATGCATTCCGCTAGATGGCGCTCAAAACTCAGCCGCGAAACAGATTGGTGGTCATCAGCTGCCAAATTCGACCACGTAATGGTCTTCAATTTTGGTCTCATTCAAATCTGACTAGATTGTTGAAGAACCCAAAAGTGGAAATGGGTTAATCAGACATTTTCATCTTCGCAGGCACTGCCACTTCTTGCATTACTCTTTGTTTTTGATTGGAAAATAATGTAAAGAAGTTTTGTCTGTGGTATTGTTGATGATGCTTTCAGCATTGGGGTACTGAGCAAAAACGCCAAGTAATGCAACTTTGTGCTTCTGTCATACCATTTCAAGTTAAATTATTCTGAAACAATGATCACAAAGAATATCAGTAAACTCAATTTGTTGCTCAAAAATCTATTGATAATGCGATATAACAGTTAAAATAAAAAAAAATTCGCAACTAATCTAGGTTTGTTTTGATTCCTTTCATTCCCCGTACTGAACCAGTTCTGAACAGTTTTATATTCAAGTATAGGAACAGTCAAGTTGCCCAAAGTTTGTAAGACTCGACCTCCCACTACTTCGGACGCTTCTAACTGAACAAAAACAATCTTATTGGTCACCGTACATTAGGTGTCTGTGGTCAGTGTGGTCTGCCATTTTTAGTGTGAGTGAAAATTTAGTTCGACGTACTTTCGGGAATCGATGGTTCAAAAGAAATTTATTGATAATTAAGGCCTGACTGTTATTTGTGCTCAAAGGAACAGCGTGTTCGCGTAAATAAAAAAACTCATTCGATACCAACAGCTACTTACTTCACCTTTTACATTTGGCTGTGTTGTGCTCCACAAAAGTAATTACATTTTGCGATTTCCAATTGGGAGTTATACTAAAACTTCAGTGAAAACCACCAGCTTCAGTCCTACGTTTGATGGAGGAGAAAGAACACTGATTGTATACAAAGGGTAATTTTTTTGGTCCAAATTTCCGAAGTTAATTCCGTTTTCCACTTCTTTTGCTGTGGAGAGCACGCTATTGGTCCTATAGTACCTAATTATATCGAAACACCATGTTGGAATAAATTCAAATCTGAAAAAGCAGGAGATATTCTCAATTACAGGCCTACAGCTCTTATCTCAGTTTTTTCGAAATTATTCTTTTCGATTTCATTTATTCCCATGTTTGTAACTCTTTATCAGAATTCCAACATGGTTTTGTGATATCGAGAAAGAAGCACAATGTCGAATATTTGCACGTTCACATAATACATATCAAATTCACTCGAAAATCTTCATCAAGTAGACGTGATATACAGGGTCCTGCAACAAGGGCGCGGTCTTCTATATTATCTCCATTACGGTAAAGGGTAGATGGATGATTTTATAAGCAAAATGATATTATTTTCTGAGCTCTACAAAATGATAATAATGAAACTTACACAGGGTGATCGGTTTTTTGTGGGCTGGTCCCAACTTTGTTTTTTTAAACGAAAAAACTTGCATCGGGATGTTATGCTTTACGAACGGTGTCGAACGAATTGGGTATTGTAACAGCAAAAATTGTGTACCACGCTGTAGTTGAATCACATTTAAGGTATGGCATAGCCTTCTGGGGCACCTGCAATTAACAGCAATTCAATACAGTTTTTATTCTTCAAAAGCGCGCCGTTCGATATCTGTGCAAAGTTGAGCACAGAGTGTATTGTAAACCCCTGATCATGGAGCAAAAATTACTTACTCTTCCTTCATTATTTATTCTAGAAACTGTGCCTAGTACATAATAACAGATCATCTTACAATGTTGTTGCTGGTTGCACTCGCCAAAATGACAAGCTAAGACTGCCCATTCCAACATCAAATTTAATAAAAAAATCGCTGGTCTATAATGCAGCCAAAATATATACCCACCTTTCGACATGTTTCAAAGATATCCAATCACATGATAAGTTCAGGAAGTCTGTAAAGCAACTACTCATTGAACAGGTATTTTATAGTGTTCAAGACAACTTCGATAAAGATATGGTTACTATAATGACTTGAAGTAGATTCTTGCTATATGTTCATCTACTCTAGTTCCTTACAATGGCCATGGTTTTCAATTAGTATAGTTTAGATTTATGTTTTAATCATTTTATCTTTTAATCTCTCGTTTTTCTGTTAACGTGTGACGTTCCCTCACCTTGGATATGCATATGTATATATGCTTTATTTTACTTAAAATTATTTTACTACTGTTGAATGTTGAACGATAGAGATATTTTTATTTTTAATTGTATTTTTTTTATTTTTATTTGTATTTGATGATGTGTTTGTCGATAGTACCTATGTTTGTGTTTTATATTTATTTACTATGACTTTGTCTACAAGATACTCATCTTTCGACAATGAAGTATAATTTGTGACTATTTATAATATATTTTATATGTATGATATGTCTTATATATTTTGTTTTTTATGTTAATTAACCTTTGATTTATTTACCTTTAACGCTATGTCAACAAAAAATTATTTTTTCTGACAATAAAATATATTTTCATTTGATTTGATTTGAAATGGAAACCTGTATTTTTAAAGGTACTTTATTGAAGTCTTTCTTTCGAAAATATTGATGGTTTTCGAGATTTTTAGTATGAAAGTTTTTTTTTTCCAAAATTGGTCCCATTAAAATTCGTTTCTGGTCAAATAGTATACGTACGTGACTCTCTCAAACGATATATCTAAAATCGACCTGTGACGTACAGGGTGCGAAATACAGCTTGCCAAACATTGTAAATAAAAATGTGCAAAATCTTTATTTTAAATGGAACACCCGGTATATTATCGATCCATGAAGCGCCAACAAAAGCTCTACAAATTTCGTTGAAAATGTCCTGTGGATAAAATCAACAGTTTTGTCTCAAAACGCTTTTATTCGAAAAATGGAAATTCTTCCCATTCCTTCGCCATAATTTTAATGAATGGCCTTTCTTGTGGCGAAACCCATTTGAGTCGACTGATAAGGATGTACAAAGGATATCTCGTTTCAATAATGTACATTTCATATAACGTGGCCAAACATTTTTTTCATTTTTGTTTCAAATTATTCTAAATGGAAAACCTATTGTTTCCATTTGATGCAGAATTTTACACACTAATCTCGTGCAGTATAAATCGAACACGAATATAGAAAAAACATTGAATATTACTAATAAATCAATTTATTTCAGGTTATGGTGAATATTCAGTAATTATAAATTCTGGGCTTAAGCTCCAGGTAGTCATTTGAATTGTCAATTTGCAAATAACAAAACTGTAATTCTATGTTCGAAAGACCGTTCCACCCTGCGCAAGACTAGCAACTACCTGGAGCTTAAGCCCAGAATTTATAATTAATGAATTTTCACCATAACCCGAAATAAATTGATTTATTACTAATATTCAATGTTTTTTTTTTCTATAATCGTGTTCGGTTTTATACTGCACGAGATTTGTGTGTAAAATTCTGCATCAAATGGAAACAATAGGTTTTCCATTTGGAATAATCATACAAAAATGAAAAAAAATGTTTGGCACCGTTATATTGAAATGTACATAATTGAAACAAGATATCTTTTGTACATCCTTATCAGTCGACTCAAATGGGTTTCGCCTACAGAACTATATCCAGAGATATAGTTCTGTGGTTTCGCCATAAGAGAGGCCATTCATTGAAATTATGGCAAAGGAACGTGAAGAATATCCATTTTTCGAAAAAAAGCGTTTTGAGACAAAACTATTGATATTGAAATTTGTAGAGCATTTGTTGGCGCTTCTTACGGATCGATAATATACCGGGTGTTTCATTCAAAATAAAGAAGATTTTGCACATTTTTATTTACAATGTTTGGCAAGCTGTTTTTTGCACCCTGTATATCACAGGTCGATTTTAGATATATCGTTTGAGAGAGTCACGTACGTACACTATTTGACCTGAAACGAATTTTGATGAGACATTGTACAACTTTATAATTTTTAATATAATGAGTGACCAATTTTGGAAAAAAAACTGTCATGCTAGAAATCTCGAAAACCTTCAATATTTTCGAAAGAAAGACTTCAATAAAGTACCTTTTATTTTCAATGTAGAAACCGAAAAACTTAAAAAAATACAGGTTTCCATTTAAAAAAACAAAGTTGAGACTCGCCCAGAAAAAACTGATCACCCTGTGTACGTTTCATTATTTTCATTTTGTAGGGCTCAGAAAATAATATCATATTGCTCATAAAATCACCCATCTATCCTTAACCGCAATGGAGATATGGAAGACCGCGCCCTTGTTGCAGAACCCTGTATACTGATTTTAGCAAAGCATTCGACAAGTTATCGCATAAACAACTTCTGCATAAATTGGGAAAATTAGGTATACCCACCTATTAATCAGCATCCAAAATGTTATTGGAATCCTTCCTGAATAGTAGACAATTGTTTGTGGACTATGAAGGTGTGCAATCAGTTACTTTCATAGCTCAATCAGGGGTACCTCAAGGATCTAATTAGGGGCCTCTTATAATAAATAAGCATTAAGTATGATTTTGATCATGTATTTTTTTATTATTATACATATACTACACAGTCACTAACTATACCCATTTTATGAAGAGATTACGATTTGATAATTTCAGAGATTAAAAGTTTCACTTATGATTGAAGATAAAATATTGATATAACAAAACCACAGAATTAAATTAGGAAAATCTGCACTTGTATATAAGATTGCATCTGTTTGTAAATCTACGCATTGATTCACAGATTTTTTATTGACGATCGCATTCTGATCAGATACAGTTCTTCTAGAAGGACAATTCGTTTCAGATCTGAAAGTCGCAGTTTCTTCGTTTCATCGGTTTCTGACAGAATTTCCGGATTAAGAAAATTGGAATCAGAGCACTCTTTTCTCTCAAAAGCATCTGCTGTTTCGTAGAAGGTACTAGAATGATTTTCAGTTCGGCATTCTCCTAAAAATTAATGAGTTTCATCATTTCAACAATTATAAATACAGGGTCTTAGTGAATAAGCAGTGCCATAAACTTCAGGGAGTGATTCTGCATGAAAAAATAATGACAGTTTGATATATAACTTTGGTCCGCAAATGCTTCGTTTTCCAAAATACGGGGTGTTAAAAATTTTTCTTGATAACTGACCATTTATTTATTGCTCTGAAACCGGTAGAGATATGCAAATGAAATTTGGTGGGTTTCAAAAGGTAGTTATTGCGCATTTTTTGACATGCAATTGAGAATTTTATGTTAATCATTGGCGTGCATACAGGTAATGATCTCATTTTTTTAAAGAACAAAATGGGACGCCACTGAAGGACTTTTCATGTTCAGCATATATTTTTGAAAAATTTCGTCCACATTGTCCCAGGTATATAAATACTGTTACACTCTGTTTTGTTTATTCTATCTTTGGCATTGAAAAGGAAATAGTATAACCTGGCATGCGGCCTGAATGCTACTTATACATTGTTTTTTCTAAAGAATACCGAAATATTGATTGGTAAGAAAATTTAAGGAATTGCTTACTGACTTACTTTTGAATTGTGGCTGACAATAACGCATCCACAATTCAGTCATACATACTTTTTTCCTTTTCCAACTGCTGCTCCATCCTTAATAGTCGAAGTTTTTCTAGAAGTACTAAACGTTCCAGTTTTGAAGTACTCAGTCTTTTGGTTTCTTCCTCAAGTCTTGATAAATTAGATGCAGGCAAGTCATTTGCGCGATTACCTAAAAGTGGATTCTCCATACAGATTTTAGCCTATTCTCCATTTTATATTTTATTTCGTTTTCGTACCGTTTCGTTTATATTTCGTTTGAAAATTAGTTTTTTATTAATTGAAAGTGAAAATCTTTCTTTTTTACTGTTATAGCATACAATGTGAATTGAAAGATTTATTTTGTGTAGGAAATTCATTTTCGACATGATTTTTATGATTTTGAACTTTCACAATTTGAAAATAAAAAAATGTCAAAACCAGGAAATCTGTAAATAGCCCAGTTGGTGGAGTAAATTTTACACTAAAAGCACAAGTAATTAGCAATCTCGCTGATTTTTTTTAATAATTTGTTTAGAGTAGGTATATTGGTTGATATAAGAAAAATTTCGAAAAGTATTTTTATTTTCAAAATCCTAGAATATTTTGGGATGGGATGAATAGAATGAAAAATAAAAAATACCATCTTGTAGGGAAAGTTTTTTTCTACCAAAAAGATGTTCTGCACTTTTTTTGTCACAGTTATAGTTTGCCCGCAAAAAATCATTTAGGAACTTATGCATACTACGCAAGGGATGCCTGGTCAGCCGCGTGAGGACCTATTTTTTAGAACCAGGCGTATTACATTATAATCTGATACGTACTTACGAGATCTTAAATTGGAATTTCAAATACTCTATTTTCAAGTAGAAAATCTGAACTTTCGAATGGTACAGTTTATTTTTCGTTTTTAATAAAAAATTGTATGGAAAAAAATGCGTATGTAGGTATATATTAGAATCGAAAATTGAGCGTTCAGATTATACATTTTCTCAAACATAATTTCATTTCGGATTTTTTTTTTTATTTCGGAAAATTGTTATTTAGATGACCTAATTCACGAATAAAATTTTTCAGTCATTCATTTTGTCTCGTTATTGCAATCTAAAGATCATAGCGAATATCAATCAATCAATCAATCAAAATATGCTTTATTGTCGGAAAAAATAATTTTTGTTGACAAAGCGAAGGTAGATATATATATAACAATGTAACCAAGAATAAAGTGTATATAGAGTCACAATCGAGTTAGTAATCAATCGTAGTCATAAAACATGTAAATAAAACGTATATAACATAAAAACATATTATAAACAGTCACAATTTAAAATAATTAAGTTATACAAAAAACGAAGTAACATGAAGTAACATGAAAATAAATGAGCTTTATCTTTAATAAATTGTCAAATAATCTTAAAATAAATAAATTTAGTCATAGAAGTAGACAAGTAATAAACATAATTACACTCTTACCAGTAGTTACTCGTATAGCTCATGTAAATCTGTCATTGAAGTACTCTTGCAAATTATAATAGGGCCTATCTGCTAAAAATGTGTTAACTATTTTCCTGAAGTTTTTTATATTCCTGTTAACCATCTTGATATGTTGAGGCAAGTGATTATACATCTTGACCCCATTATAATAGATGGAATCCCTAATTAGGTTTGTTGTGGGAAGTGGTAATTTTAACCCATTATTACGTGTGTCGTATGGATTGGTGGGAGCTTGAAACATGGATATATTTTTGTTTATGAGGTATACTGATTCCAAAATAAACAATGATATTACTGTCAGAATTCTTTCTTCGGCAAATTTGAGTTTGCATGACTCACGAGGTTTCAGCTTACATAAATATCTGATAGCCCGTTTCTGCAGGACTAAAACAGTCTGCAGTGCTGTTGAGTTGCATGCTCCCCAGAATGGAATTCCATATCGTAAATGAGATTGTATGAGAGCATAATAGACCGTCATGGCAGTTTTTATTCCCAAATTTATTAAGGTTACTCTCACTGCATAGCAGCCCGAGGAGATTTTACTTTTTAGTTGTTTTATATGCGAGTCAAATTTCAGTTTATTGTCTATGTAGAACCCCAAAAATTTTGTAGTAGCCTTATTTTCAATGGTTGTGTTATCATTAAACAGGAGGTCATCAAGACTACATTTGAATGATATTACGTTTGTTTTTGTTGTGTTGAGTGTTAATAGATTTGCGTTGCACCAATCCTTAATTTTTTTCATATCACCTGTTATGGTGTTATGTAATTCAATCGTAGTTTTGCTATTCCATAATATTGTTGTGTCATCCGCAAATAGGGTGAAATGTCCAGAGATGCTTAAATTTGTAAGGTCATTGACATATAGTAAAAATAATATGGGACCTAGGACTGATCCTTGAGGCACTCCTGACATAATTTCCTTTCTGCTTGAGAGTTCTGTTGTTCTCACCATCTGATTTCTACCTGAAAGGTATGATACAAACCATTTGTGTGTGATTCCTCTGAGGCCATAATGGTAGAGTTTGCCTAGCAGAATCTTATGGTTGACACAGTCAAACGCCTTCGACAGATCACAAAAAACTGCTGCGGCCACATTACCAGAATTTAACTTACTGTAAATGTTATACATGAAGGAAAATATTGCATCATGCGTATTAGTTTTGTGTTGAAAACCAAATTGATTTTTACTAAGAATTTTGTGACGTTCCAGGAAATTAGTTAGTCGTAATTTCACCAGTTTCTCTATGACTTTGGCCATTGCTGGGATGAGAGAGATTGGGCGAAGATTTGAGGGATCGTCCACATTCCCCCCTTTTGGAATGGGAATAACAACAGAGGTTTTTAGGAAACAAGGAAATTTTCCTTCATGGAAAGAAGTGTTAATGAGTGTTACTAATAATTCAAGTGCATTAACTGGCAGGTTTTGCATGACTCTTATTGATATACCATCGTAACCGGATGCGTTTTTATTCTTTATATTCTGCAGTGTTTCAACTAATTCAGAAATATTGGTATCGTATAAAATTAGGGTTTCCTCAATTCTCTTATCAGTCAGATTTGTGAGGGGGTCATATGGAGTTACTATCCTCTCGCTTAGGCTTTGTGCAATATTGCAATAGTATTCATTTATTTTATTGGGGCTAAGTGATAAGTCAACATATTTTTTTTTAGATTTTCCAGTAATATCACTAATGACAGACCAAGTTTCTTTTATCTTATTACTTGATTTATCAATTTTATTGTCATAATGAATTTCCTTTGCTCTCTTGATTGTCGACCTAAAAATTCTACGATAATCGGCGAAGTAGTTATGAAAGCTTTGGTTGTCAGTAAATTTCCGAATGCTATGAAGCGAACGTAAGTTTTTCGAGGAAGTTTTCAACCCTGTTGTAATCCAAGGCTTTTTTGGTTTATTTTTTATTTTTTGAATTGGAAAAGATTTGTCAAATACTTTTAATAATTCATTATGAAATATTACGAATGGTGCATGTTGGAAAAGAATTCCTTCCCAGTTAATCTTCAGACAATTGTGATAGAACCTATTATAATTTGCTCTGCTGTAGAGTCTCCCAACCCTACATTTAGTTCGTTCAATTACTGGTTCTAGATGAACCGTACAAGTAACTGCTTCATGATCAGATAAACCTGATGGGATTACTGAACATGACACTTTCCGCTCATCAAGGTTACTACATATATAATCAATACAACTGTTAGAAAATTGGGAGATCCGAGTATCTGCGTCGACGTGCATGCTTAAGTCAAAAGATAAGAGCAGGTTATTGAGCGAGTCGGTATCTGCATTTGTTTCTATTGCATTTCTTACCTGTCCACTATATACATTCTATTCGTTGAGTATTCTGTATTCTGTTTGGTATAACAGTATCGAAATTTATTTTCAACAATAGAAGAGATAACAATTTGTACTAAAAAAGTGCCATTTTCTTGTTATACACAAAAAATTTATTATAATTGAAAAAATTTCCGCACTGAATGAATTTTTGCTTAAAGATTCTTCACATGTATTTTTCAACCTACATTTAAAAATAGTTTCATCCAAATAGGTTTATTTTTAATGATTTTGTAGAGACCCATATATTTATATCGCTAAGATTTTTAGATACCAAAAAATTTCACAGTCATCACAATAGCCATATTTCATCGTATTATTAGATATTCTTATCTCCAAATACATATAATACAAACAACAAGTTTATTTGATAACGGTGATAACGTCAACGTTTTTTTGAAAAAGAGGAAGATCATTTAGTTGTTGTGAACTTATTTAGATTGGCAAATTCGGATTACAATGATGAGTTACTGATAGAAAAATATATTTTCAATAACTCTAATCTTGTAAATGCAGTATCTCATCGAAGCGAATTGATTCATTCGACCTTCTGCACTTGTATGGATTTTCTTGTTTCTGCACTTTTTTATTTTCAAACTGTGTAAAATCCCGAATTAAACATGTCTATAAACATAATAATCATGTTATCAAAGATTATCGAATTATTTTGTACTGATTGAAATGAACTAACCAGAGTATTCTTTCGCAAACAATGGACATTCAACCCTACATATTCACGGTGATTTTTCCGTGTATACACACAAAAGAAGTTAGGGATATTTAGGAAATATTAGTCATAAACAAAAATCATCTCATTGTTATTACTTACTGATACATTTTCAAACAACAGAAAGAAAAAGACCCCTGTGAAGCTAGCACACCCACTTTGGAATTTTCGAAAAAAATTTAGGCAATAATTTTAGGCTAATTTATTAATCTATTCCCAAATGTTTTGCTCTTCAATTGTGAGAGATGTCGTGGGTTCTGCCACACGAATGATTATGAAAAGTCTAAGCACATCATAATTTTAGGCTCATTATAGGTTCACGTTTGAACCCATCGCCGATTTTTTTGGAATTCGTTTTTTATAAAAAATCCTGGGTTCTGAACCCAACCTTAAAGAAGCAACTCAGAACAAATACAGTTGGACAATAATTTTAGGCTCTATTCAGGCTAATTTATTACCCAATTATAAATTTTTTTGCACTTCAGTTGGAGGAGAAATCATAGGTTGTGTTAGCTCAACACTGAGCTGGCAGTACCAAAATGCTAACCGAATCGTTATGGAAAATCTGATCGCACCATAATTTTAGGCTCATTTTAGGCTCACGTTTGAACCCATCGCCGATTTTTTTGGAACGCGTTTTTAAAAAAATCCTGGGTTCTGCTAGCTTTACCGTTGAGCTAGCAGAACCCAACCATAACAAGCAACTCAGAACAAATCCAGTTGGACAATAATTTCAGGCTCTATTCAGGCTAATTTATTACCCAATTGTATATTTTTTTGCTCCTCAGTTGTAGGAGAAATCATAGGTTGTGTTAGCTCAACACCGAGCGGGCACTACCAAAAGGCTAACCGAATCGTAATGCCTTCTTTAAAAAAAACTAGGTTCTGCTAGCAGACCACCTATAAAAAAGCAACTCAGAACAAATTCAGTTTTACAATGTTTTTATGCTCTATTCAGGCTAGTTTATTATCCAATTTTTCAAATCGTAGAGCCTAGAGCCTAAAATTATTGTCCAACTGGATTTGTTCTGAGTTGTTTTTTGAAGGTTGGGTTCTGCTAGCCAGTAAAGCTAGCAGAACCCAGGATTTTTCTTAAAAAACGAATTCCAAAAAAATCGGCGATGGGTTCAAACGTGATCCTAAAACGAGCATTAAATTATGGTGCGATCAGATATTCCGTAACGATTCGATTAGCATTTTGGTACTGCCAGCTCAGTATCGAGCTAAAACAACCTTCTCCTCCAAGTGAAGAGCAAAAAAATGTATAATTGGGTAATAAATTAGCCTGAATAGAGCCTAAAATTATTGTCTAACTGGATTTGTTCCGAGTTGCTTTTTTATGGTTGGGTTCTGCTAGCTTAACGGTAAAGCTAGCAGAACCCAGGATGTTTTTCAAAAAAACGCATTACAAAAAGACCGGCGATGGTTTCAAACGTGAGCCAAAAATTATGGTGTGCTTAGACTTTTCATAATCATTCGTTTGGCGGTTTGGTTCTGCCAGCTTAACGTTAAGCTAGCAGAACCCGCGATGTCTCTCACAATTGAAGAGCAAAAAAATTTGGGAATAGGGTAATAAATTAGCCTAAAATTATGGCCTAAAAAAATTTTGATAAGGGGGTTCTGCTAGCTTTACGAGGTTAAGAAAATGTACGTTTTTTTTGTGAGAATGGAATAATAAAAGTGTGGTGGTGTACGAAATTGGTTCAATCTT
This sequence comes from Chrysolina oricalcia, assembly GCA_944452925.2. Lineage (NCBI taxonomy): Eukaryota > Metazoa > Arthropoda > Insecta > Coleoptera > Chrysomelidae > Chrysolina > Chrysolina oricalcia. The sequence goes on along the minus strand of OX101821.2, from coordinate 56,574,820 downwards.
TAACAAAATAAAAATCATGACTAGGTGAAAGGTATAATGTCCTTAACTCCTTTCTATGTGTATATCTATTTTGTTCCACAATTGACGTAAGAATGCACAGTGGGTTTCAGGAAACCTCTTGGATAAATCATTGCTTGAAAAAATGTCAAAATTTCATTTGGGAACTTACCTTTTCTTCCTTATCACAAAATCTGGAATCGAAAGCTGTATTGGGCAAAAGGGATAAAGTGACTAGATACACCGTAGCGGTAACCATGTTTTTTCCTGTTATGTTCACAATATGAAGACGGTTACCGTTACCGGAAATATAGCCACCGTTAAAAATAAAACGCTGTCGGAACTAAATTTGAAAATACTTTTATTCCAATAAAAATAGAAAATAGCACTGGTGAACAAACAAACAATAATTTATGCCTTAACATTATTTTTACACGAAAATACATTAAAATATATGAAGTTCAATTCTTATAATACTTTACTTATACGAACGAATGGTAAAATAGCAGCCTCAATTCGAGATTTTGGGATTTGAGGAAGAAATGGCGCAAAATAGTTATTGCGAAAGTACCAGAAAAAGTTTGAAGAACGTTTTCTTCAAATCATCGAGAACAAAAATGTAGGTAATTTTCAGCCATTTGATGATTCAAAGTTTTTCAATGCCCCTCGTATATTACGTATGTTTTCCTATATCTTGTTGGTGTACGTTCAGATTTAGGGAATTCCAAAACTTTCAACAAATATAACTTTTTTCGTAAAAAAGAAGTTTTCCTTAGCCTACTTTGAGGATGACACTGTACCTTTTTATTATGAATTATTATTTAATTCTGTTTTAATGGTACGTTAGTGACAAACAACGTGGACGAGGCGGATAGTCTTTAGGGTCTTAACACCAAAGAGTGGATGACCGCTACTCTTTGTTAACACTAACTTTGGTTTTCCAAATGAAACACTATTTTTTTTTTCAACAGATCGATAGAACTTCTTTCTCTGATGATACCAATGAGTTGCATAAACGAATGGAAAATAATTGAGTTATTGACGATCAAAAGATTATCAAAATAACTTTAGGCACTATGCCGTCGATTCTTGGTGGTGCAAATGACTGTAATAATAATAAAAATCATTTTTTATCCGAAGATGTGCTTTTCCGACAAAATATTCTTGTACGGCATTCCTCACGTTGGTAGATTATGAAATGATAATCTCCTAGAACCTACTCCCGTACAAAAATAATGGGACCAGAAGCCAGAAAAAAATTTCAATTTCCGAAAATAAAAAAAAAATCTCATAATCTACCAATGTGAGGAATGCCGTACAAGAATATTTTGTCGGAAAAGCACATCTTCAGATGAAAAATTATTATTATTATTATCACAGTCATTTGCACCACCAAGAATTGACGGCATAGTGCCTAAGGTTATTTTTTCATGTAGCAGCATCGTTCTGAATAATATGTTTCATCCTGGGTCAAATGACCTCCCCAGATTGTTATATGGGCTTGTAGTCTATACCAAGATGTAAACATATCCACGTAATATGCACAAACAACATACAACATTTTTTCAAAGCTCAAGTTCAACTCTATTAAAAGCGGTAATTTGTTCAACTTTGATCGTCAACATCTCAGTTTTCACCCAAATTTGAAACATTGGTATCAATGGAATAAAAAAAAAGTTGTTTCGATTTGTTAAAGCAAAGTTGGTGCCCGATTAGCGATAAAATAGCGACAAATTTTGATAGAAACAAAGTGGTTCTGCTAGCTTTATCCAAACCTACCAGAACCATGGCTTTAAAAAAAAGACAAGCGACAAAGTAGTGATTAGTTAGCAATAAATATGCGTCAAATTACGGTACAATTAGAATTTTTCCAAAGTTGATAGATACAAAGTGGTTCTGCCAGCATTATATAAACCTAGCAGAACTGATACATAGTGGTTCTGCTAGATTTGCATAAACCTAGCAGAACCATGGATTTTTTTTTTTAAAGATGAGCAACACATTTTCAAACTGGTAATTGATTAGAGATAAATTAGCGACTAATCATGGTATAATTTGAATTTTTCTAAAGCTGACAAATTGGTTCTGCTAGCTTTAGATAAACCTAGCAGAACTATGTATTTCTTTTTTAAAAGATGAGCGATACAGTTTTTGAAGTGTTAATTAATTAGCGATAAATTAGCGACAAATCATGGTAAAATTAGTACTTTTCCAAAGTTGGTGATTCAGAGTGGTTCTGCTAGCTTTGCATAAGCATAGGAGAACCATGGATTTCTTTTTTTAAAGATGAGCAACACATTTTCAAACTGGTAATTGATTAGAGATAAATTAGCGACTAATCATGGTATAATTTGAATTTTTCTAAAGCTGATAGATACAAATTGGTTCTGCTAGCTTTAGATAAACCTAGCAGAACTATGTATTTCTTTTTTAAAAGATGAGCGATACAGTTTTTGAAGTGTTAATTAATTAGCGATAAATTAGCGACAAATCATGGTAAAATTAGTACTTTTCCAAAGTTGGTGATTCAGAGTGGTTCTGCTAGCTTTGCATAAACATAGGAGAACCATAAATTTCTTTTTTTAAAGATGAGCAACACATTTTCAAACTGGTAATTGATTAGAGATAAATTAGCGACTAATCATGGTATAATTTGAATTTTTCTAAAGCTGATAGATACAAATTGGTTCTGCTAGCTTTAGATAAACCTAGCAGAACTATGTATTTCTTTTTAAAAGATGAGCGATACAGTTTTTGAAGTGTTAATTAATTAGTGATAAATTAGCGACAAATCATGGTAAAATTAGTACTTTTCCAAAGTTGGTGATTCAGAGTGGTTCTGCTAGCTTTGCATAAACATAGGAGAACCATGGATTTATTTTTTTAAAGATGAGCAACACATTTTCAAACTGGTAATTGATTAGCGATAAATTAGCGACTAATCATGGTATAATTTGAATTTTTCTAAAGCTGATAGATACAAATTGGTTCTGCTAGCTTTGTATAAACCTAGCAGAACTATGTATTTCTTTTTTAAAAGATGAGCGATACAGTTTTTGAAGTGTTAATTAATTAGTGATAAATTAGCGACAAATCATGGTAAAATTAGTACTTTTCCAAAGTTGGTGATTCAGAGTGGTTCTGCTAGCTTTGCATAAACATAGGAGAACCATGGATTTCTTTTTGGAAGATGAGCAACACATTTTCAAACTGGAATTGATTAGAGATAAATTAGCGACTAATCATGGTATAATTTGAATTTTTCTAAAGCTGAGAGATACAAATTGGTTCTGCTAGCTTTGTATAAACCTAGCAGAACAATGGATTTTTTAAAAAGATGAGCGACAAATTTTTCTAAGTGGAAATTAATTAGCGGTAAATCGGCGACAAATTTTCGTACAATTAGAATATTTCTAAAGTTGATAAAAACAAAGTGGTTCTGCTAGCTATATAAAAACTTAACAGAACCATGGATTTTTTTAAAAAGATGAGCGACACATTTATTGAAGTGGTATTAGCTATAAACTAGCATCAAATCATAGTACAATTAGAATTTTTCCAAAGTTGATAGATACAAAGTGGTTCTGCTAGCTTCATATGAACCTAGCAGAACCCTGTTTTATTAAAAATATGAGCGACAAACTTTTCGAAGTGGTAATTAATTAGCGATAAATAAGCGACAAATTATGCTGCCGTTCGTAAGGGGACGACAGCTGGTTAACGGAAAAAACAATTTTAACAATTTTTAACAAAGTGGTTCTGCTAGCTTTATATAAACCTAGCAGAATCAAATATATTTTTTTGATATGAGCGACACATTTTTCGAAGTGGTAATAAATTAGCGACAAATTATGGTAAAATTAGAATATTTCCAAATTTGATAGATACAAAGTGGTTCTGCCTTTTTAATTTTAGATGAGCGATACATTTTTCGAAGTAGTAATTAATTAGCGACAAATTATGGTTCAATTAGAATGTTTCCAAAGTGGTTCTGCTAGCTTTATATAAACCTAGCAGAACCATGGATTTTTTTCAAAAGATGAGCGACACATTTTTCGAAGTTGTAATTAATTAGCGTCAAACTATGGTACAATTTGATAGATACAAAGTGGTTCTGTTAGCTTTATTTGAACCTAGCTGAACCACGGATTTCTTTTTTAAGAGATGTTTGTTCGAAGTGGTAATTAATTAGCGACTAATTATGGTACAATTAGAATGTTTCCAAATTTGACAGATACAAAGTGGTTCTGCTAGCTTGATTACACAAACGTAGCAGAACCATGGATTTTTTTTCAAATGAGCGACACATTTTTCAAAGTAGTAATTAATTAGCGTTCACTTAGCGACAAATTATAATTAGAATTTTCCAAAAGTTAATAAGTTCTGACAGCTTCATATTAACTTAGCAGAACGACGGATTAAAATAAATATATGGGCGACACAGAAGCGATAAATTAAAGACAAGTTATGGCATGACCAGAAATTCGAAATTCCAAAATGGTTCAGCTAGGATGGAGTCGTAAAATGCTTGTGGGATGAGATCAATGTCTCTTTTTGGACATTTTTGACATTTTGGACATTGTCGTATCCCTGGTCGTTCGCCTCTGAAGGCTCCCCCCTCCCCAACCGCATCTGTCGCATGTAAAATGCCTCTGACTGTCCCTGGTAATATCCACTTCAACATTGAGTAGTTCAAAAGTAAACAAAATAGGAAATGTATGAATAGTTTGTACCAAATTCCAACGGCTTGAAGCTTTTGTCGTGTAAATGGTCGAATAACGAGCTCTATCATAATAGATAGCAGGTACTATAGTTACCATTCTTGTTATATGACCTGTGGGCATAGAAATACAATATTTATCGTGAAGTTCATTGTATCGTAAACGGGATATTGGTTAAATCCGAGGTCAGAAGGAAACCCTCTATAGGCACGTTCGTCTCCCAATAAAACGGTTCAGAATTCATAAACGACACATTTATAGCGCAGTTTGAACTTATTTTTACTAATAATTACCAGAATAAATACGCAATGATAAGAAAAACAAATAGGAGTCGGTTGAAATTGTTTGAACAATGATAGTGTACACGTTTTATTTGCCACAATCCAGTTCCAGGATTCGCTGAGTTTTTACATTTGAGTGTTTGCCATCACGAATATAATCGTGAAAATACAGGGTAGGTATACCAGGATTAGCTGAACACCCTGTTTTTTATTGCATTTTGAGAATCTACAAATAATTTCAATATTACTTTTGTCTACTAGCGTGCGGAAAAGTCCACTTTTCCGCACTCATTTTAGTGTTGAAAGAGTCACTTTTCCGCACTAATGCGGAAAAGTGAATTTGTTAAGTTTTTGGAGACCATACTGACATTTGAATATTTAAAATATATATATATATTTGTATGGTTGTAGTTTACAAAATGACTGAAAAATGAAGTTTATTAGAATTCTGCTATAATTTTTAATAAAAAGAAAAGTATGTTGCAATAATTTTTTAATGGCCCTGGTATAAGCTTCACCAAGTGAATGTCAAATAGTAATAAACATCTGACATTTTCTATTTGTCACTTTGAATCACTGCAGCAACAGAGAAAAAATAAACCTGTCAGTCAAAACACTACCTTGTCAAACCAATTTTACCGTCGCAGCTTTTTCTCGTAAGATAATTTTTCTTGGATTCTTCAGTCGAAAATTTGCCAGAGTCAGTTTTGGAAGCGGCTAGAACTGCAAACTTGGATCTACTACCATCAAAATCCCGTCATAGGTATGAAAAGGAGTATATTTTGTTTGAAAACTGGTGCCAGAATAAAGGAATTAAAATTAAAGAAGACGTTTTTTGTCTTTCGCTGAAATTTCCAAAACATGCAAGCCAAACACTCTTTGGGCCAAGTACTCAATGTTAAAAAGTGTAATTAAACTTAAAAAAGACGAGAAGTTTTTCAAGGTCACGGTATATGTAGAAAAACAAAACATTAGATTTTAGATTTAGACCAAAAATGGTTAAAATTTTCTTAAAAGAAGACATTTTTAAGTTTATACTTAAATGACGCACCTGACGAAATTTATCTTCATGTACTCGTAAAAGTCGCTACGATTTTTGGTTTGGCGGGCGCATGTAGGCGAGAAGAATTAACAAAGATGTCTTTAGATCATATTGATGACAAAGGAAATATTTCACTGATAAATATCCCAGACACAAAAAACCACTTTTTTAGAAGCTTTGCGATTTCTGAGGAAGCTGAAAATGGAAAATTGCTCAATTTGGTCAGAAAGTGTGCGAGTTTAAGAAAGCCTGAAACCCCACAAGCGATTTTTCGTGAAATATAAGAAAGGAACTTGTGACTGTGACAGGTTTTTTGCGTATAATCCACTGGCGTTTTGAAAAAAATGGGGTTGCACCCCGTATAATAAGTTTTGGGAAGCTTCTGATCTTATTCAGGCAATTTTTCGATTTGTTTCCGAAACACATTTTTTTGTGAAGAGTTGCATCTGTCAAAATTTTCAAAAAAATTAAAATAGCTGAAAACTGGAGCCCTTCAGACATGTGATATTTCGAAAAAAGTTATTTAGAAATTCATCGAAGTTTCTAAAAATGCAATAAAAAACAAGGTGTTCCATTTAAAAAACAAAGTATTACCGGAAGTCGTAGACAACTATATTTTAACTGAAACGACCTCGTAAAACTCCTGTAATTTTCAGAAAAAGACTCCCAGCAGTTTCCCATATACTATTGAAAAATTATAGTTCTGGCAGGGAAAAAATTGTACGTGGAGTCCCCCAGGGATCAGTTTTGGGTCCTATTCTATTTCTGCTCTACATCAACTATATGGCCATCTTGGATATTTCTGGACATCTTACATTGTTTGCTGATGATGACACGATTTAAAATTGCATTAAGTAATTGAATTGAAGAGATAAGTTTTTAGGCTTGTTTTCCTTAAATAAGTTCAAAAGTGAATAGAGTTTTGGATTTATGGATTTATGACATTTAAATAACACTTTTCTCTATTACTAAGATACATTGGATCGAGTGCAGTGTTTCTTTCACTTGTTGCTGGTGAATACAAGTGGGATCTTTCTGCAAAATGTTACATGTACCCGAATTGAGGAAATCCTGTGTTTTGTATATAGTCAGTTTGGTCAATTGCAATGACTGACCGGCTACATCAATTAAAATCATACTAAGAATAGCGATAATTTATATACAGAGGCTCACTAAATCGATGAAATTCAATGATTTCAAGAACTTTACAACAGTAGAATAGTCATGTACCCGAACTTCTTCCTCAATTACCCAAAACACAAAAAGCTCACTTACCAAACATGCCGCGTTTTTTACTTTTTCCATTAATACTATTAACCCTCTGTATATCACTAGCGTTGAGGCTACTTTCAAGACTTTGTCGCATCATCACTCTTTTGTCTGTAGGAACAGGAGGCAAGGGCCTCGTCGGCGCAAGATCCTCTCTAACCGGATACTGGTTACTATACATCGCACCATTAACATATCTGGGGTCCGCCCCTTGTTGTTGCCTCCTGTACATGTCATTGGCGCTGGCGGTGAGCCTCGAGTTCCGTACGAAACTCTGACTGGGCAGTTGCGTGTGGGACTGCCGCACCATCTGCGGGGAGGACTGCAGCTGCCCCAGGATGACTCCAGACTGCCTCAGCTGGTTTGGTTTAGCCAGACTGGGACTGTTCCGATCGTGGATCTGCCCGTAGATATCACACACCTTGTTGTTCATGGAAATGTGCTTCGGCACGCCTTGGTTGTAACCATAAGGGGATTCAACCACGTTTTGTCGAGACGCGTAAACAGGGCTCTGCTGCTCGTTGGGGTTATCGACGATATAGCCCCCGAACTGCCCGTAAATGTCATCTTGCACGATGATTTGCCTCCTGGGGGTCGGGTACCCGGGACTTTGGACTGGAATCTGCCTCAGAGGGGGCCTCATCGCTTGTAAGTGTGAACTGTCTTGGGACATTCGTCTAGGTACCCTCTGCTGCCCATACAGCGGCTCTGCAAGCTGGATGGACCCATGACGCGTCATACCGTACGGTACTTGAGCGCCATTACCGTAGTAAACCTCCTCGTGAGGAGGAATTTGTTGCCGGGAGCCGTACACTGGTTCTAGGCGGTAACGTGGACTTGGGTTCTGTTGCAGTTGTTGCCTAGAAACATACTCGATACTTGGAGAAATACCATACGGCCTGTTGGCATAACCGTAAACCTCCTTTCCATCGACAACAAGTTTACTTGTCTGCGGTGGGTTCGGCAAAAACACATCGTCATCCAGACTGATGTGCCTATTTTTCTCCAGTCTCCGCTGCGGAGGGCTCTGGGTGAAACCATTCCGCGAAGGCCACGCCTGGTTGCTTTGGGGGTCTTGCCTGGGGTTGCCGAAGCTCACTTTCTTATTTTGCTGATCTTCCGACAACTCCCTCACGGGAGTTGTGAGACTGCCTCGTTTGAAAATCGGCCTGTTAGAGCCGTTGGCGTAGTTGCCGTTCGTCCTAGGGAAGGTGTCGATGGTGCGCCTTTCGGGGGTGTTGCGTTTGAAGTTGGTGTGGTAATAGGCTCCGTTCGGATGGTGGTTCACCACGGCCCTGCCCTCGGGTATGGGTGTAGGTTGGAACCTGCCATAAACGTCATTCGTTTCAACTGGTTTGGGATCCCTGGGTAAGCTGAGGCTCCTTCTACCGTTTCTCTGCGAGGAAGGCGACGAGCTCCTAGATCTCCGCCGAATAGGATCCTCGGCGTAACCAAATGGGACTTGCGCTTGGTAGAAGTACAACTCCATGTTCTCTTGGTCCTTGAGCCTCTTGATCTCCTTCCAGTAGTAGGCTTCCACGCTTTTCCTCATTTCCTCCTTCTGAGGGGACTGGGACTTGTTGGAAGAAGAGCCTCTCATGTCTGGCGTGGAGGATCTCAGGCTCTGAGGCCCCATAGGCGACAGGGAACGGTTGTGTAAGAGACTATTCGGAGTGGGCGTCCTAGTGTTGTTCGTATGGATCTGGACGTTTGTGAATACTTTTTCCACAGAGCCTGCCACTGATGGAGACCTGATTGTTCTGTTCTCGAAACTGGGTGACTGTTGGCTGATTCGTTGGGCGTACACAGGACTCCGGTCGGGCAGTCTGGAAATGGGAGGTTTCGAAGCAAGATCTCGCTCATTTTTTTCGTTGTTGATATTATCGGGATAGTCGATGCCAAGTTCTAGCGTCTGGTGGCTGGGACTCAGCTGACTCGCCTTCTTCGTCCTTGTGGGTGTTGGAGATCTGGATCTGGGCTTCAACAGTTCTGTTGCAATTATTTTCTCAGTGCTCACATGGTGTTGTGGTATGGGCGACCTCATTCTAGGCGACAGCGGGGTGATTTCTCTGTTTGGAGGCAACCTCAGCTTGCTCGACTCCAGCGAAGGCGATCTTGGTGGTTTCTGCTCTAACTGAACCGGTGTTCTTCGTTGTAGGTTTTTTTCCGCTAAGCTGTCAAAGACAGTTCCATAAGCTTCTTCGAAGCGGGGTTGGGGCTTACTCTCGCCATCTTTGGATTCAAACTGGAACGTTCTCGTAAGCGTGCTTGGCTTCGAGCTGGTTTTTGGCTGGGGCGACGAATTTCCCTGGTTCTGGTAGGGATTTGGCAGAGCACGCTCAGAGTTTATGGGAATGAGCGCTTTGGGGTTCACGAGGCGGAGGTCTTGTCTGAGCTCTTGAGCTCGCGGTGGTGTATCTCTGCTACTTTCCCTGTGACTCTCCCCGAACCTGTTGAACTTTTTAGCAGCTTCGTTGTCTACGTTGGGCTGTCTGTTGGCGTTGCTTCTGTCGGATTCGAGCGTGCTCACAGAGGAGCTCGTGTCGATGAACTTACTGATGTTCGGCATATTCTTGTATTCCATAGGCCCAGGGTTATTGACAATTACGGGGGATTCGTTGGGATCGGAATTCTGGTTGTCGAAATTCTGCTTGATGTTGTTGAACTCTCTGACGTGCATCTGAGCGTACTGTTTCTCGATTTCTTTCATGTCGCTGTTGGTCTGTCGCACCTGCCTGTCTCTGTCGATGCGCGACATCCTCGTCGGTTTCGGCAGATAGCTGTTGCCTCCCGTGGTGTGCCTGTAGGGGGAATCCCTAGCGAAGGCGTTCGTCTCGTTCTGCATATTGTCGCTACGGGCGGCGTTTTGTTTGTCCTGCAGCTTGCTGAGCTCCTCTTCCTTTTTCTTCTTCTCTTTACCGAATATTTTCCCGCTGAATATCTTCTTGAAGCTGTTGCTGCGTTTCTTCTCCTTGGGTTTTCTGTCCATCGTGAACAAGTCTAGTTCCCTTCCTAGCTTGTCGACGCTACCTTCCGATTCGGTGCGGGTTACTATGGTGACGAACTCTCCCGAGCTGGAGCTATTCTTCCGGAACAGCTCGTTCGAGTTTTCATCCTTCGTGTTGGGGTTTTGGTTCGGGATCAAAGTGTAGCGGAATTTTGCGGTTTCCACTGGTTTGCTGTGCGATATGTATATTTCGCTTTTGACTGCGCTTCTGGGCTTCGCGACTGGCAGCTTGGATTTGTTTCTGAGGGAATGCACGGCTGCCTCGTCTAGCTTTATGGCGGAAGCTCGTCTCAGTTTCGGCTTTCTCTCGATACTCCTTCGGTCGGGTTCGTACTTTTCTTTCAGCGTGCTGAGACTGTTGCTGTTTCTGGATGGCGATAGAGAACGCTGCAGCTTCGCGTAAGCAGTTTTGTCTACGAGTTTTCGGTTCGTAGCTGGATCTCTTCTCAGGATGACGATGTCTTCTTCATCCTCTTTGGCTGGTGAATTCGCGAGGGTGGCTGTTTTGTCGATGTCTTCTGTTTGTGAGCAATCAACCGACTTGATGGTGCTGGTTTCACACCCGCTGTCGGTTTGATTCAGGAAAATTTCTTTGGTTCTTTGGGTTTGTAGGTCATTTGCGTCTGAGGGTGGATCCATTTTGGTGGAATGTGCATAGGTTTAGGTTCTCCTGCAACAAGAGAAATAACTATTGTTATTACCATTGGAGAAGCTCTGGTATATCAAAAATGCAATACGCATTAAAAAACCAAAATTTTCCACATGAAAATACTTTAACAAATGTTTATAAAACATGACAAAGAGAAATTAATAAAAATTTCTAAAACTTGAACTGCTGCAAAGAATTTACTGCTTTAGTGCTCAATTGATGCGTCTGGAGGTGAAAACATCTCACCTCCGACTTCCTCATTGATGTTATTTTTCCACTTTCTTCGCTTTGGAGAGTGAAAATTTTTAGCGATTTCCAGAGGTTTCTTGGGATTGTGATCCATATTGTGATTAGATGGCCCCATAGAAAAAAAGATAAGTGGGGTGATCGTGGAGGCCATTCTATTGCTCCTCTTCGGTCACCATCTGCCGGAAATCTGCATGTAGCCACTGTCTAACTGGACGAAAGTAGTGTGGCGGAGCTCTGTCATCTTGGAAGTGAATAAGATATTCTTTCAAAATCATGTTACTAGCCGCATTAGTTTGATTTTTCAAACTGGTTGTTATTAAGGGGTTTATCATTTCCTCAAGCAGATTTAAGTATGACCTCAAAAAAGTCGCTGATTTTCAGCTCAAGGGGCCCAAATGTCGACTACCCTGTCGTATGCGACAAAATATACCCATCGCCTTTCTCGAATATGCATTAAATAGAGATGGAGGTACTTTGTCGCATGCGACATATGGTAGTAGCATCGTCCATATATATACTAATAAGTCTGGTAACTCCTTTGATGTGGTCGAAAAGTGCCGCTCTTTTTGTGAGTGGTCGTAAATCATACGGACATCGTTGCGGCTAACTGTTACTGGCTAGCCCACCAGGCCGGCGCTCAAGCCAAACAGACAGGGCAAGGGACGCGCGAGGACCGGAGGGGATGATTTGGGTCGCTTGCGAGAGTGAGCGGACTTAATAGTATATCTATGGACGATGGTAGTAGATATTTGAGAATTGGGCTCCAGTATCGACAATTTTATTGAGAAAAAACGTGCACACATCAGATAAATATTCTGCAAAGTATTATGGTTTGCATTTATAAAATCCGTTATTCCTTAAAAAATCGTCGTCAAAAACCTGTTGAAGAATTGAATTTATTTAACTTTAGTGCTTCTCTTACTGACATTCCTACTTGGCGTGCCACATTGTGAAGTGGAGGTTCTGCAATAAAGGTACCTAAAACTTCTATTTGTGCTGCTTCATCCAAAACAGCGATTATTTCTTTTTTTTGTTAGCAACGGAACCAGATTCACTAAACTTAGCAACTAATTCTAGGACATATTTACTTTTGATATAAATATTGGGGTATCTTTCATTGAACATTGTTGCCGTTCTTCTTGCGCATCTTTGACATTCCCCATAATAATTTCAGTTCTTGTTGGGGTGTAAACACCATTTATTTTCAAATAATTCTATAAACTCACAACCTTTAACTCACCAAACTGGTTCTATAATGAAGTTATTTTGGCAAAAAAAAATTATCAAGAATGATAAACAGGTAACTACCAACATATTGGAAAAGATGTTGACATTTTTTGCTCGCAATACACAATTTACTGTGGAAACTGTTTGAACTATTCAAAAGACCACTAGGGCCGGCTTCAGAGTTTTGTGCACCTTGAGGCAAACGATAAAATATGCGCCCTCACACACAAAAAAAACTAACTACCACAAAAGTAGATAAATTACATTCTTTATAATAATAAATATTATGCTTCTTTATTACTTTGTTGGATATTAGAAGAAAAAATACTTTAAAAATTTACCTGCAGTTTTCACCAGATTTTTCGCGAACTGCTAACAAGAAAAATCAAGTAGGTATGTGGCATTTTTGAAAAAGCAGTTAAACTACCTTTAAAATGAGGTATCACTCCCCCCATTTCATTAAAGATTTTAGGGGTTGTGTCCGCCCTGCTAGTGGATTGATGTAATTTAATTGACAAACAGCCAACAAGATGTCCCCCTTAAATATAAGTTTAACGTTTTTTTGCATAGTTTTAGATTGTCTATAGGGGCCGAAATGTAAAGGGTGGTGCGTTTTCCAATTAACACCCTGTATGAGATTCATTCAGTCCAAGTAAATAGAACTAACTGTCTGTTGATGTTTCAACGTTTGAATGTGAATTATATTAACAAATGAAACGATGTTTGATCGAAACAAAGGCGAGCAGAGGAATAAGATCTAAAGGCGTGTTAAGTCTAATTTGTTTCTCTAAAATATGGATTTCCACGTGGTCTATCTCCCTGTAGTCGAATAACAATAGATCTGTTATCGATTTTTATTGACCCATATTCTCTCAAGGACGATGTACATCTGAAACAGCACACCATATACCGGATCAACATTATATCATTGTTGATATCATCACCGTTTTTTATAGAATAATATGATATACAACATTCATAAAAATAGATGTTAGACATCGTCGAACCTACATAATTTGGATATTGACGATTTTTAACAAATATAAGTGAGTGGTTCGTCACCAATATGGATAACGTGAAGGTCACATTTTGACGCAGCACTAGTTGCTTCAGTAGCGTCCCCAGACCTCAAACGAGATGTTAATTCAGAAGAGAATGGCCCATTTAAACATCTTTAAAACAGAGACAATTTGCCAACCTTTCTGCGGTGTTCCAGGGAAGTGAGCGAGGTTGTAAGCGCAGCATCACTGACGAGACGAATGTCTCTTTTTTTGGACAGATTCTGAAAGTTTCAGTGTATGTAGGAGCTGCTCTCCATATATGGGAACATTATTCTTGGACAGGTCGGATCTGTGCCTTATGAATCATAATCAATCAACGGGAAGTGAAACAGCTCTTGGCAGAAAACAAGTTTTTGAGAAGCACTTTTGGCCAAGTACAATCACATGGCTTTCCCATGAAAGGGTATTGATGATGGTAATACCCAGCATAGAAATGGAGGACTTTATTGATTACTATGCTATGGATAATCCAAAAATGAGAAGAATGGAATAGCTTCTATTCACCATAAAAATTCAATAATATCATAAAAGGTTTTGTCAAGAGTATACGGATAACAAAAAATAAATAAGATTTAAACAATTACAATATGAATATCACAGTTTAGGCGAATTTTTGTCAGTTTCAGTTTAGCTAGAATAATCATTGTAATTTTCAAATGCTAAAAATTTGTTTTCGAAACAAATATTCTTGATGCAATTTGTAAACGAAACTGTATTTATGTTTTTTATATTTTCTGGTAGTTTATTAAATAAAATTGGATCGTAAAATTTTTTCGAAAAACAGCAGTGATTTTTTCTTGTAAATTCAATTCTGATTTGTTGTGATAATCTGATATAATTATTATAATTACAAGCGAGGATTTTTTTTAAAATAATTTTTACACGAATAGACTTAAAAAGGTGGTAAATTTTTCTGAAGTCAAGAGAAAGTGCTAGAATTTGCACGTAAAAGGTAAGACCTCGTCAATACGTCGTTCGCACAAGTTTCGACTTCTGAGGGCTGCCGTTCGTAAGGGGACGACAGCTGAATAACGAAAAAAAACAAAAACAAACAAAAACAAACAAAAACAACAAAAACAGTGGTTTCAATAGTTATTATAAAATGAATGCTTTTTGCCAATATTTTACAAATAAAATCCACACGTTTTTCTCAAAATAGTTTCTGATCCATTTGGAGCCCTAGAAATTTGATCGGTTCATTTTGATCCCTAGGCAGCTGTTTATGTGTAAAAAAGTAATGTTGTGTTTTGTTTGTATTCAGTTTAAATTTATTATTTGTTAACCATTTACCAGCATTCGATTCTGTTTGGATTTTGGAGTATCACCAGCAATTGCGTAATCTCAGAGTAATCATTAGTCTTGAAATCAAGTATAGAATTGGCCCCAAAACCGATCCTTGGGAAACTCCGTTTTCTATTTCTTTGACATCACATGCATTATTATTATTCAGAAAAACGTTCTGGAAAAGAAATCTTTGATTTTCTTTCAATTAAACATAAAAAAATTTCAATAAACCTTCGTTTTTAAAATTTTATTATTTGGACCTGTTTGGGCGTGCGCCAATGCATAATAAGATAATTTCCGACAACAAAAACCATTTACATTTCATGCTGTTACATTTTTATTGCACGTACTATTAATAGACTATTAAATAACAATTAATGATGATTACCGACACAGAAGTTGACCGACAAGTTCCGAGAACCAGACCGCGGAGGTTTCTTTAAAATAAATTGCTAGGTGCATTGAATTGCTTTAGAAAAAAATGTTATCTATAACGCGGTGGATTGTAGATTCTTGACAATAATGAGTTCAACTGCGTACAGGTCTTTGAACAAGAAATTTGAAGATAGTCAGTCAGTGATCAAAATACTCCCTGCCAATCGTTCTACAAGGTAGGCTATGTAATTCTGACAGAGAAAATTCCCCCTTATGATATTCGTGTACTTTAGTTACTTTACTTTAGAATTTTTCAAATCCTACCAGTTGAGATCTATCTCAATGGGTTTGTGCAAAGGTTACGTTGAAAGAAATTAAACACGGTGTGCCTCAGGGCTCTGTATTGGGGCCCATTTAATAAATATTTTTTATTAAAACAGACCTCTTTCAAAATAGTGTGCTCTTAGCCGTGAATAAGTTTTAGTAGACAGCCATAGGGGCATAGATAACGGTTGCCTCTTCCAAAATATTAATAATAGTAACTGACTTTATTGTTTTCACAAGAAAACAAAGGGCGAAGTTCAATTTGGATTCCGCGAACGTCACCAAATTGCTCTTCCACTCAACCTTAAACATACCCCCAAAATGCAATATGGCGAAGAAAAAAAACTGAAAAAAGAAGACTGGTATGAATGTATAATTGAATTGAATAAGAGACTGCATGGGAGATCGTATGATCTCCTCATCGCTGACTGTCAAACAAATAATGTCTGTATTTTTTCCGGAGGTTTAATGATGTTTTATTTTTTATAGTAATAGGAATGGTCTGTGCATAGGTTTACAAATGATTGTAGATCTTCATTCATCTTCAAATATACAAGCATTTTCAGTGAACACCATAATGGTTAATGGTTCTCAATATTTGAAGAGTATATGCAAAATAATAAAGGACCCAAAATTGATCCTTGCGGTTCCCCATAATTAAGTGGAAGATACCACGACTCAAGTTTATCAAAGATGACTTTTTGTTGTCTGTTCTTCATGTACTTATCTAGTAGTAAGATGACAGTTTCAGATAGACCCATATAGTGAGAAAACGCTAATAGTAAATATTGATAGTGTCGAATGCACGACTCAAGTCACTCTGAAGCGAGCTTCTGACTAATTTTCCTCATATAAATCGAATTCGAAAAAGAATTAGAATCTGCTCATGCATAATCGAAGATAAAGCGTAAAGTACTTGGTATATTGATGATCAATTCGACTGGCTATATTTTTTTATGGGATTATGGGCCAATTAGTGTTTTTCTAACAAAATATTTATTCTTCAAAAAGGGCGGGTAATTGAAGATTTACGTCCAATAAGGCAATAACTGTACTTCTCGTTTTGTCAAAATGGACCGAGAAAGCTATGAACTTCCAAATGAGGGCTCTTAAGGGTAAGTTAGACGTCTTACCAGAAATTAAATCAAGATTTAGACCTAACCAAATTCACTTAAAAAAGACAGTTTTATGTTGTATATAGATCCTCCAAATTTCTTCCATTGTCTTCAAAACCAAAAAAGTTATTGGGGCCAGCAACCTTCCGCGGACACCCTGTATTTTCTTGTGATGTGCATGTCGTGATTGCTCATACCAATTTGATATTTATTTATTTAGTACCTAACTTGTTACACATTTATCTGAAATTACATAAATTCTACTCTGCTCTATCTACCTACTGCTTATAAAAAATGGAAAAAAAGGATAAGGTAAAAATGTATGAAAAGGAGAAATTGAGGAAAGGGAAAAAAGGGGTAAAGGAAAATAAGCAGAAAAAGGAGAAAAGAGAGAAAATGGAAAAAAGGGAAAAATGGAAAAAAGGAGAAAATGGAAAAAAGGGGAAAACATGCTTTTCATAAAGTCAATTGTGGAATCATCTGTAACTGAAAGATGAACTTTAGTCGCTATTTTCCATCGTGCAAGATAACCTCTCTTGGAAGGGATTCATGTTGTAAAGGGTAACATTCTCAATTGAAAATTGAACCAATACTTGACTCCTCTGGAAATGGAAATAGTTGTTTTCTGTTAGATATTACAAAAAAGTAACTTCATTTTATCGTAGATTTTTTCGATTTCCAGAGTAGTCATGTATTGGTTCAATTTTCATTTGAGAATGTTTCCCTTTACAATATTTTAATTAATACTGCCTCTCCAAAAAAAACAACTTTTAGAGTGGTCTGAATCCTGCCAAATTTTTGCTGTTTTTGAGAACTGGAAACGAATACGAGACATTCTTCCGATCTTTGTGTCTTCTACTGTGACATCATCAAAATAACGTTATCACCAAAAAAGCCGGCACTGTTACATGAATTAGCTTTATATGCGAACACTTGAAGAAGTAACAATTAAAATTTATGGATGTATTCTGTGTTCCGACAGAGTAAATCCATTTCATTGAGCAACTGCTTTTATTAGCAATGAAATCGCAGTTACGTTGGCTGACAAGTTTTTGTTTCACCTTGAAATTGGTGCGGTCTGGAGTTTCGTTCGCCTTTTGTTACAGAAAACTTTCGTGACCAAGAATAATCACCATGATGGTCTATTACCTCTACTCAAATGAGTTTTTGCAAGTCGTTGATTGAAAAAATTCTATATTTATACCAATCATTTTAGCAAAAGTGGGGGAAAATAGCAAAACAATGCAAACTTGCAAAGTTGTATTTTAGTTCCCAATGGAACAATAAAAATTTGCCAAAATCTTATAGACAATTGATAAATACTTTATAATAATATTTTTTCCGCTGCCGACACTGTAAATAGTCCATACATGCTTAGCAACAAAACAGGTAAATAGTCTATATCATTCGTTTACTAATTCATCTTGACAACGGAATGTAAATAGTGTCATTTACATGCCTAGGGTAATAATGACTTTGACTTTGACAAGTAGTACCTTCACCTTCATTTATATCAATTTTTAGGTTATAAGACTTTTTGAAAATTATTGTTGTCTGTTTATTCGGTAACTTAGTAACGCGCACAAGCAACTTAGAATGAAATAGCGGGACAAATAATCATGAAGGAAGGGTAAGAAAAAACTTCAATCCAGGCAAATCTTGAGAATTGTCAACAAGCAGCGGGAAAAACGTAATAAGTAACACGAAATGTATCGACTGTTACATCCTCGGCAAGCGACAAGCCTCGGCTTTGCCTCGGCTCGTACTCGCTCACCTCGAATGTTAACACGTCTTTACATTCCTTGTTACTTAATATTTATTTAAGGGAAGCGAAAAAATAGCCAGTACCAAATCAAAGGAGATCCCGAAAAATGGCAGATGATTACAACTCATACCAGTATTTCTTTTTTTTGGTATTTTGGCATCGTCTGCTATGGTGATTAGCCTTATGTAGGCAGGCCTTGTTACTTACTCCATACGCCACCTGGGGAGCACCACTGTTAATTATGAACGCAACAGTGAATCGTGGAGGATTATTCCCAGCCGATACGAGCCTCAATCATTCAGAATTTCACATTTGAAAATGAAAAAAGTCCGCACCGGTTGGGAACTGAAGCTGGTACCTCCTGGTCACCAGCCGGGAGCTTAACCACTTAATTCCCGCCCTTGACCAATATTGTTCCCAAATTGATATCAAATCTTTGGAATGCAGATTTTCAATGTGATATAAAAAAATAGAATTGTCAAATAAAATTAAAAATAAATTCTCTAGTAGTGCAGATGATGTCCCCGCGTGCATTATGAAGGAGAGCACATCATCTATAAGCGATTTTGCCATATGTTCTTGATAATTGTATGAAAGGACCCCGCAAACTCCTTATGGAATTTGGGTCCCGGTGGATTTTTTTGAATTTTTGGTATGATGTAGTCCATGTAATTCTCAACCAATGTTACCATTGCGCCAACTCAAAAAAATCAACAGTTTTGCTGCTAGGGGGCGTTGAAATCACCGCGCAGATTAGACTATTTATTTATGAACCCGGTAACAATATTTTTACTTGTTTTATTGTTGCTAATGTTGCACAATATTGTGCTGTTTTGTAAAAAAAATTCGTACCCCTTCCCCTTTTTCCCCCAACTCCTATTACGAAACGCAAAAAAAAATATTTCTCGAGTGCATTCAAATGTATCGTCGAATGTTTAAATATGCCTAAATAAGAGAAATAGCAAGTTTTTATGATTATCCCCCCACCCCCCAAATGACACAAAACGAAAAAATTTATTTGGTAATTCACCCTGTATATTGTCAATTGCAACAAAGGCCAATCAGCCGCCACGAACCATAACAACCAATATATTGCCAATTAACTAAGCTCGGGCCTCAAGTCAGTCTGCAAGCAACATCAGCAATCAACAAGTTCATCTCGTCAGTGATCGCCCACAAACTCGCTTACTTTTCTAAAACACCGCAGAAAACTTCGCCTGATTTTCCTTGGTTCTTAAGCCTTGTACATACTTATGCGAATTCGCAAAAAAATTTGCAAATCGCAAAGTAGCAAATTATTGACGGAAATGGGCGTTCATACTTCTGCGGAATAATTTATTGGTCGCTGTCACAGAACTCACTAATTTGTTTGTGTTCTGTGCTCACTGTCATTTAGAAATGATCTCATTTCTGTTTTGTGATGTTCCTTAGACACATAACCTATTATAAATTTAAAATTTGTTCAAAAACCAAGAAGGCAAAAGAAAAAATCATATCACTATCACTTAAGATAACTAATTTTGTATGGTGAATGAGTAACAATCGTTCATTCGCATTTCTCGAACGAGGTTATGATAGTCTCCTTGAAGTTTGCGGTTCTTGAAAATTTTTCAAACACTACAACTTCTTTGTTTCCTTCTTAAAGTTTTGTGATATTTCCAAAGATTATATAATTGGTGCATAGGAATTAATTTATTCAAAATATCACTCATGATTTGAACTAAAAATATAATATAAATCACCAGCCTTTGAGGTTATCCTTGCAAATGAAACAAATGTTCATCATTTTTCGTGGATTCTCTGTATCACTATTTTCTGCGAAATCGCAATAAAGTTCAAATATTTGAACTTTATTGCGAAACTGTCAACCGCCATTTTATTCGCAAAAATTTTTGCGAATTCGCATAAGTATGTACAAGGCTTTACGCTGAACAATAAAGGAGTTTCAAAAATGCACGATCTACAATGTAGGTCATGTTTTTCCGGTATAGGTTCATTAACTTTTGATTTATTTTTCGATGTGATCAGTGTCAGTTTACTTTCATGGACACCATTTTCATTCAACCAATCGCCGATTTTTTCAACCTGATACCGATACGTGTAAGAACAATAAATAATTATCATTGTTGCTTTATAGAGCATGAATTTTGCATTAATGAATCTGATCTAAAATCTTACTTCCCTGATAATTACTTTTCTTTTAATTATGTCTGCTTGGTTGAATTTTGATGAGTGGGCGGGTTTCATTAGTTATGATTATAATGTAGGTAGATTTTTCTTTGTGAAAATAAGAACATCCGAGATAGACCGGGCGATAGTGACAGATTTTGGGTCACGATTTTACTCAGTATGCCTTTTGGAGGAAAGTATTGTCCGTATATCCTCATGATAAAATAATAATAATAATATTCTCGAAAAATTATGTGTTTCGATTCGATTCCAATCAGGCTACCATGTGTTTTCTAATGAAATAATAGAAGTAAAATACTCGAAAAATACTGTCCTCCAAAAGGCATACTGAGTATAATCGTGTCCCAAAATCTGTCACTATCCCCCGTTCTAAGAGAATGAAATGATAATATTGGATACAATCTTGCAGGGTTTGAGATCTTGCCGTAGCTCTTGACCAACATTATCATACGTAGTTGGCGCCGACTTCTTGCAAAAATGCATTTTTTTTGAAGTTCTGGGTACATTTGGAAGAGTTTTGAAGTTCCTGGTACAAAGGACCCCGCACATTTCTTATGGGAAATGGCTTTCCGTGAATTTGGCTGAATTTTTTGTATTTTGTAGTTCTTGATGAGCTGATCAAAAGTGTCTATAGCCACAAAGCTCAAAAATGGACAGTTTTCGAGATATGGAGATTTGAAAATGGATTTTTTCCATTTTTTGTAGTATTTGGTCATCAATCCGATAGCTCTTATTTCTTGATGGGATGGCATTTAAATGTTCGGCGCCCCCAATCCGACTGAGAAATGGTCTTTCTCACTTATGTTAGGCTCCGCCATCAAACAATTTTTATACACTGCTCCACACTGGTTATGAAATCAGGTACTATTTCCAAGATCTTCCATACATCTTTTTATGCTACAAGATAGCGCCAGTATAATTTTAATTGTCAAAAAACGACATGTTGGGTATTTTTTGATGAGAGACCATAATAACTGACACTGAATATATCTAATGTCCAATAATATCGAGCATGTTTTCCAAAATGTTCATAACGAGGCTCAGCGAGCTTCGATGGAAAAAATGGACAAATCATAATACTGTGTCCACAGAGACAACAAATGTGATCAGTATTGATGTCATTCACATAAGATTACGTGATTTATTTCTCGCAAATCTCGATAATCTGACAATGGTGTGCCAAGACATTTTCCTCAGGGTGCCTCGTAATGCATGATAGCATCTCACAGCCAAACAAATCCGTGAAAATGTTTGATACTTTGTAGTACTTTCCAGGTAGAATAGGGAAGTTCAGGTGTTGGAAGCAAACTATGAATGGAACTTTCGATATTCACCACCGAATTCTTGAAAATACTATTTTTTTATAAATGTTGCATTAGAGTTTACACTTATAATTGAGTATCTACTCATATGATCGTTTGCAAAATGAATGGGTAGATCAGTCAAAAACAATGTAATAGTAGGAGTAAAAATCATAATAATAATGATATTAAATAAAAAACAATAATCTGGGCAATCTCAAAAAATCATTTGAAATATTATGAGCGCAGCGGATTTATTTTTCCTTCATATTCTTGAAATGATTTATGACTGTGTTAGGGTCGTTGATATAATTATAGTTATATGTTACCAGTAAATCACTTTACCCATGATCTGACTCATAATATTTTAAATGATTTCTTGAGATTGCTAAGATAGTTTATTTATTTTTTTATTTAATATCATTATTATTATTAGTATTATTATGAATGCTACTTTTACTAATATAATGTTTTTGAATGATCTACTCATTTATTTTACCAAAAATCATATGAACAGATAGAAGTCATTTATTTATGTAAACTTTGATACAACATTTATACAAAATTATAGTAGTTTCAAGAGTTCGGGGGCAAATATCGGAAGTTCCATCATCTCAACTTCCTTATTCTACCTGTAAAGTAATACAAGGTATCAAAGATGCAGACATTTTCACGGATTCGTTTGGATGTGAGATGCTATCATCCATTTAGAGCCACCCTGAGAAAAATGTCTTGGCACACCATTCTGGCGTTATCTTGTAGCATGAAAAGTTGGATAGAAAATCTAGGAATTAGTACCTCATTTCATGTCCAGTGTGGAGCAGTGTATGCAAAATTATTGATGGCGGTGCCGAATGTAACTGAGAAATACCATTTCTCAGTCGGGTTCTGGGCGCTGAACATTTAAATTTCATCCCAACAACAAATGAAAGCTTCCCGATTAATGGGAAATACTATACAAAAATAAAAAAAAAATCCATTTTGAAAGCTCCATATCTCGAAAACTGTCCATTTTTGAGGTTTGTGGCAATGAACACTTTTGATCAGCTCATCAAGAACTACAACATACCAAATTCACGGAAAGCCATTTCCCTTAAGAAATGTGCGGGGGGTCCTTTTGAATAGTTCCAGCAAATTGTGGATTTTAATAAGATAAACAAAGTAGTGGCGGTAACTTCACGTGGCGCTGTCTTTTTCGAAAAAATGAGTTCTGGTGGTATTTTTCGATAAATTAATATGGATGAGTTCCAGAGTTCTTGATCTTTTTTGAAATCAGTTCTGTCGAAAGAAAAAAATAAGAATAAAAAAAAAATCGACTTTCGAAACCAACCAGTTCTGATGAGAGTTCTGAGTAGCACTCGGCGAGTTTCAGAAAATATGTTAATGGAGTTTTATCGCAAAAGCAAATCTTTTCAATTTATTAGCTATCATATGGTGCGAAATTGGAAAAACCCATATATTTCGAATGAAGACTGAAGGAATCTCAGAACAGTTCTGACGGGAGTTCTGAGTAGCATTCGGTGAGTTCTACAATAGTATATTATGCAACGATCATGAGAATTGCATACGATATTTTTTCTATATATATATATATATATATATATATATATATATATATATATATATATATATATATATATATATATATATATATATATATATATATATTTGTATTGAATACAATAACAGTTATTATTGGTATTTCTATAAAAAATTATACAAAATTGTAATTGATTTTATTACCTCAAGCATAACCATGTATATAAGAAAACTGTAACCATTCTATTTATATTTATATTTATATTGAACATAATAATTGTAATTAATCCGATTTCTTAAAAACATTAAGATTTTTTATTGTATACAGTTTGAAAAGTTTATTCCAGGTCCCACTGATCAGGAAGTGGAAGGAATGTTTACATTTATTTCATTATTGCTAGTCTCAATAAAGTTCAATATTGTATTGGAAATGCTGTTTTTATTCTGAATCGAATTTTCAATGTAGCCTTTCGCCCTGAAGTTGATCTTCAGCCACCATGACGTTTTAATGCAGTAATATCACCACCGGCATCAACTAATACGGTTGCAGATGTCTTTCGAATACATTAGGATCAGGGAGATTTAAATATGTTGCTATTTGCTTCCCTAAATTACCAAAATTATTAATACTAATGAAATTTATGAATTTCTATTGAGTAAAAATCTGTATCGTTATGAAAAATCTGTATCATAATGGATCTCATTATATGAAACAGATTATGGGCATATACGAGGATGTATTGATATCTAGTTAGCCTAGACCAGTTCCCTGCATAAACAAAATATTGCGTTACCATAGCAACGAACAATAACTTATTAGAAGTGTCAGTGTAAAGTTTGACGTCAAAAAAGTAAACCAGAGTTACGCAATAAATTAAAAGAAAAAATATGTCCACCGAAATTGTGAAAATCGAAAAATTGGAGTATCGAGCCATCATCAAGAACCTGTATTTAAAAGGGTTAAGAGGTAAGCAGATTTACGAAGATATGCTAATCCTTGGTGATCAATGTCCTTCGTATGCGACCGTGAAAAATTGGACTGCAAGCTTCAAAAGAGGTAAATTTTCCATTGAAGATGATGACCGATCGGGAAGGCCAGTTTCTGTGTCAGTCCCCGAAAATATCGATGCAGTTCATTACATGATTTTAACAGACCGTCGAATTGGGCTAATACGGATATCTGAAGCACTGAATATTTCATATGAACGCGTTCATCATATAGTTCACGTCAATTTGAACATGAGAAAAATTGCTGCAAAATGGATCCCCAAATGTTTGAATGTTGACCAAAAGCGTGCAAGGGTAGTAGCATCGCGTTCGATATGTGCTCGATTTGAAAACGATGTAGACTTCTTAAACCGAATTGTTACTATGGATGAGACTTGGGTACATTTCTACGATCCAGAAACAAAGCAACAATCGATGGAATGGCGACACTCCGGTTCTCCAAGACCTAAGAAGTTTCGTATCCAAAAATCTGCTGGAAAAGTTCTTGCTTCAGTTTTTTGGGATTGCCATGGAATAATCATGATTGATTTTTTGGATAAGTGTAGAACAATAACTGGAGATTACTATTCGACATTACTGACCACTCTACGGGAAAAAATTTGAGAGAAAAGACGCGGAAAGCTATCCAAAGGTGTTTTGTTTTTGCAGGACAAAGCCCCTGCACACAAATCTCATGTTGCCATGCAAAAAATTCGTGATTTGGGGTTTGAATTACTAGAATACCCCCCTTATTCACCAGATTTGACTCCGTCCGACTATCATCTCTTTCCTCAACTGAAAAAAAGTTTAAAAGGTCGTTAAGTTTCTTCCAACGAGGAGGTAATAAAAGCTGTGGAATTCTGGTTTGCAGAGCAAGAAGAAATTTTTTTTTTGAAAGGTCTAGAGACGTTGCAGGTTCGCTGTAATGAATGTATCCACTTAAGAGGAAAATATGTTGAGTAATAAAATATTTTGACCTTGATATTTTGTTTGGTTCTATAGTAGGCTAAGAATTTTTCAATATATCCTCGTAAGTGTATTACTACAGTACGGGTGTAGAAATTTGGCTGGATGACCACCTGCCAGGGTTGGAAAAAAACACGTTTTTTTATTTTGAACAAAAAAATCAAAAAACAGTGTTTCAAGCAGTTTTTTTATTGTTTTAATCTCTGTTTTTCACGAGTTGGATTAAAACAATTTTAAACTGAAAAAAACATCGTTTAAATCACAGTTTTAAACAGGTGCGCCTCACAAAATAGGGGAATCACTGGCGACTGAGTGGCGAGATGTGGGAATCCCATATTGAAATTTATTACTGTTCTTTCCAATATTAGACTCGCACTTCGCAGTCTTCGCACCTATCTAGCGAGGTATAATTAGTAAAGTTTGTGCAGTTTTCAATATAAATAATATAATATAAAAGTATAAACAAGTGTATTTGAAGTTTGAACTTGAAGTGAAAATAACGGAAAATAATAAATAATATGACAGGAAGGAAAAAGGACCCCATTTGGTACAACTTCACAGTTTGTGAAGTACCTGGCAAAAAATGTCTAAGGGTCAAATGCAAAAAATGTGAAACCGAAATAGTAGGTTTGGTGGATAGAATGAAAAAATATTATGCATCCTGTTTGAAGAATAATATTACTGGACGCGTCTACGAATCAAACATAAGTGGCAATGGTAAGTTCTAAGGAAGTTATGGAGTTATATTCCACCTTTTTATAATTTGATGTTATGATGTTAGAGTTAGATATACGATATACTCACATTTCAGATTGTTTGAGAGTTTGAGTGGAGAGTAGAAACCATTTACATGGCAATATAAAAGTAAAATTGAGATAGGGTTAACTTCTTTTCTTATTCTTTATTCTTCATTGTTAAAACTCAAAGTTTTGACTAATTCTAGAGATCATTTGCATTATATTATCATATAATATTATTTTTTATTTCCATTAGTTATTATAGCATTTTTGGCATAGCTATTTATATATTTTTTATTTCTATAGTCAAATCATATAATATTGACTTAATAATTTCAGATGAAGCTGAAGTGTTATCAGATGAAATGTCTGATGCTGATTCTGATTCTGAACGTCAAGTGAAAGGAACTGTCCATTGTAAAGGTACAAAACTCGATGCTAAAAGAAGAAAAACAGATAAACCTTCCCATAGTAATCATAGCATTAGAAGATTCAGTAGTGCTACTGCTACTGCTTCTAGTGTTTCTAATGCATCCACCTCAAGTTTATTTTCCATGGAAAACTTCTTAGTGCGAACAACTTCTGAAGATATGACTAAGATAGATATTCAGATTGCTAAGTATTTTTACTCAACAAACACTCCTTTCCTGCATGTTGAGCATACAGAATTCAAAAAATTGATCGAATTGTTAAGGCCTGGGTATAAACCCCCTAATCGTAAACATATTGGCGGTGAACTTTTAGATGAAGTTTATGGGGATACTGTTTCAAAAATTAAATGTGAACTTAAAGGCAAAAATGTATGCATGGCTTTGGATGGTTGGAGCAATATTCACAACGAAAGTGTTGTCTGCATTTCTGCCACAGATGTACTCGACAATAATGTTTACCTAATTTCAACAATCGACACTGCTGATAATAGTCATACTGGTGATTATTTATTGCAGTTGGCTGTACAAGCAATAAATCAGTGTCAAGAATTTAAATGTCAGGTAACCAGTTTTGTCACTGACAATGCGTCAAATATGACAAATATGAGAACCCAGTTGTCACAACATGAGACATGTTTGGGTAACAACCTAGATGTTATCACCTACGGATGTTCAGCTCATATTTTAAATTTGCTGGCACACGATATTGAGGTTCCTGGTGTTATGGAACATGTTAAACAAATAATCAAATATTTTAGAAACCACCATTTTCCGGCTGCTAAATATAAACAAGCAGGCGGCAAAAAGTTGATTTTACCTATTGATGTTCGATGGAATACTGCAGCCGATTGTCTCGAATCATATATAAACAACTGGCACATATTGTCAAAAGTTTGTTCCGAAAACAGGGCAGCATTTGATGCGAATATAATCTCAAAAGTAAATAATATTGGAATTAAGGTTAATGCACAAGATTACCTAGTGAGACTTAAAAAAATAGCTATTGCCTTGGACAAAATTCAGGCGAATTTTTGTACAATTAGTGAGGCTACTCACATATGGTTATTGCTCCTGGAGGAATTTAAAAATATGTCTACGGTTGACAATGATGATGCAAAATATGTTAAATTGTGTGAAAGACGATTTGACATGGCTTTGTCTTCAATTCATTTTTTGTCATATTTATTAGATCCTCGATATGTAGGTGAAAAACTCTCTACAACTCAACTTGAAAGTGCGATGGAATACATTGACACTTACCATCCCATAGCTATGCCAGATATTCTCAATTATAGAGCAAAAACGTCTCCTTTTAAAGAATATTTATTTAAGGAAAAAACCATACAAAAGATTACTCCTTTAACTTGGTGGTTATCACTCAGAGATCAATTACAAAGTGATACCATGAAATTAGTAACGCAGCTCCATAGTGCAGTGTCATCTTCGGCTGGAGTTGAACGTATTTTCTCTTCATTTGGTATAGTTCATAGTAAACTTCGAAACCGTTTAGGGGTTGAAAAGGCCTCCAAACTGGTTACAATATTTAAAGCACTAAATAAAACTTTGCCAAAAAATCGAGAATAGAAAATAGAATACATTTCCAGAGTTTAGAGTTTCAGTACTACTTATGTTTATATAACTTTTATTAGTTTTATTTTATATTTAATTATTTAAACACTTATTTGACATTCAGTTTTCAATTAGTAATATTTGTAACTGAATGTATTTACATGCACTCAGATTTTTGTTTAAATAACAGTTTCAGTAGTTACATATTACTAAGTAGAAAGTAGTGATCGTACCTAGTATACCTAATCTTATTGTTCATTTTTGTTAATGTACTATGTACTGTGTTTTGATCTCGAAGAAAAAATGAGTTTTTCAATAAATATATTTATTAACCTTTAGTAGTATTTTTTAAAACTGACTGATATTTTCAATGTTCAAAATTTAGGTAAAACATGTTTAAAACTCTCTGTTCAAAACTGTTTTAAAACAATATCAAAAACTGGCATCTGGTGTTTAAAACATGTTTTAAACTAAGTGTTTTAAACATGCCAACCCTGCCACCTGCAGGCATGTTTTGAAGTTTTCACAATTTTTGGAAAACATTCTACCTTCTTCTCTGACTTGTAACAAAAGAAAAATATTTCAAACCAAAATATTTGTAGTATAGTACTTCCTGCACACTTAATTTGTTCATGTTTATAAGATGTTTACTTGAGCTTCTTCAACGTTCCTCTTCCTTGTTTTTAGTACTGTCACGAACATTTTTTTATCACGAAAGTTATTCGAATAACTAATTCATGAATGAAGAAACCAAGAACGATTTTTAAAAATTATTTTAACATAATAATTACTAAACTAACTATGACCATACTTTACGTCGTTCTATTGATAAGCCTAAGAGGACGTCGAAAAACATTTATTTTTCTATTGAATCGAGTCAATCAATGTTTCCTGTATATGGAACTTTATTAATTTCTCAGATCAACTTCTTAACATTTTTGTTAATTAATTCTAATTCTGCCAAATTTTAGATTTATTACCTTTCATTTTGTGACTCGTGGTGTTTCCTCGAACCAATTCAGTTTCGTTCAGAAATGAATCGATAGACTTATAGCGAAAATTTCACTCCTGCGAATTACAGCGGTAATCCATACTATGTGGATTATCGTCGGTAATACCACAAGTGTATCGGTGATTATCGAAATAGCAATTCCTTTGAATTTGAGAATCAAATTATGTTGCCTGGCAACCAAACGAGCGCTTGCGCGAGTGTGGTTGCCTAAAGCAACATAATTTGATTCGAAACCGAGAAGGAATTGATAGTGAACAACATGGTTTTATCAGAAATACATCTACAGTTACGAATTTGACGATTTTCAGTAACTACGTAGCAAGTGCAATTCAAGAATCTGAAGTTCACACTGTGTATACTGATATGGCTAAGGCGTTTGACAGAGTTAACCACTATGTCCTATTACAAAAATTAAAATCATATTCATTTCAAGAAAATGTCATCCGATTTCTGGAATCCTATCTCACAAATCGTACAAACGTAGTCAAATTCATCAATTCCCAGTGAAATCCTTTTGTTAATAATTCAGTGGTACCACAAGGGTCCATACTGGGTCCATTGTTGTTTGTAATGTTTGTAAATGATATATCTGATCACATTAAGCATGCCAACTTCCTATTGTATGCAGATGTTGATATGAATTAATAGTGAGTGCGTATTTAGATTTGGTCAAAGTTTGGTGTTGTGTCATTATTGCAGCTTGCTAGTGGTAAGTTTGTGTTTTGATAATAACCAATCAGGAATCGAACTACAAAATCGAAAACACATGATTTACATATCCATTAGCCAATCAAGAGCCGAACTACAAAATCGAAAACATGATATTTTCATTTTTCAACACAAAAATTTCTACCAATCATAACACGCTATTTTAGCATAAGTGAAATAATCGCTGTAATTAAGCGCGCTAGGTGACAATTCAACTGAATTCTTGAATTTTCTACCAAATACCATTGTGCTTTGAAAATTAACCAAATATTTCAGAAAAAATGTGTTTTTTTTGAAAAAAAAAAACTGCACTCTGTTGTTTCAAAAAATGTATGCTTCGTAACAAGGAAAACATTGAACACGTGCAGTTTTAAAAAAACACGTTTTTTTCAGAATTATCGGTAATTTTTAAAGCAATTATGGTATTATACCCGAAAATTCAATTACTCGTGGTATTACCTACTGTAAGTACTGATAACATATGTTAAACATGCAAAAATGTAGTCAGGATTTTGTTTGATTCAAGGACGATTCGAAGACATATCAAACTTAAAGTTTTCCTGTTTTTTTTTTGTTTGATAATTCTGTCAGATAGATCATTGTTCACTGCAATCAGAGTGTGACTATTTAATTTTAATTGAAAATGTTACTTGTTTTGATCGAGCAGGGGGAAACATCTCCTTTAAATCTCCAACAACTAGAAATTTTGAGTAATTTGAGTCAATTTTCAGTCATTAAATCTCCGCTTCTGTCATCGGTTTGAGTCTTTCAGTCATCGGCTTGAGTCTTTCAGTCATCAGTTTGAGCCTTTTAGTCTTTTCAATATTTTAAATCTCGTACACATTTTAGCGAGATGTTTCCCCTCGGTTTTGATATGTGTTTCTATATAATATACGAGGATATATTGAAAAATTCTTAGCCTACTATAGAACCAAACAACATTTCAATGTCAAAATATTTTATTACTCAACATATTCTCCTCTTAATTGGATACATTTATTACAGCGAACCTGCAACGTCTCTAGACCTTTCAAAAAATATGTTTCTTCTTGCTCTGCAAACCAGACCTCCACAGCTTATATTACCTCCTCGTAGGGAAGAAAATTTACTACCTTTCAAACTTTTTTTCAGTTGAGGAGAGAGATGATAGTCGGACGGAGCCAAATCTGGTGAATAAGGGGGGTGTTCTAGTAATTCATACCCTAAATCACGAATTTTTTGCATGGCATCATGAGATTTGTGTGCAGGGACGTTGTCCTGCAAAAACAAAATAACTTTGGATAGCTTTCCGCGTCTTTTCTCTACAATTTTTTTCCGTAGGATGGTCAGTAATGTCGAATAGTAATCTCCAGTTACTGTTCTACTCTTATCCAAAAAATCAATCATGATTACTCCATGGCAATCCCAAAAAACTGAAGCAAGAACTTTTCCAGCAGATTTTTGGACACGAAATTTTTTTTTTCTTGGAGAACCGGAGTGTCGCCATTCCATCGATTGTTGCTTTGTTTCTGGATCGTAGAAATGTACCCAAGTTTTAGCCCAATTCGACGGTCTGTTAAAATCATGTCATGAACTGCATCGATATTTTCGGGGACTGACACAGAAACTGGCCTTCCCGATCGGTCATCATCTTCAATGGAAAATTTACCTATTTTGAAGCTTGCAGTCCAATTTTTCACGGTCGCATACGAAGGACATTGATCACCAAGGGTATTAAGCATATCTTCGTAAATCTGCTTACCCCTTAACCCTTTTAAATACAGGTACTTCATGATGGCTCGATACTCCAATTTTTCGATTTTCACAATTTCGGTGGACATATTTTTTCATTTAATTTATTGCGTAACTCTGGTTTACTTTTTTGACGTCAAACTTTACACTGACACTTCTAATAAGTTATTGTTAGTTGCTATGGTAACGCAATATTTTGTTTATGCAGGGAACTGGTCTAGACTAACTAGATATCAATACATCCTCGTAATGGTAATATGCTGCTGTTTTTTATCACTATGATGGGTACATAGATTGTTTCTTTATTGTTGTCTGTTTGCGTAATTTCTTGATATACAGAAAAATTCTGTGTGTCATTTTAATTGGAAAAGTTCAGAGAATTGTTATTGTCATCCTCAGTTAACGAAAGCCGCTTTCCCAATGAAACACCATAAATCATCACACCGGAAAGAACAAATTATTTAATCGGATTTATAATTAACCCCTTTCCCGTCCATCATCATATCCTAATTCTTACTTTGTCTGCAGCCATGAATAAGGTTTATTCTGGCACCTAACCCAGTATAAAATCCAATCCTACCTGATGTTAAATACATCATAAAAGGAAGACATCGACGACTCATATACGCTAGTACACCATATAACTCGAGCTAAATATAGATCCAAATGCGCCAAACGTGCATATGGAAATAAGAGACGTCTTTACGATATTGTGTCTGTCATCGGATTTGAGATAAACATTCTCTGTATCCCACGTCTTGGTACGAAATCTCATTTCGCTCGTACCAGGTGACTCTCGCAAGCTTACGGTCTTCCTTCGATGGGATAAAAATGATGTCAAAGGTGAAATTGAAATACAAAAATCTTTCATGATCAAGAATCAAGACATTGATATGTTCGAGCTTGGATTACTGCTTTGATTTTGATCGAATCCATTAATGTCAGAAAAATGTTGAGTAGGTATTCAATAAAAAAGATATGGAACACATATTATTATTATTACCTTTCAACGGGTAATGCCATGCACGATATAGATTCCTAGAGTTCAAAAACTAAATCGCGATCTTTCATAATATTATAGCAATCACCTTATGATAGCTAAGAAATTGATTTTTTTTTCGATAAAACTCAATTAAGTAACATATTTTTTATACACCCGTACTGTAATAATACACTTGTATGCCCATAATCCGTTTCATAATAAGATCCATTATGATACAGATTTTTCATAACGATACAGATTTTTAATCGAAAGAAACCAAGGGGGAAACATCTCGCTAAAATGTTTACAAGACTTAAAATATTTAAAAGACTTAAAGACTCAAATCGATGACTGAAAGACTCAAGCCGATGACTGAAAGACTCAAACCGATGACTGAAGCGAAGATTTAATGACTGAAAATTGACTTAAATGACTCAAAATTTCTAGTTGTACGAGATGTTTCCCCCTCGAAAGATATTCATAATTTTTCATTGGCATTAAGAAATTTGGAAATTTATAGAAGCAAATAACAACATATTTAAATCTGATTCGAATTTATATAAAGGTCATTGTTTTCGAAGGACATCTGCAACCGTATTACATTACAGGATTTTCCTCTAAGTGAGAACCAAAACTAAAAAAAAGTTATAAATGCGAGTTACTATTTTGTTGCACCTGGTATAGTGAGTACAGATACAATTTATATCAATATATAATTGTTGAAAACAAAGTTTCAAAAGATCTCAAAATTGTTCTTTGTACCAGCACGAGTTAAAGAAACCATTAATTAGTAGATTTACAAATCAATGCATCTGAATCTGTGCGCAATTGAGTTTGTTTCAATTGACCTTAACCTCAACCTTTCCGAGACGTAAACAACATTAGCAGAAAGTTTGCACGAATATGGTGATGCGTCGTATTTGGAAGTGTGTACGGAAAAATTCTGAATACCACAAAACAGCTTTGCATGAAAATCATGTTATCATGTGGACACTTGAAAGAATAAATCCCAATTGGAAAAAGAAACAAATTTTTTCCAGTCTTTCGATTTCATAAATAACTACGTAAAAATTTAAATAATTGACCTATAAATTGTTGGATTCCTGGAGCCCTGCTAATATACTACTAAAGCTTTTGATTGTGTCAAACACACTGCAGAAATCTTCTCATTATGGTATCAGAGAGATGGCCTTGAAGTGGATGGAATCATACTTGACAGGAAGTAACCAACTAGTAAAAACAGACCATACTTCCGGATTACTAGACATTACTTGGGGAGTACCCCAGGGTTCAGTTCTGGGGCCCTATCTTTTTCTACTGTATATAAACGATCTATCCCTCTTAGACATATCTGGTTCCTTCACGCTATTCGCCGACGACACTACCATTCTATGGCACTCTAAAGATATAAAAATGCTTCAAATTAATGTTGCAAGAGACCCACAAAAAATGAAATCGTGGTGCGATGCAAATTTTCTATGTATGATTTTCAATAAAACGAAATTACTCACATTTAAATGTCTTCTTCTTGACATAAACTTAGGAGATGGCTCAGTACCATCTGACACCAACATAAAATTCTTGGGTCTCAACATAGATACTAATTTGAAATTCGCAAATCATATTGTCAAAAAAATTATCATCAGGCTGTTTTGCCCTCAGGTCTACAGCTATTGAGTTAGGTTATGCTGCTGCTAAAAATGTTTATTTCGCACTGATTGAGTCAAACCTGAGATACGCAATTCAGTTCCGGGGTTCCTGCAGTAACGAACTCTTTGAGAATGTATTTTTGCTGCGAAAGCGGACAGTAAGATACTTATACCAAGTGAATAGGTTAACTTCTTGCAAACCTCTTTTCCCAAAAACGACATATTAACACTTACGTCAATTTACGTAGTAGAAGCTACTCGTCTCATTCACAAGAATAAATCTTTATACAAAAATGACAATCGCACTACAAGAAATGCAATGAATCTAACATTGATCATTCCTAAATCCACACTGATTAAAGACTCAAAAATCTACAGAGGTGTCAAATCGTATAATAAACTACCAGCAGATTAAGAACTCTGATTCTCTCAAAGCATATTATAATTTGACAGAATATTTTAATGACGAAGCGGTATGATACTGATATAATTTTATTTAATAATATAAGTATGTCTTTACCTGGATGTGATTATTTACATATCATGTATTATTTTATTGTAACTATATTCATTTGGTTGTGATCGTTCATTTATTTATATGTTAGGTTAGGTTACCAGTGTTTGTCAATAAGGTTTTATATCTTGGATAATAAACGCATATTCTCTCTCTCTCTCTCTACTTAACAAGATCAAACGATAAAAGTTTATATTTTGTTTATTATATTTTTTTATAAACAAAGAAAAATGAAATATCCAAAAAATAAAAAAAAAAATTTTACGAATGTTTTATTATTTCTGTTTTTGCATCTAACAATGGCACTAATTAATACAATTACTAATAATACAATTACTAATTAATACAATTTTTTGCCGTTATTTGTTTATTAGTTTATTAGTTATAAACAAATGAACAAATATAATATTCACGAAAAAGTTTTATTTCCATAATGCTGTCAATGGAAAAATAATGATAGTTTTTTTTTAACTGAATATTTTTATTGTTTTTAATCGTTTTTTATATTTCTAACAATTTATTGTAAACAAATCCTGACAACAGTTTTTTTTCTGGAACTAAAAGAAATTACAAAAACAGCCCTATATAACAAAGTACAGAAACATTCTGTTTTTTTTATTAAACTTTTTAATATTATTTTTAATTTACAAATGGCTGTTTTCGTCATTTTGTTTGGTTCCGGAAAAAAGTAAAACTGTTGCCAGAATTTATCTATAACAAATTGTCAAGTTGAGAAATAATAAAATTATTTATAAAGGAAACAGTTTTTTGTTTGCCTATTGAGAAGTACAAATTATAATTTTTAAGAAGGAAATAATTTTTTTACTAATCATATAAACAATCGAAATATAAAAAAAACGAATAGAAACAATCAAAGAATCTATTTAAGAAGTGTTTTCTGATCCTTTTGAAAATTCTTTGCAGCTAACACTAAAAAAAATACCCAAGATGTCAAGATAATGAAGAATCTCTCATCCTAGCCATATTATCTCACATATTACTGAGATATTTAAATACTCACCACTTATATTAAAAAACAGATCTCGAGATTTTCTCGGGTTAAAAATTGAGACACAATTTCAGTATGCACTTAACTAGATCATGGCGCGAAATCATTCATCAATTTATTGTTATTATTTTGCCATCTGTTGGAAGTACCTACGTAAGTGAATAATTAAAAGTTGACTGCTGATAAGGAGTACCGAGAATAATGTCAGTGAGCAAGTGGAATGTTGAAACCACACACGGTTTACCAAGAATCAAAACACTGGACAAACTGAAAAATTGACCTATTTGACCTCGTCATTCATTTACAATTCCTATTTGATTTATCCAATTATTTCGAAGCGGTTTAAGTATACATAAATTCATCAATTTGTTCAGGAATTAGTAGCCAAATTAATTTTGATTTGAAAATTTATCACAACACCTGTCAATTTATTTCCGAATATCTCCTAGTGATTTTTGGTTTTGTACCAATTCAAGTTCCATACTAATTTTATTTCGTTTGCATTTTTAGACAGTACAATGTAAATAAAATAAAAATTCCTTTTTGAAATGATCATTCAGAAATTCTTTTGATAGAAGTAATTTGAAATAATTTGGAATTTTTTGGAATAATGTCTTTCACGGATTAATATTCAAGATGTGATTGAGTTGACGAATACTACTTACTTGAAAGTTGAGAAAGCTATCAGGGAAATAAAGTACTGAAGGTATTTCATTTTCAAGACCCATTAGTTTAGTTAGAACAATGGGTGCATCGAAATTTATTGACCACTGGCGATTCTCGAAAATTGTGTTTTATTTATAATAATAATACTTCAGTGTGTACATTATAATTGTCAGTGGTGCAACAAGGACAATATTAGGGGAACATTTACCCAAAAAAAAGTTCGAAAGTTGATATTTTATTGAATTGATTTGAATCAAATCTAATTTGATACCGGTAGATTGGGAAACACTGTTATTGAGACGAAATTTTCAAGAAAACAAGTGTAGCGCCGATCTGACAAAACGCCCTGAATAAGCATAATGTCGAATAATTATTTAAATGAAAACATATTTTTAGTTTTATCAGTTTTTTAAAATGGACTTACAAACTTTGTGATAGTGAATTTTTGATAACTATGGAAATACTTGTAAGATTAAAAACGAAAAACGAGGAGGGCATGCAAACAATATGAACTGTTGTGTGAAGAAGGTACCATCTATCAGGTATCTGTTGCAATAGCCACACCACATTTTTTATTTTAAATCTTTATAGTATTTTCGTTAGTCAACAATAGTTGTTTTCATTTTCACAAAAATTTATTTTTTCAGGATCATAAATTTATTAGTTGATACCGATATATTATTTAGTATTTGTTGCATATTTTGATATGGAAATGAGCTTTTGAGTTCCACTACTAGATGGCGTTATGTAACCTATTTCTTCGCGACGCGGCAATTATGTTGAAAATAATAAGAAGACCGTGAGTTTGTCAACAAATGCGTTCACTCGGATAGTTGGAAGTTAGGACGCATTGCCTCTTCCGGCTAGCTCAGACCGCCTATCCGAAGTACAGCATCGTCGCAAAATCTCAGCAACTCCGGAGCTCTTCATTTATTTGGAAAAACCAGCAGGAACGCGTCTGACATACGAATTCTTTCTCGATATTGTTGGTGTTGCCAACCAACGAGGTCCCATTAATTCGCATGCCAGGCCGAAGATCACTCACTAACCAGAAATACTATTTACAATTTACACTTAGCACTACTGAGCCATCCAGAAGTGAGGGCTTCTCTCCTGGGAATTGTCCGAGCCCTCGGGCAGCTCCTGGATGACTGCCTAAAACAGCCATTTGAGCCTTTATTTATACCATTGCCGAACATTTTAGTCGGCCAATGGTATAACAATTTGCTGGTAGGCGGAGCCTATTAGAGCTCTCGCCTCCAGATATACCCCACTGGGTATTTTTACAAAGTTAAAAACTCTAGTATTTCTGGCAGATCATGACACCCCCCCCCCCTTTAAGGGATCGCTTGGCATGCGGATGGAACGTCGTTGGATTTGCCCTGAAAAGGGCCAGTTCTCTCGAACGTGTACCTAAAAATAAAACCTAAAAGAGAACTATGTTACAGCTACTGGCTATCCAAATCTTGCAGATGTTGTTGCAGGCTTATCGTAGGAATTCCAGGCTACTCCTTTACGAAACTTTTATGGAATGTACCATATATCCACATTCGCTCATTATCCAGCTTCCAAAGAGGGGCCATATTCACTTCGCCCTTGCCCACTGGCCAAGACAACCAACCGTTGGTGAGGCAACTCCCGTTGTGTCCAATTACCCCAGCCTCCTGGCTTGGGAACAACTGGCTGGCTGTGGAATGGACACTTCCATCGAACCCACGAAGGACATGGGCATCCTCGATTCCACTGGTATAACTCGCTTCAGATTCATTCCGAAAGTGCACCCAAGAAAACTTTCCGATAAGTATCCTCAAGTCCGGGTTACTGGAAAAGTTGTTAGTCGGGGGCCCTGCTCCATCCGGATACAGTCGTAAACTCCTGTTTACTAGCCACACGTTGGGCGCCATGTCAACAAATGCACTCGGATAGTTGGAAGTTAGGACGCATTGCCTCTTCCGGCTAGCTCAGACCGCCTATCCGAAGTACAGCATCGTCGCAAAATCTCAGCAACTCCGGAGTTCTTAATTTATTTGGAAAAACCAGCAGGAACGCGTCTGACATACGAATTCTTTCTCGATATTGTTGGTGTTGCAAACCAACGAGGTCCCATTAATTCGCATGCCAGGCCGAAGATCACTCACTAACCAGAAATACTATTTACAATTTACACTTAGCACTACTGAGCCATCCAGAAGTGAGGGCTTCTCTCCTGGGAATTGTCCGAGCCCTCGGGCAGCTCCTGGATGACTGCCTAAAACAGCCATTTGAGCCTTTATTTATACCATTGCCGAACATTTTAGTCGGCCAATGGTATAACAATTTGCTGGTAGGCGGAGCCTATTAGAGCTCTCGCCTCCAGATATACCCCACTGGGTATTTTTACAAAGTTAAAAACTCTAGTATTTCTGGCAGATCATGACAAGTTTCCATCACTACCTATTTTCAGATAAGTATCAATGTATCTACCTACCAGGGATGGCTTTGTGCTAATCAATAGAGACTTGTCTATTATCCGTGGAATGAGATGTTGTTTTTTGTAGTCAATGTGTTGGATTGTTCGGTTAACAAAGCTTCTTGGATATGTATGCATTTTTTAAAGAATGTTTTCTATGAAAACAAAATCATCTCTGAGAATCTTTGTAGTTAATTAAAATAATTCACCTATGTCAATCAGAATTTTTTATACTTATTTGGTGATTTGAATTGAGATTGAAGTACATATAATGTGTGTAATTGTGTGTTTCTTTACTGCAACTACTAAATTTGAAATGAACTGGATACTTTTTATTGATATACAAGAATGTATTGATATCTAGTTAGCCTAGACCAGTTCCCTGCATATACAAAATATTGCGTTACCATAGCAACGAACAATAACTTATTAGAATTGTCAGTGTAAAGTTTGACGTCAAAAAAGTAAACCTGTGTTACGCAATAAATTAAAAGAAAAAATATGTCCACCGAAATAGTAAAAAACGAAAAATTGGAGTATCGAGCCATCATCAAGTACCTGTATTTAAAAGGGTTAAGAGGTAAGCAGATTTACGAAGAAATGCAATACCCTTGGTGATCAATGTCCTTCGTATGCGACCGTGAAAAATTGGACTGCAAGCTTCAAAAGAGGTAAATTTTCCATTGAAGATGATGACCGATCGGGAAGGCCAGTTTCTGTGTCAGTCCCCGAAAATATCGTTGCAGTTCATGACATGATTTTAACAGACCGTCGAATTGGGCTAAAACGGATATCTGAAGCACTGAATATTTCATACGAACGGTTCATCATATAGTTCAAGTCAATTTCGATATGAGAAAAATTGCTGCAAAATGGATGTTTGAATGTTGACCAAAAGCGTGCAAGGGTAGTAGCATCGCGTTCGATCTGTGCTCGATTTGAAAACGATGTAGACTTCTTAAACCGAATTGTTACTTTGGATGAGACTTGGGTACATTTCTACGATCCAGAAACAAAGCAACAATCGATGGAATGGCGACACTCCAGTTCTCCAAGACCAAAAATCTGCTGGAAAAGTTCTTGTTTCAGTTTTTTGGGATTGCCATGGAGTAATCATGATTGACTTTTTGGATAAGGGTAGTACAATAACTGGAGATTACTATTCGACATTACTGATCACTCTACGGAAAAAATTAAAGAGAAAAGACGCGGACAGCTATCCAAAGGTGTTTTGTTTCTGCAGGACCACGCCCCTGCACGTTGCCATGCAAAAAATTCGTGATTTAGGGTTTGAATTACTAGAACACCCCCCCTTATTCACCAGATTTGGCTCCATCCGACTATCATCTCTTTCCTCAACTGAAAAAAAGTTCAAAAGGTCGTAAATTTTTTTCCAACGAAGAGGTAATAAAGGCTGTGGAAGTCGGTTTGCAGAACAAGAAGAAACATTTTTTTTGAAAGGTCAATATATCCTCGTAAATATACTTAGAAAAAACCGGAGGTTTCCAATGGAAATATTTTATCGAAACAGTTGATTATGATTGTTTGCGCCACCATAAAAAATATCGAATCAACCCCCTCTTAAGGGTAGTTTGTATTCTAGATTTTTCGAAAATCTTAGCTGCCAGGGGTTTTTAGTTTTTATTGAATCAGTAGATTATGATTGTTTGAAACATTATGTCACCATAGGAAAAATTCGAATCAACCTCCTCTTATGGGTAGTTTGTGCCAGCAACTTTTCGAAAAACTAAGCTGACAGGGGCTCTCCAGTGAAAATATTTTATTGAAACGGTAGCTGTGATTGTTCGAAACATACTTTTCATGCCACCATAGAAAATATTCGGATCAGCTCTCTCATAAGGGTAGTTTATTCGTGTAATTTTTCAAAAACTTTGCTGACCGAGTGTTTCCATTGATGATATTTCTCTGAAACAGGGAATTATGGTTGCTCAGAATATACTTTTTTGTGCCACCATAGATAAAATTGAGATCAGGCCCCACATAAGGGTAGTTCGTTCTTGTAATTTTTCGAAATACTTTGCTGACTAGGGGTTTCCAATGAAGATAAACTTTCGGCCAGCAAAGTTCTTTAAAAAATCATATAAATACACTACTATAGTGGTACAAAAAGTATATTCTGATCGATCGGTATTTACTGATTCAATGAAAAATCTTCACTGGAAACCCTCGGTCAGCGAAGTTGTTTTTAGAATCACAGGAATAAACTTCCCTTATGTGGGGGATGATCCTTATTTTTTTCATGGTGGCACAAAAAGTATGTTCTGATCAGTCATAATTTACTATTTAAATGAAATATCTACACTGGAAAACCTTAGTCAGATATTAAAAAAAATTACTAGAATGAACTACCCTGATGAAGGGGCTGATACCAATTTTAGCCATAGTGACAAAAGTACATTTTAAGAAATTATAATTCAGTTTCAACGAAATATCTTTACTGGAAACTTCCGTTAAGCAAATAGAAAATTACATGAGTAAACTACCCTTATGTGGGGGCTGATCCGAATTTTTTTCATGTTGGCATAAGAAGTACATTCTGATCAATCTGCTGTTTCACTGAAAACCCTCGATCAGCAATTTTTTTCCAAAATCTGTGTGGTGTCTGATCCCAATATTTTCTATCGTGGCACAAAAAGTATATTCTTGGCAATCATAATTCACTTACTGTTTCAATGAGGTATCTTCACTGGAAGCCTTCGGTTAGGTAGTTTTTTTAAAATAACAAGAATAAACTACTATTATGTGGGGGCTGATTTGAATTTTGAATACGGTAAGTTTTAAGAAATCAGTCTACTGTGTCAACGAAATATCTTCACTGGAAACCCCCAGTCTGCAAAGTTTTTCGAAAAATTACAAGAATAAACTACCTTCAAATGAATTGTGAAAATGGTGGTAATAAGGTATTCCTCTATAGATATCTTTTTTGCAATATTATTTTGATACTCGTAAGTCAAGTCTGAAATCAACAAAAGATTATATTCCGGTCAGCAAAGTATTTTTTCCCTTCGTTTTATAATTTTCATTTTCGTATTAAGTGACAACTGTGTTAATTGTAGATATGTATATGTTTTTTATCTAATCCTGCAGACGTTATAGAATCTAATTTTGAATTAAAACATAATTTTTCATTCATTATTTATCGATAATATTTTTAAACAGAGCCTACACTCATACCACAGAAAGTCTTTGACTTTGTGGTGCAATCACCATCATCATCAAAGAATGGTATGTTACAATTTTTTTTATCCCAATAAACTTATTATTATCATTATAAGTTAGGTACTGATTACACAGTCTCCGACAGGACCAGACGCGAGGAATGCAATCCCATTCACCAGTTCACCACCTACTTACATCTCGCAGAAGAACTTATTCCCAAACAGCACAGCCTAGCGAGCGCACTCTCTCACGTCTCACGAAACACCACAAAGAAATTAGCCAATCATCTAAAACACCGCGTCGCGGACAAGTCACCGACTCCGGCAAAGCAAAACGTTCCGACAACGTTTATTCGCGCACCCCGAAGAGAGAAGAGACGAAGATTCCGAGTCTGAGTCATGACACGGCCTAGGTACGACCATATAACCGCCGACGAAGAGAGGAGGAGGCAGCGCTGATCGCTGAAAAGTCACGCGTATATACCTTTTAATGCCGAACGCTGCACGGCTGCAGCTGCATTCGATCACCGCGAGAGAGAGAGTGCAGTAAATCAGGAACGAACAGACGTGCTCTATTCACAACACACACATATATACAGAACAGCATCGCCAGCATCCTGTGAATGAGATTTTACTTTGTTTGTTTTACGGAACCGAAGCAGTGCTACAGGGCTAGTAGGTTTCAGTGGCGCCTTACGGGAACGTGAAAATCCAACGGGAATAATAGTTTCCGAAGGTGTAAAACTTATAGTGACTCGGAATGTCATAACCTTGCTAGTAGTAGTAGGCAAGTAGGCCCTCATAGACCCTTTTTGCCATCCCCTGTTCTCCTCTCATCTACATTCCGCCTCCTAATTTTCGTTTTCGAGCCGTTGTGACCTCCTAATGAAGGTCAGTATGTCCGTCCACTCGAAGTCGATTAGTTCCTCTTGAGTCTCAACGCCTCACATGCAACGAGGAAGTGAGATGAAGTTTCTTCGTCTTCTTCGCATTTGCGACAAATGGGGCTGTCTTCTACACTTATAAGTGATAGGTGTCTGT
This sequence comes from Chrysolina oricalcia, assembly GCA_944452925.2. NCBI lineage: Eukaryota > Metazoa > Arthropoda > Insecta > Coleoptera > Chrysomelidae > Chrysolina > Chrysolina oricalcia. The sequence goes on along the minus strand of OX101821.2, from coordinate 56,531,794 downwards.
CTAGCTTGTTATGCCCTGTTAGTATGGAGGCGTAGTGCTTGACGCTTTCTGCCTAAGAGCCATGCCGTCCTTGATTTACTGCAGCCGGCCACACAAAGTCTTTCGACTGCCTGCAGCCGGTTTTATCCTTCCAAAATTCATTCAGCTCTTCTTCGGCCACTGGTCAACGGCTGAAGAGGTTTTGCTGCAATGAGGTACCTTGGAGTACAACTCGACTGGCGTTTAACATTAAATAATCTCCTCAAATTGGCAATTCAGCGAGGAGCAACAGCGGTCAGAAGGACCTATCCGCTCATCGCCAGAAAGGCCAAGTTGAGTCAAGAGAACAAGGTTTTAATATATAAACAAGTGATCAGGCCAGCAATGACCTACACCTGTCCAGTGTTCTGCAGCCTCTCCATGACTCAAATGTTGAGACTGGAGAGAATGCAAAGCAAAGTACTCCGAATCATCACAAACAGTGACAGGTACATTCGGTTGGTTGAGCTGCGAGAGCTGGCCCTGGAAGAGGCATTAAATCTCTGTCAGAAAAATTGTACAGGTATTTCATCCTGGAGAGCCCTCTGACTAGGAACATAACAGCGGTGAGAGCCCACCACAATGTGAGGTGGAAGCATGATGGCTTCCTATACCAAGCATTGGATATTTTCGAAGAAAACCCAGAAGATGAGTGACACATGAACCAGACACGATGAACACAACCCGTTTTTCTTTTGCTGTTTTTACCCGGGAACCCATCGAAAGCCTACGAAGGAAATTCTGATCGCCTGATGTTTTTCAAATAACACCTGCATAACTTGGAGGAGGCAGGAACCATCTAAGCCTAGCACATGCTCCAGCTCACAGAACGGCGTTGCGGATCCGGTTCTAGCAAGTCCGTCTGCCACGTCGTTTCCGGGCACCCTTCTGTGGCCCTGGACCCATATACCAGTTCAACCTCCTTCGTTTCCGCTAGTTTTTCGAGTGCATCCGCATTCCTGTACAAGTGCTGAGCTGGGTTCAGGATGGCAGATGGCTCTGAGCGCAGCCTGACTATCCGAACAGATATAAATTCCCTGCTCGGATCCTTCTTTCACCTCTTGCCTCGTAGCTACGGTTAGGATGGCAAACACTTCAGCTTGAAAAACTGTTGTATATCTAAACAAAGCTAAGCTCTCTCGTACCTCTCTTTCCTCCAGGTAGATGCCTGCACCCGAAGACTGTTTGTCAGTCAGACGAGAACCGTCAGTACATCAGGATTCCTATGTGAAACTCCACCGCATTTCCTTCTCATTGTTCTCTACTCTTAATAGTAAGTAACAGTAAACTCTCTATTCCATCGCAGTCTGTTGTGCGCTTTTCACTCTGAGGGCGGCGATCGGGTTTTCCTGCTCCGCCCACTTCGCGATTTCTGCATGACCTATCATCGCTCCTTCGTTTGCCCTGACTTCCGAGTCCTGCATCCTCAAATGGGCTGCCTTTGCCTCATTCTTAATCCAGACTGGAAGCGGTGGCAGCCATAACCTTACTAACTCGGAATTTTGTAACATTGACTTCGTATCTCGGAAATCCGATTAAAAGCCGATTAAATAGTGCGATTGGTAGTGCGAATTACGCCTTACCAAGTCGGAATTCCATAAATCCGACTCCGTTTAATGAAATTCGGACTTAATGACATGGGAGTTGTATAATTTCTACTTAATGAATCGGTATTCCGACTCGGAATTTTATAAATCCGATTCCGTATCTTGAAATCCCAATCCATAACACGGAATTTTATAATGCCGACTTTGTTTCTGGGAATCCTGACGTAATAACTCGGATTTTATAACTCTTCGTATCTAGTCGTCAATCAAAAGATCGTGATGAAATCATTCTTATTTCTCACATTGAGAATTTATTATTATTGATACAGCATTCTCGTTGCTGAGTTGGATATCACCTCTAGTTGCCTGTCTTTATATAAATTTTGAAATTCTCGGTGGTGCTTTCCATTGCGAATTATACCAATGCTGTTTTGCTGATTTTGAGGGCTGATTACTTTCTTAGATATGTTTTCTGTTGTTTTTGCAAGTGTTACTGCATAGTGATCAGTGACAAGAAAATTGGTATCATCTGCATATGCTACTATATGTACTTTCGAAATAATATGAAGACAGTTTATCAAGTCATATGCACAGATAAGAAAAAGCAGTGGCCCGAGTATAGATCCCTGTGGAACTCCTTGTTGACAAGTTAAGGACTGACTATGAATATCTTGAATTATTACACTTTGTGACCTAGCCTGTAAGCATGACCTCATCAAGTCTTGAGCAAAACCACGGACTCCATAGTGATGCATTTTCTGAATCAGTAAATTAAAAAAAAAATCCTTTCGAACAACTTGGATCTATAGACCTCTATAGTTTTCATATTTAATAGTCAACCTTTTTGAAGATTGTAGTGACGAGTGCAGATTTATATTTTTCAGGGAATTCTCCTTGCTCTAAAGAGTGATTTATCAGAAGGATCAAGGGATAATCTAATTCCTCTAAGCATTTTTTCAGAAGATTATTTGAGATATGATCATGTCCGTGTGGGCATTGGAATTTTTCAATGTTCTGACTAGTTCAATAAGATCGTATTCAATGACTGGATCAAAAAAATTGAGTTTAGGTAACTATATTTTCCATAAAATTGAGTTCAATCTGTTTTCTTCTGTTTTCCAGTTTGAATCAAGTGGACATTGAAATTATTGGCCATATCAACTTTCCCTCAAAAATAGTAATAACTTGCGTTTTTTTCTGAATTGTGTTTATAGTTTGCCACATAGTTTTTGTTTGTTTGTTGTGTGAACTGGTAATCTCATGTTCAATGCATCTTTGATTATTCTGTTTTAGTTTCTCCCTGTGTGTTTTGGCAACTTGGCTACAGATATTCTTGAAATTTTCGTTTTCTCTTGCTCATTCCCAGTAAAGAGAGACCATATTCTTGAGGATTTGGTGAAAAATATTGTTTGCTTCATTTGGACATGTTTCTTTGTAGATATAATAATTCTCATTTCATAATAATATTTTGAAATCTGAGATATTTTCCTCTGAGAAACTTCTATAGTGAGAAGTTGGCGCAGGGGAGTTTTTTCTGCTATTTTTAATGGGAAATTCAGTGAATTAGATAAGTGGAAATCCTTGATCTTCACCTTGAAATCTACCAGTTCGGTTAGAAGAATATGATAAATACAAGAACATGAAGAGACTGTCACTCGGGTTGGCTCGGATATTATACATGTAATGCTGTGCGACGATAATAAATCCTCTACAAGGTTCACACTTGAGCCACCCATCAGAAAATTTATACCGAAATCACCTCCTATAATTACCTTATCATTTCCCTTGCATTTTATTGTCAATAAGCCTTCAAGTATGTTTAAAAACAACTTGAAATCTACGAATGGTGCTCTATTTATACAAACAAACATTCGTTTTTCAAGTTGATGACAGAAATTATTGACATGACTATTTTCGAGTAGACACCATTCTCGCACTATTATTATTATTTCGAGCGTGTGTGTGAATTTTTTATAATATGCCGAAACAATTAATAAAATCCATGACTGAAAGCAAACAAATAACACCTACCTTTGTAACGCCCCAATCTTCATTCAATCCTACCAATGTATCAAATTACAGTTCCTTCACTAGAAAACTAAAACTATCACTGACACATATCTTGATAACATCTAAACGTGAGTTTCCTTGAGGAATAGGTGTGAAACTGATTTGTGAGGATAATGAAAACATCAACTATTTTTGTATCTCTTATCTCTCTTATCAGTTATTTCAAGAGCGGGCGTGATCGATACTGCACTCAGTTTGCTGCGTGGGTAGACTGTTTTCGTCAATTTTCTCAAAATTCAGATTTCTAATGCTTTGAGGCAAACAATTAAATCAATTTCTACATCCTCCATTCTTTAAAGGAATCTCAGAAGCAGCCAGGATTTTTTCAATTCTAGCTACCTCAAGAAACTGACCGTTTGGTACTTTTACCTACCCAGTAGTGAGCCACTGACTGTATAATTTTGGCAAAACCGCTTCAGTGATAGTTTTCCATCGAGGCACTGGGCATATATACATATTATTGATGAATATAACTGCAATATTACGGAAACCGTACCTATCTTATCTGCTTATTGCATGTTATTCTAACCCCATCATTATCAATGCCAGTCCGATTTTTCCGTTTTTTACTCTCTTATCACGTACAAAATAAATATTGCTTTGGTGTAAATAGCAAAGGAAAACTGATATTTCCTGTATCAAAATGCTCGACTTGCTTTTGCAGATCTATTCCTGTCCGTGTTGTTATCATCATATGTATTTCAATGATAGCGTATGGGTACGATGTATTGGGATATCCTTTATAGCATAGGTGGAAGCATAAGCAGAAGCGGAAGCAACGGCAAAACCGTGAGAAGAAATAGGAACAGAAAATTAGCAAAAGCCGTAGCTCGAGTAGAACAGAAACATCAACAGAAGTAGTAGCGTAAGCATAAGAAGAATCGGTAGCATAAGCATTAATAAAATCAAGTTGAGCAGAAGCAGTAGCACATAGCGAATGGGTACGGTGTATGTATTTATTGGGAAGCAACGGCAGAACCATAAGAAGAAATAAGAATAGAAAATTAGCAAAAGCTGAGAAGAAACAGTAGCATAAGCATTGATTAAATCAAGAGTTGAAGTCGAGCAGAAGCAATAGCACATGCTTGCTAAAAGACAAGAAAACTAGAAATAAGATCGGAACTAGATGCAGGGACAGTAGCAGACAGTGGCAGACACATCAGAAGCAGCATCACTGGAAGAACATACTGTTCCTGATGGGATTTGACATTATACCACTTGGTCTTCCCTTTGTTTTTGTCGTTGATTTCGGAGTTATTTCAGAGAGATTTCAGAAATCAGCAAGTGAAATAAATCAGAAACGAACGGAACAGGAATGTGAACGATTTAAACATGGACTTGGTAGACGTCAAACCAAAAAAAATATCAATTCATAACTAGTTTCCTTGTATCTTACGACGTTCTCTGAACATTTCAGGATTTTATTCAGGGAACCACTTATAAAAAAGAAGCAGAAGCCTTGAAATAATGTTAGAAGAGTCGGTACCAAAGGCGCGTTCGGTATTGTGATCTCAGAATTGAGCAGATTTTGGTCACGTGGCCACAGATTAATCAGATCCATCGTTAATAGACGAGGAAAGTGATGACGTCACAAATGTCATTCTTGTCAAAAACTGATTCCAAACAAACCTCCGTCGAATTTAAATCAGCTTGTCCGATAACTCCGATATTGTTTCCGTAACTTCAACTTCTTTTGCCTGGGAAAACCATATCCAAACAACCAAAACTAATAAGCAAAGCAGCAAATCATCAACAGAGAATGTCACCTAAAATTATTTGTTTGGAATCAGTTTTTGACAAGAATGACATTTGTGACGACACACTTTCCTCGTCTATTACTGAACGAAACGGAAGTGAGTAGCATGGGCTTGACTTTGACAGAATGTTGGTAACCAAAACTACATTTAAATTTTAGTCGTTTATTTTTGTGAAGACGCGTCAAGTTTGAAATTTGAACTTTGGCTGTTTGCGAAAATGATGGATGAATGTCTTTTGGGTCTGGATATCATGAAGAAAAATACTTCATCCTCAATATCAGAAAAAAAATTGTGGACTTGGTGGGAGTTAGACCTGATAGACAGGAAGTATCAAAGTTTGGTGCAGTTGTCAAAGGATAATGGGATCATTGGAATTCCCTATGTATTTGTGACGACCTATTGCATCGCAAATGGTAGATGACACTTAGTGACCTTAGTCTAAGGTAAACACGATTAAATTTCCATTTCCAAATAAATCTGTGGAAATTTAATCGTGTTTACCTTAGTGTCGTATACTTTGAATTTCCATCAAGTAACGTCAATCCAAAAAAGAAAATGGGAGAGCTAAGATGGACCAACTATCCTGCCAAAAACAAAAATGCTGAAAAAAATGCTGGGTAAACTTCATAATAGTCTGGTGCTAAGAGAATACTGGCTCAAGTTCGAGAACTATTCTATTGGGTAAATTACCGTCGCGATGTGTTAAAATGGTGCAGGAGATATGACCTATTAGTCTAAAAGCCGAAGAGAGGTCGACCTTAACCCATCAGTTAACTGGATGAATCAAACTTTAAATTCCGTTAACCGGGCGCTACAAGCTATCGAAAAAAATTTGGGGACTTACGTAGTTTGACCTCCTGAATAAAAAATCCAAATGAAATTTTTGGAGGTCTCAAGTAATTTCGGAGATACGGGCCTTTTTTTGAATGAAAACTGGCATTTTCTAGCACAAGTTTCTTCTTCGAAAAACACACTCAAATGCCTCCTGATTTTCACCAGCACAATATACACACCCTAATTCACAAGTTTTACACTTTTTTTTTTCATTGAAAACAGTTTTTTATCAACAAATTCTACTTTATTTTAGCAATAACAAAATCAACATATTCATGCTGTTTTGTTTAGTTAATATCTGTCAAGTTGGTCACAATGGCATTGACGTAAGGGCGAAGCGACATTGCCAGTGTGATTCCAGAAATATTCAATTCACGTATAGTCTTGTTTATACCCTCGCGAATTTCGCAGTTTTTTTGCGAATAAAATGTCTGCCGACATGGTTCTGCATCGACTATTGGTCCGGCATGACTGGCAGCCATTTTATTCGCAGAAAAATTGCGAAATTCGCGAGGGTTTGAACAAGACTTAACGTGGAATATTTTAGTGAATGAGTAAGAAAAATTGATAACCACAAAATTTTCCCATCAACACTTTAACTGCACCTATGAAACAATGGTACTTATACTGTTTCTAAATGACTAGCAAAATTCAAAGGACGAGACAGATCACGGAAATGTGCGCAAACATAACAAGAATACACATGCGCACAAAAAATAATGAGCACTTTTCACATAAAATAAACCTACTTCAATGAATATAACTTATCCCGACAGACCCGATCTCATGCAAACCCAACCGAACTTACCCGACTATACAATACAGTTAGGTTGCGTCTTTTCTATCTGTTTGCGCATGCGTACTTACCAAAAATTAATGTGATCCGACACGTTTATTCAAGTAATTATATGTTCGCAAAAAATGCCTCCTAGCTCTGTCTATTTAAAAATATCTTTTGTGCATTCAAAATATTAATACCAAGATTTTTTCCAAATCCTGTTCTCACAACGAAATGGCTTGTTTCATAACAAGGTAGCTAGTATCTATGTCTTTCATTGAATCAACAACAGCGAGTCTTAAAAACTTTACAATACAATGCGACGTTGTCAGATTCCCTAAAATTCCTGAATACTGAATACTCATGAATATGTTTGTAGTGGATAATTTTCAGAAGTATTGGCGCCATAGAGACTGGCACTTTTTTCACAAATAATAATAATAATGATAGTTCCTCATAAAGACTCGATGAGTGAACCATTCTTAGTGAAGATATTCAGCAAGAAATACGTAAGCAAAGCGAGCACGCGCATTCCTATTACTACTTTGTAACTTATGTAACTTATCTCTTACTTCTTGGTGAAGATATCTGCGAGACAGACACGAGCGCGCGCATTTCCATTACTACTTTGTCGATTTCTGTCAACTTTGAGTAGAAATTTTCATACCTTATCTGTTAGTGAACAAGACCAGAAATACGCGAGCGAAGCGAGCGCTCGCATTCCCATCACTACTTTGTCGATTTCTTACTCATTCACTAAAATATTCCACGTTAAGTCTTGTTCAAACCCTCGCGAATTTCGCAATTTTTCTGCGAATAAAGTGGCTGCCAGTCATGCCGGACCAATAGTCGATGCAGAACCATGTCGGCAGACATTTTATTCGCAAAAAAACTGCGAAATTCGCGAAGGTATAAACAAGACTTTATACGTGAATTGAATATTTCTGGAATCACACTGGCAATGTCGCTTCGCCCTTACGTCAATGCCATTGTGACCAACCTGACAGATATTAACTAAACAAAACAGCATGAATTTGTTGATTTTGTTATTGCTAAAATAAAGTAGAATTTGTTGATAAAAAACTGTTTTCAATGAAAAAAAAAAGTGTAAAACTGGTGAATTAGGGTGTGTATATTGTGCTGGTGAAAATCAGGAGGCATTTGAGTGTGTTTTTCGAAGAAGAAACGTGTGCTAGAAAATGCCAGTTTTCATTCAAAAAAAGGCCCGTATCTCCGAAATTACTTGAGACCGCCAAAAATTTCATTTGGATTTTTTATTCAGGAGGTCAAACTACGTAAGTTCCAAAAAAATTGTTTTTGATAGCTTGTAGCGCCCGGTTAACGGAATTTTACCCAAACTTTGTGGGGGTCTTTAGGGGTCTTTAAAACTTTTCGAGTTATGACCTTTTGAATCTTGAAAATAGGCCATTTCCAAAAACTTTCTTCAGTCAGAAAGCGCACAAAATGTATCCTTCTTTTTGTAGACACCTTTTTCAGACCCTAACCACCTCTTAGAATCATTAAAATCGAATGTTTTATAAAAAAATCAACCTTCTTGTGAAGTATACATAATCCTTCCAACTTACCTCTAAATAGATTAGGGTATGAAAAAAGTGTCGACAAAAAGAAGGAGGCGTTTTATTCGAGTTTTTACCGAAAGAATCGATTTTGAAAATGGACTATTCCGATAGAAGTTCAGTGATTCAGTCAGTGAAAAGTTGTAAATCTGCCTCTATTCTATATACACTTATGAATTAATGTTTATTGCCCTCCTCTTGACAGTTTGTCGTCTTTCTGGCAGCATGTTGATGACTGGCAAAGCTTTGGAACCCACTGACCCAGCAGTGTCCTCAAACTTTAAAACTTAATTTAAAAAATTTCAGAAATACTACTCCAACTCTTAGTTTTCAAGTGTGAACCAAAAAACTATAGAGACAAATGTTAACATCACTTTCCGTGCATGTAACGTAATCAACAACCTACCTACTGCTATCACCTTAGAACTTTCCTGACATTTGTGAAAGAGTGTATCGCCCTTTGGCAAACCGGTTCATTATTGAACTCGATCGACAGATATGGATTATTATAGAGATTGCAACACAAACAACGGAAAGAGTTACGCAAGACGCGCAGTAACGGGCGATTATGCAACTTTTATAACATTGTTATTTTTAATTTCTGAAAACGAGAACCATAAATAAGAGTTTTATTCAGTGGTTGCGTTATTATCATGCGGAGTATGAGCTGAAACAGGGCAGTGCATTAGGATTTTTATGATTGTACCTACCAGAGAAAGTTGAGCAGCTTAACGATAAAGTCTGAGTCGGACCGGCGCGGCGATGTGAAAAATTGGGTACTGCTATGGTTCGAATCCTTTCTGACTAATTGAAGACAACTAGTGAAAACTGATCTCAAATTAGTGTGCAGTGGTGTGCCTCAAGGCTATGTGCTGGGCCCTTTACTTTTTTCAATATAGAATAGAACTTTATTCGCAGCAGTAATTTACATCAGTTACGATACAACACTCACAGAGCGAAAAAAGTTATTTGACAACGATAAGTACGCAGATGAAGGTACTTGTTTCGTTATACAGTGTGGCCCACTTAAGACCGGAGCATCCTTATAAAATCTAAATTTTCCAACCGATTGGAATGTTTTTATTTCATTGGGTAGACATTCAAAAAGTCTACTAGGGCACCAAATTTCATGAATAAATTTCCATTTCCAGGGCCAACTAATCTGATTTTTCAAAGTCAAAAATCTAAAAAAATTACTAGCGATGTTTTTAGAAAAATTCCAACTACACCACTATATTGGCGACAGATTCAAATGGTTCATATGTGAATCACGTTGAAATGCGCCAATCAATAAAAAAGTTATAGGGGAATAAAATTTGAAAAATATGCTATTTAATCCACCCACCAATTCAATTTCAAAACTTATCAGAACTTTGACTACACCACCGAATTCAGGGAGTCTCGAAATATCACTGACTGTAATTTCATCGAAATCTGTTGATAAATAAAAATATGAGATAAAATTGACATGTCAATTTTTTCTCATAATTTTTTTTGTCAATTTTATTTCATAATTTTTTTATTTATCAACAGATTGTGGGTTGATTAAACGGCATATTTTCGAATCGGACCAGAATTACAAATTTCGTCCGCCATCTTGGAGCCACCATCTTGTTTTTTTGCATTGACGAACAAATCATAATTTCCGACCTTGAAAACCACCACATATCAATTTTGAATCGAATCGGACCATAATTGCAAATCATGTCCGCCATTTTGGAGCTGCCATTTTGTTTTTTCTCTTAGAAAAATTCCATATTGCATTGTTACCGAATTTATGTCAAAATAGCTTGCAAATGCAGTATTATAATTTGGAATACGGAACAGTTATTTTTCCCGCAAGATGGCGCCAAAGTAAAAAGTTAGGTGGCAAAAAGTTAGGTGGCAAAAATTGACATGGCTGAATTCCTTATGAAATTACCTTTTCAATGATGTGTCACACATACTACTTTCCCTATTCAAATTGTTTGGGTGATAGTGCGCAAGGGGTGGAGGGAGAGGTATGACAGTTTTTTTTAGAATTTTATTCATGCAGTACATACATCAATAAATGTTTGCATACGTCAATAATAATAAATAAATGAATTGAAACAGATAAAAACATACAGACATAATTAAAGTGGTCAGTAAACAACTAAAGAAGAAAGACAGCGAAATTCAGAAATACAATAATTCAAAAAAAAAATATACATCAATATACATTATCAGACAGGCGACGGATTACGTAATGAGTCGAAATAATTAAAATATTTCTCAAATGTGTAAAAAGCATTTTGTAAAAGAACATTCATAATTTTTACTTTAAAAGTGTTTATACTCGTTTCAGGAGTCTTAAACTCATTAGTTAAAGCGTTATAAAATTTTAATGATTGATATAGATATGAGTTCTGTGATTTACTTAATCTATATTTGGGTAGCATTAAACTTGTTTTGGCCCTAGTATCATGGCAGTGTATGTCCTCCAGCTTAGTCACTTTATTTTCACCTTTATTTTTTTTAACATAACACAAACATTCATATATGTAGCAAGATCGAAGAGTCAATATACCAAGACCTTTGAAGAAAGGTTTGCAATGGTCGTCATATTTAGCCTGTGCCATAGTTCTGACGACTTTTTTTTGTAATTTAAATATCATCTCTAGATGATATGATGAACCCCATACAATCAGTCCATATGTCATTATGCTATGAAAAATGGCGAAATAAGCTACTCTTAAACAATATGTTGTTGTTGTGTTGCTAAGTTGTCTGATCGAATCCCGGAAAAAAGCGCACAGGAAAGGAGCGCACGGGAAATAAGCGCACGGAAAAAAGCGCACAGACATATAAGCGCACATGAAATAACCGCACTCGGAAAAATGCGCACATCGTAAAAAGCGCACTTGGAAAAAACCGCACGTACATTAATGCGCACATTGAAAAATGCGCACACGCAATAGTTTATCTACCTAACTTCGGAGAAATAAGCCCGTACTAAGACTTTTCGGACACACTGTCCCTGTGTATATAAAAAACTGCATTTGTTTGTGTAGAATTTAAACAAATAAACAAAATAGACTTGTCTTATTACTTCTAATAAAATATAACTAAATAATGTAATTAACAGTAAACTATTTTGAATTAGCTATTCTTCTCAAATAAAATAGTTTCTGCTTCTGGAAAAGATCTTCTCGCAGCATTCATGCAGGCTCTCTCGAAATCTACAAGTATCTTCTGGGGCGACATGTTTGGATCTAAGTTTTTTAAAATTCGAAACATCTCCATGTATGTCTCTTCATTTTTCTTTTGTAGCAATATGTACACGCATGGTGGATACGAATTTCCCACTTTGGCATGCCAAGTATAAAGCTGATAAAATATTGTAGGTGCTTTATCAAATGTTCCGTCACCGAATAGAGTGGGTTGGTCCAGCTGACACAATAACTCTCGATCACCCAATATTAGAATTCTTTCACTGAGTCGTGTAACACCAAGTCAGAATATATCTCAGGAATCAAAAAATTGATCGTCAATGGATTCGGCAAGTGATTCTCTGTTTGGTGGTTTCGAAGAGTCCTGGCAAGAGACGATTGCTTCGGAATATAAGCCAGTACATCATTGCTAACTCCTGATAAAATGGCTCCAATGACATTTCGAGGAGTGGCATCAACAGCTACCATAGCTTGTCGTATTCGACTTCTGAAGATATTTGCTTCTGCTTTCTGGGGACAGGAGTCATGACAGTGACTGGTTGGCTCTTGTACGATGTCTTCATTCATCGTTTTCAATAAAAAATGGCACTTTGTGGATCGATTCGTGCGGCACCTCCAAGTATCTATTCCATTTTTTGTGCGAGAACGTAGATATTCAAACCCCTTATAACTCAGAATTTGCTTGCCTTTCTGACTGGTTGAAAACTCCATTTCGATTATTCAGAAATAAAAATGTAGACTTGTCTTGCTTGAAATTTACGGTAAACTAAATAAACCTTATAGGTGTGGCCAATTTATAGTCCAACAATGACAGTGAAAAAAGGATTAATACCTGGTTAATCCTTAAGTAATATCATAATGAATAATAATTTTCTAGAAATGGCAATTAGGTACCAAAATGGTCGTAATAAGAGGAGTAATGACCCTAATCTGACCCGAACTAGGATTAACTATTTAAATATTTAAATTTACCAAAATTAATATTTAGGTTCAACGATAGTAATGAAAGTGTTAATGACTATCCGACAGCTTACTACACCATTTAGCAAATGTCTTTACCGAACAATTAGATAAATTAATTTATTTTCATATATTATATAATACCTTTTCAACTTTGCTTATATCGACCTTAAATTCTACACAAACAACTGCAGTTTTTTATATACACAGGGACAGGGTGTCCGAAAAGTCTTAGTACGGGCTTATTTCTCCGAAGTTAGGTAGAGAAACTATTGCGTGTGCGCATTTTTCAATGTGCGCATTAATGTACGTGCGGTTTTTTCCAAGTGCGCTTTTTACGATGTGCGCATTTTTCCGAGTGCGGTTATTTCATGTGCGCTTATATGTCTGTGCGCTTTTTTCCGTGCGCATATTTCCTGTGCGATTTTTTCTTTTGCGCTTATTTCCGGTCACCGTCTGATCATGTATATGCACGTGGACAGGCGCTTTGATAACAAGTGAATATGTGGTAAGAAATTTAGAGATGAATCCAAATACACTCCGAGAAGCTTAATTGGTTCGTTATTTAGTTTATTATTTTTTGTTGAAAAATCTAGAATTTTGGTTTTATCATTTGAGGTTATGATAGGAAGATGTTCCCCTTGGATTAAAAATCGATGTGTTTTTGCATTTTATTCACAACACATGCGTTTTGAAGATATTCGATCTGTTTCGTTTTCGGTGCCTCACCCTGTATATACATATATCTACACTATAGAATTGTAATTGAGAATACATGTGTTATTAATATCAGGTAAAAATTAAAAAATAAAAACATTGAAAATCGCTATAGCAATTATTGAAAGAGGACGTGGTACATAAAAATAAATAAAATGAAACCTACATATAAATACACTTCTGAACTGTAGTCTGTAAGTAGACAATATAGCAAAGGCGAGTAACAATTTTTTTAAATTCAAGTAGACTTAGGAGTTCAACTTTGAAGGACATGTTTTTCAATTTTTTCAAAGCGATTGATATTTATGATTAATTTCATGATTTCAGGAAGTGCAAAGTAGTTATATGATGTTTGAGAAATGGTCCTAACCATTAGGAGTGTTGTATACTGATCTCTTTGGCGTGTGTGAAACTGCTGTGAGGAAGCAATGCTGTGTGTTTATTTGCATGATATTTAGTGCTAAAGCATAAAAAATACAACTATCTTAGTCCAACATACGAGTTTCGGTGTATATATTCTAAGAAGGATATCTATTATTTTTAGAAAATATTAACTCAAGAAAATGCCTTTGTATAACTACAATTTGATGAATATGAGCATTCAGAGTTCTTTAAGTTTTCTGAATTTGTATAAAATGGTCCTCAATCACTTCGAATGAATAAAAAGATTTACTCTCTAGTATTTTCTTTTCTTTTCAGGATAAATATGGAAGGTTGTATCATTTCTCATCATCAGTTCATCGAAGAGCTGAATTACAAAAGAAGGGTAAGTAATGCATTTTATCAATATTAACCATTAGCACCTTCTTATCCAGCAACACTAAATAAGTGTTTCAAATTTAATTCACCTGGATTTTCAATTATCTGCTTTATTCAATATGGCTGTGTCGTCTGCCAATCCAACTATGTTCCCGTTGCCTAATTAAAAAAGGCCGTTAATAAATATATTTTGAATAGTGTTGGTACTAGCACGGATCCTTGAGGTACTCCAAAATCACTTTATCACTGCTCGGTATATCAAATAATTTCATTATGCTGCCCCATATTCCAGTATCTTCCAAAGAAGAAGATGATGACTCACAGTGCCAAAGGCTTTTGGATGGTATATGAACACACACAGAGAGGTTTTTCTTTCATTTGAAGCCTCGGTAACTTTTGTAGTCAAGGCAAGAACAACAAATAGTAAATAATTCTGATAACTATTTCAAAACCTTCATCAAAAGTTCACACACCACAATTTACATGGGGGGGAAGAGTTTTCATTGTTTTACACTTTCCAAAAATTTATATTTTGGTTCTTGACAAGGATAGTCTATGAACACACACAGAGAGGTTTTTCTTTTATTTGAAGCCTCGGTAACTTTTGTAGTAAAGGCGAGAACAACAAAAAGTATTGAATTCTGATAATAACTATTTCGAAACTTACATCAAAAGTTCACACACCACAATATTCATGAGGGGGGGGGGGGTATCATTGTTTTACATTTTCCAAAAACTTAATAATTTATATTTTGGTTCTTGTCAACGAAAGGATTTTCGTAAAATCAAAGAGTCGTAGAAAAAGTTTCTTTTGTCTGCAGTGCCTTTGTATTCACAATATCATACAAACTCTAGAATATATAATGGAATAGAAAATAGCATAGTTTAGTGAATGAATCGTTCATCTTTAGTTGGATCAGAAATTCTCTCAAGTATGTTTGAAGATATACGAGGACATATTGAAAATTTCTTAGCCTACTATAGAACCAAACAAAATTTCAATGTCAAAATACGAGGCTTGTTTGGTAAGTCCGTGACTTTTTAAATTTCCCGCGCAGTAACTTTAAATGCAACACTGCTGCTGTCAACCACCATCTTTCAATAGACTACTGTCAAATTTTGAGCAAGCTGCGACATTTGGTTTGTGTTTGACAGCAATTAGAAGCAGACAACCTCGTGAATTTTAACAAAAATGGAAAAAAGTGAATTTCGTGTGTTGATTAAGCATTATTTTTTGCGTAAAAAAACCATAACTGAAACCAAGGAAAGACTTGATAAATACTATGGGAACTCTGCACCATCAATTTCAATGGTTAAGAAGTGGTTTACTGAGTTCCGTTGTGGTCGTACCAGCACAAGTGACGCCGTACGTTCAGGTCGCCCAAAAGAGGTCATCACGCCAGAAATCGTCGATAAAATCCATGGAATGATATTGGACGATCGGAGAATAAAAGTACGTGAGGTAGCTGAGGCTGTAGGCATCTCAACTGAGCGAGTACATCACATTTTACATGAATATTTGGACATGAAGAAGCTATCCGCGAGATGGGTGCCGCGATTGCTCACACTCGACCACAAGCGCAACCGTGTGACCACTTCAAAGGAGTGTTTGGCAAAGTTCAATCGCAATCCGGGCGAGTTTTTACGCCGTTATATAACCGTAGACGAAACATGGATCCATCACAATACCCCAGAGACCAAGGAACAATCAAAACAGTGGGTGTCAACTGGTGAACGTGCACCAAAGAAGGCTAAGGTGCGTCTGTCAGCCAACAAGGTTATGGCCACAGTTTTTTGGGATGCACGCGGTGTCATTCATATAGATTACTTAGAGAAGGGTAGAACGATCAACGGCGAATATTATTCAGAGCTTTTAGACAGATTCGATATTGATTTGAGGCAAAAACGACCACATTTAGCGAAAAAAAAAGTGCTGCTTCATCAAGACAATGCACGAGTGCACACGTGTGTAGTCACTATGGCAAAAATTCATAAATTGGGCTACGAACTACTACCCCATCCAGCATATTCTCCAGATTTAGCCCCTTGCGACTATTTTCTTTTCCCAAACCTGAAGAAATGGCTGGGTGGTAAGAGATTTGGGTCGAATGAAGAGGTTATAACCGAAACAAACGCCTATTTTGAGGGCCTTGAGAAAACCTATTATTTGGAAGGAATAAAAAAACTGGAAAAACGCTGGACTAAATGTATTGATCTAAAAGGAGATTATGTTGAAAAATAAAACGCTTATTTGCCAATTTTTTTTTTCTTTATTCAAATAGTCACGGAGTTACCAAACAGCCCTCGTATTTTATTACTCAACATATTCTCCTCTTAATTGGATACATTCATTACAGCGAACCTGCAACGTCTCTAGACCTTTCAAAAAAAAAGTTTCTTCTTGCTCTGCAAGCCAGACCTCCACAGCTTTTATTACCTCTTTGTTGGAAGAAAATTTACGACCTTTTGAACTTTTTTTCAGTTGAGGAAAGAGATGATAGTCGGACTGAGCCAAATCTGGTGAATAAGGGGGGTGTTCTAGTAATTCAAACCCTAAATCACGAATTTTTTGCATGGCAACGTGCAGGGGCGTTGTCCTGCAGAAACAAAACACCTTTGGATAGCTTTCCGCGTCTTTTATCTTTATTTTTTTCCCGTAGAGTGGTCAGTAATGTCTAATAATGAACTCCAGTTATTGTTCTATCCTTATCCAAAAAATCAATCATGATTACTCCATGACAATGCCAAAAAACTGAAGCAAGAACTTTTCCAGTAGATTTTTGGACACGAAACTTCTTAGGTCTTGGAGAATCGGATGTCGCCATTCCATCGATTGTTGCTTTGTTTCTGGATTGTAGAAAGGTACCCAAGTCTCATCCATAGTAACAATTTAAGAAGTCTACATCGTTTTCAAATCGAGCACAGATCGAACGCGATGCTACTACCCTTGCACGCTTTTGGTCAACATTCAAACATTTGGGGATCCACTTTGCAGCAATTTTTCTCCTGTCCAAATTGACGTGAACTATATGATGAACGCGTTCGTATGAAATATTCAGTGCTTCAGATATCCGTTTTAGCCCAATTCGACGGTCTGTTAAAATCATGTCATGAACTGCATCGATATTTTCGGGGACTGACACAGAAACTGGCCTTCCCGATCGGTCATCATCTTCAATGGAAAATTTACCTCTTTTGAAGCTTGCTGTCCAATTTTTCACGGTATTAAGCATATCTTCGTAAATCTCCTTACAGATCGACAAGCGTAAGGATGCCTCTGAGATGCGCAAACGATAGAAAGCGTGAGTAGATGTGCGACAAAGATCGACTACTGTTTAATAAGGTAGAGCGATTGAGCTCCGCCCACTCCAGGGTTTTGTCTACTGCGCAACCAATTCTCGGAGGCATCCTTACGCTTGTCGATCAGTACCTCTTAACACTTTTAAATACAGGTACTAGATGATGGCTCGATTCTCCAATTTTTCGATTTTCACAATTTCGGTGGACATATTTTTTCATTTAATTTATTGCGTAACTCTGGTTTACTTTTTTGACGTCAAACTTTACACTGACACTTCTAATAAGTTATTGTTCGTTGCTATGGTAACGCAATATTTTGTTTATGCAGGGAACTGGTCTAGGCTAACTAGATATCACTACATCCTCGTATATGCCAATAATCTGTTTCATATAACGAGATCCATTATGATACAGATTTTTCCTAACGATGCAGATTTTTACTCAATAAAAATTCATAAATTTCATTAGTATTAATAATTTTGGTAATTTAGGGAAGCAAATAGCAACATATTTAAATCTCCCTGATCCTAATGTATTCGAAAGACATCTGCAACCGTATTAGTTGATGCCGGTGGTGATATTACTGCATTAAACGTCATGTTGGCTGAAAATCAACTTCAGGGCGGAAGGCTACATTGAAAATTCGGTTCGTTGCTATGAGAGAGAGAGAGAGATATACTTTATTGTCATCAAGAAAAAAAAAACATTCTTATGGACAAAGTGCTCACTTAAATCTAAAAATTATATCTATAGGTATATAACGTGGACATGACATGATATTGAGAGAACAACAAAACAAAACAGTAAACATATATGATTGTAAAGTTAGGAGTATAAAGAAAATTAGAGGAGTCAGAGGTTAAAATTTGTCAGAATAAAATTCTTCCAGACTATAGTAAGGTCGATCACTTAATATCACTTGCACAGCCTTTCTGAAATGGTCGGTGTTGCTAATATTCCTTATATGCTCTGGTAAATGATTGAACATCTTGCAACCATTGTAAATAAGTGAGTCCTTCACTAGGGTTGAATTTGGCCTTGGTAGCTTAATATTATTTTGTTTGCGTATAGAGTAATAGGAAGGAGTACTATTGAATTGGTTAAAGTGTTTTTTTATTAAGCATACTGTTTCATGGATGAAGATGGCGAAGACAGTGTGTATTTTATGGGATACAAACAATGGTTTACAGGGATCGCGTGTATTTGCTGTAGATAAGTATCTAATTGCCCGTTTCTGCAAGATGAGTGTGTTTTGCAGGTGAGTTTTATTGCATACTCCCCAAAATGGGATTCCGTATCTTAGATGGGACTCTATCAAGGCATAGTAAGTTGTTTTTCCTGTTGAGAGTCCTAGCTCTTTTGTAACACGTCTCACAGCATAACATCCAGAAGCTAATTTTTTGTTTAAGTTGCAAACATGTTGTTCAAATTTCAGTTTACTATCGATGAATATGCCCAAAAATTTGGTGTTATCACGGCTCTCGATATAACTATTATCCAATTTGATATTGTTTATTTCACACTTGAAAGAGATTAGGTTGGTTTTTGTTACGTTCAAGATCAGACGATTTGAATTACACCACTGTTTTAAAGTTTTTGTATCAGTAAGGATTTTTTCCTGCAGAGAGTTTGTGTTCTTGTCTTGCCATAAAATAGTTGTGTCGTCCGCAAAAACTGTGAACTTTCCTGATATGTTTATTCCAAGCAGATCATTAATATATAATAAAAATAGAGTGGGGCCCAATATGGATCCTTGTGGTACACCACAATTTACAGGTGCCGTAGCTGACAATGTTGTTGTTTTCACTATTTGGTAACGATCGGTTAAATATGATTTCATCCAGTCGAAAACTACACCTCTGAATCCGTAGTGGTGAAGCTTAGCCAAAAGTATCTCATGATCAACGCAGTCAAATGCTTTTGAGAAATCGCAAAAGACTGCCGCAACAGCTTCACCACTATTGATATTTGTATATACTCCCTGTAGGAAAGAGAAGATGGCATCACTGGTATTTTTTCTCTCCTGAAAACCGTACTGATTTGGCGAGATTATGTTATACAGGGTGTCCATTTGAAAACTTCCCACCCTTAATATCTTCCTTCCAGTAAACAATATGAGTAATCGAAAAAACAGGTCAATTTTATTGTCAAGGGGGACACTTTCAAGGACTATTTGTAGCCCTCGTGGTTCAACCCCCTAGGAGGGGTAGATGTTACCCTTAGAATTTTAAATGGGAAGGGGGGTCAAGTGGCACATCATTTTGATGGGCGTTCAATTCTTGTTCCAATGGTACCCTGACTTATTATTTTTTGATGAGCATTTTCCGAAAAATTGCGTTCTAAACTAACAGAAGTAATTATTAGAACGCCTATACTGAGATGCATGGTTTGGCCAGAACTGGTTAGAATATTAGGTGGTACCGTTCCAACCCTTTATTAGGGGTAACATTAGCTCCAAACACTTTACATAAAAAAGTAGTCTAATAGTAAAACGTAGATGGTAGTAAAGTTGTGTTTATTAAATGCTGAATTTTTAAGTGTCATCGCAGAAATTGTACAGATAGCCTTCCTTTTTTGCTACTTCTGCTGTAAAAAGTTTCTGTTTTCCGGCAAAAAATTGGTTAGCAAATTTGAACTATGTGGTAGTATTGTGAATACCGTTGTACCTGTTGGGCTGTTTAGGAATTACTTTAATAAGTGTATAAAAGTGTAAAAATGGTTTACATTCTTCAAGACAGAATTGAAATGATTGTAATTTATGGAGAAGTTGGAAAGTGCGCACGAAGGGCGGCATGTCTTTTTAACGAAAGACATCCAAATTGTAATGTAAGTCACCGGTATGTGCTTGATTTGGCGAATAAGTTTTACGAAACTGGTTCAGTGACAAATAAAAAAAGAAATAACCCCAGAGTACTAAATGAAGCAGCTCAAATTGAAGTTTTGGGAACATTTGCTGCAGAGCCCACGAGCTCCTTACGATCAGTATCAGAACAGACGGGAATGTCACGCGAGACTATAAGAAAAGCATTGAAAATGCATAAATTTCATCCATATAAAATGCAGATTCTTCAAGAGCTCCACGAGGATGATTATGATAGAAGAAAAGAGTTTTGTGAAATCATGTCTCATCGAGTCAATACCATCCCTAATCTTCTGTTAAACATCTGTTTCAGCGATGAGTGTTCATTTTTTCTGAATGGCAATGTTAATAGACAAAATTGTCGCTATTGGAGTGACGAAAACCCACATATTTTCCGGGAAGGGCATACACAACACCCACAAAAAGTTAATGTTTGGGCTGGTATTCTTGGAAATGCCATTCTTGGTCCATTATTTCTGGAAGAAAACTTGACTGGCAATCTGTACCTTGATATGCTTGAAGAGACTATCGATCCTCTTATAACTCACGAGCTAGAAACTCAAATTGATGCAGAAGGTAATGAACTTTTGCAGTAGGATCTGTTACATTACCAGCAGGACGGTGCTCCACCTCATTATTTTCTTCCCGTC
Organism: Chrysolina oricalcia; assembly: GCA_944452925.2. NCBI lineage: Eukaryota > Metazoa > Arthropoda > Insecta > Coleoptera > Chrysomelidae > Chrysolina > Chrysolina oricalcia. The sequence continues at coordinate 56,510,776 of OX101821.2, read as the reverse complement.
CGACAGTGGTTAAACGAGAGATTTCCGGGTAGATGGATTGGCAGAAGGGGAGCAGTTGAATGGCCTCCGAGATCACCGGATTTAACACCCTTAGATTTCTTTCTTTGGGGGCATCTTAAATCCGTTGTTTATAAAACACAACCTTCTGATATTGACGAACTTAAAAGACGAATTACAGCAGCATGCCGGTCAATTCCTAGTGAAGATTTCCGTAATGTTAGAGGGGAATTCGAAAACAGACTGTATTACTGTTTAGAGCAAAATGGACAACATTTCGAACAGCTAATAAGATAAGCGTAAGTAGATTTTATGTTGGAAATGTCTTTCTCGCAAATTAAATTTTATTGTGTAGAAGGAAAATAACCACCAAATAAAAAATCCTATGCGTAATAAATTTATTCCTGTCATTCAAGGGTTGGAGCGGTGCCACCTACTCTTCTAACCATTTTTATTAAAGGGGTCAATACAATAATGCATCTCAGTATAGGCGTTCTAATAATTACTTCTGTTAGTTTAGAACGCAATTTTTCGGAAAATGCTCATCACAAAATAATAAGTCAGGGTACCATTGGAACAAGAATTGAACGCCCATCAAAATGATGTGCCACTTGACCCCCCTTCCCGTTTAAAATTCTAAGGGTAACATCTACCCCTCCTAGGGGGTTGAACCACGAGGGCTACAAATAGTCCGTGAAAGTGTCCCCCTTGACAATAAAATTGACCTGTTTTTTCGATTACTCATATTGTTTACTGGAAGGAAGATATTAAGGGTGGGAAGTTTTCAAATTGACACCCTGTATTTTAAAGAGTGTTTTGTAATTCTATTTTTAACTAATTTTTCTATGATTTTAGCTAGAGTGGGTATAAGAGATATTGGTCGGAAGTTTGCCTGCTCATCCTGGTTTCCCCCTTTGTGTATAGGTATAACAATGGACGTTTTCAGGAAATCAGGAAAAATTCCTCTGTTAAATGAGTCGTTTATCAATTTGGCCAGAACATCAAGAGCCTGATCTGGGAGATTTTCAAAGATTTTTATAGAAATTTCATCTAACCCATAGGTTTTTTTATTTTTAATTGATTTTATCACTTCTTTCAATTCTCTAATATCAGTCTCATAAAGAAAAAATGATTGTGGGATAGGGGGATTTGAAAAGTGGTCAATGGGATTTATATTTCTTGGTAAGTCTTTAGTTAATGTGCCAGCAATTAATAGTGCAGTAGTGATTGTTTAGTTCATTGGGGGATAGAGTTATTTCGGATTTATTTCTGCTCTGCTGTCCTCTTAATTCATTTATTATACTCCAGCTAGCTTTAGATTTGTTATCAGATTCATTTATTTTATTTATATAATAGCTTTCCTTAGCTGTTTTGATTAATGGTCTATAAATTCTCCGATAGTTACTAAAATATTCGTTAAAAAAATCTGAATTGATGTATTTTCTGTTATAGTGCATACATCTTAGATTTTTAGAAGATGTTTTTATTCCCAGCGTCAACCAAGGTTTCTTCTTTCTCTTATTCTTAATTTTTTGTACCGGAAAGGACTTATTGAATAGAGTTACAAGATGTTCATAAAATGTTTCGAAAGGTTTTTCTAGATCAACGAAGGATTCCCAATTTGAGTGAATAGAAGCTTCTTTGAATTTCTCAAAATTTGATTTGCTATATAATCGACCATACTTAGTTTTTGGAGGAGTACAAATAACATTAAAAGTGCTTAATACAGCTTCATGATCTGATAAATCCGCATTTATAACCGAGCATGGCAACGAAATATTTTGTTTATGCAGGAAACTGGTCTAGGCTAACTAGATATCAATATATCCTCGTATACATGGTAAATATGGTGCTTATGATAAAAAATATTAACGAAATCCGATAAAATGTGGATGTTTGAAGAGAGAAAGAGAGAGAATTGACATTTCGCGACATTTGTCATGCAAAATAGTAATAGAACTTCTTCATTCACGTTCAGAAATCGTAAATGTTATTTCTGTTCATTCTGTATAACACCATTTATAGATTCTGTTCTGGGTGCCAGATGCTTGTCGAGCAGTAGCTTCATAAAATTTGAAAAGAATGAAAAAACAGATGGTACGTTTTTGTTACTCCTCGAGTTTATAGGAAGCAATTCCTTCTCTCATTAGAATATAACACGTCAGTAAACGCATTGTATTTTGAAGGCACCGGTGTATCTTTCTATTTATCTCAAAGCAACACTCGGAGGCCTTGCAGCATTCTAAATTTGTCCCAAACAAATCAAGGTAAACAAAAAACACCGAAACAAAGAATTTATTATAATCAAGAAACTGGTTTGTAATCAAATTGATCGGACGAGCGTTTGTCATATGTTTTGATGATCGGTGTCGTGAGTCATAAAATTCCCAGTTGGCGTGTCAAAGGTTCTATCATACAGGGACTTGAGTGATGAGGGGAAATAAAAACCATAATTATTATTGAAATAAGGTGTCCTCTACAAGGTTTGAGAAGCTTTTGTTTTATGTTATGATACAGAAGGGAAAAGTAGGACTGAGTTGACTAACAGCTAGTTTCTATTTTAGTATGCAATATCGGGAATTGGTTGGCATATTTCTGGACATTTGTTTGAAAACAATGCCTTTTTAACCCGCTTCTAAGTAAAACTGATGAGAATGTCGCTATTCTGTGTAATGGATGTTAGATTGACTCCAACTCAAATACTCCAACTTAAATACTCAGTATTTTACTGTTTTATTTCATGAAATGATTTGTTCTCTATCAATAACGAATATCCAGTCTATAGGAATGTTTTTAGGCCAATCAATAGAGATTTTTTTCATAACAAAAACACTAATAGGAAACCGACTGTGTCATCACATGAAAGATACTTATATTCTGTCATGTTTTAGACTTGCAACTGTCATTTATTGATTTGGTTTAAGCATTTAAATACTATGAACGTGTTTTTGTAGTATTTTGTTTATAAAATGAAAACTAATAGAGCAATACGAGAAAAATTGTAGAGAATCGAAACACGAACAAAATGGGATGTTTTACGACCAAATCGGAGCATTAGTAACAGAGAAAAACTGGAAAAATCGGAAAAAAATTCATGACTCCGCCTCAAAACAGCTGTAATGGATTACCACGAAAACCAGTACTATCTAAAACTTTCAATAAATGGATATGGTCGACTGTATCGAATGCTTTCTGTAAGTCTCAGTCGATAGAAACTGCCAGATCTGGCTTTCCTATATCCATTGATTTCTAAATTTTCGTTGTAAGATTTACTATGACGTCTTGTGTCATAATGTCTTATCTGAAACGAAACTGATTTGGAGACAAAATATTGTACTTTTTTAAAAAACTAATTACTTATTCTAACTTTCATTGTTTTTTCGAAACCCTTAGCACTGTTAGCAATCAAGGATATTTGCCTATAATTGATTATCTCCAGTTTATTTTTAGCCTTGTATATTGGTGATATTACTGTTGATTTGAGTATTTTCGATTATTTTTCGAAGAGGCAATAATAATGAGGGTAAAGGTAAAGTTATCGGGCTCATTCTCCAAAAAAAAAAAGTGAAACTTACGTAGTTTTGTCTCCTGAACACGAATCTGAAAGAATTTTATGGGGGTCTCAATTACTTTAGGAGTTATAGCCATTTTAAATTCGAAAATTGTAGATTTTCAGACACGAATTTTGCAGTCAAAATTTGCAAAAAATGCCTCCTTCTTTTTGTTAACACTGTCATTAAACACTAATCTATCCATATTTCACAAATACAAACACCAAAAATTAAAATTATACTCAAAAACTTGACCTTCTTTTACTAGCGATTCTAACCCAACTTTTGTTTGGTTTTTAGTAATTTTCATGATTGCAGTAGGTTGGTTACCTGAGATTTGCGCCGCCAACTATTCAAATTCAAATATGAGCAATAACTTCCCCTTCATTGTTATGTTCAATTGTTTAATTTGAGCCATGACGGCGCAGATTCAGTGATACCAACTTCTTATGAGCATGTAAATAACTAACAAATAGGTTAGATTCACTAGTAAAAGAAGTTCAATTTTTTGTGTGAAAAAATTTGTTTTTGTGTTTAAAAACATGAAATATGGGTAGATTAGTGTTTAATGACAGTGTCAACAAAAAGAAGGAGGCATTTTGTGCAAATTTTGACTGCAAAATTCGTGTCTAAAAATCTACAATTTTCGACTTTAAAATGGCTATAACTCCTAAAGTAATTGAGACCCCCACAAAGTTTTTTTGGAGAATGAGCCATAATGAGATTGTGAATCTTTTTGCAAACTATTTTTCCTCAACTTACACTGATAAGAATATCAACCAAATTCCGGAATATGAAAAAAGAGAGTGTTTGCAGGTTTGTAATTACTATATTGAAATAACAGAAGTGATTGATCAACTGATGTTAGCCTCAGGAAAACTTTCTTCTGGCCCGGACGGAATTCCTCTGCTTTTCATAAAAAATTGTGTTTTCACGCTAGCAAAGCCTCTTCAAACAATCATCAGGAATATTTCCTAAGTTATGGAAACAGAGTTTCCTCACTTCAATCCATAAATCTGGAGCTAGAGATGACATGAAGAATTACCGTCCTGTGAGTAAGCAATCTGAAATCCCCAAATTACTTGACTGTTTGATCACTAAGAAACTTACCCATGAGACCAAGAACATAATAAATGAAAACCAACAGGGCTTCACCTCAGGAAGATCCACCAAAACTAATTTAGTTAGTTATCAAAATTATCTTTTAAACAGTTTAGAAGAAAGGCTTTTCAAAGGCATTTGATAGAGTCAATCATGACCTTCTAATTGCAAAACTATCTGCATTAGGCATTGACAGTACTTTTTTGAACTGGATTGGATCTTATTTGAGGGGTAGAACTCAATTCGTCAAATATGCTGGTTCTGTGTCATCAGAAATTTCTGTAACATCTGGGGTTCCCCGGGAATCTCATATAGGTCCACTACTTTTCTTGTTATTTATCAATGATATATCAGAAGTAATTCAACACAGCTGCCATTTGATGTTTGCAGATGACTTCAAACTATATAGAATCATTGACAATGTCTGCGATGCCGAACTGTTGCAAATAGATTTGAGCAATTTGTCCCGTTGGTGCGATATAAATATGCTTCATCTGAATATAACCAAATGTTATCAAATCACATTTTCAAGAATTATGAATCCAATTCAATACTCTTATCAAGTGAAAAATGTAAATCTGTCAGTGGCTAACAGTGTTCGAGATCTTGGCATATTATTTGATTCCAAAGTTACATTTAAGACACACATAGATAACAGCATTTAAATTATTGGGCTTCATAGCAAGATCTTCAGATAAATTTTCCCTTTGTACTTCTAAAATATTATACTGCTCTCTTGTTCGATCAGTTATGGAATATAATTGTATGATATGGTGTCCATTTTATCAAGCTGATATCAATATAATTGAGAAAGTTCAAAATAAATTTTTAAGGTCCTGTGCATTCAAACTTGGATATCAAAGGAAGGACTATGAATATACTGACATTTTGAACATTTTAAACTTATCAAGTTTGGAGATCGATTTGAGATTTCTGCACAAAATTATGAACGGAGCTATAAGTTGTCCAAATTTAATTGAACTCTTCGAACTAAATGTCAATCCCAGAAGAACTAGAATTTCGGAACTCTTCATCGTTCCTCATCATAGTACGAATTATGGCCAAAAGTCAAATGAGGCATATTCACTTGTTAAAATTTAGTTTTAGTTGATTATGATTGTATTTGTGATAAGGTTACGTGAAAATTATCTCTTAATTATTTATGTTTTTTGTAAATTGGCATGTCCGTATATAAATAAATAAATAAATAAATAAAAATAAATAAATTTTTGGAAAAATTCCTTTCAGCAAACGTTTGTTTATAAGGTAAGAAGTCAAGGGAGCGGAAATGTAAATACTTTTTTTTTTCAGCGTCTCAGAATTGATTTTATCACATCCAGGAGCTTTGTGAATTTTAAGTTCTTTAATAATTCCTTCAACCTTTTTCTCATCCGTGGGTGTGAAGAAGGTTTAGTTTGGCAATTTGTTCATCTTGCTCTGTATCAACACAATGTTTTATTTTATTGGCAAGAGTTTCACCTATATCCGTGAAAAAATCATTGGAATTTATTAACCACGCATGTTTTATCAATTATGGTACTTCCATCCCCAGTAATGATTTCTTAGATTTCTGTTGTATTTTAATTTTACAAATATTATTGACACAGGCCCAAATTTGTTTTGAATCTGATTTGTATTTTGTTCTTGTAATAATCATATTTAGCTTTTTTAATCAGAGAATTTAGTTAATATCTATATTTTTTGTATTTTTCAGTATTTTCCTTTGTGGAATTTTTTTTGGAGGCCTAGTGAAAAAGATGCAATTCACCCATCAAAAGAAATGAGCGATTTTCTGTGAGTGATACTTATAAATAACATTCTCCCTCATCTCATTTATAGATATGAATCTCCAATGGAAACTGGACATTTAGGAAATAATCAACTATCTGAATGAAAATGCAAATTTTCACTTTCGGATTTTTTTTCTCAAGTCATATAGGGTCTTTTCACAATATCTATCAGATGTAGTTCAATGTCCAGCGTGGGTTTTGCCGGGGAAGTAGTTGTTTTTTGTTAGATATTTCAAAAAAGTTACTTCTATTTATCGTAGGTTTTTTCCATTTCCAGAGGAGTCATGTTTGATTCATTTTTCAATTCAGAATGTTTTTCTTTTCAATATGAATTTGAAATTTTACTATCCATATTCTTGATAGGTAGGTACTCATTAAGTATCACTATGATTTCTCCCTGTCTATTTATCTCTATCTTTGAAAATCAAATGCTGCTGATATTTACCAGTACTTCCTCAATGATATACAACGAAATTGAAGGGATTCGCTTGGACCAAGTATTTGGACATCAGTTCATTCACTTGCCCCACTTCACCCCACGCAGAGGGGAAACGACAAGAAGCTTAACAAATCAAAATAACGAACAAAGGACGGGCAACGGCTACCATCAATTTCAATGTAATTCAAGTGAGACTTTTTAACCTTTCCTACTTGTGTGGCAGGGTCGTATTTAAAAACGAATTTAGATAAACGAATTGTTATGCGTTTGGCAGGAGGAACCACTCGAAAATAATAACATTCCAAGCGTCGGTGAATAATGGAATTGTTATGTCGCGATAGCCGGGCGTACAAGTCCATTAAAACGAAAGTTCCAGAAATTCTTGGATATTTGTGATTGCCACCAAAACAAAACTGTACGCAGTGAATTGGAAATAGAATTTTTATTCGATGGATAGATGCACTAAACATTTTTAGAAACTATAAGAAACAAACACAGAGCTTAGTTTTCTCCTGGGATATCTTTCAATAACGACGTCCGTTGGGAGGGTGGGGTATTTTTTTGAAATTTTCGTCAAGAAGCAGCATGATATAAGAACTTGTGAATAGTATTTTTCCATCCCTCGAAAACCCCAAATTCCAAAAAATTTTAAATATAATTTTCAAAAGGAATTGTTTTATTAGATGAAGTAATATTCGAAGGAAAAACATTTTCTTAATGAACTAGCCTTCTGATTCGAAGAACAAGTACATTGTCGGATTCAGAAGGAAATTTTCTTTTGGATTAAGTAATATTCGCGAGATTTCCCAATTTTTGAAATATTCCAAGGCGATCAAAGTCGAAAAATGCTATAATCGATATATGTAGAAGGAAATCGCATTTTGCGAATATTTTCATTTTCCATTTTTCGAAAAATCGCAAACTTCTCTCAAACGTCTCTCGACGAACTGATTCCGAATATCACTTCAAAAATTGATTTCGACAAAGGTCTAACTAAAAAAGTGCACTTTTTTAGAGAAAAAAATGCACCCATCCACAAAATCGTCATTTTCCAGATGAACTAGCATTCTGATTCCAAGAACAAGTACATTTTCGGATTCGGAAGGAAATTTTCTATTGGATCAAGTAAAGTTCGCAGGCGATCAAAGTCAAAAAATGCAATATTTGACATAGAAGGAAATCGCATTTTGCGAATATTTTCATTTTCCATTTTTCGAAAAATCGCAAACTTCTCTCAAACGTCTCTCGACGAACTGATTCCGAATATCACTTCAAAAATTGAATTCGACAAAGGTCTAACTGAAAAAGTGCATTTTTTTAGAGAAAAAAATGCACTCATCCACAAAATCGTCATTTTCCAGATGAACTAGCATTCTGATTCCAAGAACAAGTACATTTTCGGATTCGGAAGGAAATTTTCTATAGGATCAAGTAAAGTTCGCAGGCGATCAAAGTAAAAAAATGCAATATTTGACATAGAAGGAAATCGCATTTTGCGAATATTTTCCATTTTTCGAAAAATCGCAAACTTCTCTCAAACGTCTCTCGACGAACTGATTCCGAATATCACTTCAAAAATTGAATTCGACAGAGGTCTAACTGAAAAAGTGCATTTTTTTAGAGAAAAAAATGCACCCATCCACAAAATCGACATTTTCCAGATGAACTAGCACTCTGATTCCAAGAACAAGTACATTTTCGGATTCGGAAAGAAATTTTCTATAGGATCAAGTAAAATTCTCGGGGATTCCGCATTTTTGGAATATTCCCAGCCGATGAAAGTCGAAAAATGCAATATTCGATATAGAAGGAAATCGCATTTTGCGAAAATTTTTATTTTCCATTTTTTGTAAAATCGCAAACTTCCCTCAAACGTATCTCAACGAACTGATTCCGAATATCACCTCTAAAATTGAATTCGACAAAGGCCTAGTAAAAAAGTGCAATTTTTTCGAGGAAAAAATGCTCCATCCACAAAATTGACATTTTCTGAATGAACTAGCCTTCTGATTCGAAAAACAAGTACATTTTCGGATTCAGAAGGAAATTTTCTATAGGATCAAATAAAATTCTCGGGGATTCCGCAGTTTTGGAATATTCCCAGCCGATGAAAGTCGAAAAATGCAATATTCGATATAGAAGGAAATCGCATTTTGCGAAAATTTTTTTTTCCATTTTTTGTAAAATCGCAAACTTCCCTCAAACGTATCTCAACGAACTGATTCCGAATATCACCTTTAAAATTGAATTCGACAAAGGCCTAGTAAAAAAGTGCAATTTTTTCGAGGAAAAAATGCTCCATCCACAAAATTGACATTTTCTAAATGAACTAGCCTTCTGATTCGAAAAACAAGTACATTTTCGGATTCAGAAGGAAATTTTCTATAGGATCAAGTAAAATTCTCGGGGATTCCGCATTTTTGGAATATTCCCAGCCGATGAAAGTCGAAAAATGCAATATTCGATATAGAAGGAAATCGCATTTTGCGAAAAATTTTATTTTCCATTTTTTGAAAAATCTCAATATTTCTTTGGACGAATCACGACGCTCTGATTCCGAACATCATTTCTAAAATTGAATTCGACAAAGGCCCAACTGATAAAGGGATTTTTTTTCGAGGAAAACATACACTTATCTAAAATATCGACATTTTCTAAATGAAATTGCCTTTTGATTCGAAGAACAGGTACATTTTCTAATTCAGATCGAAATTTTCTATAGAATCAAGCAATATTCGCAGGATTTCTTTTTTTTTTAAACATTTCCAGGAGATCAAAGTCGAAAAATGCAATATTCGATATAGAAGGAAATCGCATTTTGCGAAAATTTTTATTTTCCATTTTTTGTAAAATCGCATACTTCCCTCGAACGTATCTCAACGAACTGATTCCGAATATCACCTCTAAAATTGAATTCGACAAAGGCCTAGTAAAAAAGTGCAATTTTTTCGAGGAAAAAATGCTCCATCCACAAAATTGACATTTTCTAAATGAACTAGCCTTCTGATTCGAAAAACAAGTACATTTTCGGATTCAGAAGGAAATTTTCTACAGGATCAAGTAAAATTCTCGGGGATTCCGCATTTTTGGAATATTCCCAGCCGATGAAAGTCGAAAAATGCAATATTCGATATAGAAGGAAATCGCATTTTGCGAAAAATTTTATTTTCCATTTTTTGTAAAATCGCAAACTTCCCTCAAACGTATCTCAACGAACTGATTCCGAATATCACCTCTAAAATTGAATTCGACAAAGGCCTAGTAAAAAAGTGCAATTTTTTCGAGGAAAAAAATGCTCCATCCACAAAATTGACATTTTCTTAATGAACTAGCCTTCTGATTCGAAAAACAAGTACATTTTCGGATTCAGAAGGAAATTTTCTACAGGATCAAGTAAAATTCTCGGGGATTCCGCATTTTTGGAATATTCCCAGCCGATGAAAGTCGAAAAATGCAATATTCGATATAGAAGGAAATCGCATTTTGCGAAAATTTTTATTTTCCATTTTTCGAAAAATCGCAAATTTCTCTCAAACGTATCTCAACGAACTGATTCGGAATATCACCTCAAAAATTGAATTCGACAAAGACCTAACTGAAAAGGTGCATTTTATTAGAGGAAAAAATGCACCCATCCACAATTTTCTAGATGAACTAGCCTTCTGATTCGAAGAACAAGTACATTTTCGGATTCAGAAGAAAATTTTCTATAGGATCAAGTAAAATTAGCGGGAATTCCGCATTTTTGGAATATTCCCAGGCGATCAAAGTCGAAAAATATTCGATATTGAAGGTAATCGCATTTTGCGAAAATTTTTATTTTCCATTTTTTGTAAAATCGCAAACTTCCCTCAAACGTATCTCAACGAACTGATTCCGAATATCACCTCTAAAATTGAATTCGACAAAGGCCTAGTAAAAAAGTGCAATTTTTTCGAGGAAAAAATGCACCATCCACAAAATCGACATTTTCTAAATGAACTAGCCTTCTGATTCGAAAAATAAGTACATTTTCGGATTCAGAAGGAAATTTTCTATAGGATCAAGTAAAATTCTCGGGGATTACGCATTTTTGGAATATTTCCATCTGATCAAAGTCGAAAAATGCAATATTCGATATAGAAGGAAATCGCATTTTGCGAAAAATTTTATTTTCCATTTTTTGAAAAATCTCAATATTTCTTTGGACGAATCTCGACGCTCTGATTCCGAAAATCATTTCTAAAATTGAATTCGACAAAGGCCCAACTGATAAAGGGAATATTTTTCGAGGAAAAAATGCACCTATCTAAAAAATCGACATTTTATAAATGAAATTGCCTTCTCATTCGAAGAACAGGTACATTTTCTGATTCAGATCGAAATTTTCTATAGAATCAAGCAATATTCGCAGGATTCCGCTTTTTTTAAACATTTCCAGGAGATCAAAGTCGAAAAATGCAATATTCGTTATAGGAAGAAATCAAATTTTGCAAAAACTTTTATTTTCTATTTTTCGAAAAATCACAAACTTCTGTCGAACGTATGTCGGCGAGCTGATTTCGAAAATCACCTCTAAAATTGAATTCGACAAAAGCCTAACTGACAAAGGGCAATTTATTCGAGAAAAAAATGCACCCATTCACTAAATAGACATTTTCTAATGAAAATAAATTAAAATAAAAAATAAAATAAAATAAAAATAAAATTTTTCTGATTAAAAAACAAGTACATTTTCGGATTCAGAAGGAAATTTTCTTCAGTATAAAGTAATATTCGCGGGGATTCCGCATTCTTACAATATTCCCAAGCGATCAAAGTCGAAAAATGCAATATTCGATATAGGTTTAAATCGAATTCACACTTTACACAATTCACAAAATCCACACTTTATAAAAGAACTAGCCTTCTGATTAAAAAAACAAGTACATTTTCGGATTCATTTTCGGAAACATTTTCCCTTCGTACTGGAATGGGCCCTGCCCGATTAAAAAAATATTGGGTATTTGCGGTTTTGTTCTGTTACTCTCTGACGTTTACGAATCCTAATCATTTATGTTTTATCTTCATTGAAAGAGAGAACACTTCCATGAATAATTTTGCTACCTTTTCAATGGTGTCTTTCAATGTTGCTCCCAAATTCTTTTTATTCGAATCGGAAATGACCAATGATATGACATCTGCGTATGCAGTATAATGTTCTTCGCAGATAACGTGATTCCTATGACTTACGTATAGAATAAATAGAATGGGCCCTAATACTGATCCTTGTGGAACACCTATAAGCAAGTTCTCAGTATCTGACTGTTTGATTATGGTTTTTTTTCTCACATTAGAAATGTTGCTATCGATTCTCTAAGAAAGATGAGACCCATTCAAGAGCTAGACCTCGCAAACCATGTTTCTAATATCAGTAAGTAATAGTTTTTTATGATTGAAACAGTCGAACGTCCTACTCAAATCACAAAATATTGCAGCAGGAATATGTATTATTTTATGATAGGGGAAACGTTGAATTGATCTGCAAACATTTTGATGACCTGCAGACGTGGAAAATTGATTTTTCAGGCCTCCGTGTATGACTGAATTTGTGTTCGTATAAATCGCCTTTGAACACTTTTTTGCCGGCCTAGGCAGGAAAGTAAAAGATTCTGTCACAGGTTTGCCTGAAGGTGACAGCTTCATTTCAGTCATATTTTACGCATTTTGACAATATTTGAGAAACAAATAACAATTTTTGTTTACATTCGGAGATATTCTAAAAAAAATCGATTTGGTTTTTGTTTTCTGATGTAACATGAAGAGTTTTTGGAAAACTAAAGGCACTTGTTTTTCAACCTATAATTTAAGTAACAAAAACTAAAGTAATAAGAACTACGAAGGCAAGAATTATTGTTAAACATTGTAAATAGTAAGTGCTATAGCAAATGTTCGAGTTTGTAGTCTCACTGTGCAATCTATAACACGATTTAACATTTCTGTGGTGATTCTATTAAATGCTGATCGTACTGAGCGAAGAAAGTGTTGCTTGTTTTTCAAAATTTTCTTTGAATACCTCATTTTTAACATGTCTCCACAAAAACGTCTAAAGGTGTTAGGTCTGGTGACCTTGCTGGCCAGGGTGTATCACTGAGTGCCAATCCATTTCCTTGCAAATTGCTCCAACAGGTATTGGCGAACAGCTATGACATAAAAATGTTTGTGTATCACAGGACAAGAAACTGTTTTGCGAGTGCACATATTTCTTGCCTTGTGATACAAATAACTATTTCCCTTTCAAAAGTATCAACCAACCGAAGACGGCCAGATGTTAATGAAAAATGACAAGCAGAAGCAGAATATACAGGGTGACAATTTGAAAACTTCCCACCCTTAATATCTTCCTTCCAGTGAACAATATGAGTAATCGAAAAAACAGGTCAATTTTATTGTCAAAGGGGACACTTTCACGGATTATTTGTAGCCCTCGTGGTTCAACCCCCTAGGAGGGGTAGATGTTACCCTTAGAATTTTAAATGGGAAGGGGGGTCAAGTGGCACATCATTTTGATGGGCGTTCAATTCTTGTTCCAATGGTACCCTGACTTATTATTTTGTGATGAGCATTTTCCGAAAAATTGCGTTCTAAACTAACAGAAGTAATTATTAGAACGCCTATACTGAGATGCATTATTGTATTGACTCCCTTTAATAAAAATGGTTAGAAGAGTAGGTGGCACCGCTCCAACCCTTGAATGACAGGAATAAATTTATTACGCATGGGATTTTTTATTTGGTGGTTATTTTCCTTCTACACAATAAAATTTAATTTGCGAGAAAGACATTTCCAACATAAAATCTACTTACGCTTATCTTATTAGCTGTTCGAAATGTTGTCCATTTTGCTCTAAACAGTAATACAGTCTGTTTTCGAACTCCCCTCTAACATTACGGAAAACTTCACTAGGAATTGACCGGCATGCTGCTGTAATTCGTCTTTTAAGTTCGTCAATATCAGAAGGTTGTGTTTTATAAACAACGGATTTAAGATGCCCCCAAAGAAAGAAATCTAAGGGTGTTAAATCCGGTGATCTCGGAGGCCATTCAACTGCTCCCCTTCTGCCAATCCATCTACCCGGAAATCTCTCGTTTAACCACTGTCGGACGGGAAGAAAATAATGAGGTGGAGCACCGTCCTGCTGGAAATGTAACTGATCCTCCTGCAAAAGTTCATTACCTTCTGCATCAATTTGAGTTTCTAGCTCGTGAGTTATAAGAGGATCGATAGTCTCTTCAAGCATATCAAGGTACAGATTGCCAGTCAAGTTTTCTTCCAGAAATAATGGACCAAGAATGGCATTTCCAAGAATACCAGCCCAAACATTAACTTTTTGTGGGTGTTGTGTATGCCCTTCCCGAAAAATATGTGGGTTTTCGTCACTCCAATAGCGACAATTTTGTCTATTAACATTGCCATTCAGAAAAAATGAACACTCATCGCTGAAACAGATGTTTAACAGAAGATTAGGGATGGTATTGACTCGATGAGACATGATTTCACAAAACTCTATTCTTCTATCATAATCATCCTCGTGGAGCTCTTGAAGAATCTGCATTTTATATGGATGAAATTTATGCATTTTCAATGCTTTTCTTATAGTCTCGCGTGACATTCCCGTCTGTTCTGATACTGATCGTAAGGAGCTCGTGGGCTCTGCAGCAAATGTTCCCAAAACTTCAATTTGAGCTGCTTCATTTAGTACTCTGGGGTTATTTCTTTTTTTATTTGTCACTGAACCAGTTTCGTAAAACTTATTCACCAAATCAAGCACATACCGGTGACTTACATTACAATTCGGATGTCTTTCGTTAAAAAGACATGCCGCCCTTCGTGCGCACTTTCCAACTTCGCCATAAATGACAATCATTTCAATTCTGTCTTGAAGAATGTAAACCATTTTTACACTTTTATACACTTATTAAAGTAATTCCTAAACAGCCCAACAGGTACAACGGTATTCACAATACTACCACATAGTTCAAATTTGCTAACCAATTTTTTGCCGGAAAACAGAAACTTTTTACAGCAGAAGTAGTAAAAAAGGAAGGCTATCTGTACAATTTCTGCGATGACACTTAAAAATTCAGCATTTAATAAACACAACTTTACTACCATCTACGTTTTACTATTAGACTACTTTTTTATGTAAAGTGTTTGGAGCTAATGGCTAATGTTACCCCTAATAAAGGGTTGGAACGGTACCACCTAATATTCTAACCAGTTCTGGCCAAACCATGCATCTCAGTATAGGCGTTCTAATAATTACTTCTGTTAGTTTAGAACGCAATTTTTCGGAAAATGCTCATCAAAAAATAATAAGTCAGGGTACCATTGGAACAAGAATTGAACGCCCATCAAAATGATGTGCCACTTGACCCCCCTTCCCATTTAAAATTCTAAGGGTAACATCTACCCCTCCTAGGGGGTTGAACCACGAGGGCTACAAATAGTCCTTGAAAGTGTCCCCCTTGACAATAAAATTGACCTGTTTTTTCGATTACTCATATTGTTTACTGGAAGGAAGATATTAAGGGTGGGAAGTTTTCAAATTGACACCCTGTATATTGAATACTGAATGAAATGACGGAGTAAAGCGGGTATGGAGTTAATTGTTTAAGTAGTTAAATCGGGGTTAGGTCAATTACATATCTCCTTAGTCGTCTACAGAAGTGTCATATATTATATCGTCACACCATGAAAATATCTTGAGACTCTCAAAACAGTGACGTAGCTGACGAAATCTTTATTTGAAATTACAGCCTTTTATAGCGAAAACATGGCTCTAAAATTACAAACTTACTGAATTACAAAGACTGGCCATGAACTAGGAACGCAAATAAAATTATTTATATATGGGTCTGGGGTTCCCCAGGGCTCAGCCCTAGGACCACTTTTATTTATTATCTAGGTTATTTCAGCGATATCTTTCACTGCATGTTATCAACCAAATGAAGCACCATCATTTATAAGGTTGGTTGAAACTCCATCAACCAAAAAGTGGAGAGACCTACTTGAGAGAAAGCTAGATAGTAGGGAACACAACTGAGAGTAATGGTGGTAAATAAAATAAAAACATTCTGTTATCATTACAACACTACTTTTCAAGGATATTTCACCAGTCGTTTTCAAGGTAACTAGCCATTCTCATATTTAGAAAAAGTTTCGCTGACATCTTCATCACATTTGAAGTTATTGGATGTGTACCAATAGTTGTCGAGGTATTAGCCAAGAAAGAATTTGTTTTCGGTTAGAAATCTTGAAATAAGACATTGCGGCAACAATATAATTATATTGATGAGGTTTTGTTGAGATATGGATCGGTCTAGTTGAAAAAAAACTATTGTTTTTAACCAACTTTTCGGATTTTAATAAATCCATTGTAAGGGATCTTTGAAAATGAGTTTTATATGTTGAAAAAGGTTGAGTAAATAATAGAAAATATAATGCCACACTTATTGAAACAATTACCTATAGTGAACTTCTTTTCAACATATAACAATAAACCAACATCAGTATTTAATAAATATAATCCAGTGGTTTCGGAGTATCAGAAAGATATCCTTATGCCGCTGTATGTTATTGGTATAGGATTTTGCAAAAGTCAATTAGGATTTCATAAACAACTGACGAGCTTTATATTCTTTTTCATGGTTTTCTGAACCAGATCGTTAGCCCACATTTATTCATAGCACTCTATAAGCTCGGCTTACTGGGCATTTTAACGCTGTTTATAAGTCACTAAAGATGGAACAGATTGATTTATGGGTCTATGTTCTGGACTTAAACCCATAAAATGCAAATGGCGACGTTAAATTAACTATGAGATTACCTACAAATAGATGGTACAGGGACTACAGGGAGCGTTCGGAAATTAACCGTGATCTGTTTGTGAAGTTGGCAGGTGTTACACCCTGACGTTTAGCAGGTAACAGAATAATATGTACCTAGCACCTGACAGCTGAAAAGTGTATTCTATTATGTTTGTAATAATCTTTTTGATGATTTTGTTCAGTTTTTGTTGCTACTCAGTAAGAATGCGGCCACGTTATACCTACAAATGAGTAGGAAACAGTTAAGATTAACTTTTTTATAAATGAACTCATTCCATTAAAAAACATCGACGTATAATTGACATTTTTTATTCTATGATATATGGATATTAAATATTTTGAATTATATCTTGGACATGAGTATACGCAGTGAGTCAACGGAGTCAACATGAATGCCTTGGTCTTACAGGGCTATTTTAATTTGAGTCTATGTATGGAGATTTCGATAACGGTAAGAGATAGAGAGGTGGTTAAATGTGGACAAAGTAGCGTATTACAAAATACCGAAATATGGAAAATTTCTAAATTCTTCTTTTGCCTTTATCTTTTTATTCTACAAAGATTTTGCCATAGCAACTTTTTGTAGACTATCCAAATATCTGAATAAAAATAATATACAGGGTATCGTACAAATTGGGCCACCCTCAACTTTTCATTTTCAAATACGGACCTGTATTTTTTATCGCATTATTTTACTCATGTGAAGTTGACGCCAACTTTTTGCAAAAACTCATTTTTTTTGGAGTTTTGGGTAGATTTGATTGAGTTCTGGAGTTCCTGATACAAATTTTTGAATAGTTCCAGCTAACTGTGGAGTTTGATAAGAAAAACAAATTAGTGGCGCTAACTTCACGCGGCGCCATCTTTTTCGAAAAAATGAGTTCTGGTGGTATTTTTTTATAAAAATGGAAGTTCTGGACTTCTTGACCATTTTTGAAAATAGTTCTGCCGAAATAAAAAACTAATTGAAGAA
Organism: Chrysolina oricalcia; assembly: GCA_944452925.2. Lineage (NCBI taxonomy): Eukaryota > Metazoa > Arthropoda > Insecta > Coleoptera > Chrysomelidae > Chrysolina > Chrysolina oricalcia. The sequence continues at coordinate 56,493,077 of OX101821.2, read as the reverse complement.
AATCAATTTTTTACTTTCGAAAAACATCATTTTGAAAAAAAAATAACAGATATTTCAGTTCTGATGAGAGTTCTGAGAAGTACTCAGCGAGTTCTACGAAACATGTTTATCGAGTTTTACCGAAAAAGCAGAACTTTTCAATTTATTAGCTTTCACAAGGTGCGAAATCCGAAAAACCAACATTTCGACTGAGGACAGAAAGGAATCTCAGAACAGTTCTGATGGGAGTTCTGAGTAGCACTCGGTGAGTTCTACAAAATAAGCCAATCGAGTTTTATCGAAAAAGCTAATCTTTTCAATTTATTATTATAAAGTTTTGCTTTTTCGATAAAACTCGATTAACATATTTTGTAGAACTCGCCGAGTGCTACTCAGAAATCCCATCAGAACTGTTATGAGATTCCTTTCCGTCCTCAGTCGAAATGTTGGTTTTTCGGATATCGCACCTTATGATAGCTAATAAATTAAAAAGTTTTGTTTTTTCGATAAAACTCGATCAATATATTTTGTAGAACTTGCCGAGTGCTACCCAGAACTCCCATAAAACTGTTCTGAGATTATTTTCTGTCTTCATTTTGAAAGTTGATTTTTTGGATTTCGCACTCTATGATATGATAAGCTAATAAATTGAAATGTTCTGCTTTGTCGATAAAACTCGATTGAGATATTTTGTTAAACTCGCAGAGTGCTACTCAGAACTCCCATCAGAACTGTTCTGAGATTCTTTCTGTCCTCAGTCGAAATGTTGGTTTTTCGGATTTCGCACCTTGTGATAGCTAATAAATTGAAAAGTTTTGCTTTTTCAATGAAACTCGACCAACATATTTTGTAGAACTCGCCGAGTGCTACCCAGAACTCCCATCAGAACTGTTCTGAGATCATTTTCTGTCTTCATTTTGAAAGTTGATTTTTTGGATTTCGCACTCTATGATATGATAAGCTAATAAATTGAAATGTTCTGCTTTGTCGATAAAACTCGATTGAGATATTTTGTTAAACTCGCAGAGTGCTACTCAGAACTCCCATCAGAACTGTTCTGAGATTCTTTCTGTCCTCAGTCGAAATGTTGGTTTTTCGGATTTCGCACCTTGTGATAGCTAATAAATTGAAAAGTTTTGCTTTTTCAATGAAACTCGACCAACATATTTTGTAGAACTCGCCGAGTGCTACCCAGAACTCCCATCAGAACTGTTCTGAGATAATTTTCTGTCTTCATTTTGAAAGTTGATTTTTTGGATTTCGCACTCTATGATATGATAAGCTAATAAATTGAAATGTTCTGCTTTGTCGATAAAACTCGATTGAGATATTTTGTGAAACTCGCAGAGTGCTACTCAGAACTCCCATCAGAACTGTTCTGAGATTCTTTCTGTCCTCAGTCGAAATGTTGGTTTTTCGGATTTCGCACCTTGTGAAAGCTAATAAATTGAAAACTTCTGCTTTTTCGGTAAAACTCGATAAACATGTTTTGTAGAACTTACCGAGTGTCACCCAGAACTCCCATCAGAACTGTTCTGAGATTATTTTCTGTCTTCATTTTGAAAGTTGATTTTTTGGATTTCGCACTCTATGATATGATAAGCTAATAAATTGAAATGTTCTGCTTTGTCGATAAAACTCGATTGAGATATTTTGTTAAACTCGCAGAGTGCTACTCAGAACTCCCATCAGAACTGTTCTGAGATTCTTTCTGTCCTCAGTCGAAATGTTGGTTTTTCGGATTTCGCACCTTGTGATAGCTAATAAATTGAAAAGTTTTGCTTTTTTGATAAAACTCGATCAAGATATTTTGTAGAACTTACCAAGTGTTACCCAGAACTCCCATCAGAACTGTTCTGAGATTATTTTCTGTCTTTATTTTGAAAGTTGCTTTTTTGGATTTCACACCCTATGATAAACTAATAAATTGAAATGTTCTGCTTTGTCGATAAAACTCGATTGAGATATTTTGTGAAACTCGCAGAGTGCTACTCAGAACTCCCATTAGAACTGTTCTGAGATTCCTTTCTGTCCTCAGTCGAAATGCTGGTTTTTCGGATTTCGCACCTTGTGATAGCTAATAAATTGAAAAGTTTTGCTTTTTCAATGAAACTCGATCAACATATTTTGTAGAACTCGCCGAGTGCTACCCAGAACTCCCATCAGAACTGTTCTGAGATTATTTTCTGTCTTCATATTGAATTTTGTTTTTTTTTTTTATTTCGCACACTATTATAGGTAATTAATTGAAAAGTTTTGCTTTTTTGATAAAACTCAATGAACATATTTTGTAGAACTCACCGAGTGCTACTCAGAACTTCCATCAGAACTGTTATGAGATTCCTTGTGTCTTCATTCAAAATGTTGGTTTTACGCTCGGTTTTACGATTTTCGCACCTTATGAAGGCTAATAAATTGAAAAGTTATGCTTTCTCGGTAAAACTTGATAGACATGTTTTGTAGAACTCGCTGAGTGCTACTCAGAACTCTTATCAGAACTGAAATATCTGTTTTTTTTTCAAAATGATGGTTTTCGAAAGTCAAAAATTGATTTTCTCCAATAACTTTTTTATTTCGGCAGAACTATTTTCAAAAATGGTCAAAAACTCCAAAACTCTTTAATCTTTATCGCCGCGTGAAGTTAGCGCCACTAATTTGTTTTTCTTATCAAAATCCACAGTTAGCTAGAACTATTCAAATTTCGTATCAGGAACTCCAGAATTCTATTAAATCTACCCAGAACTCAAAAAAAAAATTGTGTTTTTGCAAAAAGTTGGCGCCAACTTCACATGAGTCATTATTTTCTTTCCAAGAACCATGTTTCATATTGAAGAAGAAGAAGAATCTTTATTTAACCAAGTTAAAAAAAATATTGTTTTCGGCAAGTCAATACTATACCACAGTATATGTGTACACTCAAGGTTTACAAAATTTAGAGTGGAGAAATACATAAAATATATAGAGATACTTAAAATATTTAAAATACATAAAATTTGAAATCGTTGGACAAACCAGATTTTTAAATAACATCAATTGTTTCAGAAAAAATATTTTTGTCAACTTTGACAATGAAAATAGCAGGTCACATAAAAAATTTAAAAATATGTAAAATATAAAAATAATTGAAATATAAAATATATAGCTACAGTATATATGCAAATTTAAAGTTTACAAAATGTAAAATCAGGAAATATATAAAATTTGAAACCGTTGAGTAACCCAGTGTTTTGAAACCTTGAAATTGTTTTCGATTCATGGTCATCGGTGACATAGCAGTTTCCTTGAAAATTTTGTCACTTGACTTCAAAAAATGGTGTGTGAAAATATTCTTCAACTGTATAAAAACAATGAGATAAAATATGTCTTTTGATTGTGGATTTGAATTTTCCAATATTATTCAATGATTTGATACTTCTAGGTAAGAAATTGAATAAATTCAGATCTAGAGAATTTTTTGTCGATTTTGTGAGCCTGTATTGAGGTAATCTCAAATGATCAGCATTCCTTGTCAAATAGTTATGGACATCTGCATTGGTCTCTAGGTTGGCTTTGTTTTTATTGATTTCTATTAATGAAACAAAAATATAGAATGATGGAAGGGGCATTATATTTAAAGTTTTGAAAAATTCTTTAGAGTGGTCTCTGAAACCAGCACCGGCTACGATCCTGATAGCTCGTTTTTGCAAACGGAAAATAATGTTAGCATGACAAGAGTTACCCCACAGCAACGTACCGTAACTGAGATGAGAATGAAACAAAGCGAAATAACATGATCTCATTGTTTCTATGGATAACTGTTTACTCAAATTGCGTAGCACGAATATGGAGCTTGAGAGTTTTTGGCATAGTTGTTGGACATGACAGGACCAATTTAGTTTATCATCGATGACTAATCCAAGCAGCTTCACACTATGACCTTGAGCAATGTTATTGTTCGTTGAGATGATGAGATTCTGTGTTTTATCGTCATTAAGTTTCAAATTATTGGAAGTAAACCATTTTCTAGCTCAAATCTTCTATATTCGTGCTAGCATCAACCAAAGTTGTGTCATCCGCAAAAGCAACGCAAGTCACTTACTATCCTGAACACTGCCTGGGTTGTACTACATTTTTTTCTGAACCCAAATTGGCATTGGTCAATGAAATTATTGGATTCCATAAGTCTTGATTTTAAAATTATTTCAAAAAGTTTTGAGAAAATAGGGATTATTGAAATTGGACGGTAATTGTCGATTTTGGCAACGTCGCCTTTCTTGAAGAGAGGTATGACTTTTGTTAACTTGAAAGCATCAGGAAAGTTACCGTCACGTTTACATGAATTGAAAAGTACTGTCAGTGGGCGAACTAAAATATCTGTCAAGTTTTTCACAATTTTACTATTTATATTGTACACGTCAGTGCAAGCGGAGTTTTTCAATTTAGCGATAGCTTCAATGACTTCATTTTCAGTGATCGGCTCTATGAAAAATGATTTGCAAGGAGTAGATATGTCTTTCATATAAGTGATTTTGTATCCGATAAATCTTTGGGCAGTGTCTTAATTATATCTTCTGCAATTGAGGCGAAAAAGTTGCTGAAATCAGAATTTTCAATGTCGTGAACAGATCTTTTGGAAGTATGTTTGTTCCTTTCATAATTCACCAATCGCCAACTATCACGAACCTTATTATCAGAATTTGAAATATAACAATCGTAGGTATATTTTTTCTTTTCAATTATTTTGCATTTATATTGGTTTTTTAAAATGTTGTAAACTTTCAGATCACGTGGATCCCTAGTTGAATCAGAAATCGTTTTAATTCATGATAATGTATCTCTCATACTTCTCAAATTATTGTCAAACCAATCAATAGGTTGTTTGTTGTTATTTGAGTGACATTTTCTAAGCGGAAAATGTTGTTTTATAAGGGATTCAAAGTTTGTTACCAAAAAATTCGCAAGGAAATCAGAATTATTTGATGGATTAGATGGATTTGATGGATTGTCATAATCAATCAGTTTATTGGCGTAGTATTTTTATCTGAATTACATAGTGTTTTGGAAATATAACTACATAAAATTTCAAAATTTTTCTTTTGCCTTTATCTTCCTATTTTACAAAGATTTTTTGAAAAATATGTCATTCTGCCATAGCAACTTTTTGTGGACTATCCAAATATCTTAATAAAAATGATAAACAGGGTATCGTACAAATTGGGCCACCCTCAACTTTTCATTTTCAAATACGGCCTTGTATTTTTTATTGCATTTTTTTTTAATTCCATGAACCTTGTTTCATATTGGCGTAGTATTCTTATCTGAATTATAGTGATTTGGTAATATTGAACTATTACCAGTGATATTTCATAATTTTATAGTTCCATAATAACTCTAATTGAATAATTTCAGAGAATAAGAAGTGAATCAATCATAATTTGAATTTTTAACAATAAAATAAAATCAACATTTCCAAGAGACATAATTTTTTACCATAATGTAGCACCAGTAGAATTATTTATCCACATGTCGATTGACGTAACCATAATAATCCTTAGTAGATTATAATATAAAAAAGATCTGTTGTATGTAATCTGCTGAGAACTTACAAACATCATCTGTCACAAACATTATATTGTATTTGATTATATAGGTTTTTATATTATTTTCATATTGGCGTAGTATTTTTATCTGAATGACATAGTGTTTTGGAAATATAACTATATAAAATTTCTAAATTCTTCTTTTGCCTTTATCTTCCTATTTTACAAAGATTTTTTGAAAAATTTGTCATTCTGCCATAGTAACTTTTTGTAGACTATCCAAATATCTTAATAAAAATGATAAACAGGGTATCGTACAAATTGGGCCACCCTCAACTTTTCATTTTCAAATACGGCCTTGTATTTTTTATCGCATTTTTTTTAATTCCATGAACCTTGTTTCATATTGGCGTAGTATTCTTATCTTAATCATAGTGATTTGGTAATATTGAACTATTACCAGTGATATTTCATAACTGTATAGTTCCATAACAACTCTAATTGAATAATTTCAGAGAATAAGAAGTGAATCAATGATAATTTGAATTTTTAACAATAAAATAAAATCAACATTTCCAAGAGACATAATTTTTTACCATAATGTAGCATCAGTAGAATTATTTATCCACATGTCGATTGACGTAACCATAATAATCCTTAGTAGATTATAATATAAAAAAGATCTGTTGTATGTAATCTGCTGAGAACTTACAAACATCATCTGTCACAAACATTACATTGTATTTGATTATATAGGTTTTTATATTATTTTCATATTGGCGTAGTATTTTTATCTGAATAACATAGTGTTTTGGAAATATAACTATATAAAATTTCTAAATTCTTCTTTTGCCTTTATCTTCCTATTTTACAAAGATTTTTTGAAAAATTTGTCATTCTGCCATAGCAACTTTTTGTAGACTATCCAAATATCTTAATAAAAATGATAAACAGGGTATCGTACAAATTGGGCCACCCTCAACTTTTCATTTTCAAATACGGCCTTGTATTTTTTATCGCATTTTTTTTTTATTCCATGAACCTTGTTTCATATTGGCGTAGTATTCTTATCTTAATTATAGTGATTTGGTAATATTGAACTATTACCAGTGATATTTCATAACTGTATAGTTCCATAACAACTCTAATTGAATAATTTCAGAGAATAAGAAGTGAATCAATGATAATTTGAATTTTTAACAATAAAATAAAATCAACATTTCCAAGAGACATAATTTTTTACCATAATGTAGCACCAGTAGAATTATTTATCCACATGTCGATTGACGTAACCATAATAATCCTTAGTAGATAATAATATAAAAAAGATCTGTTGTATGTAATCTGCTGAGAACTTACAAACATCATCTGTCACAAACATTACATTGTATTTGATTATATAGGTTTTTATATTTCTTAACTCAAGAAATTGTTTTTTTTTTTTATAAATAGTGATACAATATTTTTTTACGACCAAATATCATATAGCGTTATCAGAAATAAACATAAAAGTAAGATTATTTATTATCAAGAAGTGAAATGTCAGTCATTATGAGTAATCATAATCAGAAAAAATATTCAAATTGACGACCTTCCCGTTTCAGACATTTATGGAGTCGTTTTCTTTTAAAAGTTATTTTTTGCTCTAGAAATATCTCTTCGCCGTAGAGATGCGAAAGCGTTCATGATTTTTATTCTCAAATCTTTTATATTTTCAATTTCGTTTCGATTTATAAAAACGTCAAGTACAATGAGATCAGGGGATCTTGTAGGCCATCTTGTGGGCCTATTATTTGCTCTTCACCTGCCTAGAAATGTTTCTTATAAAAACTGATTCTCTGAAATTATTTTCATTGATTTATGACCAAACATGCTCGTTGTGAATTCTTGAAGAAGACATTCTTCGTTGATTTTCTTTCAAATCCTAGGCATTCTTAATCTTATTCTGATATTTTTTTAATTAAGTACAGCTTCAATTAAAAAAAAAACACTCTGTACTTCAGATCAAAATACTTCGTCAGTATAAAACCACTCTTGGCATTTAAAAAAAGGCAATAAAAAGTACAGGTCCGTATTTGAAAATGAAAACTTGTGGGGTGCCCAATTTGTACGATACCCTGTATATAATTTTTATTCAGATATTTAGATATTCTACAAAAAACTGCTACAGCAAAGTGCCAAAATTTAAAAAAATCTTCCTCAAATAAAAAGATATAAGCAAATGAATAATTTCGTAATTTTCGCTATTTCCTCTACACAGGGCAATTCAAATTCGACCCCCACCATTGGGATCTCCTAAACTACAGGAGATATGTCGAAGCTTAAATTGGGGCAAAGTTGCGTATTTTGGTGCTTAACAAAATACTGTTTTGAAAATTCCGAGTATTTCCGGAAATATCGGGAAAAAACTGATAATCGGAATTTTCGTTTTTATTTTTTTCTATCGTTATTTGACAACATAGCTCAAATCCAAAAGTACATTTTCATTGATGATGGTCCAAAATTCCGAATAATGTTTTTCCGGATATAATTCAAAATAAATTTGTGTTGTTTTCGTACTATTCCTATCAAATTTATAATAAAGTTTCAACATATCTCGTTTTTCTTCATTTGAGAATGAGGACATTTCGACTGAAGTATTTGTGCAAACTTATGATGTTTAATGAATTCTGACAACTAGTGTTCAATAAACCAAATTTTTCGATGGAGTCATGACCATCTCAAATGAAGTTGTTTTTTTTTTAAATATATGTGGTTTCAGAAGTGCAAATCATAACAAATTATACATCAATGAAATCAGAATGAGAATCACTATTTTTCTGTATAAAAAAACAATATGGCGTCCATAACAGAAAAAAAAGTTGATGATGAATGCCAGAAGACGAAACGTCGGATAGTAAATCTGAACATGAAAACGTGTAGCTGAAAAAAAGTATCAATGAAAATGTACTTTTGGTTTTGAGCTATGCTGTCAAATAACGATAGAAAAAAATAAAAACGAAAATTCCGATTTTCAGTTTTTTCCCAATATTTCCGGAAATACTCGGAATTTTCAAAACAGTATTTTGTTAAGCACCAGAATACGCAACTTTGCCCCAATTTAAGCTTCGACGTATCTCCTGTAGTTAAGGAGATCCCAATGGTGGGGGTCGAATTTGAATTGCCCTGTATGCAGACCTACAGAAACTAGATCAGATTTTACTTATTCACATAATTAACCTCTGAAATACGCTACTTTTCCTCCATTTAATCAAACCTCTCTTACCGTTATCAAAATCCCAAAGCATAAACTCGAATTTAAATAGCCATGTAAGTATATACTTTTTTGCCAAATGGACCAATGAAGACTATCTTCCAAAATGATTTTCATCCATGAAGGGTGCAACATTGAAGCGTGGCCAACCTTAGATGTTCTTTATTAAATGAAACACCAAGTATATTTTCATCATCCTCCGTGTTTTTCTGTGTGTGTCCATCATAAAAGGACAATGCATGGTAAATATCTAATTTGCTAATATTGTTGTTGTCGAAGATTTGGTTCGCCCTTTATCTTCGAAACAAAGCGCGTTTTCAAAAATCATCAGAGGTCAAAATATCCTTCGGATGGTCCAGGAAATTTTTGCCGTATGTTTACTAAGCACCCTGTATTTACCTAACTCAACCAACGTTCGATTTAATACAAAAGTGAAAAAAATATTCACTAACATTATTCAACACTATCAAAATAATTACAGATTCGATGACTTTTATTGGAAATGAATGAATTAATTTCTCATACCAAAGGCTTACTAAGACCTGCAGGAATTCCATGATGACACAATTCAGAAGCCTTTTTATCGTCTGTTTATTTTCTAGACGGTTGATTTAATGCCAAAGAGATATTTTTATTTCCAACATTCCTTGTCGGTTTGAATTCAGTCTCTTCTCGCTTTTTTTAATGTGGTCATAGTGGACTGTCCCAGTTTCATATGAAGTGATAAAAAATTTGTCAATGAAATTTTCAGATATTTTTAGTTCATTGATTATCAACACCCTACAGAATAATGCTGTGCACCGTTCTGTATAATAAATATTCTCGCATTTTTTTCAGATTCACATTCTAGAATTTCTGTCTATTTCTGTCTATTTTAAAAGCGTTCACTTTTGTCTCTTGCTGATATTATCATAATTCCAACAAAGCTACATAAAGGTGAATCTTTGAATGATATCCATCTATTACTAGCTAGAGATCAGTCATGCATCGATCGAAAAAACTATTTTTAAATCAATATTTCCGATTAGGACCTTCCAGAATCTATTTTGGAAGAAGCAGAGATCGAAAATTTCAGTTAATGGCCTGTCTGTTTATGCTGCCTTGAAAATGGTGTAACAATATAAAACCATTAATTCAAAGCAAGGAGCAAATTAGGGGACTCTTCCCTGACTGTTTCCACGGCGGATATTGATCTACATCCGACAGATGTTTGTGCAATGTTACTTAACAAGTCCACCGTAAGTGCATCTTGTAATCAAACACCAGAGCTTGTGGCTGACTTCGACGGTGTGACTACAAGAATGGTTTCGAGGTGATTGTTTTCCATCATTGACAGGGTGACATTGGATCCGTGTCTTGACCTACTCAGTCACTTCCCTAATAACACACAACGTCTAATCCATATTAGAATGTCCCGGACCAGACTCCATAGTATTGCTTCGTTGACATCCATGAAATGTCCCAGAAGAGTACATATCTTCAAATGGACTAGAAACTGTGACCTTTGGACTCCAAGTCGGACATCTTATAGAATGTTCTGCAAATATTTCAGATCGACGTCCTAGAGGTCTTTGATACAAGTAGGTATAAATAAAAGAAGAAAAACAATGTCCTATACGGACGTCTCTAGTGGTACATGAATGAATGAATACAGTAAACAATGTGCCGGTACGTCATGGGGTCCTCCGATGTATGTCCATTGGGACGTTTGATGTACTTTCCATGAGTGTCCCGCCGTATTGCAAAGGAGGCCCAGAGGTCATCTATTATTACGTTCGCAAAATTATATTACGGAAAAATATCGTTAGAAGTCGTCCATGGGACAACTCTAAAAGACGCCTCTATTAGGGACGTCTCTGGGATATGTGTCTTGAATGTCTCAACGAGACGTTCACTTACTATAATTCTGTTGATAAGGGAATTCAGTTTCAAAATAGGAAGAAGGTACAGGAGGACGTCATATAGACGTCTTGATACATGGAGGTAAATACCATGGACGTGGATACAAGAAGAAAAACAATGTCCTATGGACTTCTCAAGTGGCACATGAATCAATGAATGTCTGATGCATGTCTATTGAGACTTTCAATGTATATTTTTTATTTTGTGTACGAATTTATAAGTATTACGGAAACATGTCGTTCGAATACGTCCTTAGTACAACTCTGAAAGACGCCTCTGAGGGACATTTGTGAGTCCCATAGACGTTCTATGGACGTCTTGAATGCCCTAATGGTAATGGTAATGAGTGGGGAACGCAAGCGTCAGCGACTCCGGCAATCTCCGGCATCTTCACTCATCCCATGGCGGATTTCTGCTCGAACCTCTTCGACCTTCTCATGAAAGTCGAAATGTCCTTGCATTGCAATGAGTGCAATTCTTCCTCCTTAATAGTGGCAGCTCCCAGAAGTGGAAGGAGTCCTCCTCCTCATCACATTCCGCGCATAGTGGGTCCTCCTCAACTCTGATGAGAGCCAGATACCTCCTGAGGCCGGTTAGAACTCCCACCAATAGTTAGAGTTCTTTGCGTCTTAGTATCTTAGTATCTTGGCCGTACTTGCCCTGTCGGGCCCTGATATCATCTGCTTTGACCGCCTGCAGCCGTCTACCCCTCTCCACTCTTCTCCTAATGTATCAACGGCCCACTCATTCAGTGCCGTTGTTACTTGTCTCCTTGTTATACCGATTGCGGGTTCGGGCACGAAGTAGGGTTGCCCGGCTCCTTGCTAGGCTAGCTGGTCCACCTGCTCGTTGCCTTCAATCCCTGCATGGTCCGGGACCCCCTTCAGCGTTATTTCCTTTTCAGTCGCAAGACTCTCCAGACATCTCTGCACTCCTGAACCAGTTTTAATCTGGTTCTGGTTGCATTCAGAGCTCCGATGGCGGCCTGACTGTCCGAGCAGACATATACATGTCTCTCTGGGCCGAACCTCACCTCTTCCATTCTGGTTACCTCCAGAATGGCATACACCTCTACTTGAAGAACTGTTGTCAGAGAATCTAGCGCATAGGCTCTTTTCTCTCCGTTTTCCAAGTAAACTCCTACTCCGGCTTGTCCTTCCTCCAGTTTGGACCCGTCTGTTAAACAGACCAGGCTTTCTGGGGGAAATATCATCCTTTTCTCTTCCCACTCTCTCCTGCCTGGGATCTTTAGCGAGATCGTCCTTTCCCATCTAATTTTATCTTCTGCCTGAATCACTTTGATAGCGGATAGTGGGATTTCTTCCTCTGCTACCACAGCGATTTCGGTGTGCCCTGTGTACCCCTCTCCTCGCCAGCTCCCTGAGTCCCGCATTTTTAGATAGGGCGCCATCGCTTCCTTCTTTATACAAGTTGGAAGCGACGGCAGATCCAGCAGGGCGTCTAGAGCCCTACAAGCTAATCTTTGAATTTTTCCCAGCTTATTGGTTGTGGTTATCTGCTCCATATATGATTCTGGGTCTGATTACCGCCGTGTAAGTATATCCAGTGAAGAATGTGAGGTTTGAGGCCCCACAATGTCCTAACGGGACATCCATTTACTATATTTGTGTTGAAATTCAGTATATTTGAAAACTTTGATATCTTTACCGCTATTCTTCGGGAGAAAAGCATGAAGCAATTCTCTGAAGAAAAGGCTCCATGATATGAAGAGGGGCTTCAAAATCGGAAGGAGGTATTTGCCTAAGTTGCAGGTTTTGAAGTTTCTGGAACTGGTTATCGGTCTCAATGGCATACCCGGTTTATGAAAATAGACAATGGAAGTCCGAAATAAATGTTATCAAGAATGACTCTATGAAGGAAATAATTTCTATAGTGTCAAAATAGCCATTTCTCAATTAATCCTGCGAAGTAGGATGTGAAACGAATGGGACTTGGGAGTAGAATCACTATCATCTGGAAACATTATCTGTTACACAGATGGTTCAAAAAAAGATGAAGGAATAGGAGCAGGAATATACGGGGTGAGGCCAAAAAGGAACGCAATTGTCCCACTTGGTAACAACACCACAGTATTCCAAGCCACACATGCATACAGATGAATCTAGACCGTGGGTATGAAAGAAAACACATCTATTTACATTCTATCTGACAGCCAGAGCGCTATAAAAGCTCTGAATTCAATACAGATAAAGTCTAAGCAAGTCTGGGAATGTCTTCAGAGCCTCAATGAACTGTCGAAACGCAACAAGGTTACACTTGTGTGGGTGCCCGGGCATAGGGGAATTGAAGGCAATGAAAAAGCAGACCAACTTGCAAAGAAAGCATCTGAATCACCATTCACAGGTCCAGAACCAGCGTTTGGATTTAGCAAAACCCGATGCGGAAACATAATCAATGAGTGGAAGAAATCAAAACACCAAACGTATTGGGACCAAATCGAAGGGCATCGACACAGCACAGCAATGGTGAGGCTCCTGAGCCAAACACTAACGGCTGACACACTCAACCTTAACAGATTTAAGATACGCACGATCACCGGCTTACTAACCGGACACTGCGGCCTTAGAAAACACCTACACACCATGGGAATAAATAGAGAAACCGTGGACTGTAAACTCTGTGGTGACGAGGAGGAAACAGCCTCTCACATCATCTTCGACTGCGACGCGCTGCTCAACATGCGCAACAGAATATTCGGACAGATCAACCTAGAAACAGGCATGAATCCGAAACACCTAGTAAATAGACTACTGAACCTGGTGAAAAACACATGCCTATTTAACTAGGAACCCCTGATGAGAGAACAATACAATAGACCTCAGCTGGTCTCAGTGTTAAGGGAAACCACAAGGTAAACCCGGTATATCGCTCGTCAGCCTTTAACCAACCAACCAGGATGTGAAATGAATATCTGAGAGACTACTTCTCTGGCTAAAACCGCGACGGATATTGAACTACATCTGATAGATAATTGTGCAGTGTTTGTCAATGAGGAAAATATTGCCTCACTATTTACATATTATTGGGATGTTTGATTATCCCTCTCCTACAAACTTTGTGTTTTTATGTTTATTTTGAATTGTATTTTGGCCATTTTGATGGTTGTAAAACATGTCTTATGGTGCATTTTAGATTATCTAAATGTTTCATTCCTGTCATAGTGTAAATATATTTGTAATTGGCATCTTGTGATCGCAGAGCTTTCAATGAAATTAATTTGAAGCACTTGAAAGATGAAATAATAATAATAAAAAAGATATTCACAAATATTTTCTTGCGTTTAATAATACGAAAAAGCGCCAAACTCACCATGTTTGGAATGGAAAATCCAGGTAGCTGACAAACGATAACACAGGTAATCCAATTCAGTGAAACAACGCTGCTTTCGCAATCGGAATATGCAACACCTTGTCACTCATGCGAAAATACCGATGTAATATCACTTTTTACCTCAAACTCGACCTTCAGCGTTATTTAACAAGTTTGCGGCAACACAACACAAGCAATAAACAATTTCAGACGAATTTCGTGGTACTATCAAAACGCGGCTCGACTTTTACGACCGTATCTTCATTATATTCATATCACAGATAAAATATCCACCTCTCATGGGTGGTACTGGTAGTTCTTTCGCCGCCTTTCTTCACAGCCAGCTAGATGCTTTATGACTTTTATGAGAGTGTGTTGTAAATTAAAATGATGGTTTTACGGAAACGGTTGGCCAAGCCGTTCGACATGTTATGCGGTACTGATGCGATGGTACGACCAGTGCGACCGACCACTCTGCTGTTCCTCTCTCATAACGAGAATAAAGGTTGCCCGGGGGCTCTTTTGTACGCGGTTTGTGCTGGGTGTTGTGATTCTGCGGACCGGCGGATTTATACCAGCTGGGTCGGGAATGTCGGGATTACTCACCTTATGGCGGCGGATACGGGGCGGGGCGAAAGTAACGATTCGGCCGGTGTACAGGGGTGCTGTTTTATTTGGTTAAATCTCGTTAATCGCTTTGCTACACGCTTTCAAACAAATTTCATGGAATCTAAATTTAATGTTTGAATGTCTCAATTAGTTTCGAAGATATGAGCTTATTTTTGAAGGATGGATGGCATTTTCTAACAAACGTTCCTACCGCGAACGGTAAACGGTAAAAGTATCTACCAGCCCCCAGAAAAAAAAAACAGTAAAATACCCTTGAAAAAAAACTAGGAATAAAAACCCCTCCCAGTCAACACACGGACATTCGATGGATATCCACTGGACATTGATTTTGGACATTGGGGATATCCAGAGGATATCCAGTTGATATCCGGTGGATATTTTATGGACGTCCGGTGGATGTTCCGAGTGGAACAAGCTGGACTTCAATGAGATATCCTTCTGGGATATCCATAAGACATCGTTCAGGAATATCCATGAAATATTTTTCACGGATATTCTTAATATGTTGTTCAGGGACATCTACAAGATATCCACAAGGATATCCATAAGATATTGTTCACAGATATCCAAAAGATATCTTTTAGGGATTTTTTTAAATAAATAAAAATTACTTTGGTAGGACAAAACAATAATAATTTCAAATTAATGAAAACGAGAGGAAAAAAAAATTATTTATACTCTTATTGTTGAAATAGCAAATTATGATATTAAAAGAATAAAAAATATGAATACATTATATTGAGGTAATAAAATATTCTTTTTGAAACCAAAAATAAATTAAAAACAGGCCACTCAGAATGACAATCTCGGTTTCTTCTTGGGGTTATTCCTGTTTTTTCGAAGCTAGCAGATGTCTTTCTTTGGCCATTTGTAGCCAACTTTTTATTGCCTCTTCTGACATTTTCCTATATTTGCTGTCAGACCATTAGAATTATTGAGTATTAATTGAGTAAACACTAATCCTATACCACATAAGTGAAGAAAATTCAAGCCGGAATAAGGAATTAATTTTCTAAAGATTGGGAATAAAATCAAATTCTATTGAAGAATTTACTACGTGTATTCTTCATTATAGGCAGAACTTTATATGAAATACATTCTCATTACCTATCAAAAGTTCAGCCAATTTGAGTTCAACAAAAACTATTTTTTTTGCGCCACACCAGCTATATTCCGATGCAAAATCATTTGTTATATTGGAAGAAAGACAACGTTTTATAAAATCATATAATGATGAACCCCCAATTTTTGAAACTTCATCGACCTGAAAAAGACATTTTTGATAAAAAGACAGGGAAAACATTATTCACTCACAACAGCTCTGAAACAATGTGGAAATGATCAAATTCTACAAATATAGATAAAATATCCCTACATGGTACAGTTATATTATTCATCTTATCTGTTCGTATGTTTCATATCTGTTAGCGACTCTATTAGTTTCATGAAAAGTATTTTCTGTAACTGCAGTTCATTCTGCAGTTTATTCATGAATTGAATACGAATCCATTATCCAAAGAGGCAACCTCGTCTGCAGAACTATCAAATTCTGTTACAAGAGTTGATGAATAATCAGAATTATTATTTTCAATAGACATTATTTCATTATCAGGAATGAAAGATGTTGAAGTCGACCATTGACGAGAAGGAACCGGCGTCATTGGTGAAGTTTGTAGACTGCTAATACTCGATCGGATTCCAATTTTTATTTTTTATAAGTACATCAGCCTTTTTGTTTGATATTTCTTGATGTTATCCATTTTCTCTCACCTAATTGGCACAAATGCATTGATTGAAAATAGTTTAAATATTACATTTCTACCGCTTACCATCAAAATGTATTTGAAGAAATAAAAAAAACCAATTGCCCAAAACCAAAATCCTCAAAATCCACGTGAATTAAACCGGGAATCAGAGACATGTAATGGAAAACCAGTAAAACCACAAAAGTAAGCAAGTAAGGTTAAGTTTCTCTTTCGCACAAATCGCACAGCCAGCAATCACATAACTGACCAAGAAGACTAAAAACAAGGAGTGTTTGATTCCCATAAGACAATGGAGACACTAGCAGAAAGAGACAAATGTTGACGAAATGTGACGTAGTTATACATGTCATGGCCGCCGTTCTCTATAGACAGTGACGGACTAGCTCTTGGTATATGAGAGTTACTGCTGACAGTTTTGTTGCTTGATTCGAGTTCGACTCTGTACTCATACCCAAGTACGTCACTATGACGCGTTGATGATACAAGTTTCTGATTGGCTAGAGCTTATTAAACCCTCTTTGTTTTTAGTCTTCTTGATAACTGACAACAAATAAACTGCACGACCTACGCACTCTGTGATTGGTCACTGTCATGGCGGTAAGTTTAAATTAGAAGACAAGAAGAAGGCAAACTGAGTTAAACATTAGTGAATCAACACTCACCAGTTAACCTAATCTATCCTGACTAATCTTACGTAGATATAATGTTAGCGATTTATCGAATATTCTTCCAAAATTGTTAATAACAGCAGCGTTGGTCGGAGCTCTCATATAGTGCATTTTAGTACAGAACTTAAGAATGCAAACCATTCATTATTTTATTTTTGCTTCGGATATTTTATTGCCATCTGTAGAATATCTTCCAACGGATCTTCCAACGGTCCAGGAAAAAGATTATTTTCATAAAGATGCAATTTGTGTACGTTGAAGAGAGAAAAAATATCGATATCTAAAATTCAGCTCTACATTTCCCAGATAACACATGGACATCCAATGGATATCCACTGGACATCTGTTATGGATATGCTGGATGTACGTACTATGGACGTCAGGAAATATCCAAAGGATATATTATAGACGTCCAATAGATGTTTGGGGGTTACCAACCTGTACATCCATAAGATATTCCTGATATCCTTATATCCATATAATATATCTTATGGACAATCTCTATGGATATCTGCGGGATATCCGCGGGGATAGCTCGAACGGAGAGCGCCGGTTCACCGATATCTGAAGCCAAGCAACGCTAAGCGAGGCCATGGTTTGGATGGGTGACCACGGACCTCCTTTCGATATTCTCTTCGGATCGTGCCAGGAATCGCACGTTAAAAGGTAAGACCTCGTTAATCCTTGGCTCGCACAAGTTTCGAATTTTGAGGGCTGCCGTTCGTAAGGGGACGACAGCTGGTTAACGGAAAAAACAATTTTAACAATTTTAACAATCTTATGGATATCCATTTCAAATCCAGTCGGAAAACGAAAGATAAGAGTATTCATGAAATGCTTCTATTCGTGTACGAGCATGGAAGAAACTCAGAAATTGATAATATCAAAATCAGTCTTGCAATTCAATCACATCCATAATAACTGTGGATATTTTATGGATATCCATAGGATATTTGCTAAAGGATGTCCATTTCAAATCCTTCGATGGATATCCCATGAATATCCAGTCCAGATCCAAGGATATCCCGACCAGAATTGGACATAAAATGGATATCCATAGGATATCGTGTGTTATCTGGGCTAGGAAACAAAACAGGAAAAGCCCAAAAAAAACGTCACAACCGACCTACGTTATCGATTTCCATGCACTCAAATGTCTACGTGAGGTTAGTTCGTTCTGGTTAGATCATACCAACAAATTACTCCCCACTAAATGTATTTTCAAAGTGTTTTTTCCTAGTTTTTTCCAGAAGGTTTTTAATCCGTGGGTTTTTTTTTCGGGAGGTTTCATTCTGGTTTTTTTGGGGGGTCTTTTTTACTGGGTTTAATTCCGGTGGTTTCATTTACTAGATTCGAAAAAACACTCAAAATGCATCCCTTTTTCCACCAACACATGATACACAACCGAATTGAAAAGTTTTACTCTTTTTGTATATTGAAAACGTCACTTTTTATCAAAAAAATCGTCATTCTTTTAACGATCACAAAAGCAACCAATTGACGCAGATACCGGCATATGTTTCACTAAGAATTCACGCACATATGTGCACATTTCGGGGTTCGTGTGGCTGCCAGGAACCCTGACATGAAGAAAAGTTGTCGAAAAACGTGTCAGTAGTTTTAAAGCCAAAAGTTGTGTGGTGGCATGACTGCATCCTTATCCGAAGTCCTCTATTATGGTGGATTTATGCAGTAGTCATAAGTTTCAAGTCATAAGGAAGAACATTCGTCATTGGTTGGTCCGTTTATTCCAACCAATCATTGACGAATATTCTTCCTTATGACTTATGACTGATGCATAAATCCACCATTAGACCATTGCTTTAAGATAAATAGGTTACTCTCTATAAAAATGATTATACGGATATGGACTGGCATGCTTTGTTAGTTTCTGATAATTCTTGGGGCTCAAAGTCAAAACCAGAAAATATAATTTTGTTTTGACTATTCGCTGCAAAAGCTAATCTTTGATTCAATTTTCAATTGAGAATGTTTCTCTTTAAAACCTCAGTCACACTTCATCAAACTTAATATATACCCACCAATAATATTGCCAGCATTTTTCCAATTGTTTATTGAAACCCCTTCATTCAAACGATACCGTAGTACGACATCGTATTGTAACGATCTCAGGGCATTTTCATCTAAATATCTTCAATCAAATAAACTCACTTCACCAAAAATACTTATAATAAACGCTCTGTAGTTGTTGACAATTAAATCGCTAGCAAAATGACATATGTCAAGGAAAAGTAAGAAAACGGAATAATTTGGACAAAGGCTAATTCAAACGGAAATTCTGGCCAGAATTCTTACAATTTAAAATTTTTTAATCAATAATATTAATAATTATGGTTCTGGCAGACAGACGTTGTCTCCGAATGGATCAGTTCAAGTAAATCTCGACAGCAGTTGCTCTTCAAATGATTGAATATCAAATATGAATCCTACCTCGTCACAGCTTTTGAATGAATTAATTAAATCCAGTGCAAACCATCTCTCGTAGGACGAAATTACTCCAACAATTCGGTTATTTGGATACCGTGGGAGACTCCTGGATATATGGAATTATCTACAACACCATTCCATGAGTTCATGAATGACTAATATCAACTATTGAATTCGCAATAACGATATTTCGTCTCGTTGCTGGTAATTCTCATCATTGTCTCTTTGTTCATAACCCTTCATCCACTTATTATTGTCGTGAGTATGACTCTGATTAGAATATCTGCTTTCTTGATCTCTTCTATATCCTCCATGATCATACCTGACTTCATTTTTAGCATCTTTGTATTCTGTCCCACCATTTCCTCCATTTCCACTAAATCCATATTTTCCAAGATCCTGTAAATGCTATCAATAGATTTTTCATGAACACTAAATAAAATCTTAGAAACATCTCTTGAATTTTTTTTTATTAATATGTTAGTGATTTCTTCTTGTCTAATACATTTTATATCTTTAGTTCTTTTCACTGTTTCCAGAAACCATCTGGCCATTGAAGAACTTGAACCACTTGGGTAATATCTACTGTTATGAACATCATTCAATACCTCTTGTTGTTTAATTCCATTCCAATATTTATTAAGAAAATTCCTTTTGAAGTCTTCATATGTCCTATCTGCACAAAATAACTCTACCCACAATTCAAACTTCTCTTTGCCCATTTCACATAATCCTTTTCATCTAAATTTTGATCTTCAAACCACCTTTCTAGTTTTCTCAAAAACTCTGGAGGATTTTGAGTTTTTGTCAATCCGTTGAATTTTGGCATATTACTAACATCAACTTTTGGTTTCAAAACACTCAACATTTTACTTACCAATTCTGATTTGCCTTCGAAAATACTTAAATTTTTTTGTTTTTTTTCGCCAGTTTCATCTTTATAAAATAATTTGGACAAAGGCTAATTCAAACGGAAATTCTGGCCAGAATTCTTACAATTTAAAATTTTTTAATCAATAATAATAATAAGTATAGTTCTGGCAGACAGACGTTGTCTCCGAATGGACCAGTTCAAGTAAATCTCGACAGCAATTGCTCTTCAAATGATTGAATATCAAATATGAATCCTCCTACCTCGTTACAACTTTTGAATGAATGAATTGAATCCAGTGCAAACCATTATTGTAGGACGAAATTACTCCAACAATTCGGTTATTTGGATACCGTGGGAGACGCCTGGATATATGGAATCATCTACAACACCATTCCATGAGTTCATGAATGACTAATATCAACTATTGAATTCGGAATAACGATATTTCGTCTCGTTGCTATTGTAGAACGTTATATTTATTGGTTTCTGCTATCAGTAATTATCAGTTGTATTTTGAAAACTTATTGCTTTTACTTTCTTCTTGCTCCCTTTCAAAAGCCTTTTTTTATATTTTTTTCCATAGCAACAACTTCCAGATACCTTTATTATACAGAGTCTTATTATCTTGATCAACCGTTGCAACCAGTATATATTTTTTATTAAAGCTTAAAAATTTTGAGATTTTTTCTCAAAATTTCAACTTTTTTTCTTAACATTTCGACTTTTTTTTTTCAAAATTCTGACTTTTTTCTCAGAATTTTGAGTTTTCACAAAAAAATTTTTTTCTCTCAAAATTCCGACTTTTTTCTCTCAAAATTTTGACTTTTTTTCTCAAAATTTCGACTTTTTCTCAAAATTTCGACTTTTTTTCTCAAAATTCTGACTTTTTTTCTCAAATTTCTGACTTTTTTTCTCAGAAAATTTTGAGAATAAATCTCAAAATTCTGATAAAAAGTCGAAATTCTAAGAAAAAAGCCAGAATTTTGAGAAAAAAGTCGAAATTTTGAGATAAAAAGTCGAAATTTTGAAGAAAAAAGTCAAAATTTTGAGAAAAAAAGTCGAAATTTTCAGAAAAAATACAGAATTTTGAGATAAAAAGTCAAAATTCTGAGAAAAGTCAGAATTTTGAGAAAAAAAGTCGAAATTTTGAGAAAAAAAGTCGAAATTTTGGGAAAAAATCTCAAAATTTTAAACTTCAATAAAAAACTATATTGGTAGGATGGCGCCAATACGCCGTCGTAATGTAGATCGTTGCTTTTACAACTTTAAAAAATTATCAATATCCGAATGGAGTATACTCTGACATCTATTAGTGTATGACTGAACTAATGAGACCACCAGATAATTTGTACATGTTTACTAGTTTTCCGACGCCTTCACTTTTGCTACTGACGAAGAGATGGCGCGACCACTTTTTGTTAGGCATTGATGAACAACTAGGAATAATAATAGATGGATGGTATAAGATAAGATAAGTATAATTGGTTCATATGGGGCCAAATACTTGGAGATCTGATTGATGTTGATCGAGATTTGCCACTAGTACCTTGAAATTCTCTCAAAATTGCAAATGGGTTTCCTCTCTGATGGTGTCTTTTCTGATTTTTTTTGTTTAATAAAGCTGAAGATATAAAAAATCGCCTGTTGGCCACAAGGAGAAAAATCCCATATATAACTCTCAGATCAGAGACACTCGTAACTTTTTTTATGCGGGCCATAAAGAAGTTTCGACAACTTTCACTCACTTTCTTCTCATACTTTTGCCCACAAAAAACTAAACATTCGCCGTCATTACCCAAGTGTTTTATTACTTTTTCGATAAATTTTTTATTGTCACTTGACCGCTTGGTTGCCATTATGGAAACTGTAAAGGAAGTCGGGAGAACTTTTGCCTTATGCCCTTCTTCGTGGTAATAACGCGAAAGTGGAGTGGCTCTCGTGGTTTTTTATGAGGACGGAATATCATTCTTTGGCGGATAATTGGAAACAGGAAAAGTTATGGGGTATAAAGATTTTCGCGAAGGAGACTCGATGAATATTAATAATAGCTGAATTTTCTCATTTTCCCGCTGTTGCTATGTTAGCTATTTACGCACCGAGGAAGTTGTAGATAATGATGTTTGTTAACGACAAGTTATTATTTCAGGAGCTTTAGCCGAGGGGATAACAAGTGAGGGAAGTTGAGGAGCTCGGAAGTTGAGGAACTCGGAAGTTGAAGGTCCTGGACAGACAGAATGAAAAGTTGTAACGCAAAAATCGAAAATTTGTCTCATAGGACCAAAATCCGGCCCGAAGGACCAAAAAATTGCCATTTAGAGAATGGTAAGTTCTAGAGTGGTAGGATTTTTACAATTGTGTTTCTATTGGAAATGTGCATTCAACCATTGTATGAACATCATGTTTCACTAATCGGGAAAACAGTTAAAACTCTAAAAAAGAAAAATCCGGCTTGTAGGACCAAAATCCGGCCTGTAGGACAACTATCTCGAGAACGGTAAGAGCTAGAGGGATGGGAATTTTACCGCTGGATTTCTAGTGGAAATAAGCATTCAACCAGTGTACGAACACCACCAGATAAGGAAAAGAGTTTTGAGTAATTTTTTCACTTTTTTGGGGTAACTCGAGAATGGTGACACTTAGGAGGAAATGACTTTTACCATTGGGTTCGTAATGATTAATTACACACTACCGACACATGAATACTTGAATTTATCCATTCATAAAGTCAGAATTTATTTTCAAGTCCAATCTTTGATCTCTAGTTTCATAAAACGCAACTTGCTGGTAGGAAATTTTTTCCCAATTTCTGAATGTGTCCAAAATCTCTACCTCCTTTATCGATTCCACATAGTTCCTAAAACACATATTTCTAAGGCCTGATCTGTTTATGTAAATTTTTTCGATATCATGTATTTTTTTCGAGTTTTTGGTGTTTAAAAAAAACGGATGAGTCCGGATCTCAATTCCTTTTTTCAAGATATGAATAAATTTCATAGGAATCTATTGTAGATCTGTTCGAGGACAATAAAACTGTTCATGAACATTTTTTTGGTATCTCGTTTCGTTTTCGAGTCTATAGGGTGCCATACTAATCTGCGTCTGCGCAACTTTGGATGGACAATAAGGCTGAGCATGCGAAAGGTATAACCGCTCGCCATCAGATATATATGTATATATATTTTCATTCAAGAAAGTTGAAGTGAATTCAAGTACTTTTCTCATCTCATTATACTCATATAATTATTGGTTAACGTGTGTTTTGTGCATAGAAATATATATACAGGGTGTCAATTTGAAAACTTCCCACCTTAATATCTTCCTTCCAGTAAACAATATGAGTAATCGAAAAAACAGGTCAATTTTATTGTCAAGGGGGACACTTTCAAGGACTATTTGTAGCCCTCGTGGTTCAACCCCCTAGGAGGGGTAGATGTTACCCTTAGAATTTTAAATGGGAAGGGGGGTCAAGTGGCACATCATTTTGATGGGCGTTCAATTCTTGTTCCAATGGTACCCTGACTTATTATTTTTTGATGAGCATTTCCCGAAAAATTGCGTTCTAAACTAACAGAAGTAATTATTAGAACGCCTATACTGAGATGCATGGTTTGGCCAGAACTGGTTAGAATATTAGGTGGTACCGTTCCAACCCTTTATTAGGGGTAACATTAGCCATTAGCTCCAAACACTTTACATAAAAAAGTAGTCTAATAGTAAAACGTAGATGGTAGTACAGTTGTGTTTATTAAATGCTGAATGTTTAAGTGTCATCGCAGAAATTGTACAGATAGCCTTCCTTTTTTGCTACTTCTGCTGTAAAAAGTTTCTGTTTTCCGGCAAAAAATTGGTTAGCAAATTTGAACTCTGTGGTAGTATTGTGAATACCGTTGTACCTGTTGGGCTGTTTAGGAATTACTTTAATAAGTGTATAAAAGTGTAAAAATGGTTTACATTCTTCAAGACAGAATTGAAATGATTGTAATTTATGGCGAAGTTGGAAAGTGCGCACGAAGGGCGGCATGTCTTTTTAACGAAAGACATCCAAATTGTAATGTAAGTCACCGGTATGTGCTTGATTTGGTGAATAAGTTTTACGAAACTGGTTCAGTGACAAATAAAAAAAGAAATAACTCCAGAGTACTAAATGAAGCAGCTCAAATTGAAGTTTTGGGAACATTTGCTGCAGAGCTCACGAGCTCCTTACGATCAGTATCAGAACAGACGGGAATGTCACGCGAGACTATAAGAAAAGCATTGAAAATGCATAAATTTCATCCATATAAAATGCAGATTCTTCAAGAGCTCCACGAGGATGATTATGATAGAAGAATAGAGTTTTGTGAAATCATGTGTCATCGAGTCAATACCATCCCTAATCTTCTGTTAAACATCTGTTTCAGCGATGAGTGTTCATTTTTTCTGAATGGCAATGCTAATAGACAAAATTGTCGCTATTGGAGTGACGAAAACCCACATATTTTTCGGGAAGGGCATACACAACACCCACAAAAAGTTAATGTTTGGGCTGGTATTCTTGGAAATGCCATTCTTGGTCCATTATTTCTGGAAGAAAACTTGACTGGCAATCTGTACCTTGATATGCTTGAAGAGACTATCGATCCTCTTATAACTCACGAGCTAGAAACTCAAATTGATGCAGAAGGTAATGAACTTTTGCAGGAGGATCTGTTACATTTCCAGCAAGACGGTGCTCCACCTCATTATTTTCTTCCCGTCCGACAGTGGTTAAACGAGAGATTTCCGGGTAGATGGATTGGCAGAAGGGGAGCAGTTGAATGGCCTCCGAGATCACCGGATTTAACACCCTTAGATTTCTTTCTTTGGGGGCATCTTAAATCCGTTGTTTATGAAACACAACCTTCTGATATTGACGAACTTAAAAGACGAATTACAGCAGCATGCCGGTCAATTCCTAGTGAAGTTTTCCGTAATGTTAGAGGGGAGTTCGAAAACAGACTGTATTACTGTTTAGAGCAAAATGGACAACATTTCGAACAGCTAATAAGATAAGCGTAAGTAGATTTTATGTTGGAAATGTCTTTCTCGCAAATTAAATTTTATTGTGTAGAAGGAAAATAACCACCAAATAAAAAATCCCATGCGTAATAAATTTATTCCTGTCATTCAAGGGTTGGTGCGGTGCCACCTACTCTTCTAACCATTTTTATTAAAGGGAGTCAATACAATAATGCATCTCAGTATAGGCGTTCTAATAATTACTTCTGTTAGTTTAGAACGCAATTTTTCGGAAAATGCTCATCACAAAATAATAAGTCAGGATACCATTGGAACAAGAATTGAACGCCCATCAAAATGATGTGCCACTTGACCCCCCTTCCCATTTAAAATTCTAAGGGTAACATCTACCCCTCCTAGGGGGTTGAACCACGAGGGCTACAAATAGTCCGTGAAAGTGTCCCCCTTGACAATAAAATTGACCTGTTTTTTCGATTACTCATATTGTTTACTGGAAGGAAGATATTAAGGGTGGGAAGTTTTCAAATTGACACCCTGTATATATATATATATATATATATATATAAGTAGAAAAGTTAATGGGTATAACCCTCATAATGTTATGCAACCGTAGACACGTGTTTCGAGCTTAAGCTCTCATCAGTACGGTAAAATCAAGTGCGAAGATGTACAACACTTGGATGTTAAAATAGAAACAAAAGAATGTCAACAACAGGAAGCCAACCACACATTTGTGGCTTCGGTCAGAAGACCTTGTGTTTACAAGGCAACAACTAACGTCGCCACGGAGGCAGCTATAGCTACCAGCGTGACAATCCTACCCAGGAAAATACAGATCAGGATGGATTTAGCGAGGGGCAACATATGAAAATATAAGTAGAAAAGTTAATGGGTATAACCCTCATAATGTTATGCAACCGTAGACACGTGTTTCGAGCTTAAGCTCTCATCAGTACGGTAAAATCAAGTGCGAAGATGTACAACACTTGGATGTTAAAATAGAAACAAAAGAATGTCAACAACAGGAAGCCAACCACACATTTGTGGCTTCGGTCAGAAGACCTTGTGTTTACAAGGCAACAACTAACGTCGCCACGGAGGCAGCTATAGCTACCAGCGTGACAATCCTACCCAGGAAAATACAGATCAGGATGGATTTAGCGAGGGGCAACATATGAAAATATAAGTTAGTTGTTGCCTTGTAAACACAAGGTCTTCTGACCGAAGCCACAAATGTGTGGTTGGCTTCCTGTTGTTGACATTCTTTTGTTTCTATTTTAACATCCAAGTGTTGTACATCTTCGCACTTGATTTTACCGTACTGATGAGAGCTTAAGCTCGAAACACGTGTCTACGGTTGCATAACATTATGAGGGTTATACCCATTAACTTTTCTACTTATATTTTCATATGTTGCCCCTCGCTAAATCCATCCTGATCTATATATATATATATATATATATATATATATATATATATATATATATATATATTATATACTTATTCTAGAATGTTAATTCCGCCAATTCTCACGGTGAAAAGTATGCCGCGTATGCGACCCGTTTACGATGTGCGCATGCTCGTCATCAGTGTAGTTTGGGTAGATCGTTGCCAAGTTTGAAAATAATTTGGTTTTCCAATTCAGAGTTTTTTGTTATGAGGCAATAAAACACATGTCATTTGGAAGAAAGAAATATGACAGCGCATTTAGGACTTTTTAAAACCGAAAAGAACATTTTAGAGATATAGAATACTCCAAATTTTAGACGCGAAAGAAACTTATTTAAAACAATAATGTACCATACGCTACCGTAATTATAATGACCGTGCAATAGTGCTTGTTCATCAGCCGGAAGACTTGTCACTAAGATCTGTCACTCTTGTCAGAGATCAGAGACGGTTTTTAGAATTTCAAATTTTCTCTTGTCGTTTTGTGTGGTGTTTGTTGTCGTTGTTCCTTTAAAGACAATTTCTAAAAAAGCTCGGGAGCTTCCGAGGAGGTATGTGTATACCTGGTGAGTGCACCCTACCCGGGTGACTCACACGACTTTTGCGAGTTATTTTTGGTGCTGGAAAGTAACCAAACAGAGCCTTTCTCATAGTAGATGGTTCATTTTCGGCGAGTAATGGAATCTCCGGCCTGCCCTGATTGAATTGGTTTGGAAATTCGTTGGGAACAACAACGAGATTATAAAAGAATTCGGATTTCGTAAAGAAACTCCACTACGAACTATGCCTGAGTTCTTTTCAGGACTTTAGTGCATAGTGTTGCTGCTACCAGTATACAATAGTCTGAATCCAAGGACAATCCGAGGCTGCAAAAGGGGAACAAACAAATTTTGCTTCAATGCCGGCGCTTCGAGGACAAAGACTGAGCTAGTCGGAAGAAACCTGTCGTTATTTCCGGAACCACCCGAGCGTCGGCGGATGTTGACACTGACCATATTGTTATTAAATATCTAATATGTGACACAATATGGGCATTATAAATGAGATTCTGAATTTGACTATTCAGAAAGTCAATTCTTCTTATTGCTCCAATTAAAGGAATGATCGATTTTTTTTTATTCTCATGACATTCAAAATTTAAGTTCTTATCAATCATCCTAGATATTTGTGTTCTTCAACTTCATTTAATATTTTGATCTTTATTTTATTTTGGTAATATTTTTTTGTTTGAAAATCATATAAACAGTTTTTTCTAAATTAATGGTTAGATTCATTTCATCTATCCATTTTTCAAACAGTTAAATATCTTTTTCAATATTATTTTCTAAAATTGCTGTATTTTCGGCTGAATAGTAAAGTACAGTATCATCTGCAAAAGAAAAGTGTTTACATATCAATTTTATTTTCTTTATACTATCTACATAGATCAAATAAAAAATTGGAGCCACTACTGAACCTTGGGGAACTCCAATGGTAGATTGTTTTTCAATACTTTTATTTTCATCTATAACAACATACTGTATACGATTTTCAAAATAATTTTCGAAAAGTTTATAAGAGTGACCTCTTACTCCTAAATTATTTAAAAAGTCTAATAATATTGAATGATTTACTGTATCAAAAGCTTTTTTTATATCTAAGAAAATGGCAACGCCATATTTGCTTTCATCTAGAGTTTCAAAAATATCATTCATGAAATCAGTTACCGCTGATTGAGTATTTGAATTTGGCATGAAAGCGTATTGACCTATAGACCTATTTTCATAACATTCTGAAAGCGATTGTTCTAATCCGATTATATCCAGTAACTTTTTTTTTTAATCCTAAGTCTTTTGAGGATTTTTGGCCATTACAAGACGAGAAATTTGTTGGCTTGTAGTGTATATCACTTGAAGTCTAGGTAATATTGTTTATTCTGGGTGTGTTTACCGATTCTGCAAGTTTCATGATTATTCGTCAAAAAGTAGGGGGTTGTTCAGTGAGAATTGAGACACACTGTATATTACTGTTTCCGATATCCCCATGGTAAACATTCTCTTCTTGGACTCGTTCCAGTACAATGCGAGTTATTTTTGATATTTTTTCAGCATTTCATTTTGTGTTTTGTCACTTTAACCACAGTCCTATAGAATCCAAAATATTCACTATAACCCCAACATGAATGAAACAGCAATTTTGTGTTGATAATCTTTATTTATTAAGTTATGTACAAAATCATTTATTTACAAGTTTGAATCACCAGGATCAGAGTATGTTGAAACTCAGGTGCACCGAATTCAAAATATACATACATTCTTTCAGAAAGTAAACGTGCACATTTTTTAGATATGATGTCCATATACGAGCTTGACTGTCATCTTGATTCAACCTGAATTTAGGAACACATTTCCCTCAGCGTCATTGAAAAACTATATAAAAATTCTAATGGACAGTGACGTCGACAAAACGTCAGAAAACTATTGAAAAATCACGTGAACTAACAACTGTTGCCGAATTTCAAAAACATACCACAGAAATATACGAAAAAAAAAATGTTTCAGTCAACATTGTAAACTCTCAACTTTCTACAATATAAACATTTCACGAATCCACTTGGATCGTTCAAAAAAAAACAAGTATGATTAGCACAAAGCTAAAACTCTTCGAGAAGTTTGCGGTGCCATGTTATTTATAACGCTAGCTAACTTTTCAAAAAGCTTAAGCTTCGAGCGAATCATTCGTAGTTTTTTCGGTCTATAACTGTTTCAGCCAATCTCACACAAATCAGAGCGTCGATGTCGAATTTTCAGTTAGTCAAATCAGAGTGTTTTCGTACACTATTCAAGTAACTGAGAACACAACACTAACGGTATTTATCTGCTGGCATGTTATAATTACATCGTTATGTCATTGTATTTCGATGACATAGTGAAGTTCATTATGGCCCTAGGACCATATTGAAGTTCAAAAAGTCACAGTACCATAATAAAATTGAAATTCAAACTGTCTGAATGTTGAGCATTAATGAACTTCATAAGAAAAAAAAAATCACTACACATCCAACTTCGCATGACAGTAGTGGGTTTTTGACAGTGAATAACTTGCTGTTGCATTGTCAGTAATAAAATCCCAACAAATTCTAGAATTTTCGAAAAACACTTTCACCTTGCTTACACGAAAACTGTGTTGCTTAGAAACACCACGAGAGCTTGCTCGAATGGTGTTTGTACAGTAGCACAGTTTGAGTGACAGGCATGGTGAAAGTATTTTGAAAAATCTGCATTTTGAAATATTCGTTCAGACCATTTCAAGAATGAATAGATGAAGTTAAACTTTATCCGATTTGTCAAAACGGCTCATTTTGAGTAGTTGGCGTCTTTCAAAATCAATCAAAATATTTTCGATTGATATTTGCATGTAACATGTCAAATTTTTTGTACATCCGTTTTTTTTTCACATTTCAATCTATGGAAATAACTCAAGAATCGTCGAAACACCGATTTGAAAATACCACGAGATGGAAGCAGAAAGTCTTGTTGTCATTGGTTTATTTGAGAAAATGATGACAAAAAGTTGGAACCACATTGGAAACTTTTTTTATTAATAGTAAAAATTTCATTCTTCATAAAAGTTGGTGGATTCAATTAAACTGAGTACGCGCATATTGGTTATTGCCAGTGGCGTGCGGCTAAGCAGGATATGGCTGATAATCTAAATTCACTATAGAGTAAAGTGACATTACTAAGCAAAATATTGAAAAATGTCATTGAAGAAAGTTGCACTTGAATGATATTCTCAGTTATCTAGTTTAGTCTACCAATTACCAATTTTGATAACTGCTCAAAGAAATGGCCTCAATTTTTAATGGGAATTGTCCACAATTTTTGAGTAATAAGTTACTGAACTGGCATAAATTATCAGTCAAAGCAATTACATGATCTAACAAAATCTTGAATATGAGTCAGAAAAACAGTAATGGAAAAATAATGAAATAAAGCCAGGATTCTTAAAACATTAAAATTGGTAGACTGAACTGAATAACTAAGAATATCATTAGATTGCAAACAAATTTTTTCAACAACATAGTGAATTTAGAATATCGACTGGTTCCCGCGTAGGCGCACGCCACTGGCAATAACCGATATGCGCGTAGGTAGTATAATTGAATGCACCAACTTTTATGAGGAATGAAATTTTATGAGAAACTATTAATAAAAATTTTCCCATATGGTTCCAATATTTTCGTGGACACTGAATAATGTGAGGAAAATTCTCAACGAAATGGTAAGGCACAGCTTGCTTACTACTTTTCGTAATGAATGTATCTGTAGTTTCAAAAATGTATATTTGAAAAATACATATTTATTGATGCCAGCAGATAAAGTCGTGTAAGTAATTCGGATCATAAACAATCATTATTGTAACGAACAGTCGTTGTCGACCGAAGATGAACCCTTGCTCCCATATACACCTACTACGTAGGCTTATTATGGCAAGCACCTGTCAGAAAACAACTACTCCCCTGGCTAAGACCACGACGGGTATTGAATTGAATCTAACAGATACTTGTGCAACGTTCCTCAAAGCATCAGAGGACGCAATTGCAAGTGCCCTCTGTGACCAACCAGCGGAATTATGTTTTCATTTGGACAGGGTGACCACCTGCAGACTAGTTTCGAGGTTGTTGCCTCTTATCAGACAGCACTGAAGTCATCTGTTCCCTGTCCAAATCATTACACACTCCGCTGCTTGGTCAACTCTGGTTCACGCGATGAAGCGGTTTCTAGATCGCTCCACCTTGCGAGCAGAGGGGGAACACTCCGAATCTCCGGATTGAGAGATATATGTTTTCCCTCTGCTGGCTAGGTGGAGTGGCCTAGAAACCGCTTCATCGCGTGAACCAGGGTTGACCAAGCAGCGGAGTGTGTAATGATTTGGACAGGGAACAGATGGCTTCCGTGCAGTCTGTGTTGGCCTACCCTTGCACTGATGAGAGGCAACAACCTCGAAATTAGTGTGCAGGTGGTCACCCTGTCCAAATCAAAACATACTTCTGCTGGTTGGTCTCAGAGGGCACTTGCAATTGCGTCCTCTGATGCTTTGAGGAACGTTGTCATCATAATGACCGTTATTATGAACCTTATTACATAAATAAGTATCAAGTACTTGACTTTGAAGTTCAGAAGGATACTTTATTGCCTGGTTCATTTCACCAAATGCTCTCGGAAAACAGAGATTAGTGAAAGTGTTATTCTCAGACACGTTGCATAGCTCACCAAAATAATGCTTTCGATGTCTTGTGATATACAGTGTGAGCAGAAAAGACCGCATCATATGGGATTTGTTTATTAACAATTTTACTTATTCGAAATTTTCCTTCGGCATCAAAATTCTTGTTTCGAACGAGATGCAAAATAACCATGAAATAATAGCTTCGTGACTCGCATTCACTGTCAAATTGTTTTCAGAATTCTTAGAATTCAGCCAAAATTACAAAAGTTTTCCCATTGAAATAAATATTGATGATCATAGCAGCATTTCGCATGTTATTTTGACCAAATGATGTAGTATTTTCACGAGCTAAGAACGTTCTGAACTATTCTTGAGTTGAGGTGATACAAGCATTTATATACCGGGTGTCCGCAAAAGGTGGCTCGCGCCTATACCTTTTTTGTTTTTGAGATGATCTTCAAAAACAGAAAAGTTATAGGAGTGAGCCACTCTCCGCGGACACCCGGTATTTCTTCACCTTGATCATTGGACTTGGACCATTCGTTGGGAGCGAATACTTAGGTCAGGTGAGTCCCGATATCTCGAATACAATCTGACCAGATCTCGAATAAACACTTATACCGTGAACAAGAAAAACATTTTCCCATTATAACCTACGAGTAGACTACGTACGTAATGTCTATGTACAAAGATGGAAAATTTCGAAAACTACCTACTCGATATAAACAATCACACAAACATCGTCTTGTTATAATTGCACAGACACTAAGTCGCACGGATCGAACTCTAGTTCAGGAGTGACGTCAGGTCTGAGGGGTCTCAGAGAGCTGGTGCCCTCCCTCTGCGAGTGCTATACGGAAATCTCCTGGATCTGCACCCTTTTCTTGACGGTGCCCCCAGAAGACAGATTGCTGGATGTCCTCGTCGGGGGCGGGGGTTTCTGCTTCCTCTGCAGCGTGGAGCAGTCCTGGAACGACCCGGAAAACATTCAAATTTACAATTATTAAAGGTTTTCATCATTTTGAATGAATTTAACCAATACGTACTTTAAAAATCGAACATATGTATGACTGAATAACTCAGTGACTGAATAACTCGACTGAGTAAATCACTCAGTGACTGATTAATATGAGTAAATTACTCGAGTGAGTGAATCACTCAATGACTGAATCATATATTACTGGATCATCCGAGTGAAAGAATCACTCAGTGACTGAATCACTTGTGTCACTGAATGATTCACTTACTCGGATGACTCAGTAACACGATTCAGTCATTGAGTGATTCATTTACTCGAGTCACTGAGTGATTCACTCATTCGAGTGATTCAGTAACATAATTCAGTCACTGAGTGATTCACTCACAGGTGTTGGCAAATGGTAGATTGGTCGGTCGGTCGGTCATGGTCATCTGTTAGATCTTATGGTGTTCCACAAGGACCTTACATTTTTTTATGGCATTCTACATGTAAAAATGGTCGAAAATAAGGATGAAGATCCTTAGGTAATTTACTGAAATACCAAAATTAACCTATTTCACGTCAAACGTTGGCCTTAACACATTTCAATAATGTTGCATATTTGATCAAATCAAACATATCTCACTTGGAATCCCGCCATTTCTGCTTATATTAGCACAAGATTGACAAGTTCTAATGATGAATTTTCATGAAGCTTAATTTCAATATTTCTGAATGAAATGCGTGGTTGTTGTAGTTAATTGCATTTCAGTAAAAAAATATATAAATAAGTCGAAAATGTAACAAATAAAACTGATTGGTGATAGTGATTTCAGTAAATTACACTAATTACGTTTCTTCATTCATTTCATTCGTCGGCAATATTAGATCATTGAAGTATGACTTTGATACAACGCTGAAAATTGGGACTTATCGCCTCAGAAAATATGTTTGATGGATACCTGTTAATTTATATAACGTTAAGTTTATGTTCTTTATATGTAACAATAAAAATATATGTTTACCGGGGAGGGACTGTTGGGGACGATCGTGTACGAGGGCGGCAGCTCGTGCTTCTCCTTCTTCGTCAAGATGGGAGACTGCCTGGCGGAGCTGCCCGGCGTGGAGGGTCGCTGGGACATGGGGATCGTCTCCGTGGAGGGCGTGGAGTTGCAGCGAGCGTGCTGCGATCTGGCGGGGTTCTGGCGTCGCCTGTCGCGTTCTCGTTGGTAGTAGATGCCGGCGAAGATGAGCATGTTGAGGACGAGGAGGAGACAGCCGACACCGACGGTCACCCCCAGGGCGGCCGTGTAGCTGTAGTAGTGGCGGGTGGCCAGGCGTTGCAGGAGCTCCTCGCTTTCTTCGTCGAGGTCACCTGGTGGGGATGAAACGATTATTAGTTGCTGTGGATAATGGTTAAGTAATTTATGAAAGTGAAAGTTGGGATGAACTACACAATTGAAGAAAAAAATTGAATTGGAAAACATATTAACATTCGTATGAGTATTTTTTGATGAAAACAACCTCAAAGATCTGTCCTGAGGCCTTTGTCTTCAAATTAAATTAAAAAAATGTTAAAGAATTTTTTTATGTTATCAGACACCACACACTATCTCCAATATTGAGGTCGGGGCTCTTCACAGGCTATAATATTGTCTCTATATCATTATAATTCAGCTATTCCCTGACAATGCCCGCAGTTTTCACTTCTGTAACATCCGTGGACTCAACAAAAATATCAATGACGTCCACCATCACCTACAGAGGAAAAAACCTGATATTATGGGATATTATGGCCCTAACAGAAACACAAATAAATTCCGCCACCAACTGGTGGTCGTGGTGTTAGAGCTTTTGGCTTCCACCAAGGCGGTCCGGGTTCGATCCCCGGTTGCGTGTCACTGAGCTGAAGTGATTCGGATTCCACTTTTATTTAAACTGTGGGTACCGGATCTGTCTTGCTCGCACAAGCTCTGCGTTTGAGGCGTTTTTTTAGAAAATCTGGGAGTTTCGTAAAAATAAATTTTACAAAAAAAAATTATGGTCCTAACAGAAACACAAATAAATTCCTCCAAGAACTAGGTGGTGACGTAGAGATACTTCTTGCAGTGCCCTTGTATTTAAAAAAATATTATTTTGGCTTGAGGTTTTTCACATATTACCGTTGAAAGTGGAAAATTTGGGGTTCTTTAAGGTTGCTATTGAAAGAATGAGGTGAATAACTTCGGAATAGGATATACTGGTCGACAAACGTAAGGATGCCCCCGAGAATTGGTTGCACAGTAGACACAACCCTGGAATGGGGCAGGAGCTCAATCGCACTGCATTATTCAAGCAGTTAACGTCGTGAGTGTACAGTCACTGGAATAAAATTATTGTGGCGTTATTCTGATTGAAAATCAGGATTTTTTGAAGAAACCTACATCAAAATGACGTCAAATATTCAAGTTTGTAACTAATCACGCTAGATGACACTGGCGTTTGCGTCCAACACCAATTACACAGACATTGACTAACTATCTTACTTCTATATAAACAATGGTTTTATTGAATTCTCCAATCAACCAAAATCCCGTGCGAGGTGTTTTATAGAGGGGTGGGATATGACACTTGATACGAGAGGTGTCACGATACGTAGGCTAGAAAGATGTATGTTCTCGATTCGGAACGAAATCGAAATTATGAAATTTCTTTGAATAGAGATAGAATGGAATAATATTTACCATATAGACCATTGAAATCGACTCAAGTTGCAATATATTTTGAATTGTATTGGTTTTCATAATTGCTAAAATCTGACATATGTCCAACGCACTACGGATCGAGTGTTCGTAATTGCACCCCAGTATTACAACTTTGACTGAGAGGCATTGGTGATGACAGTTTAGCGAAATATTTCAACAAGCCTGATTCACTCTGGAATTGCTGTACAACATTTCATTGAACACAATTGTACTTTCTGCTTATCTCTCGATTTACAGAATACATTCTCAAAAAGTACGGATCGGATGAAATTTGAATCGGTAAACTGCAAATCTGCTGCAGTCCTTTTCTACTATTAAACGATTTAGATGAACTAGTATTTTGTCATTTTCCTGTGTCGCTGCATTACAGAACTTAACAGTCGAAATTGTTATTGTTATTACATAATATTACATATATAAAATATATATACATATTATTACATTGAAAAAAGGGATAGTCGCTGACTAGTTAGGAGTATAACTGTTTGTAGGGCATGCAGCGATGTAAAAGAAAACTCTTTTAAGTTTTTCCAAGCTTTCGGAATCTTTTATTCCATCATCAGGGAGACTACAATTGGAAATTGTAAATTCAAAATTATGAGTACTTACATCTTACTTGAGGATGCTTACATATAGGTTCATAAAAATTATTATTATTAAGAAACATTTTTTAAAAAGATTGAGTTTCAGCTAATTAATACACATCAGAAATGCAGTATTTTCAAAGTTCTTTTTTAAAAAATACAGAACTGGACGAAATGACAAATTAGTTATAAATATAGACACACTACACTTCATTTGCTTATTTTCAAATGTGACAGTTATTAATTTGACAAGTGACATTATTTTGTTCCAAGACAAATAAATTTCAGTGTTGGTTAGAATTTCTGCGTTCGGTTACTCTAATTTCATGATGTTTAATGTCAAAAGAAAGTAAAAAAGAATAAATTTCACTCAAATGGCTTATATCTGTTCTTTTATTGATGTCATTCTCTTGAGAGATTTTCTAAGAAAGATCTTTTTGAAAGCTGTGATTCTCTTACAAGAACTGTTGTTGAAGGGTAGTTCATGTAGTCTACTATCACTTTTATGAGAAGTGATTCTGTAATTTAATAATCTTTTTGTTTGGCCATTGTATTTTTTTTCACAATCAAGACAAGGTATACTATAAACAACATTTGAAAGTGAGAAAATATCATTTTTGTCTTTTACTTTTGAATATATTTGTCTTATTGAAGTAACTGTTATATTTGCAATTTTGATATTATCAAATGGTTGAAAAATTCAGGTTAGTTTAGGTGTTATTTCCTTGATGTAAGGTAATGAAGCATAGAAAATTGAATTTTGATTCAAATCTGGTTGTTCATTATGAGAATTCATATTCTGTTAGAAATGTGCTAAACAAAATGTTATTAACTAAAGATTGTGGATAAGAATTTGGTACCGGTTGTACCGGAAGTGAACCCAAACTTTTTTTTTTCAAATAAGATTCCCCGTATATTATCAAAGTTTTAGATTTAGAAAATGTCCTATACCCAAGTCTAACCGTTTTCGAAATCTTTCAAATTTTAAGTTGAAAATATTTTTTATATCTGGACCTGTTAATTTATTTTTGATTGTGTATCAATTCATTCGTGGGAGAGGACCCAATTCAGCAGAATTTTGATATCAATTCGATAATAGTTATACAGGGCGTTCGCCAGAAAATGATATAGATGCGGTTGAAAGAATTATTGTGAGTCCATTTTTCAAGTGGAAACCCCCAGTTTAATATTCTCATTCTAGTCCAGTTAGCGGAGGTCATGAGAACAAGTAATTAGCAATTTCGCTGCTTTTTTTTTAATTAGTTTACAGTATATTGGTTGAAATGAGAAAAAGTTCATTGGTCAATCGATTTATTAAAGTAAAAAAAAATCGAAAAATATTTTTATTTTCAAAATCCTAGAATATCTTTTTGGTAGAAAAAAAGCTTCCCCTACAAGATGGTATTTTTTTTTCGTTATATTCATCAAATATTTTCAAAATTTTGGGAAATCGATTGACAATGAACTTTTTCTTATATCAACCAATATACTCTAAACTGATTATTAAAAAAAATCTGCTAGATTGCTAATTACTTGTGCTTCCAGTGTAAAATTTACTCCACAAACTGGGCTATTCGATGCGGCATCGAATATCGTCAACAAAGTTGGTTCACTTCGCAAAACTGAACGATATCGAAGACAGAATTCTCGAATTTGGCTCAAGAAATTGTATTTCGGGAATAAATCCCAACCACCTTCCCTGCCAAATTCCAATTATTATTCCATAAATCGCTCAGAACTCAAAAAAACTCGATTCAAATCTAGATCCATTACAAGGACTTATCATGTCAAAAGCGTTCAATCAGCGGAAAACTCCTATCGCTCCAGAAGGAAACCGTTTTATTACGGCGGCAGTTCGGATTTCAATCCCGTTTAGCGAGAGGATTTATCGATAGCAAATATGCACGTCGTTCCAGACGACACAACAAAAATAATAAATCAAATCATAGCTGATTGCTAATATTCGGCATCGACGGTAGCGTTTTCCGCATTTTTGTTTGCGCAGCCCGATATTCGCGGTTAGCAGCTCGCTGCTCGCAAACTAATATGTTCTCGCACTTGACAACTATTCCGCCAAGTGGAACCCATCCATCATTTGCTTTTTATGGCGTCGCTGGCGTACACATCTTATGAATAGACATGCCGAGCTCTAAGTGGTATGAACAATAATGGGCTGGTGCCAAAACGAATTTTAAACGCTGAAAATAAGAAGAAAGTAACAGGCAAGGATCAGGTGGAAAATGTTGTTGAGGTTCCAACTTGAGA
This sequence comes from Chrysolina oricalcia, assembly GCA_944452925.2. Taxonomy (NCBI): domain Eukaryota; kingdom Metazoa; phylum Arthropoda; class Insecta; order Coleoptera; family Chrysomelidae; genus Chrysolina; species Chrysolina oricalcia. The sequence continues at coordinate 56,454,499 of OX101821.2, read as the reverse complement.
AAAAAATGTTTGAGCACGAAAAAATTCGAAACGGTGCTGAAAACGGTTTTTTGCGATTTGCGGTGAAACATGACATATCGAAAAATGTTCTTTGGGATGTCGTAATTTGGTAACATTGTGACATCTTTGAGAAGTCGCAATGTTACCCCAATGCGACATACCAGAGATGACGCAATGTTACTTCATTGCGACATATCAGTGACGTCACATAGATAACACTGTGACATGCAGACGACACAACAAAAATGATAAATCAAATCATGGTTGATTGATAATATTCGGCATCGACGGTAGCATTTTAAGCATTTTTGTTTGAGCAGCCCGAAATCCGCGGTTAGCAGCTCGCTGCTCGCAAACTGATATGTTCTCGCACTTGACAACTATTCCGCCACGTTAAAACGGATTTTTCAGTATTTGAATTTTTTCTCGTATACAAATAATTTAATTTACATAAAAATTTTTGGTGTCGAGTTACGTATATTTTTCGAAAAAAATTCCCATATCTTCCACGAACAATTGTCTTGATATATTTTTTTTGTATTTCGAAGGTATATAAGTGATCATTTTAATTGTTGAAATGTCTACTTTCAAATGGTCTCTGAAACTTGGTAGTTTATTGATTGTTAAACCGCTTAAAATTTTACTTCTGTGCCATCTCTGAGATGTCGCAATTTGGGAACATTGTGACGTCTCTGAGAAGTCGTGATGTTTCCTCATAGCGACATCTCAGAGATGCTACAATGTTACATCTGTGGCATCTTTGGTAACATTTGACATCACTGATATGTCGCATTGATGTAACTTTGCGAAATTTGTCGATGTCGCGATGTTACATCATTATGACATCCCAGAGATGACACAATGTTATTTCGCTGCGACATGAGATGCCACAGAGGTATGTTACCAAATCCGAATCCCAAAAATGCCACAAAGGTAATATTGTGAAATCTCTGAGATGGCGGAACGAGGTAACATTGCGACATCTCAGAGACGTCAATTAGGTTTCGGTTGAAGCTTTTTTGAACTATGAAATTCTGCACTGTATAGAGGGAGACAAGTACCGAAAATTTCTTTTTCGTTTGAGTTTTGTGTTTTTTTGTAAAAAATTCAGTTTTGTGACGTATACAGATCTTCTAAATTTCATTCCATTATCTTCAAAAACAAAAAAGTAATAGTGGTGTGAAAAGTGTGTTTAAAACACTATTGTGATTTACAGAAAGAGTAATTAGAAGAGTAAGAGTAATTCAGAAGAACATCCACTTTTCACATTTGTATCATAAGTAGCTATTAGCACCATCTCTTTATTTCTCCATTTGGGATAAATTCAATAAAAACTCGATAGAAATCTTGATTGGGCGGTTGGTTACTTCAGAAACAACTAAAAATATACAATATTGCATGTGTTTGTTATGTGTATTAATACATTTTTCCTTCCATGGAATGTCAAATGTTGAGTTGCCATAGAAACCAACCACTTTGCTGCCTAGACAGGAAAAAGTTATATTCTGCTGATTGAAATTAGTATGTTGCTGTCAATCGAAGAAAAAAAAGCACATTTCCCACTATATTGTGGCACTTCTGCGGAAGTGGGAAATGTATAACTTCTTCCCCTCATTCAACAATGTACAAACTCCCAGCATCACATCTCAAAACAACATAACCGCCACTTACCCATCTCAGAGTCGAGGTCAAGGTCGTCATCGGCGGTGGTGTTCGGCACGCACTCCGTTCCGCCGCTCCCCGCCGTCCTGGAATCCGTCATCGTGGCGGGGTGGAGCGGGGGCGGCAATCTGGTGAACGATTCGGCCCTGACAGCCCCTATAATAAACAACAAATGTCCATTCCATGACGCCCTCGATCAGAATGTTTGCCGGATAGCGGGAATATCGCTTCGGACAACAAAGATGGATGTTTGTTTTCCGATATCTCGTCGCGCTATTGTCAGATATCGGGTTTTGTTTGCGTTATTGAAACAATGGTTACAAAAATTTGGGGACAGATATCGAATTCGATTCATGGAAGGTCCGAGTACGATTATATGTAGCATCGCGAAATGAGAGGTAAAACGTGTATACAGGGTATTCCACATTCGATGGCCTATTAGACGTTTCTGGAGAACGAAACGATGGATCATTTCAAAAATATGTGGGCATAATTAAACATGCTCTACCCGTCTAAAATGTTTTCGTCAAAACGGTGTTGCCACTTGTATCAGAAAGTAGTAGATACTTTGTTATTTCAAATAGAACACCCCGTATATTACATAATTTTTGGAACCCTTATAAGATTCCTTACAACTTTCCCAGATAATTCTCTATACCTATATGTGACGGTTTTCGAGATAAAAATTATTTTGTCAAATTTTTGTGTAAAACTTAAATTACTTTTTTTTCACATTGCAAATTTAAAAAATATTTCAATTTGGGTCGTAGCTGCATAACACCATTAAGTATTCTGGCGAGGAACTGAATCTCAGTTCCAGCATACAGGGACGCTGAAGTAAATGAAAATGACTAAAACTCAGTTTTTTCAAATAGAATACCCTCTGTACTATCTAATTTTTTAATACAACCAACCAGTTTGAATAAGTTTCATCGACTATAAGATATTGATGATTTTATGATTTTTGAGGTCTGTGCAAGTATACAATTTCAAGTATAAATTGTGGAAAATCTATCGAATAACAAATAAGACCTTGTTGTACAAAACAAGCTCACCAACAGTTCAACTAAACTGAGTTCAGTTGTTAAGGAACTGGAAATTTAATTCGCTAATCCCTAGCAACTGAAGCGAGTTTACTAAAACTGTTGTTGAACTTGCCCTAATTGTGTCATGTTTAGGTTCACTTTAGCCAATAGCTAGACTGCGATTCTAAACATGATAGACCGGGGGATAGTGACAGATTTTGGGACACGAATTTATTCAGTATGCCTTTTGGAGGACAGTTTTGTCCATATATCCTCATGATAATGATGCATGAATCGAAGAGTCGTCGTAGGTTCTTCATATTGAAAAATAATAATAATATTTTCGAAAAATTATGTATTTCGGTACGATTCCAATCAGGCTGCCATGTGTTTTGTACTGACATAATAGATGTAAAATACTCAAAAAACCATTGGCATACCATTAGGATCGGCGGAGAATTCATTTTTTCAAATACAATTTCACGTGACCATACCAGCCATTCGGACCCACCCTAACGGCCTGCCAATGGTTTTTCGAGTATTTTAGTTTTATTATATCATCACGAAACACATTGCAGCCTGATTAAAATCTTACCCGAATAATAATAATAATTATAATTATTATTACTATTTTTCAATATGAAGGAGCTCATGCATTATCATCATGGGGATATACGGACAATACTGTCCTCCAAAAGGCATACTGAGTAAAATCGTGTCCCAAAATCTGCCACTATCCACCGGTCTATGAGAACTTAGGTCACTTTGAAATATAAAACTATAAATAGAGTTAAAGATATAATATAAATAGATAGAATATAATAAAATATTTAACATAACGACGGCGTATTGGCGCCATCCTACCAGTATAGTTTTTTATTGAAGTTCAAAATTTTTAGATTTTTTCTCAAAATTTCGACTTTTTTTCTCAAAATTTCGACTTTTTTTTTCAAAATTCTGACTTTTTTCTCAGAATTTTGACTTTTTTTCTCGAAATTCTGACTTTTTTTTCTGAAAATTTCAACTTTTTTTCTCAAAATTTTGACTTTTTTTCTCAAAATTTCGACTTATTTTCTCAAAATTTCGACTTTTTTCTCAAAATTTCGACTTTTTTTCTCAAAATTCTGACTTTTTTTCCCAGAATTTTGAGATTTATTCTAAAAGTATTCTAAGAAAAAAGTCAGAATTTTGAGATTAAAAGTCGAAATTCTGAGAAAAAAAGTCAGAACTTTGAGAAAAAAAGTCGAAATTTTGAGAAAAAAAGTCGAAATTTTGAGAAAAAAAGTCGAAATTTTGAGATAAGTCAAAATTCTGAGAAAAAAGTCAGAATTTTCAAATTTCAATAAAAAATTATACCGGTACGATGGCGCCAATACGCCGTCGTAGATAATGATTATTAAACACAAGGATTAAAATTCTATGAAGTTACTTATTAAAATTATTAAAAGTTAAAATAGTGGTAGTTGATACATACATTAATAAACACAAGTACATGAATTTTTTTAAAAATATATGATTAAAACATTGTAAACATACTCAACGATTATACCTATACAGTCAACTAAAAACAATAAAAAAACACTAGTAAGTGATACATACATTTATACACACGTGTCCGTACACACACTTATCCATGATATGTTCATGAAAGTATTTTGATATTTGATGTTAGAAGCCAATATGTTAATTTGTTTTTCAAATTTTTAATGTAAATTTCCATTTTTAACTGTATTGGTAAATTATTGTATAAAGTTTCGCTGTCCAATAGACCTTTGAGTCTTAGAGAGAACTACATTTGCATTTTCTCGAAATCTTGTTGAATAAGTATGTGTTTTATTCATGTTTATCAGATTATTTTTTACTATATCGATTAGGGCAGTTTTGTAGAATGTCTGATATTCAGTAATTTGGAATTTTGGTAAAGTAGATTATTTCTAAGGGGTTTATATTATTAGAATATGCACCACCCCATGCGATTATGCCATAGTTTAGGCATAATCGCATGTATATGTTGTTAGCTTTTGATACGCGGAGACAATGATAAATAAATTCTTCTTCTGAATAATATCATTAGAAAGACGTACAATAATTTTGACTATGACCTTTTCCCAAACTAATTCATAATCAATTCGTTGCTTGTGAACCAAATACATTTTCTCAATCCAAGACTAAACAGGCGACAATCAAATATTTCCAACAATAAAAATTCAGTTCTATTTCTGCTACATCGAATGTAAATCCAGTTGAATCAATTGTGAAGAGCTCCAGTTCGTTGAAACACCAGTCACGTGATCCCCTGTCCTTTCAATATTTATCGATGTACCTTTATTCAGAAACTATTGATGCTGAGCCTTTCCGCCTCGTCATAAATTCCCTTCCACTTTCGGGCGGGTGGATATATCGAAGAAAAATGGTTCTGTCAATCTCCTCACACGTGTTTCGTTTTGAGGTAAGAAAAGAAATCTCTCATACATTTTTAATGTTGCAATATCTGCGCTGCTCTGAGTGATAAGTTCCACGGGGCCGGGCAAATAAAGAAAAACATGTGAGAAATGCGCGTCTTGCGGTGAGAAAATGGGGCAAAAAGAGATTTGATTCTGGAGAAACATGCTGGCTGTTTTATATTTCATCACATACAGTCGAGCCTTGAGTTAGATCTGTGTTCATGCCGTTGTCGAGAGCAGAGGTGCGAGAACTGAATGATATTTCACATTTTCAGAACTATTATCCTGATTCAAGCCGGAAAGATATCTAGATATCTATGATTCGAAACGTAATGTGATATGATAATCTTAGACCCATTGATCTGTCAAAAAGCCTCAATTCAAATACCGTGCTAGGGATCGCACTTTGAAAGGTACCACCCCGTCACTCCTAGCTCGCACAAGAGTCCCGAAGACTTCTGAGGGGTGCTCGTAAGGATGCAACTGGATGACGGAGAAAACTACTGTTTCTGAAACCACAATAATTTTTTTCGCAGAAAACGTAATATCCAAAATAGTAAACGGATTATTGATAAAATCAATATACGAGGATATATTGAAAAATCTTTAGCCTACTATAGAACCAAACAAAATTTCAATGTCAAAATATTTTATTACTCAACAAATTCTCCTCTTAATTGGATACATTTATTACAGCGAACCTGCAACGTCTCTAGATCTTTCAAAAAAAAATGTTTCTTTTTGCTCTGCAAACCAGACCTCCACAGTTTTTATTACCTACTCGTTGGAAGAAAATTTACGACCTTTTAAACTTTTTTTCAGTTTAGGAAAGAGATGATAGTCGGACGGAGCCAAATCTGGTGAATGAGGGGGGTGTTCTAGTAATTCAAACCCTAAATCACGAATTTTTTGCATGGCAACATGAGATTTGTGTGCAGGGGCGTTGTCCTGCAAAAACAAAACAAATGTACCCAAGTCTCATCCATAGTAACAATTCAGTTTGAGAAGTCTACATCGTTTTCAAATCGAGCACAGATCGAACGCGATGCTACAACCCTTTGACGCTTTTGGTCAACATTCGAACATTTGGGGATCCATTTTGCAGCAATTTTTCTCATGTCCAAATTGACGTAAACTATATGATGAAAGCGTTCGTATGAAATATTCAGTGCTTCAGATATCCGTTTTAGCCCAATTCGACGATCTGTTAAAATCATGTCATGAACTGCATCGATATTTTCGGGTACTGACACAGAAACTGGCCTTCCCGATCGGTCATCATCTTCAATGGAAAATTTACCTCTTTTGAAGCTTACAGTCCAATTTTTCACGGTCGCATAAAAAGGACATTGATCATCAAGGGTATTCTGTTTACCTCTTAACCCTTTTAAATATAGGTACTTGATGATGGCTCGATACTCCAATTTTTAGATTTTCACAATTTCAGTGGACATATTTTTTCTTTTAATTTATTGGGTAACTCTCGTTTACTTTTTTGACGTCAAACTTTACTCTGACACTTCTAGTAAGTTATTGTTCGTTGCTATGGTAACGCAATATTTTGTTTATGCAAGGAACTGGTCTAGGCTAACTATATATCAATACATCCTCGTATTTAATGAAAGACAAATTATGAAAAAATTGTCTTTGAATCTCGTCCTTTAAGAATGGTGTATACTGACAAGTTAATGTTAATTATTATGTTATCTCACGAGAATGTTTCTACAGAATAATTGACGAAGGTCCATTTGAGTTTCCGTATAAATAGTGTTTGTTGTTACATATTTCTATGGTTTCTTGTATATTATTTTCACTAAAAATATTTGTACTAAATCTATTGACTAAAGTTTGTGTTTTGTGCTCCACCTCAGGCTATGATTCGATAATTCAAAGGGGACTCTATACGAGACAATTATACAGATCTCTCATTTGTCTAAATTTAGAGAGTAAGCTGCTGTAAGTTTTTTGTTAAATATACGATGTATCGATTTCATCTAAGGAGACGTCAACGAAAATACCCAAGTATTTCATAGTCTCAGTGCAAGAGATTTCAAATGATTTGTCTTAGATGATTATGCTCAGATTTTGAAAAGTTGACAAATTTGTAGGATATGAAGTGGAGGGTACAGAATGGGTTTTGGTGTCGTTATCCGTTGATAATTTTCCTCTGAACAATTCGAAAATTAACGAAAGATCTGTCTCAACATTATTTTCCAGTGGAATCCAGTCTGTCATGGCAGACGATTGCAGTATCATATGCAAAACTTGTGAGTCTGCTACTCTGTGTTACTTGATTTAAATCATCAAGGTATCATCAAACCAATATTTTCTAACGTGTATTGTGTATTTTGTAACTATATTGAATGCCTTTGCCAAGTATATAAAGACGCAAATCGCTGGCCTTTTCTTGTCAATATGGTCACTCAGTTCTGATATTACTCTTGCGCTTGCATACTGTGTAGATTTGCTTACTGGAGAATCAAATTACCTCTCTGATAGAAATTTTATCCCTTCTTCAGGATATTCCCAAAATTTTGTTAAATTACAGATGACTGGTCTATGGTTTATCACTGTCATCCTGTCCCTACTTTCATGCAAACGTTCAATTAAAGATTTTTTCAAAAATTCTTGGCCGGTTGACAGAGATGAATTGTGGATATGCAATTTGTGTTGCCTCTTTGATCGTTTTGTCTCGAAGTCCATCAATGTCAGGAGCTTTTTTATTCTTGATGAGTGAATCATTTTCAAAATTTCAATTGCACATTTGGGAACTACAATAAGTATTTGAATTTCTGTCTGTTTTGATTTCTTTGGCAAGGTTTGGTCCTACTATCATGAAATATTCACAAAATGCATTAGCTATTGATAGTATATCACTATTTATGGTCACGGTCTCTAGTTTTATTTGAGAAATTTCTCCTCTTTTGTTTTTAGTACCTGAAATTTATTATTTGATAGCTGTCCTTATATTCACAGTATTTTTGTGCTGATGTATTGAGTACTTGAACCAAAATTGGGATGTACATGACAATGTACATATACTAGAAACAACGGAATATTATAAAGCTGAGAATTTGTGTCGATGGACACATAATTCCAGAACATTATAACTTCAAAACAAAAATATTTTTACAAAGAAAAAAGAATCTGTAACAACCGTCAATGTTTGCAACAAACTTCCAGAAAATTCAAACTCGCCCTTCTCTTTATGTTTAATTCAAGTTATGGACCATCAACTGTTCTTCCAACAGCTGCGAAGTAAACGCTGTTTTATTTACTTTGTATATAATTGCGAGCATCCTCAAAAACTTTGTCCATATGTATGTTCAAGTTTTCCAATAAATTTCAAGCTTGTCTGCCCAAAGTAATTACCGAAGTTCTAACATAGTTTGTTTTGGTTGCAGAAAGTAAACAAATAATGCTCGGAAAGCGTTTCCCGGTCGATCTTACTGAATTTCTGGAACTGTTACAAGCAAACAATAAAACAGTTGCAAAGTATAGGGTTTGAACCGGGTGGTCCTCAATAACTCCCGAAAAATTGATTTTACAGGAAAATTTTACACGTCAATTTTTTAGGCAATCAGAAGTTTGTTTTTTGCTTCATTGCCATAGCAACCCAAAATATGTCCGGGAATTTTCATAGTCTGGGGTTCCCTGAGAGAAATTAATAAGTGGAAATTTTTTCTGTGAAATTTTTGATATGTGAAACTTTTGCATACGCTATATGCTTTTTTGACAAGTTAATCCCTAACCAACATTTCAAATAAGATCAAGATTCTTGAACAAGCACAAGCACATCAAGAATTTTCTGCAGGAAACTCCCGATGATAAATACTTGATGATGAAGGTTGCAGTATTGATGGGCATAACTTATCTGATAGTAACGTAGAAGACAAAGGGAAATACATGTTTTTCTGAAATCGTTCAAGAATGCCCACTTTCTCTTCACTTCAGGCCTCAAAATACGCTAATCTAGTATTTTAGTCTTTTGCTAAGCAACGAACTTTCCCGGACCGTTTTCGGACCTAAACGGTACGGGAATAGTAGTTTACGTAACAAGTCCGGAAAATACTGTTTTTTTGGGAGAGTAGACCAAATTCTAGGACGAGCGTCAGCGAGTCCTGGAAGTCTGCGAGTCCAAAAAAACTGTTTTCGGACATGTTGCGTATACCATTTTTTCTGCAACCATGTAGAATAATAAATCAATGAGACGCATTTAGTCTAGAGACGAAGAGAGGTCGACTTTCACCCATCTGTTAACCGGATGAAACGATTCCAAATTTGAATATGTCGAACATTTCAGTTCTTATTTGTATTATACCTATATTGAAATTCGAACAGAAGATAGGTACCAACAGAAACATTCTGATTCTTATTTATATTAATATTTATTAAAATTCGACCACTTGTACTTCCCGGACCAGGACGGGAAGTGCTACTTTCCCAAAGAAAAGGTGTCCGGGAAGTGAACACTTCCCGGATGGTTGCCGAAAATAGTAATTTACCTAACAAGTCCGGAAAATACTGTTTTTTGGACGAGTAGACCAAATTCTAGAACGAGCGTTAACGAGTCCTGGAAATCTGCGAGTCAAAAAAACTGTTTTCGGACGTGTTGCGTACACTATTTTTTCGGCAACCATGTAGAATAACAAATCAATGAGACGCATTTAGTCTAAGAGATGAAGAGAGGTCGACTTTCACCCATCTGTTAACCGGATGAAACAATTCCAAATTTAAATATTTCGAACATTTCAGTTCTTATTTGTATTATATATTGAAATTCGAACAGAAGATAGGTACCAACAGAAACATTCTAATTCTCATGTTTATTAATATTCGTATTAAAATTCGAGCACTTCCCGGCCTAGTCCGGGAAGTACGTACTTCCCGGACTAGGCCGGGAAGTGCTACTTTCCCAAAGAAAAAGTGTCCGGGAAGTGAACACTTCCCGGATGGTTGCCGAAAAAGTGCTTTCCCGTACAGAAAACGATCCGAGAAAATTTTTGCCGGCTTGTTTACATTTTAGACTGTTATTGAATTCACGCAAACAATATGTAGAATTCCTTAGTTTTTGATAATGCTGATTGCGATTTCAGAAAAAATAGTATGTGTACTTCGTAGTAAAAGCACATTCCCAGACTTCAATGCTTGTTGGCCTCGGCTTAACGCCTCGGCCAACAATTTACATTGTCGTCCGGGAATGTATTGCATTTTCTACTAGATACACAATATACTATTATTACAATATCGATACGAAAACATATGTTTCCCGAAGTTTTGCCGTTGTGGAAGATGGTTTATGTGTTAATGCTATGGATATCTCGAGGAGGTATCTGCTTTTACGTCAATTACCAATACCAGTGACATATTTTTTCTAGATGGGAACTGTACGGTGCAGTGTGTTGGAATCAATATCATACCAATGACTGCAATGTATACAGATCATTTCATGCGACGTTCTTCCTTTCGTTTTGATGCCAATGTTATACAAGGGAATCCACAACAAATCCACAACAACGGTTATAACAGAATTTTGTAAAAACATTTATGAATCACTGAATTAAAAAAAAAACTACTATAGTATTATATTTTGATCTAAGTGAAGCTACTGAAAGAATTGATCATAACCTTCTATTAGAAAAGCTCTATCGAATAAGTGTTCGAGGAGTTTCAAATGACTGGATTGCATCATACTTGAGAGACAGAAAACAAGTAGTGCTCATTAAGGAAAGTAGATTAACAGAGAGAAAAATAAACACTGGTGTTCTACAAAGATCCATTCTGGGACCAGTATTATTCATTATTTTTATGAATGATATTGCATATTTCTGTCCCAATGCACAAAAAATTATCATGTATACAGATGATACAGATATAGTTTTCTCAGAAGGACACCTAATTGAGACGGTATTGAGAGCAATTGCTGCTTCAAACAAATTCTATAAATGGTGTCTTAATAAATGACTTTTGGTTGATGAATCCAAAACTTTGGTGAATATTTGGTTTACAGAAAGTCTGTTATGAAAGAAAAAAAACTTAAACATTGCGATTTTGTGCCATCAGGAGATTCTAATGAGCCCATTCGAGACGTTTAATCTTTTTTTAACATCAAATTTCCAGTAATTCGAAGTGACCAACTTGGCAACAAAGCATTTCCGCAAAACAAAAATGTTATCATTACAATAGGCTGAGAGCCCCCAATCGCGACGTTTAAGTGTTTTTCCATATCAGATTTTCAGTAAAACAAAGTCAGCTGAAACTTTTTTCATGGAATTTACAACAAAAAATACAAAGAATGATTGCAATTGTCTGGTAAATGTCAATGATAAGTCTATTGAGCAAGTGAACTACATTACATCAGACATAAGATGACATGGGAAGAAGACATTGATACGAGGGTGGTCCCAGAAGTACCTGGCCCAACAAAGAAAAACACAAAAATTTTGGAAAAAATATATTTATTTTTCAACGTAATCTCCTTTCAGCTCTACACACTTTTCTCAGCGATGTTCAATAAGTTCTATACCCTTTTTATAATAAAAATCGTCAAGCTCCTCGAAATAGCCATTGACTGCCGACGTAACCTCTTCATTGTTGGAAAATCTTTGACCACCAAGCCATTTTTTCAAGTCTGGGAACAGAAAATAATCCGATGGGGCTAAATCTGGCGAATAGGGTGCATGAGGTAGCAATTCAAACTTAAATTAATTAATTTTGGTCATTGCAATAACGGATGTGTGAGCTGGTGCATTGTCTTAATGAAACAACACTTTCTTCTTAGCCAAATGCGGCCGTTTTTGCTTGATTTCTTCGCTCAAACGTTGCGATAAGTTCGCATAATTCTCGCCGTTGATAATTTTTCCTTTTGCAAGATAGTCAATATAAATTATCTCACGCGCATCCCAAAAAACCGACGCCATGACCTTGCCTGCAGATGGAACGGTCTTTGCCTTCTTTGGAGCCGATTCTCCCTTTTCAATCCATTGTTTTGATTGATTTTTGTTTCGGGTGTGAAGTGATGGACCCATGTTTCATCTATGGTTATGAAACGGCGCAAAAATTCGGCTTTATTGCTGTGAAACCTTGCCAAACACTCGATGGAAACATCTTCACGACGCTGTTTTTGTTCCATTGTGAGCAAACGCGGCACCCATCTTGCGCACAGCTTTCTTATGTCTAAATTTTCAGTTAATATGCGATGTATCGCTCTTTTTGAAATGCCTACTATGTCTGCTAGCTCGCGCACTTTCAGTCGACGATCATCCAGTACCGCTTTGTGGATCTTCTTCAACATTTCTGGAGTCATCACCTCATTTGGTCGACCACTGCGATGCTCGTCTTTGCAGGTCGTACGGCCTCGTTATACAACGACCTCTTAGGAAGCTGTATTTCCTACCGTCTTCCTAGACGGACATCAACTTTTTTATTTGACGTTTTAGACCCATAGTTACTTCTAGGAAAATGATCTCCGTCAAAAAAAATTTTTTTTTTGTCTGTAGCTCCGTCCGTCCGTCTGTCTGTCGGTCTGTCGTAAGCACTTCAAACCGTTATATTTTCCGAACCCTTGGAGGTATCGCTCTGAAATTTGAATCATTTCAATAACTCGAGGACAATATTTCTCAAATTTTTTTTTCACGATCGGAAAATCTGGAAATATTTTACGGGGATTTTCCGTTTTTTTTTTGTCTTTTGTACTTCCCTCGATACAGGTTCAGGAAGTGATTTTTTTCCTTCCTTATTTCTCCAAGATATACTCCAATAATCCCTACAGAAGTGTATAGTTTTTGAGCAGGATCGGAAATTTTTTTTTTCTACGACTTTCCGAAAGATGTCCATTTTTAAAAAATTCATATACGCCAAACCATTCATACAAACTGAATTGCAACAAGTAGAACTTGACTAGACGAACAAACCGTTATACTTTGAAATTTTCACAAAAATGATCGGAAAGCCGGGAAAACTTGAGAAAACTGAAAAAAAAATATTGCAATTTGAAAAATATAAAATATCTCAGAAACGGTTCATATTTCCACAATTTATCAAGATATCTTTTTTGGCCGTCTTTATGAAACCTACAAAAAATATACTGACTTTTTTTTCCGTAAAATCAATAGTGCAGGAAATATTTCAAAAAAATTGAAAATCGAGATATTGACCGTACTAATGAAACAAATGAAAATCTTGGAAATTCTTCGGATACATCTTCACGATCCACATCGATATTTTTAAACCGTTTTTTTCCAACCCGTAAGGAAAATGAAAAAACTTGAAAAATCTAAAAAAAAAATTGAAAATTTGTACTTTTTTTATAAAATCGTCAAAATCTCGAAAACCAAACAAAATATCGGAAAGTTGTATACATATAATTTTGTTGCACTTGGAACGTTCTATAAAAAGTTTCCAATAAGTTTTCCCATATCTTGAATAACGATAGAGATATGGAAATATTTTCCGGTTTTTTGTCCAAAAAATACCAAAAACTCGAAGAATAAACGAGATTCCGAAAAAATGTATATGAACAATTTTATAGTTCCCATAAAATTCTACAAAAAGTTCAGATGAAATTTTTCTGTATCTTGAAAAAATAAATTGCGATTTTGAAAAATTTGGGACTTAGAAAAAATTTCCCATTTTTTCATAAAAACATAAAAACTCGAAAACTAAACGAAATATCTAAAAAAATTATTCGTACATTTTTATTGAACTCAAATATGTCTACAAAAAGTTTTCATGAAATTTTTGCATATTTTGGAAAATAAACAAAATATTTGGTTTTCTTTATTAAAAACAACAAAATCTCCTAGATGGCGATAGATTTTCAAATTTTTTATTTTGACTTTTTTGATCATCTTTCACAAGCCTACAAAAGATGTAAGATAATTTTTTCTGTTATATCAATGGTCTGGGAAATATTTCACAAAAACGAAAAATTTGGGACTTTGGAATATTTGAATATTTACTTCCCCCCTCCCCCTTCGAATTTTCGAAAAACCACTTACCCCATCTCCTTCGAATTTTTGCTGACGCGAAGCGCCCGTATTTTTAAAAATCCACTTTCCCCCCTCCTTCGATTTTTCCCGGGCGCGAAGCGCCCGGATTTTTTCATATTTACTTCCCCCCACCTACTTCGAATTTTCAAGACCGTCATGTAATAAAAACGCGTTCACTGGAAATGAACTCACTGCACGGAAATGGTCAATCTACGTAATATACACTGCACGCCAGCAGCGAAGGAACCACCCATTTTTCCATCGCTGCTGGCGTGCAGTGCACATCATGTAGGATGATGACCCGTGAGTTCATTTCTAGTGTATCTATCGATCCTGCAAATTTCAGGGTTCTACGTATGAAATTACGGAAAATACAGGGGTGTTTCCATGAGAAGTGAGACAAATTCGGATTTTTCAGGACTGAAGTTTTTTCGGAGAAAAAGTGTATCTGTAGTAAGTTGGTGGTCCTGATCACAAATCTGATGGAATTTTTAGCCTATTTTGCCCCCTAGTATGTTTTACCGTTAAAATGTAATGTCGCGATTGGCGGTCAGTGTATATCACGTAGGCCAACCCCATTCAGGTGGTAGGTGCATTTTGAGCATTTCCATCAGTCCTGAGAGTTTCATCATTTTACCTCCATTGTTACGGAAGATACGGGGGTGTTACCATGAGAAGTGAGACACACTGTATACTAACAGATTCAGGTTTTGGAGTAATGTACAGATAGAAATGGTCGGAATAATGGAGTGAACGAGAAGGTCTCCCAAGATTTCATACAGGGCGAGTTAAAATTTTCCTCTAAAATGTAGAATCGATTTTTTATTTAAACGCTACATACTAACAGATTCAGGTTTTGGAGTACTGTACAGATAGAAATGGTCGAAATAATGGAGTTAACGAAAATGTCTCCCAAAACTTCATACAGGGCGAGTTAATATTTTCTTCTAAAATGAAGAATCGATTTTTTCTTTAAACGCTACATACTAACAGATTCAAGTTCTGGAGTAATGTACAGATAGAAATGGTCGAAATAATGGAGTGAACGAGAATGTCTCCCAAGATTTCATACAGGGCGAGTTAAAATTTTCTTCCCAAATGTAGAATCGATTTTTTCTTTAAACGCTACATACTAACAGATTCAGGTATTGGGGAAATGTACAAATAGAAATGGTCGAAATAATGGAGTGAACGAGAATGTCTCCCAAGATTTCATACAGGGCGAGTTAAAATTTTCTTCCCAAATGTAGAATCGATTTTTTCTTTAAACGCTACATACTAACAGATTCAGGTATTGGGGAAATGTACAAATAGAAATGGTCGAAATAATGGAGTGAACGGGAATTTCTCCCAAGATTTCATACAGAGCGAAATGAAAATTTTCCTCCCAAATGTAGAATCGATTTTTTCTTTAAACGCTACATATTAACAGATTCAGGTCTTGGAGTAATGTATAGAAAGAAATGGTCGAAATAATGAAGTGAACGAGAATGTCTTCCAAAACTTCATACAGGGCGAGTTAAAATTTTCCTCTAAAATGTAGAATCGATTTTTTCTTTAAACGCTACATACTAACAGATTCAGGTTTTTGAGTAATGTACAGATAGAAATGGTCGAAATAATGGAGTGAACGAGAATGTCTTCCAAAATTTCATACAGGGCGAGTTAAAATTTTCTTCTCAAATGTAGAATCAATTTTTTCTTTAAACGCTACATACTAACAGATTCAGGTTTTGGAGTAATGTACAGATAGAAATGGTCGGAATAATGAAGTGAACGAGAATGTCTCCCAAGATTTCATACAGGGCGAGTTTAAATTTTCCTCTCAAATGTAGAATCTATTTTTTCTTCAAACGCTACATACTAACAGATTCATGTTTTGGAGTAATGTACAGATAAAAATGGTCGAAATAATGGAGCGAACGAGTATGTCCCCCAAGATTTCATACAGCGCGAAATAAAAATTTTCCTCTCAAATATAGAATCGATTTTTTTTAAACGCTACATACTAACAGATTCAGGTTTTGGAGTAATGTACAAATCGAAATGGTCGAAATAATGGAGTGAACAAAAATGTCTCCCAAGACTTCATACAGGGCGAGTTAAAATTTTCCTCCAAAATGTAGAATCAATTTTTTCTTTTACCGCTACATACTAACAGATTCAGGTTTTGGAGTAATGTACAGATAAAAATGGTCGAAATAATGGAGTGAAAGAGAATGTCTCCCAAGATTTCATACAGGGCGAAATGAAAATTTTCCTCTCAAATGTAGAATCGATTTTTTCTTTAAACGCTACATACTAACAGATTCATGTTTTGGAGTAATGTACAGATAGAAATAGTCGGAATAATGGAGTAACCAAGAATGTCTCCCAAGACTTCATACAGGGCGAGTTAAAATTTTCCTCTAAAATATAGAATCGATTTTTTCTTTAAACGCTATATACTAACAAATTCAGGTTTTGGAGTAATGTACAGATAGAAATGGTCAAGATAATAGAGTGAACAAGAATGTCTCCCAACATTTCGTACAGGGCGAGTTAAAATTTTTCTCTCAAATGTAGAATCGATTTTTTCTTTAAACGCTACATACTAACAGATTCAGGTTTTGGAGTAATGTACAAATCGAAATGGTCGGAATAATGGAGTGAACAAAAATGTCTCCCAAGACTTCATACAGGGCGAGTTAAAATTTTCTTTCCAAATGCAGAATCGATTTTTTCTTTAAACGCTACATACTAACAGATTCAGGTTTTGGAGTAATGTACAGATCGAAATGGTCGAAATAATGGAGTGAACAAGAATGTCTCCCAAGACTTCATACAGGGCGAGTTAAAATTTTCCTCTAAAATGTAGAATAAATTTTTTCTTTTAACGCTACATACTAACAGATTCATGTTTTGGAGTAATGTACAGATAGAAATGGTCGAAATGATGGAGTGATCGAGAATGTCTCCCAAGACTTCATACAGGGCGAGTTAAAATTTTCCTTTAAAATATAGAATCAATTTTTTCTTTAAACGCTATACAGTGTGTCTCACTTCTCATGGAAACACCCCCGTATCTTCCGTAATAATCGAGGTTGAATGATGAAACTCTCAGGACTGATGAAAATGCTCAAAATGCACCTACCACCTGAATGGGGTTGGCCTACGTGATATACACTGCCCGCCAATCGCGATGGAACAACGCATTTTTACGGTAAACCATACTAGGGCACAAAATAGTCTAAAAAATCCTTCAGATTTGTGATCAGGGCCACCAACTTACTACAGATACACTTTTTCTCTGAAAAAATTTCAGTCCTGAAAAATATACTGACAGATTCAGGTTTTCGAGTAATGTACAGATAGAAATGGTAAGAATAACGGAGTTAACGAGAATGTCTCCCAAGATTTCATACAGTTAGAGTTTAAAGTTTCCTCTTAAATGTAGAATCGATTTTTTCTTTAAACGCTACATACTAAAAGATTCAGATTTTGGAGTAATGTACAGATAGAATTGGTCGAAATAATGAAGTGAACGAGAATGTCTCTCAAAACTTCATATAGGGCGAGCTAAAATTTTCTTCTCAAATGTAGAATCGATTTAATCTTTAAACGCTACATACTAACAGATTCAGGTTTTGGAGTAATGTACAGATACAAATGGTCGAAATAATGGAGTGAACGAGAATGTCTCTCAAAACTTCATACAGGGCGAGTTAAAATTTTCTTCTCAAATGTAGAATCGATTTAATCTTTAAACGCTACATACCAACAGATTCAGGTTTTGGAGTAATGTACAGATAGAAATGGACGAAATAATGGAGTGAACGAGAATGTCTCCCAAGACTTCATACAGGGGGAGTTAATATTTTCCTCTAAAATGAAGAATCGATTTTTTCTTTAAACGCTACAAACTAACAGATTCAGGTTTTGGAGTAATGTACAGATAGAAATGGTCGGAATGATGGAGTGAACGAAAATGTCTCCCAAGATTTCATACAGTGCGAGTTAAAATTTTCCTCTAAAATGTAGAATCGATTTTTTCTTTAAACGCTACATACTAACAGATTCAGGTTTTGGAGTAATGTACAGATACAAATGGTCGAAATAATGAAATGAACGAAAATATCTCCCCAGATTTCATACAGGGCGATTTAAAACTTTCCTTTAAAATATAGAATCGATTTTTTCTTTAAACGCTATACAGTGTGTCTCACTTCTCATGGAAACACCCCCGTATCTTCCGTAATAATTGAGGTTGAATGATGAAACTCTCAGGACTGATGGATATGCTCAAAATGCACCTACCACCTGAATGAGGTTGGCCTACGTGATATACACTGCCCGTCAATCGCGATGGAACAACACACTTTTACGGCAAAATAGGCTAAAAATTCCTTCAGATTTGTGATCAGGACCACCAACTTACTACAGATACAATTTTTCTCCGAAAAAATTTCAGTCCTGAAAAATCCGAATTTGTCTCACTTCTCATGGAAACACCCCCGTATTTTCCGTAATTTTATACGTAGAGCCCTGAAATTTGCAGGATCGATAGATACACTAGAAATGAACTCACTGCACAAAACGAGTCATCATACATGATGTGCACTGCACGCCAGCAGCGATGGAAAAATGAGTGGTTCCTTCGCTGTTGGCGTGCAGTGTATATTATGTAGATTGACCATTCCCGTGCAGTGAGTTCATTTCTAGTGTATCTATCGATCCTGGAAATTTCAGGGTTCTACGTATAAAAATACGGAAAATACGGGGGTGTTTCCATGAGAAGTTAGACAAATTCGGATTTTTCAAGACTGAAATTTTTCAGAGAAAAAGTGTATCTGTAGTAAGTTGGTGGTCCTGATCACAAATCTGAAGGAATTTTGAGCTTATTTTGCTCCCTAGTATGTTTTACCGTAAAAATGTGTTGTTCCATCGCGATTGGCGGTCAGTGTATATCACGTAGGCCAACCCCATTCAGGTGGTAGGTGCATTTTGAGCATTTCCATCAGTCCTGAGAGTTTCATCATTTTACCTCCATTTTTACGGAAGATATGGGGGTGTTTCCATGAGAAGTGAGGCACACTGTATTTATGAAATCCTGTTATATGTTCGGGGCTACACAATAAAAACTTTTTCAACTTAAAAAACTCTGAAATATTCAATCCGTCGATGTCGCCAAGAATAATTCATTAAAATTTCATGTCGGGGACAAATCCTTCCCGAGAATTTCACAAAGAGGGAATTTCTTTTGAAGTTCGAGTGAAAATATACAGAATCAGGCGAACAGATGAAGTCCCCTGTGAACTATGTGAATGGTTTTTAAGTGTCATCCGATATCGAGTTTTCTCAATTTTGATTGCTCGAGGAAAACGCCTAAGGAAGTAATCGGAGATGAGGGGATCCCAGCACAGGAAATAACTCCTAACATTTCGTTTGTCGTAATAACAGTATACAGAGTGGGCGTTGGAAAATTAAACACACGGTCTTTTCGAGTAGTTGTAACGATTTAAAAAATGAATCATTAGGTTTGGTCAACTTGATTTTCGACATGAACATTGTTAGCAATGAAATTCGCAAGCAAAACATTCTAGAACTATATGCGCTATAACCCCATACATTTAAAATGGAACATGTACATTTCAAAACTTATCACTCTGAAAAACTTTCAATCTAACACGAAATTGCTGCATTTTCATACACTCCAAATATCTTCGGAGAGTATTGAAATATTTCACAACGCAGTGTTTATTGACTTCCATGAAAACGAAAGATATTTGGGTCTCAGTAACGATTTCTGTTGGAACTGAAAGCAGCATTGCAATTTGTTAGGAGCCAAACTTGAATCTGTGCCCTAAATGTATGTCTCTTCTTGAACATTTAGAATCTGCTATTTAGCTTCTTTTTGAATCCCATATTTTTTCTACGTTTGTGCAAAAATCAGAAACTGTTTAATTTAGATGGTACTGAAGAGAAAATAAGACATTCTTCGTTCAAATTCAGCTGCTAAGAGTCATATAATAATATTCAGAGAAACAAATTTTATTTTTATTGAATTGCCGTCGATTTGACTTTTATGTTTGTCATGATGACAGAACGCTGTAGTAGAATGACAGATGAGTGCAATGAAGAATCAGTTGTTCCACTAAATACAGTTCAATAAAGTTTTATTTTTTGCATGAAAAAGTAATTTAAATAAATATCGATTCACCAAAAAATTTCAAGAAAAGCAACCAAAAATTCATATCCGGAAAAGTCCAGACCCTTGTACGAAAAGAGTAACAAACTATTCAATGAAAATTGAAAAATAAAATTATTGCTATAGATGAGACCCTATTATAGGCGTACTTTTAGGAATTATTTGATTTTTCTCTTATTTAGTTTATGTTATTGGCTGATTTTTTTATTTTAGCCAAATGAATTTTCTCCAAATTCATTGTAGACGAAGTATCCTATTTTAGAATCCATACTGATAGTCAATGAAAATAGCGACATTTCCCATTTTTAACGGCTAATAGCATGTTTAAAAATGAAATTCAAAGAATATATTCCAAAGAAATCCAACGTTTGACAACAGGTTTTCGGATGATATTCATCTATTGCATGTGGTAGTTCTAATAATGGGTGTTTTTGGAGGACTAAGTAGAGATGAACTTGTGAAAATGACTATCAACGACATAAAAAATAAGAGTAGACATTTGATTGTTAAAATAACGCAAATTAAAACTGGTCCGTCAAAAGGATTTAGTATTATGGAAGAGGAGAAAACGGAAAATTGGATAGTGCAAATGAATATACTGGACATTGTTTGAGTAGGAGTTTTTTAATTGAGGCCAGTGCATCGAACGAAACTTTAAAAATGCACAGAAAATTGAAGAGTGCCTCTGTGACGGAAGGTTACATAGAGCAGAGTATTTTCGGGAGTAATTACACAAGTGCTTCAAAATTACCGATAATTTTCCATGAAAGCATGTTGTCTAAAAACTGCTTGGGTGGAAAATTATCAGGTTTATTTTGATGCACGATTGTAATTCGGTAGAATATTTCCGGAGTTGAAACAAAAATGTATGTGCTGAGTTGATAGTTCAACATTGTATCTTTTGGTTTGCTCTTGGTGATTTTTTCTTAAATTACAGTTATCGAATCATTTCCGAAACGTGACATTTCAACGACGTTTAAAATTCAGTATATATGCCTGTCAAGATGACAAATGTACATTTTAACAATCGTTACTATAGATACACGGACCGAGCGGGTAATTTTCGATACCTACCGGGTAATTTTCAGCCTGAAAATGTCCCGCCTGGAATATTTCGCTGTTATTGATCGAAAATGTTCCGCTTCATATGGGATTTTTAACATACGATGGAAATATTCTCTAAAAACAGTGACAACAATGATAACCCCAAGGTTAATTTTTGCACCCTAGTGTAGTTCGGTTATATATTATTCCTATTTGCATTTGATACATATTTTTACTCGCTTTTAATTTTTTCAATTCAATTCAAAATACTTCATTGTCCAAGAATAAATTCTTATTGACAAAGTGTCATTAATAATCATCAAAACAATATAAAAGTGCACATATATACATATATACAAGTGAAGTATGGAAGTGAAAATATAAAAATTAGTCGAGTCGATTGATGTGTATAAACAAATACACCACAAAAAAGTAAAAACATACGTTTATATGCGCAGAAATGCCTAATATACAAATCTAGGATACAGTTAAGAGACCACAAAGTCATCACATATAGTTTTATACTTAAAGCGGATCGTTGTAAACCTCGTCCAGTGTAGTATGCCTTATCCAACAGTAACTCTTTGACACTTTTCCTGATTTTTATTTCTGAAGATTTTTTTATATATGTATGTTTACACTGACTCTTTCTTATGCCATGTATATTACTCAAAAATAAATTAAAACCTTTGCAACACTTGGACCTGCATTCCACCATGTACATCGTTCTAAACAAACATCCATTTTTGTTATTGGAGAAATATCAAATTAGAAGTTAATACAAGAGCTAGGGAAATTTTTCATACCTGCATAATAGTGTGGCTCACGTTCATGAAAATGGTGGTGCCTCATACTGACGTCTTCATCACCAGGCTGATGCAGCTGTGGTATGAGGTTGAGCCAAACTGCCATTTTGTGACCGCGGTAATGGCTCTTCATTTTGGGTTTGGAAGCTGAAAAAAAATGTGTATCAGATTTTTCCGACATGTGTTTTAATTGAAAACAATTATATATTCAATTCAAATCCTGACAATGAATCTCCTAGTCGCTAGCATTTCGTTGCATATTTTTAACACCAATGGGTTGCCTACTTCTGCCTCAGGATTGCTGCGTCCTCTGTATACTTCTGGGTTTCCCGTCGAGCAGTGTTCGGCGACTTCGCCATTACCTAAAATTCTATCAACAGTATACACCCAATTCCTTCGCCATTATTTGGAATACTGCAAACGCATATAACTTCTGCAATTTTTGGAAGTCGAGGAAAAACTGGAAAATGAGTAATTTTGTGAAGCTGTTTACGAGATATTAGTTGAAACTTTCGTCTTATGTACAAATATCAAATCAGAGGGAAGAAGCTCCAATAAACTTTATTCGGATAGCTAACTGTGATATCCTAGATTATTTCTTCGTTCCATTGCTTTGACAACAGAGATATAATTAGTGTAAAGTATGAAAATGATATAAGAGAGTACAATTGTATTAGTTAGTTTTTATACTTGATAATGGGATAAAGCCCGAAACCGGTCGTATATATAAAAAACTAGTGGAAATAAGACAAAAATTGTGTATCTTTCGATTCATTAAAGTGCTCATTAGTTACGCTAGACATGAGCTAAATAATAATAATGATATTCATTATTGTCATTGAATCCTACTGGATATTCAATAAATTAATCAATCAAAATATCCTTTATTGTCTGAAGATTTACATGTTATTGACAAAGTCTTGTAAAAATATAAATAAAATAAAATTAAGTATACAGGGTGTCAATTTGAAAACTTCCCACCCTTAATATCTCCCTTCCAGTAAACAATATGAGTAATCGAAAAAACAGGTCAATTTTATTGTCAAGGAGGACACTTTCACGGACTATTTGTAGCCCTCGTGGTTCAACCCCCTAGGAGGGGTAGATGTTACCCTTAGAATTTTAAATGGGAAGGGGGGTCAAGTGGCACATCATTTTGATGGACGTTCAATTCTTGTTCCAATGGTACCCTGACTTATTATTTTGTGATGAGCATTTTCCGAAAAATTGCGTTCTAAACTAACAGAAGTAATTATTAGAACGCCTATACTGAGATGCATTATTGTATTGACTCCCTTTAATAAAAATGGTTAGAAGAGTAGGTGGCACCGCTCCAACCCTTGAATGACAGGAATAAATTTATTACGCATGGGATTTTTTATTTGGTGGTTATTTTCCTTCTACACAATAAAATTTAATTTGCGAGAAAGACATTTCCAACATAAAATCTACTTACTCTTATCTTATTAGCTGTTCGAAATGTTGTCCATTTTGCTCTAAACAGTAATACAGTCTGTTTTCGAACTCCCCTCTAACATTACGGAAAACTTCACTAGGAATTGACCGGCATGCTGCTGTAATTCGTCTTTTAAGTTCGTCAATATCAGAAGGTTGTGTTTCATAAACAACGGATTTAAGATGCCCCCAAAGAAAGAAATCTAAGGGTGTTAAATCCGGTGATCTCGGAGGCCATTCAACTGCTCCCCTTCTGCCAATCCATCTACCCGGAAATCTCTCGTTTAACCACTGTCGGACGGAAAGAAAATAATGAGGTGGAGCACCGTCCTGCTGGAAATGTAACAGATCCTCCTGCAAAAGTTCATCACCTTCTGCATCAATTTGAGTTTCTAGCTCGTGAGTTATAAGAGGATCGATAGTCTCTTCAAGCATATCAAGGTACAGATTGCCAGTCAAGTTTTCTTCCAGAAATAATGGACCAAGAATGGCATTTCCAAGAATACCAGCCCAAACATTATTTTTTTGTGGGTGTTGTGTATGCCCTTCCCGAAAAATATGTGGGTTTTCGTCACTCCAATAGCGACAATTTTGTCTATTAACATTGCCATTCAGAAAAAATGAACACTCATCGCTGAAACAGATGTTTAACAGAAGATTAGGGATGGTATTGACTCGATGAGACATGATTTCACAAAACTCTATTCTTCTATCATAATCATCCTCGTGGAGCTCTTGAAGAATCTGCATTTTATATGGATGAAATTTATGCATTTTCAATGCTTTTCTTATAGTCTCGCGTGACATTCCCGTCTGTTCTGATACTGATCGTAAGGAGCTCGTGGGCTCTGCAGCAAATGTTCCCAAAACTTCAATTTGAGCTGCTTCATTGAGTACTCTGGGGTTATTTCTTTTTTTATTTGTCACTGAACCAGTTTCGTAAAACTTATTCACCAAATCAAGCACATACCGGTGACTTACATTACAATTTGGATGTCTTTCGTTAAAAAGACATGCCGCCCTTCGTGCGCACTTTCCAACTTCGCCATAAATTACAATCATTTCAATTCTGTCTTGAAGAATGTAAACCATTTTTACACTTTTATACACTTATTAAAGTAATTCCTAAACAGCCCAACAGGTACAACGGTATTCACAATACTACCACATAGTTCAAATTTGCTAACCAATTTTTTGCCGGAAAACAGAAACTTTTTACAGCAGAAGTAGCAAAAAAGGAAGGCTATCTGTACAATTTCTGCGATGACACTTAAAAATTCAGCATTTAATAAACACAACTTTACTACCATCTACGTTTTACTATTAGACTACTTTTTTATGTGAAGTGTTTGGAGCTAATGGCTGATGTTACCCCTAATAAAGGGTTGGAACGGTACCACCTAATATTCTAACCAGTTCTGGCCAAACCATGCATCTCAGTATAGGCGTTCTAATAATTACTTCTGTTAGTTTAGAACGCAATTTTTCGGAAAATGCTCATCAAAAAATAATAAGTCAGGGTACCATTGGAACAAGAATTGAACGCCCATCAAAATGATGTGCCACTTGACCCCCCTTCCCATTTAAAATTCGAAGGGTAACATCTACCCCTCCTAGGGGGTTGAACCACGAGGGCTACAAATAGTCCTTGAAAGTGTCCCCCTTGACAATAAAATTGACCTGTTTTTTCGATTACTCATATTGTTTACTGGAAGGAAGATATTAAGGGTGGGAAGTTTTCAAATTGACACCCTGTATATAAAACACATTTCACAAATCAATTAATGTATAGTTGAAGAACAACATATATTTAAAGTAGATTAAAAATTTGAATTGAAGTATCACTCGTGTTTTTATTGAGGTAATATTGGACATCATAAAATATTTCTTCCATAAGAATATGTTTCACCGATTTTCTGAATGTAGTGATGGACTTGATTTTGACACTTGCTTGGAGATGGTTATACAATTTAGCAGCATTGTAAATTATTGAGATTTTTATCAACTTGGAAGATGGAATGGATAATTTTAAGTTGTTATTTTGGCGGGTGGGACCCAGATATACGGTTTCAAGAATAAAGAGTGATGGAATCGTGGGGAGTTTCTGCTTTTTGAATGACTCTTTACAAGATACTCGAGATTTAACTCCGCAAATATAGCGAAAAGCACGTTTCTGAAGAGTAAAAATCATGTTGAAACGCTGTTTATTGCAGGTTCCCCAGAAAGCAAAAATAGTGAAGACACCCTCAGTCTTGATATTTGCAAGGTCATTAAGATATAACAAAAACAGGATAGGACCAATCATAGACCCTTGTGGTACACCATGTTCAATTAAACCAATATCGGAATATCTATTAGATTTTACAATTTGAGTTCGTTGACTCGAATAAGACGCAAACCAGTCATAACTTTGGTCTCTGAACCCGTGAAGGTGGATCTTACGCAGCAGTAGTCAAATGCTTTTGACAGATCATAAAATACTACAGCGCACGCTTCTTTCGAATTCAGGTTTGAGTATATACTCTTTAAAAAGTGAAAAATTGCATCTCCATGCTTTTGCTAGGATGAAAACCAAATTGCCGAGGATGTAGAATTTTGTGGAGAGCCAAGAAGTCCATTATTGACATGACATGACATTGACAATTATTTCGGTTCAACATTCCAATTTCAGCAACTAAAACATCCATTTCGGCCTCCTCACTTACGATAAATCTATAATGATCATCTTCTTGATTGTTGGGTTCTTTTTGGATTATTCTCATCACCTTTTTGAAAACGATTCTGTCTTTGACAAGCGGTGACACAATATCAAGAAATTATTCGTGAATTATTAACATATCACTTCTTGTAATCCTATAATTTTGAATTGTCATCAACACTGATGAAGCCATGCGCTATTTCTTGAACCATGTAACCATATGGTAACATCATATTCGAAAGCATTTGTTCTTAGTACCGCGAAGTCCATTAGTTTACAGGCAATGGAATCATACGATTACAAACGAGCTTGGGAGGGGAAACAAATGAACAAATCAATTTCGCGCCACCTCCGACTGACAGTTCAAGTCTTTATGATTTGTGCTCGTCAATTTTTCAGGCTAGATTTCGTGCACGTGTAAATATTGCTATTCTGAATACACTGCAAAATTGTATGCTTATTCTGTTGGGTCATATTGATGTTTTGTTCGATAAGGGGTACAGGAAATGATGTAGCCGTATGGTGACTTTAACCGAAAGGGTAATAATAAATCTCAAAAGTTGATAGATTTTTGAGAATAAAAGATGACAGTGAAACATAATTAGTTGATCAGATTCCGGAAAGTTGTGTTCCTCAACTTTGTAAGTTAAAGAATTGCAAGGAAACTCATTAACTGGTTGTAGATTTATGGATGTATACAATTCGTTAATGCACAGAAATATACAAATGATATGTCAATTTATTTATGAATGCATGGTCTAGAAAGACAGTTAGATGGCCCATACTGATTCCAGGTGACCACTAGTATTCAAAATAAAGAAAAATTGAAAATGCTGAACATCGGGTAAGATCATAAGATATCGAGAGAAGTGATTTGAAACAGTTGATCAGAATTCAATTTTATACTCATATAAAGATCTCGGAAGTTATTCAGATTTTGGTGTGATGAATTTGAGAAGGAAATAATAGTGGGATATTTGTCATGGTTTTGGAATATTACCTACGAATATTACCATAACAAATTGACTATGAATCATCCGCAGTTTTTCAGAACGGTTCCTGCCAGCCTCGCTAGGTACTCATTAGCGATAACTGCCCGATTCAAAACTAATTTACGGAATCTAATTAATGGAGAAACCTGGAAAGTCGGCGACAATTCCTAGCCGTTTGTTGCAGTTAATGACTTTCCTTGTTAATCGTTTTACAAGAAGACGAAAATGTCGGGAAATCTCAAGAATACACAATTAATCAAGGAAATAATGGATGAGAACAAAAATGGCCCGGTGAACGTCACTCGGATCGTTCTCCCTCTGGACCTAAACTCGAAGCTGAGTACTCTTAGAAGGCACTGCTGGTTTAGACCGAAAGAAATGGATCGAGTGGTTTTTTGCAGATCATGGCAAAGGAGAAAAGTTTGGTGGCAATGGAGCTAAAATGATTTCGATTTCCCACTGAAGGGTGACTGGAAATGAACCAGAAATTTTCGAATAGTTTGAAAATATTGATTGTGATGGAAGTCTCCTGAAATTTCCACAATCGCTTTTCATTGGTTACGTATATGATATCGGATTTCATGTTGTCGTATTCTTGTGTTTGGTTTAAGGTGAACTGGGGCAAATGTGATCTACTTTTTGAATAGTTCAACTTTCATTCAATATAAAGCCTCAAAGAAACGTTTAAAAAAATTAAGAAAAAAAAATTTACTTTTGGAACAGTTTTGTATTGATTGTTTACGAGAAAGTTGAATAATGTTTAATGTTGTTAATGTTGCGCGATGATTTTCAAAATCATATCACATTTACCACAGGGACTTGGGGCAAATATGAAGAAAGTTTATATTTTTGTAGTCTGGGGCAATTGCATAAAAATCAATTTAAGCTCTCTATTTGTGTAATTTTCATAATTAATTTTTATAATTTATAAAATGTGAATTTCTAGAAAACAATGCCAGGACAAGGGAAACAAAAAGCTAATGGAATTAAACAGAAAACACTCTCCAATGTCTTAAAATTAATGTTGAATGTTAAAGTGTTTGAAGAAAATTGAAAATTCGTACATTCCACGTCTATCAACGATAGGATCAGGTAGCACTTTTATATCCTGTTCAGGTACATTATCAAGGTCAGCATTTATTGGTTATACAAATTTGTTTCCTTCGGGTAGTATGAATTTAACTATCCACCCATCATCTGTGTATTCTGATACAAGTCTCACATAAAGTCTGATTATCTTTTTTGGGCAATATTTTACCAATACCCAACTGCGTTATGAATTGATGTTCGGCCTGCTAAATCATCAGACATTGCAGTGTTGAGATCAGCTGCCGAATATTTTCCATTTTCTTTTGTAGCTGCGAACCATGATTTCTATAACAAATAAAGCTTGTAAAACTTGCTCTACAACTTGTTACGGGTTTATTTTGCACTAGAAAACCCTTTCTGTTTTAATACAATAACATCAGAAATTCTCAGTCATTGATATACACTTTCCACTCTGTACGCCACTGTATCAAAATGACAACTTGATCGTTGTCATGTATAGCTTGTTCCGTACGTTAGTACCAACCTTTGCTGTACTAGTTCGAGCGGACATGAACCGGCCTTAAGCTATTGACAGTTATCAGTTGTTCTATTTTGCGGTATGACAGCGTTGTTTTGTAAACATACTTATGGTTAGTCTATTGTTTTGTACTTAGAACACAAAACCGTAACATTCCTACTCTATCTCTATCTTGTGTCATTGAGGTACCTATTTCACATTCGAATACTTGACCTTTTGTTTGTTTGTGTTTGGTTCTGAGATTGAGAGGCTGGCGTTTTCATCTTGGTTCAGTTGGCAACACTGAATCTTAAGGTATTCTTTTCATAGCTCCAAGTAGCTCGAGTTAGTTCCTGGACTGTTCCCACCGAACACGAACGAAAAAGAAAGCGCCCTGTCAGAAATTGACAGTTTTGACTTTGACGTCTGAGAGATATTTTTCTCTTCCTTATTTGATATTGATGAGTGACTGACCTATTTTGAAGATTTCCAATTAAAGTTTGATCATCGTTGATGGATCTTGGGAAAATTCATATCAGGAGAGTTTCTCATATTGTTTGCGAATTTTGACGCTATATATTTTTGAGAAATCTCCGTTCGCTTTGCGGATTTTTGAGGTTAGATGTCACTTCATCATTGTGTAAAACCACTGGAACGAGAAACTCGCTATCAGGCAGCAAACAGATCATCAAAGCTGTTATCAGAACCCTCCCACTTGATAGAGGTTAGTATTTGTATTTGGGCTCTACTTATGGCCCCATACAAGTGTAATCAGAAGTCAGACTGGTATTGTTGAATCTAGGGTGCTACTTCTTTGTTACCACTCTGCTACTGCTCTGCTGCGGCTACCACTCTGCTACTACTTTGCTCCTCTGCGACTACCACTTTGGTAGTGCTCCACTACGGTTTATTGCTACTACTCTGCCACCGTTTATTGGAGTTCCACTCATGTGATTGTTCCACTGTTCTACTGCTGTGATTGTTCCTGCTCGACTGTGGTTGTCCCGCTGTATATCTGTTGTTCAGCATTCCTTCGCTATTCGTTCCAGCTGTACATGTACGTTGATTGATTGTGTCGTACCCACTGTGCACCTGTATACACCAAGGCACTGATGAACTACAACCACAATAATTGGTGAACTGGCATGCTTGAGAATATCTACATCAGGTAAGTTTAGAATAAGACTGCCCCTAAGGCGTAAGTATCTATAACTGTAAGCTATCATCGTGACGTCACAGGCATAGCCCTCACTGGAGGTTTCATATTGATATATTCAAACAATACCATACTCTCAATCACAGCATTCACTTGAATTCATCTTGGTGGTTGATATTTACATTAATTTAATTTTCTTTTGTATGGTGAGCTGAACTGTGCACATACAGGGTGTGTAACGATCAATATATTTTATTAGTAAGGGACATGACTATTTCTTTTATTCTGGTCCAAGTTATCTAAGCGTAAGGGAAGACAAAACCTCTACATATTTATATATTATTATTATACCATTTACAGGTATCTATTGTTTAATATTTTAGTAATATTAGTGCAGTGGGTTGTCCCATTCCATCAGGTTGGTTTCGGATTTTTCACTAGCGATAAATCCGTGACGCTCCGGATTATTAACCCCATATTTCAATCTTATCGAAATCAATTATTGTCGAATCCACGCCTACTGAGCTACTGGGTATGTTAGAGGCGTGACACATCATTGCACATTCACTGCTCTCCTTTCCTAAATTTCTCCCCTAACAAACTGTTTAAATGAACTGTTTGAGAAATCCAGCTTTGAATCCAAGAAGTTATACGAACGGGGTGAATGTGATATTTGGCCCAATCTGTAATTATACATTTACCCCAACAACAAAATTCCAAGGGGCAAATGCGTTTTTTATTTTAATAACATACACCATACATAATAAAAAGAAGTCTTGGCTCTTGAATTCTCTGAGATAGTTACCAAACGCAAATTATAATCTCATAAGAATGGTTTGAACAGTGAATGACATTTTCTTATATTATTCGAAACGTGATTGGGAAATACATATGACTTGTTTTTGAACAAATCATTCCAAGCTAAGGTATCAAATCGATAGAGCTGCTGCAAATTGTATTTCTTCAGTTGACCATTCGTTGGATGATATGTTGGAATATCATTAGCTGATACAATAGACCAAAGAAGTTTCCATCTCGTTTTCCAGATCTGATTTCACTTGAGTTCTCGATTTTGTGAGTTATGAGAAAGCATCAGATACTGGTAAGTGGTGAAGGATGATTTCTTATTTCAGAACATTGGCAATATTTTCAAATGCTGTCAAAATTAACTGAAGTAATAATTAGAAAGCACAACCAGTGTTAATTTCAATGGTCTATTTTTGCTATTTATGTTTGATGGAAAATTTCATTTGTCTGTTCATTGTCCTTACACAATCTGAACTGAAAAAATGTCTCATCTATTCTTCCGATCATTTTGATCCAAGAGCATTTTCAGAATTTGCCTGTATTTCTCTTACCTTTTGTGCTTTCTCCTTCAATCCTATCCAAACAGTATATTCCACTTGAAAAGTTTCGCTACGTCCTTGGTGTAGCTATGAACGCTACGTTCCTTCAAAACTCCTCGAATTGAAACTCCTTCAAAAATTCTCGTGAAGTACCCTCCATCGATTATTACAGCTGCAAAAAGAGTTTGTTCCAACTTGCTATCCATTAGTCTCAATAGAGCTTGAAAAAGCTCTCGTTTTAATCAAGGAGTAAGCTGCTTACACTAAATCTCGTAACTCTCGACAAATTGTTCTTAATTTTTATTTTCCAGTGAATTTACGGTATCTCGAGTTGCTTGCGGTGTGGTTTGAAGTCCACAAATTAAAAACGTTTTGATAGAGCAAAGCTGGGTTGAATCTTGAGTTTGAATCATACCAGATACTTAATTTTTCTTACAATAATCTCACTTCCTTTCACGATAATACATATGATTTTAGTGGTCTGAATTTTTTATGCACTTTAGGGTACTATTGATCCCTCATTTGAGGGACTAAAGGGGCACTTTTAATCCCTCATGGATCAAAAGTAAATTCGATCACAGAATTCTATTTTTTCAAATGAATCGATAAAAAACAAAAGGATGTAAGTCTTTGACAACTTAACTTAGTTTCTGCTCTTTCGGAATCCTCCCAACGTTAATCATTGGTAGGCCTGTTGATATTTTCAAACTTCGCGTTGATGTTTTGGGGTAATTTTCAACAGCTCCTAAAACGACTATTTCTACCAATGACATATTACGGATAGACTCCATTATTAACATTTCGAGCTCTGGTCACATTCTAAGCACAATTTTTATTACCGCTTGTTTCGCGGAAAATGTTTGTATAAGGCTAACTGAGGGCTCTCTCCCCTATAGGAGTCTATTACTGACTCTATCCTGATTCCAAGCACCTTATATTTATATAAAGAAATGTTTATATTTTTATGTGGTCTGCACAATCACGGTCATACAATTTGCTAGTCATCAACCTCGCAATTGATAATGACCTGCGGTCATGACCGAATCAATAAATAACAAGAAACAATAGATCAGTGCACTAAAACAATTCAAAGGGATATTCATGACAATATTCCATTTTTCATTATTCTCGTACTTTATTGCAAATATGTCTGAAAATTGAACAGAAACCACGTTTTGAGGGGCATATTTACTGCTAAAATTGAAATCTGACAGCTACAAGCATTCATCTGCATTCTGTTTTATCGCCTCGTCGTCCAAAGTTCACTTGTTCAAAGTGTGCGTTTCGAAGTCTACATGTCAAAATCTAAAAGCTCTGCATTTCATAGACAACTTAAGCAAAAATCAAGTGTGCTACATTTTTGGAATTGTAATTTCAAGCACTATTAAAATTTTCAGGAAATTTACAGTTTGTCCCATTTGATAAAATAATGTTTACATCAGTAACTATTGATATATAGTTTGAAAAAGTAAATTACTTACACCCTTGAATTCTATGTAAAAAAGTGCGTTGGGAATTTTTGATAGAAACAAATAATTTTTGACAGAAACTTTTCGAAAATGCACATTTTCGATAAACATGCTGTGAGTCATAAACGATGATAGATATCGATATGGGACTTCCACCATTACGTTTATCATAAAAATTGACCTTCAGGCACACCTATCGGTTCTCATTTTTCTAGTTTGAAAACAGAACTTTCCCTTCAAAAATGCTCTGTACATCTGACCACTTGAAAGTAATAACCTTTTTTTGTCGAAATGATGCCGTCTGCATATGCACACTGAAAATCTCCGACGTCACGATTATGGTATTTGAGGGGATACTATAATAATGCCATTTAATAGACAGATGTGTGTGATATTTCTGATACGATATGATAATTCAAATCGGAACTTGAATTGAATTTGATTTGAATATTAGCTGAATGGGTTACTGACTTCCATAATGTTTCAAAGGACATGGCACTGGATACATGTATTCCTGGGGCTCGACAGTTTATTTTTATTTTTGGATATTTTATTCTAGACATCAAAAGAAGCAACTTTCTTAGACTTTATTTATCGCCCTACAGGGTGAGCTAAAAAATTGGGATGAATGTCTAATGTCAATTGTGGAAGATACTGTCTGTAAGTTTATTTTTCTTGATTTTTGGGTATAATATGCTGTAAAAATATCAACTGACTTCGAGTGGTGTGCATACTTACAGGATGAGGCAGGATACGCGATTTTTCTAAAACCTGTTTATTAACTTCTTGCCCAAGTGTGGACTTTTCATTGAATTTCTCGAAGCCAAGAGTTCTCCCGAGGTTGCTCGTTAAGCATTTTTGTTTTTTACATGTTTGCACCCATATACAGCGTGTTACACTTTTCATGGAAACATCCTCGTATCTTCCGTAATTTTTGACGTAGAACCACGAAATCTTCAGGATCGATACATACACTAGAAATTAACTCACCGCACAAAAGAAGTCATCATACGTGATAAACACTGCACGCCAGCAGCGATGGATCCACCCATTTTTCACGAAAGTTATATTAGGGGGCAAAATTGGCCCGAAATTCCTTTAGATTCGTGTTCAGGATCCCCAAATTACTACTGATACACCTGTCTTATGAAAAAATTCAGGTCCTGAAAAATTCAAATATTGTTTCACATAGTGGCCCAAATCTGCACATTTATGAAATTCTTTTGGCTATTCTTCTTCTTCTTCTTCTTCTTCTTCTTCTTCTTCTTCTTCTTCTTCTTCTTCTTCTTCTTTCTTCTTCTTCTTTTTGCTTTTCTAGTACATCGAATATCTGATTGAAAACCAAGCGTTTTAGTGCAGATACAGCTTTTTATTTAAATAATTTGTCTCTTCCGAGATAGCAGATGTCTTCTAGGAATTTGGATTTTTTTTTTATTTTTTACAGTTTTTTCTATTAGCTTCTGAATTTCTGACTTGTAAGCGGCATGATATCAAAAGAGTATCCATCAGAAAGGATTATTATTTTCTACAAAAAAAGAAAATTACTTAAATGCATTCTTGGAGGGTATCTAACAAACATTTCAATTTTTTTTTAATGTTGGATGATAATGGATGGATTGAAAATTATGGTAGTTATGAAAGAACTTTTCGAGTTGAATATAATAATACTGATAATGAAAATATGTATTTATTTTTATGATTATAGACTCCACACAAAATAACCAAACCTGAAAATAGTGAACATAGTACGGTAAATGTTTCATTCATAAATTTGGAAGGTACAATAATGAATCAGACACCTATCGACAGGGATAGTTGCTAAAAAGAAACTGGTGGGTTTTCGACTGCAATCAAAGTGGATATACAATTGGGGTTTTCAACCGGACCGGTTCTCCTCAACTCAATTGGCATTAGCGACCAACGACGGAAACTTCTTTTGTATTCCTAATCTTAATATTGAATATTTAGTCTAAAGCGGGGACGATTCATATTTTCCAGCTAATTCGGAAAAATATGTGGGAAGCACATTTTCCAAACAAGAATTCACATTATTTTTTTGTCGCCAATACATGAAAATTGCATATATCGACTCACATTATTTCGTGGATTTATTTGGTAATCGATTTAAAGATGTTCTTTTCACTGCAGCATAAATTTCTGGTGGGGTATATACCGTCCCGTAGGGGCGTATCTGATTTCTGAATATTTTACAGAAAAGAGGAAAAACGAAAATTGATGACAATTTAATCACCCTGTTGATCTTAATATGTTATATTTCAAAATGATATTCTAGCATTACAAAAGGAACAACATGTTCTTTACGCTGATATAATATGTGAAATGTACGAATTTTCTTTTTTTTTTAACAAGAAAAGTTTGTATATACGCCCATACGTGAGAATGCATTCATATCGTTTTGTAAGATAGGTCTACTGTAGCAATAGAGGAATTAATGGATGAAATTAGTAAAAGACAAAGATTTCATGAAACCTAAATATTTAATTATTGTTGTAACAGGGAAAAAACAAAGTATGACAAAGCGCTGTGAGTATGAAAAGTAAATAACTTTTTTACAATCCTACAAAAATACCATGGTAAAAAATACATCAACGTGAAGTTTTCTGTATTAACATCGGCAGATACGCCATGAACATAAGTTCTATTTGTGACGGCATTATGAGAGATATAGTTACGCCACTTCGTGAGATAAAAAGTACTTTGCAAGTAAGCTTCAATCCGGCGTAACTCAATTTTTTGTAACTTACGCCCCTACGTGATGAGGGGGACGATACGTTTCACTTTCTGAATCCATGTTTTTCGTTAGATAGAATTCTATACTTTTTCTATGACTTATATGTTTCCATGAGAAGTGTAACATGCTGTATATTGTATATGGGTGCAAACATGTAAAAAACAAAAATGCTAACTCGATCAACCTCGGGAGAACTATTGGCTTCGAGAAATTTAATGAAAAGTCCACACTTGGGCGAGAAGTTAATGAACAGGTTTTAGAAAAATCGCGTATTCTGCCTCATTCTATAAGTATGCACACCATTCAAAGTCAATTGATATTTTTCACAGCATATTATACCCAAAAATCAAGAAAAATCAACTCACAGACATTATTTTCGACAACTGACATTCAACCCATTTTTTTAGCTCACTCTGTAGGGCCAGAAAAACAGTCTAATGAATAAAGTTGCTTCATTTGACCTCTTCAATAATATATCCAAAAAAAAACAATCCGTCGAGCCCCAGGAATACATGTATCCATCGCCATGCTCTTTCTAGTATCTCCAAATTGAACTTCAATGCAATGGTCTTCTCGAAAGTAGTTTATTCACATTATTTCTCACGATATAAAATGTCAGGTTCACATTTTATAGTTCAATTTCAATTCATACTTTCCTCTCAAAAAAAATATTGTAGCGTCAATATTCACTTCTGAAATTACACTCTCATCGACACATGTCAATCAGCTATCACTCTCCTATCGAGTTTGCAAAAAATTCAACAATAGACACGTTGAAACTCAATCATACACTCGACGCCGAAAGGTTCGACACAATCCGAACCCACCTATCAATTAAAAAAAAATCGACATTTAATATTCAGAACACTCCACCGGCAGTCGAGTGTTTAGCATCTGTTTCGAAAACATCAATTAAAATCCAATTTCGACCAATAGCAATAAAGTAAAATGCGCGACGATTAATCTGCACCGACGTGCTCTTTCCGAAGATATGTTCGACGTTTAATTGCTTTTGATGGGCGAAAGCAACAAAGAATGATAATCCATTGGCAGAACGCCCGAAATTTCGTTCGGGCGCTAATTGCTCAGCTGCATTCCGGCGCACTAAATTATCTCTTTATTTTCGCTTTTCCCCAAATTGAGACCATCGACGTGCCTTGTCGGGACGGAATCACACATTGTTAATCATTCGTTTGAACGGGGGGCTTTGGATTTGGAATTTAGTCTTCGTCAGATGTTACAGAGTCCCGAGTCAGTGATATAGTGGGATAATCAGTCTCTCAGAAATGACTCATTTGATTCATTCCGAAGGTTGGGAAGTCAGCTGAGGTGGAGAATCCTGCAGAATAAGTACAGACAATAGCCATGATCAGAACGGCCTCTAGTGACACTTTGAGAAAGCAGGTGTGACACAGGTTCTGTCTTGCAAAAAAACTGTTCTGAGAAATGCTTGGTTGGCTCGAAGCTGACGAGCGCGATACCGGGAGCGCGATACCGGGTTTACCTGGGGTCTTCCTCAACGAAAAGACTAGCAGCCGTATGCTTAGTCAATCGCCAGCGACTCGCCAGAGTTTCGCCGTTCGCAACAAAAGGATTATAATGCACAGTCGAGCTCCAAAAAAGTGACAACTACGCGATAAGTCACATTTTGGCGAAACGCTGGCGATGTACCACTTTATTGAGCTCGACTGTGCATTATAGTTCTTGTGTAGCGAGCGGCAAAACTCTGGCGAGTCGATGGAATTGACTATGTATACGGCTGTAGGTGTTGTCTATTATATCATTTTATTGTCCTATTCGGTTGTCTGGTTAGTTGAAGGTTAGCTGAAGGGTTATCTATCCTTTGGGGTTTCTCTTAATACTGAGACCTGTTGGAGTCCATTGTATTGTTCTGTCATCAGTGGTTCCTAGGTAAATCTACATGTGCCCTTCCACCAGATTTAGTGGTCTACGTACTAGGTATAAAATGGTACACTAGGTGTTTCGAATTCGAGCCTGTTTCAAGGTTGATCTGTCCAAGTGAACTGTTGCGCTTCTTGTGCAGTTAGTCGTATTCGAAGATGACAGTTTCTTCCTCGTCACCACAAAGTCTTCACTCTTTATTTATTCTTCTCCATTTATTCCCATAGTGTCCCATAGCCGCAATGTCCGGTTAGTATAAGTCGTTCATTGTGCGTATTTTAGATTTGTTCAGGTTGAGGGTGTAAGCCGTCAGTGTTTGGCTTGAGAGCCTCACCATGCATTGGTGTTATGTTTTCTTCCACTCAATAATTAGGTTTTCGCATCAGGTTTTGCTAATGCTGGGACTTTGAGTGGTGATTCAGATGCTTGTCTAGCAAGTTGGTCTGTTTTTTCGTTTCCTTTCATTTCCCTATGTCCAGGCACCCACACAAGTGTAACCTTGTTGTGGTTTGACAGTTCATTGAGGCTCTGAAGACATTCTTCAATTCGCTTCGACTCTATCTGTACAGAATTCAGAGCTTTTTTAGTGCTCCGGCTGTCTGATAAAATGTAAATGTGTTCAATGTTACCCACTGTCTAGATTCATCTGTATACATTTCCTTATGGCATTTGTCTAAGCTTGGAATACAGTGGTGTTGTTTTAAGTTGAACTTTAACGTTTCTCTTTGGCCTCACTCCATATATTCTTGCGCCTATTCCTACATCTGTTTTTGAACCGAATCTGTTTACCAGATTGTTTTCAGATGCAAGTGATTCTACTCTCGAGTCCAATTCATTCCACTTCAGCTCTATGCTGAATAGCTTTTAGTATTGGGGTAGCATATACTGATCATTTCTAGTTCGGTAATATACAGTGTGTCAATTTGAAAACTTCCCACCCTTAATATCTTCCTTCCAATAAACAATATGAGTAATCGAAAAAACAGGTCAATTTTATTGTCAAGGGAGACACTTTCACGGACTATTTGTAGCCCTCGTGGTTCAACCCCCTAGGAGGGGTAGATGTTACCCTTAGAATTTTAAATGGGAAGGGGGGTCAAGTGGCACATCATTTTGATGGGCGTTCAATTCTTGTTCCAATGGTACCCTGACTTATTATTTTGTGATGAGCATTTTCCGAAAAATTGCGTTCTAAACTAACAGAAGTAATTATTAGAACGCCTATACTGAGATGCATTATTGTATTGACTCCCTTTAATAAAAATGGTTAGAAGAGTAGGTGGCACCGCTCCAACCCTTGAATGACAGGAATAAATTTATTACGCATGGGATTTTTTATTTGGTGGTTATTTTCCTTCTACACAATAAAATTTAATTTCCAACATAAAATCTACTTACGCTTATCTTATTAGCTGTTCGAAATGTTGTCCATTTTGCTCTAAACAGTAATACAGTCTGTTTTCGAACTCCCCTCTAACATTACGGAAAACTTCACTAGGAATTGACCGGCATGCTGCTGTAATTCGTCTTTTAAGTTCGTCAATATCAGAAGGTTGTGTTTTATAAACAACGGATTTAAGATGCCCCCAAAGAAATAAATCTAAGGGTGTTAAATCCGGTGATCTCGGAGGCCATTCAACTGCTCCCCTTCTGCCAATCCATCTACCCGGAAATCTCTCGTTTAACCACTGTCGGACGGGAAGAAAATAATGAGGTGGAGCACCGTCCTGCTGGTAATGTAACAGATCCTCCTGCAAAAGTTCATTACCTTCTGCATCAATTTGAGTTTCTAGCTCGTGAGTTATAAGAGGATCGATAGTCTCTTCAAGCATATCAAGGTACAGAATACCAGCCCAAACATTAACTTTTTGTGGGTGTTGTGTATGCCCTTCCCGAAAAATATGTGGGTTTTCGTCACTCCAATAGCGACAATTTGGTCTATTAACATTGCCATTCAGAAAAAATGAACACTCATCGCTGAAACAGATGTTTAACAGAAGATTAGGGATGGTATTGACTCGATGAGACATGATTTCACAAAACTCTATTCTTCTATCATAATCATCCTCGTGGAGCTCTTGAAGAATCTGCATTTTATATGGATGAAATTTATGCATTTTCAATGCTTTTCTTATAGTCTCGCGTGACATTCCCGTCTGTTCTGATACTGATCGTAAGGAGCTCGTGGGCTCTGCAGCAAATGTTCCCAAAACTTCAATTTGAGCTGCTTCATTTAGTACTCTGGGGTTATTTCTTTTTTTATTTGTCACTGAACCAGTTTCGTAAAACTTATTCACCAAATCAAGCACATACCGGTGACTTACATTACAATTTGGATGTCTTTCGTTAAAAAGACATGCCGCCCTTCGTACGCACTTTCCAAATTCGCCATAAATTACAATCATTTCAATTCTGTCTTGAAGAATGTAAACCATTTTTACACTTTTATACACTTATTAAAGTAATTCCTAAACAGCCCAACAGGTACAACGGTATTCACAATACTACCACATAGTTCAAATTTGCTAACCAATTTTTTGCCGGAAAACAGAAACTTTTTACAGCAGAAGTAGCAAAAAAGGAAGGCTATCTGTACAATTTCTGCGATGACACTTAAAAATTCAGCATTTAATAAACACAACTTTACTACCATCTACGTTTTACTATTAGGCTACTTTTTTATGTAAAGTGTTTGGAGCTAATGGCTAATGTTACCCCTAATAAAGGGTTGGAACGGTACCACCTAATATTCTAACCAGTTCTGGCCAAACCATGCATCTCAGTATAGGCGTTCTAATAATTACTTCTGTTAGTTTAGAACGCAATTTTTCGGAAAATGCTCATCAAAAAATAATAAGTCAGGGTACCATTGGAACAAGAATTGAACGCCCATCAAAATGATGTGCCACTTGACCCCCCTTCCCATTTAAAATTCTAAGGGTAACATCTACCCCTCCTAGGGGGTTGAACCACGAGGGCTACAAATAGTCCTTGAAAGTGTCCCCCTTGACAATAAAATTGACCTGTTTTTTCGATTACTCATATTGTTTACTGGAAGGAAGTTTTCAAATTGACACCCTGTATATATATATATATATATATATATATATATCACTGGAAAATGTTTAAATTAATATTTTCATTATAGCCCCTGAACCGTACAAGTAAATGAAAAAATGCAAGATATTAAAAAGATGTTAAATGAAACAACATTGATTCTGAAAAAAGGAGGACCCTGTGAATTATTTGAGAAATGCATTATTTTGTATCGTGCGTACTATTGAATGGATTGTACTTGCCTAATTTGAACTGATTATTGTAGAAAATATCGAAGTTAACTCTAAAAAATCTTGAAAAAAATTAATTTTTATCACCCTGTATCTCGAAAACCAAGCCGTTTGGGACATATGTTTATATGAACATTTCGTCTTGAAAACCTTCAAAGAATCACCTCCCGAAGTTTGTCAACGTACTTAATTAACACCCTGTATATACCTGTTTGTTCAAGTCTGTATGCACTCATCCTTGCCTTCCTCTCCACTATGTTGTTCAAAGGATGATTTCCACAGCAGCGGTTGGAGTGGTATTCATCACTTGGGCCACCATATGTGATTCTAGATCTCATGATCGCAGTGTATGACTTTCGGTTTTAGTCTCCATGTTTTTCAAAAAGCTCTTCCACATATGGAAATTGACATCATGCACGATGATTTGTTTTTGTTGATTATATGTTGCAGATGCATGTTGCAGGTTGGTATCTTATATAAGAACATCCTCAAGTATTTCATGATCAGTAATTTGAAGTTTAACGCCAAAGAACTCAGGAAGCTTTACGTCCCCCAGAATGATTCTGTGT
Organism: Chrysolina oricalcia; assembly: GCA_944452925.2. NCBI lineage: Eukaryota > Metazoa > Arthropoda > Insecta > Coleoptera > Chrysomelidae > Chrysolina > Chrysolina oricalcia. The sequence continues at coordinate 56,413,169 of OX101821.2, read as the reverse complement.
GTAAGTGGAATGAGTGTGGTTTTGCTGGGATTTGCCCTCAGTCTTTCTCTTTTGCATCATTCCTCCACAGTCCTCAGTGCATTTTGCATCAGCTCAGAGGTAATTTGGACATACTTTCCTATAACGAAAACTACTATGTCGCCCTCGTAACCTTGGAAGTGGTGATTATTTGATGATTCCAACAGTTCGTCTACTACCATGTTTCAAAGTAGGGAGGATAGGATTATGCCTAAGCTCTTATGCAATTGTACAATAAAAACCGAACATTTATTCGTTCCTAATAAATAATAAAAGTTCAATTGCGAAAAAAACTTCCATTATTGGAGATTGTGCCCATGGAAGCCTTCGATCAGCTCGTCAAAATGTACAACATACCAAAAATTCAGCGATTTTCACCAAGAGCCATTTTCTTCCATGTTCAGCGCATGGACCTCTCTCCGAGTACATTCCTCCAAAATACGTCCCTGCAGCGGAATAATAAGAGCAGCGCATATGAAAACCCATACCGAATTTTCATATATTCGACATCCATTGTACACCATAAAATGTCCATAAAATAAATTCGAGGTTCTCCGTCCTCGCCACGGTCCCTTTGCCTTTCTCGAAACGATATGCTCAAGAAAGTTCCCGGCCGCGCGATTTACAGTCGCGGAAAGAGGGTCAGATGCATTTTCCGTCCTATAAATTGGAGTGCTTGTTGAGTTTAGATTTAGATAGCCCCGCCCGTAGCTTGTTTTCCGTTTCTTCGGGTGTTTCGCAAACGAGTCTAACAAGAATCACATGGAATAGTTCTACTACTGGTGTAGTTAGTTGGAACGAAAGTTGAGTTTTGAGATTTAACTGGTCTTTAACAGTTAGCTGGAGAGATGCTTATTCGGTAATGGGTAGAGTGGAGGATTTGCATAATTGTTTGCGTGATGTATTTCAACACGGTTCATGCAAATGGAAATAACTCGAGAGTATTATGATGATGAAACACCGGGTGGTTAAACCATACAAGACAATAGCATTCGACATCTTTATATGCAAAAAACTTTATTCACTTGGCTTCAAGGGTAACTTTCTTTCGTGGCTCAGAAAGATACATGTCAAAGTAGACCAGTCGCAGAAATATGACATTGTTCTAGGGGTTCCTCAAGGTTCTATATTGGGCCCACTCATCTTTCTTCTGTCAACGATATGCCAAATCATGTAAACACAGATAACATAGTTCTGTATGCAGATGATACAGCCATCGCAGCAAATGCCGATAACCCAAAGCAGCTTCAAGAAAAATTAAACAATTTGAGTCTAGAATTTACAAATTGGTGTTGTAAAGGTTCTTTAGTGGTGAATGTGGAGAAAAGTGTTCTGCTGCAGTTTTATTCCACGAGAAATTGAAAAATTGATGATTTTCATGTTAGGGTGGGTGACGAAATAATTGAATAATCAAATTTCTTGGTACTTATATAGATGGTAACATGACCTGGTAGTGGTATAAACCATGTACGTAAGAAAGTTGACAGTGGGTACTATGCAATCAGACAATTGAGATCCTAATTCAATAAAGCCCAGCTTTTAAACGTTTATTTTGCTGTTGAATATTCCCATATTTCTTATAATATTGCAGTTTGCAGATACTCCACAAAACTCAAAAATATATTTGTCTCCTAGAAAAGGGTGTTGCGCCTAATCTATAAAATAGACTATAGAAAATCATGTAGGCAATATTTTATTAGGAATAAAGTCATGTGCGTACCTAGTATTTATATTTACAAATGCATTAAAAAACAAATACCTACAGAATTACAATCGAAATTCTGACTTTCATGCATATCCTACTAGGCACGGTGAATTGATACGGCTGCAGAAACATTCAACATGTTTGAAAATTCTACATCTTATCAGGGAACAAAATTTTATAATCACTTACTTGATGATTTGAAAAATCTAGACAGAGAAAATCTTTTTAAAACCAAGATGAAAGAATTTTTGATTAATGGTTGTTTTTATAGTACTACGGAGTATTTCAATCAATGATGTGGTTATATATTATATATATTTATATTTATTTTGTGGAACTGTTAAATTTTGTGAAAATGTTATATTTTCATGTATAAATGTAGATTGTACGTATGTATGTATATTTGTTGTCTGACGTATCCTATATGATTTTTTATGGCCGTAAAGGATTTAATACATTTTATTATTATTATTATTAATACAATAAAATACAATACAATACAAATACAAGCTAATTCACGGTGGATGGCAAATCAGACGTTTCTGGTATCACAGACAACGTATCACTTTGAAAATTTAAAGGAGAGCATATTCGGACATTCTCTACCCAATTAAAATATTTTCGAAAATGCTGTGTTGCTACTTCTATTTGAAACTAGTAGCAACTTTGATTTTTCAAATGGAACTAGTATATAATATTATTTTTAAAATCTTCAACAATTTCCGAACAACTTATCTTGATATTTCCCTATAGCTATCTGTTACCGTTTTCGAAATAAAAATTTCAATGAAGACAGAAATCTTTGGGAGATCGTTTGCTAACGAACAGTCATTACCGACCGAAGATGAACCCTTTACTCTCATAAACACCTACTACGTAGGCTTATTATGCAAGTACCTGTCAGAAAACAACTACTTCCCTGGCTAAGACCACGACGGGTCTGTTAGATTTAATTCAATACCCGTCGTGGTCTTAGCCCGGGGAGTAGTTGTTTTCTGACAGGTACTTGCCATAATAAGCCTACGTAGTAGGTGCTTATGGGAGTAAAGTGTTCATCTTCGGTCGGTAACGACTGTTCGTTAAAAAATTTCAATTTCAATTTTTTTCTTCGAAAATCATGACTTCTAAAGATGCCGATATCTTTTAGTTAAGATGTACTATGATATCGAAATTTCGTTCGGAGTTAGGTTACACTTGGAGGTTTTCCACACTTAAGCCTAATCTCCGTTATTTCAATACAGGTTGGTAAAAAAATACAGTTAGGTCGTTTGCTGGGAGAAGTGACTGAAAGTTGATAATTTTAAATGGAATACCCTGTATATTATTGAATTTTGGAAAGCTGTTGATATTTGCTTTCTTTCTATGTGTATAATAATAAATGCCTCTTATTGTCATTCGAGAAATTAATTACATAATGTTGGCGAAGTCTAGCTCAGAGCTATTCCACTCAACCCACAGAGGGCCATAGCCCAGAAAAAATATAAAAAACCTTAACAAATGCTGAAAAGAAGGTTTAACTTAAAGGAAAAATGCAAAAAAATTAAATACAATAAAAATAAAAATATGGGTGCACACATAGATAATAATACAAATCACAATAATTTGAGATATGAGTCTACAACAAAAATGAAGTATTGAATAATCAAATATTAAGCCTGGTCAAATATGCTTACTGCTTATCAAGAAGACATATCTTCAATATATATTTAACTTATTTTGAATTCATCAGGCAAAATATTGTATGTTTGGGTGGGATTGAAAACAAACCAAAAAAATGCAGTTTTGTGCTGGTATCATACCTATACCTAACTAGTCAAGTTTCGGACTTATGAGCATTGATTTGTGAAAATGTTCCTTCAGAGTGGAATTTCCATTCGGTGTTTAGTAAGCAGGCCATGGTTACTATTTGAGAGTAACGTTGTGACATTTTACTAATAATATCGACATTTTAGTCACTTCAGAAGTTGCAAATACCTTCAAAACGATGGAATAAAATTATTCAAACGAAGTTCTTATGCATTTTTGTAATTATTTTCGGACAGTGTGATAAAATTTTCAGCATGTAGAAAGTTCCATGAAATGGATCCGAATCTACCGCCAATAGAAAACGGTTGAGGACATTCAGGAGCCACACTACGACATTGCAGCATACTACGTATAGTATAAATAATATAAGTATTATTTGGAAGAATAACTGAATTATCCGGTACAACTCATGAATACAAGTTCATATTTACGAAAAGAAATAAAACATTTCACCGGGGTCATCACCAAATGATAATTGAGTTCATTGAAAACACTCTAGAGCATGTCGTTGACTGACATTGAAACTTTTCGCAAGCAACGGGATGAAAAGTGTTTGTATGTAATAGGGTCTTGGATCTGGATAATATGGCTATTTGTTTCTTTTGGTAGTGGGTGAACTGAGGAGTTATCAGGCTACCCTTTCATGCTCCTGACTAACGTCCCAAGCGGAGGGCTCACAGCTTCCTTATGCAGCCCTAGTTGCGACCGTAAAAGGGCAATTACGAGCATACTGAATTCAACGGAACGGTTTGGAGGTATTTAAAATGCAATAGGATTGGGGCGTTTAAACCAAAAAGTTAGACAACAACATTACAACCTATTAGAAAAAGTTATTTTGAATTAAATTTTTTTTTTCTGCTTAAATCAGCTTTTGAGATTTATAAAATATGATGAAGATATGTGTGTTTTGCTTCGCCACAAGATCAGGATCACACCCAGAACCAATATACACCAAGCAATAGAGCATAAAATGAGTGACTTTTTAACAAAAATACTAGTGGGGAACCGACTATGCCAGCACATGAAAAACAGTCCGTAGTTATATTGTTTTATGTTTTTGACTCGCAACTGTCATTTATTAATTTTTTATAAACATTTGAATAACAAAAAACGTTTTTTTAAATTGTCTTGCTTATAAAATAAAAAATGATAGTTGGTTGCTCCAATGAGAAGAATTGTGGATGATAATGAATAAAATGGGATGTTCCACAACCCTGTCGGATCATTAGTAACGGAGAAAAATTGGAAAAACCGGAAAATTTTGCGATTTTTTGAAAAATGCATAACTCCTCCATTTTTCAAGAAGTAGGATTGGCCTTTCTCATGAAAGTATTGAATCATGTGTACTTTATGAGTGCACAAAACAGGCGCTGTCGGATCGTCAATTTTGGTACAATTGCAATTTAAATTTTTTTTTGCACAATCTTGCAGCGTGCCTGGATGCTCTAGTGATAGCCCGATTTCATTTCCTCGAACAGATTATGAAAGTAGAAGTATAGTACCACAAAACGTATAACAGTCGAGCTCGCGTTAGCTGTCGAGTAGTAGGAGAGTCCGGGAGATGAGGGGTTTTCTTCTGATAAAATACGCTTCCCCTCATCTCCCGCTCGACAGCTTTCACCAGCTCGGCCGAGTGCAAAAAGTAATCAAACTACAATTGTGCCAAAACTAATGATCCGTCAGAGCCTGTTTCGTGCACACACAAAGTACACATGATTCAATACTTTCATGAGAAGGGTCAACCCAATTTCTTGAAAATGTAAGAGTTATGAATTTTTTAAAAAGTTGTTGAAAATTATTGTTAACAATGTTCAGTCAGGTTTTCAAAGTGAGTACAGCTATGAAACAGCCTTCCAATGTGTGTGTGGAAAAGCAATCTAGGAGGAAATCAAATGACAGGTGCGGTTTTTCTTGACCTTCGAAGGGCTTTCAAAACTGTGCATCGAGATAAGTTGATTAAAACATTGAGATGTGTGGGTATCGAGAGCATTATAATGGCTAGCTAATTATATAGATAACAGAAAATAGAAACATAGGTTTGATAATAAAAATTCTGAGGAAATAGAAACTGTCCATGGGGTTCCACAAGGAAGGGTTCTTGGGCCTTCATTGTTCTTAATATATATTGATGATATTGTTGAACCAGCAGGAAATTGTAAAATCCATTTGTTTGTTGATGACACTGTAATATTTTATTTCTCTACGTTAGACCCAGTGCTTTTAGTACAAGCTCTTAACAATTCGATATATCAAATACAAAAATGGTGCTGTCGAAATCTGCTAAAGATTAATGGTGATAAAACTAAATTCATGATCATTGCTAATGAAAGAAACTATAACAATTTTCACATAAAAAACATGGAAATAAAAATCGGTAATTAAATAATGGAACAGGTATAAAAATTCAAATATCTTTCAAGTATTATAGTAGATTATATAATAACTTTGAAAGAACATGAAGACTATTTAATAAAAAAATATCATTGTAAGTAAATTATCTATATAGATGTTCATGATATCTCAATGAATGGATAAAAAGGATTATAACAACACTAAGATACTTCCCGATTTCACTTACTGCTCAACTATTTTGTATTTACTGAATGAAAATCAAATATATTGATTTAAAAATTTCATAACCGATCACTACGCATAATTCTCTCCTGCAATAGACGTTCTCTTGTTACAACAATGTGGAGCACACTAGAGTGGTTGTTAGTAAAATAATTTTAATTGTATCAGGCACTCATTTTGGTATTTAAAACAAGAAATGGAAGTGTACCAGACTACTTGAAAGAAAAAATAAACCATAATTTTGTATATCACCACTATGAAACAAGAGCTACATTCTGCTACAGCGTTCTGTCATCATGACAAACATAAAAGTCAAATCGACGCCATATTTAGCCCATTTTCTATGTATTACGTTTCAAACAGTTGCATTTTTTTATATCATTGTCAATCATATTTATTACATACTGGGATTACAACATTACTAGAAAATGAAATGAGCTATCCGCGGGGGTAGCTCGAATGGAGAGCGCCGGTTCACCGGGTCGAGTCTGTCACCACACCTTTACTCCCAACATACCTATGATTTCCCTCTATGCGATAGAACGAAAACGGCCATATACGCGGATGATACCGCTATATATGCCCATTCGTTCTCGAGCGTTGTAGCTGCGAGGCAGGTTCAATCTCGGTTGGACAGGGAAATCATACCGTACCTAGAGGAGAATAAGATTGTGGTTAATCCGGCCAAGTCGGAGGCAATCAACTTCTCGAAGAAATTCAAGTTTTCGAGAGTTCCACAGGGGTTGACTGTCAAAGATGAGGCTGTTGAGGTCTCGACCAATGTGAGATACCTGGGGGTACAGCTTGACAAGCGGCTAACATGGCACAAGCATCTCAACCTGGCTATCCAGAGGGCTGCGGCAGCGGTAAAACGCACGTACCCTCTAATAGCCAGAGGATCACACACTAGCTTGAACTGCAAAATTATGATATACAAGCAGATCATCAGACCTGCTATGTTATACGCTTGCCCGGAGTTCTGCAGCCTGCCCAAAACTCCATTTCTGAGACTGGACAGGATGCAGAATAAGGTACTTCGGATCATCACTAATAGTGATAGATACATCCGTTTGGATGCGCTGCGCGACTTTGCGGGCGTCGACTCCATCCCAACACATGTTAGAAACTTGTCATATAAGTTTTACAAGTTCCACCTTCCCAAAAGTTCTCTTACCAGAGACCTTACCAGGCACAGGGTATATGATAATGAGTCCCGCAAAAACGGAGGGCTCATCTATCAAGCGTTGGATATCTTTCACGAAAGACGGGAAGAACCGGTTCCATAGGGAACCTAGTCGATTCTAAAACGCCCAGTACCACGACCCGGTTTTTTGCAACAGCCTTTTCCGGGATGTCGTCGAACTAATTGTCATCATGAAACTGCCTAAAGCAATATCTACATTGAATGCAAATACACACCACGCATAAGCTTTGCAGGAGGCGTGGATCCTACCAGCTACACCCATTACACCTTGAAATATTCGACCACCCGTTAACATCAGCGGAGGCGGATACCAGCGCCCTCACACGGGGACCCTAGGTACAAGCGCACACCCCCCTGACTGGCAACGGTTAGAGGGATGAGGCGGCTCTCTGTGCGTCCAAGCTCTCCTGTCCTCCCCTAGTCCACGACTGACGAGGAAGGCCGAAGAGACTTTGTTAGGAATAAGTCAAGTTGAATGACATGTTAATGCATAATTTTATAATAAAACCCCTATTTATTTATTTATTTATGGTTCATTGATATCTGAAGCCAAGCAACGCTAAGCGAGGCCATGGTTTGGATGGGTGACCAACGGACCTCCTTTCGATATTCTCCTCGGATCGTGCTAGGAATCGCACGTAAAAAGGTAAGACCTCGTTAATCCTTGGCTCGTACAAGTTTCGACTTTTGAGGGATGCCGTTCGTAAGGGGACGACAGCTGGTTAACGGAAAAAACAATTTTAACAACAAAACAATTAAAAATTAAATTGAATATTATTATATTACTTCTAGCAGCAAAATTTGAACAAGTAATGTCTTCCTTACACTTTATACCACCTAAATGAAACAGTTTTTGCACAAATGTGGAAAACCTATGGTATGCAACTCGTGAAGAAATTTTTGAAATGAAATTTAGTTTAAATCATAATCATAAGGAATTTGACCTTCAAAGTTGGCAATTTTCAATTTGTATGCTTATGATTAGGAATAATTATTTGTTTTGACTTGTTATTTGCTATTTTGAACAAAAATGAGCCAGGAGGAGGGTATTCTTATTGAAATGATCGAAAAATGTCCCAACCTTTGGGATAAAAACACAGTTATGACAGTTTTATCACCTGTCAATTTTTAATTTGCAAGCTAATGACTGTGATAGTGACATGTTGCATGAATTGGCCCTTACTTTTTGCACTTGTTGCATACATAACTATTATACACAACAGCAATATTTCCATATACAATTTTTTTTAACAACTGTGATTGTTTTTATTGGATAATGTGTAGTGGTACTGCATTGACATATTCTTGTTTTTTATCTACAATGTATTAGTTTTTTAAACTGAATAAACGGATATATTTGAGAATACTTGATTGTAATAATAATTATATTACTTATACATCTCTTCAACCTCCACATTCACAATGTCCTTGAACCTCTATTTAATTCTGGTGGCTTCTCACAGTTCTTCACATTATCCCGAAAGTAATTTCGTTCTAGCAGTTTCCCCGCATACTGGCAGTTACTAGAAAACCACCGAAATATCCAGCCGGAAACCGCAAGTTCACTCTGCCGGGAAACTCCTCTGGCGATATCCCGTTTCATCCGCGCAAAACAAGCATCGCGGCCCCGTTGAAAAAATAGAACTCAAGACGGCGAAGCGGTCTTTGTCGAAACGCCCTCTCTGACAGAAACTCTCCGGCGTAAGTCCTTCATCCTACATGATGAACTATCTTAAATTCAACGCCGCCCGCTATATTTAGTTTGAGTTCTTGAACTCGAGCCCTTTTGTCAGACACATGTCGAGAGGAATTCAAATTCGGGAACTCTTTGAAGGATCGCGAATATGGAAATGAATTTCCGCGACGAGCGCGAGTACAATAGACGCCGGCTGATGGGGGGCAGGATGGGATTAGTGTACGTGGGTCTGTTGATTTGATTTTAGTATGGTACACGCATAATTGCCGAGGTTGCCCGGACCAACTTCAGGATCCTCAGTGATTTTGGGATATACTGCGATTTCCAATAGAAGTTATTTCCACTTATAATTACTCGAATTTGTCGAAGTGAACTTCATTTCACAGGAATTTTGTAGCATGATTTACAACTGCCTCTGAAGAAAGTTCGAAGTACTAGTAATTATTACTGGATTTATCAGAATAATTGCTTATCACAAGCTTATCACAAGCTTATCACAGAGAAGTTAACTGCCCGGGTCCATTACATTTCTAACAATATTCCATTAGAGCAGGCACAACAAAAAAGGAAAAAAAATCACCATTTGGTTGGGAAGATGGGGAAATTTCTAAAGAACAAGGAAATAGCTCTGAAACTAGTTTTTGATATTGTCAAGAATAACGAAAAACACAAAATTCCGAATATTCAATATAGAAATGTAATGTATTGATCCAAAAGCTGGGTCGAAAATGTATAATGTTATTTAACACGTTAAGCGCCATGAGGTATAATGCGCATGCCGCACCTCATTTTGATCCCTAGGCTCCGTAACACATATGCATATTGTGCCTCATTGCAATCGGTTCAATTTGGCATCGTAGCACAGCAGTTAGTCGCGCTATACTGGTTTCTTTATAACGAATGAAAGAGCGTGCCCTGGGAGACAACATATACTTTTGATCCATGAGATTTGTAGGATTTTCAGCGATTGTGCGATACAGCTTGTATGTCTCTTTTTTCGTATGGTTTTAGACTTTGACCTGAACTAAGAACTACTCAAGAGATAACATTTATTAGAAATAATTCACAAATTGGTTCTACAAGTAATATGAAAACAAATCCATACTTCTGGAAAATACCACTAATATTAAAAATATAAATGAAAATATTCCGTTTCTTAGGTTTGCAAAAATAATGGTCAACAAAAAAAGAAGTGACACAGTTACATTTGTTGCAGTCCACACATGGATATTACGTACGCGAGGCCTTATTCAATGCTCGAACAAGAATGATTAAAAAAAATAATTGGCAGAGTGGACCAAATTTTTGTATCATATGGTGGAGTTAAACGTGTTAAACAAGTAGCGTTTCATGTTAATTCTTATTTTCGATAAATATTACTGAATAGTGGTTACAACAATCCAATAAGGCAGATTTTCGATAGAAGTCATTTACGGTCATCAAAAAAACAGTATCCTCCGATTTGGATCCTTCAAAATTTCGATTATGAAACTTTGAACTTCTTTCATGACAAACTAAAACCTGAACATTGGCATTGAAAACTTGCCCGTTTTGTACAGAGTCTAAAAAGATGTAGAGGTTGCCATCATACTTTTTCGAAAAAAAAATATTGCTAGTAGAGTACAAAAGGGGGTATTTTACAGTGTATCACAAGGACTGGTATGCTGATTGGCCGGTGATTGGCCGGTTCGAGTTACCACCGATACCGAAAATTATTTAGAATTTTTACAATTCCAATTAACCCATCCACTGAAAAATGTGCTGCTAGGGCCAAAACTATAGAAGCTTTTACCTCACAAATGAAGAAGCGAATAGAACTTCAATAAATTCAAGACACAAATTAAGTCAATTATTAAAGACACACTTCGTGCAGAAATAAATAGATAAATAGAAACCAACATGACTGAAATACTACCCAAATATGTTTGATTATTTACATTTTTATGTGCCGTAGTGGCCGTGCTGGTAGAACGTTCGCTTTTGGAGCGAAGGATCAAGGGTTCAAAGCCACGCATGGTCATCGGTCTCATGCATGGCATCACACGTTAAAACACAAGGGCTGCTTCCCTTGCTCACACAAGTTTCTCGAAGACTTCCGAGGGTTGCGCGTAGGGGTGCAATCGTTTGACGGAAATAACAATCTTAACAATTTTTAACAATATATGAATTGTAATGTTGTACCCAATTTAACAGACCTAATAAGTTTTGAGAACTTTTATTGTTTTTATCCACTTTTGTGAGTGATTCGTTCAATATTAATTTTAATTTGTATATTCATTACACGCAGGCAGCCTCGTAAGATTTATCTGACATCTACCCACTCTTTACTGCTACCCTGTCTGTTTCAACAACAATGTACAGGAATTTTTTAATTTTTTTTAAATTTGAAAAGTAAGAAGTTCCTTCAGGTACAGAAAACATTGTAGTCCATCCGGTAATTAGTTTTAATCAGAGTATAATATGTTTGAATGTTTTAGACGATGTAGTAACTTGATTACTTATATTTCGGAAGTCCATCATCTTAATGGTTGAAAGATTTCTATTTCTTTCAAATTTTTCACAACGTTTCAATTGCTTGAATCCGCAATCGTCTTCTGGTGAATAATGACAAAATCAGATGCTACGCGACCTTTTATAGGTCTATAATTAAAGTGTAATTACGGTGTAATTACGCGCGGTCTTGTGGCGCGCGTGGTTTCGCGCTTTTTCTCCCTCCAAAACGGTCCATGAGCGGTTTCCATACGTTTTTAATTTCCACGCTTGGTTGACTGAAGGCACTATTGGCTTCTATATAGGTGGTTTCTATAAATTTCCGTTTGAACCAATGTTCCTCTCTATGAAGAACACTAGCTTCGTCCCAAAGAATTCTGTGGTGTTTTGTCCAGGTGTGGTCAGCAATTCCCGATTTTGATGTTTCCCCTCGTTGAGTCCATTTTTTGTGTTCGGCTATTCTTACTGATAATGGCCTCTTGGTCTCTCCGATATAGGAATCTCCACATTCACATGGGACTTTGTAAATACAGTTTTTGCTGGATTCTGTTGTGTTCTCTGGTTTCGTCTTGGTGAGGAAGCTTCGTAAGGTAGTGCCGGATTGAAAGCAACTCTTGATGTTGTATTTATTTCCGATCCTTCTGATCTTCTCGGAGATACCCCTGATATAGGGGAGAATGAGAACGGGGTTTTGTGGTCTTTCTTCGGTTGTCTTGGTATTTTCGAGTTGTTTCCGAACTTCTCCTATGAGTTTCTCGGAGTATCCGTTTCGGCGTAGGTCCTTTTTGATGTGGTTAATTTCCGCCTCCAATGACTCCTGGTTGTTGCAAATAGACATTGCTCTCTCCACCAACGTTTTTACGATTCCCCTCTTTGTGGAGTTTGGATGATTAGAGCCGTAGTTGAGGTACTGTCCTGTGTGTTTCTTCTTCCTGTAAACAGAGGTGAGGATTCCAGTGTCGTTCTTTCAGCTTTCACATCGAGAAACGATAGGGTACTATTGGTTTCCTTTTCCATTGTGAATTTGATTGAATCCCTCAAGTTATTCATTCTGGCGAAGAATTCCCCAAGGTGTTCATCTTCATGGTTCCAAATAATAAAGGTGTCGTCTACGTATCTTAGCCATAGTTTTGGTTTGTATTTTGCCTCTCTGATAGCCAATTCCTCGAACCACTCCATATATATATGTTGGCGATTACTGGAGAGAGAGAAGATCCCATGGGCAGACCATCAACTTGGGAGAAGAAACGGCTCTTTTCTTGAAAGTATGAATTGTGTAGGCAGCACTGCAGTAGTTCCAATATCGCTTGTACGGGGAGGTTAGTCCTTTCATGAAGCTGGATGTCTTCTTCCAGTTTCCTCTTGATGATGTTAAGGGATTCTGCTACGAGGACGTTGGTGTAAAGGCTCTCCACGGCAAAGCTGATGAAACGATCTTTGCTGACCACGCCTGGACAAAACACCACCGAATTCTTTGGGATGAAGCTAGTGTTCTTCATAGAGAGGAACATTGGTTCAAACGGAAATTTATAGAAACCACCTATATAGAAGCCAATAGTGCCTTCAGTCAACCAAGCGTGTAAATTAAAAACGTATGGAAACCGCTCATGGACCGTTTTGGAGGGAGAAAAAGCGCGAAACCACGCGCGCCACAAGACCGCGCGTAATTACACCGTAATTACACTATAATTATAGACCTATAAAAGGTCGCGTAGCATCTGATTTTGTCATTATTCACCAGAAGACGATTGCGGATTCAAGCAATTGAAACGTTGTGGAAAATTTGAAAGAGATAGAAACCTTTCAACCATTAAGATGATGGACGTCCGAAATATAATTAATCAGAGTATAATATGTTGAACTTCTATAATAATTGAGATATACGCATCATAATGTTTTCCTCTGAAGTATACACACACATACACGACTGTTTGACACCTGAAATAAATTGGACCGTAACTTTCAATGTAATTGTCATATAAATGAAAAACGTATAAAGGTTGCCTAATTTTGCTGTAGCTCCAATTTTTTTTAAGCACTTACTGCTCCGCATACATTAGAGTGAAATTGCAAAAACAACTTCGCCCGGACAAAAGCGCAATCAATTTCCGGAACTTTTCCGTGTAGTTTCATCCTCTGACGTAGTTTTTCCATTAAAACTTGAGCAATTAATAAACTAGCATATTCAGAATTCGATCCTGGATATGGTCGAGCCGAAGAATAGGTAGCGAGGAGACATAAATATCGGCCTCTCTTAAAGTGCACCCATTAATTTTCAACTTACATACAAAAGCAAGCTTCAACCCACCATTGAGCAGCTATAACTCTTCCGCTTGTAGTTTGTTTCTGAAAATCGTCCACTGCATTTTCCCTTTACGTTCTCCGTGGAAATCGACGGCTCGCTAGTAGGATTATTTCCCGACTTAGCTGGAGGAGGTTCTGTTTGTTCTGAATCTCCACTCTATCCGGGACGTTTCTCTTTTATTTTTATTATTCTCGATGGAGACCGTTGCGAGTGTTCTTTCCGCCTATTCGACATTCGAAGACTTTATTGTTGGAATTGAAAGCCGTCCATTCACAATGATTTCATCTTCATTACAAGACATTCAATTTCCTTCCCAGAAATTGACTCCAAAATGAAATGCTCTATAATGATGGGATCAGAAGCGTTTGTTGTTTTGTTGCTTTTGAAGACTTCAAAGTTTTCTTGGCATCAATCGTGTAGTATTTATACACAGAGAAAACTCGGCCCAATAAAGTTTCACCTACTGTGGGAATATCTTATAGACTCATGAATTTCATGAAACACTGCAATCTTTTGAATTCTGTCCAGTATGGCTATATCAAAGGGAGGTCAGTGGAAACAGCAACTATGCAGTTCACAGAAATTATGGTCAATTCATTTAAAAACAACGAAATTCTCCTAGGAATATTTTTAGATTTATCCAAAGCATATGACTGTCTGAATCATAAATACTCATTGACCAAACTCGAGAGATATGGAATTAGAGAAAATGTATTAGATTGGTTCAAATCATACTCATCCGAACGCCAACAAAGAACTAAAATTTCAAAGAACAAACAAACATTCAAGTCTGATATTAGAATAAATAATATAGGTATTCCACAAGGAAATAGAAATCAGTAAAACGCAAAGTCGTCTCCACAATTTAATTTCCCATCTAGTTCAATAGGATGGTAAAACGGTGACTGACCGCTATCAATCAGATAGCCGTCCAAAAGTAGAAGTAGTACATGTTTCGATCCTATATAGGACCATCATCAGCTATTCAAGAAAATTATGGAGAAGAAAATTAATGTTTCACAATTACTATAAGACTTTCTCAAATACTTTTGGCGCCAAAGCGGATTCATTGACTCAAAAAGGCTATTTTGTATGGCTATTGTATAACATGTTTTATATGTTTTACATGTAGTATAAAAAACAAACATTTGAAAAAAAAATTAGTGTGTGGTAAAAAAGTCTAAACTTTTAGAGAAAATCTTCTTGTCGTAAGGAAAGAATCCCAATAGGTATTTTCCTAATGAAAAATGCTCGGTCTCACCATAGGGACCGTTGATAAAGATTGGCAGAATATCCTAAATTGTCGCTATTTTTGACCCACCCTATATAATAGGTGGCTTCTTCTATCGTAACGACCGACTAACTGACATGACATTCGACTTTCTTCAAACCAGCGATGCTACTATTTTGTTACCAATCATCTAAAAAGTAATACTTTTGGATGACTGAACCTTGCTACGTTTTGGCAAAACATACATTTTTATGATTTTCAAAAATTCGTATCTCCGAAACTGGACATAGAAACTAATTTAAACTTGCATGTGTAACTTCTAGTGACTTGTACTACAACATCCCAAAAAATTATTAAAATTGGCTGAAAGCCATTTTCCCATGTATTTGGTCATTCATATACGTTGGCAAACACATATTATAAATGCAGGGAAGAAATTAAACCAAATATGCTACTCCATTAGGATTATCAGTAACTATCTCAATGAAGTTTTAATGAGAATCATATATTTTTCAAATTTTGAATCGTCAGCAAAATTTGGAATATTTTATAGAAGTCATAGTAATATATTAGATATTTTTTGCATCCAAAAACAAGTAATAAAAATAATTTTCAAAGTTAAGTATGGTCAGTCCAGTCGGGGTTTGTTTCAATCAAAAAGCATCATGACAATAATGCACTCTATATTTATGAATGTGTGGTCTATTTTTTCAAAAATAAAAACACATTTTTAGTATCTACTATAAATCACCCATACCCTACTCGTGTCACAAATATGAATTACCCAATACATAGACTGACAGTTACCGAGAAACACCCATCATATGCTTCATTAAAGTATTTTAATAAATTACCTGATAGTATTAAAACCTGTGAAAGTCTCAACAAAGGACCCCGCACTTTTGATGGGTAAAATGGTTATCGGTGAAATTATCTGAATATTTTGTATATTGTAGTATTCGATGTACTGATTGAACATGCAGAATCGCAAATTTCGATCATGGATAGATTTTGAAATACAAGGCGTTCAATTAAAAATCAGTAATTTTTATTTAATTATTTTCTCGGGAATTGAAAGAGCCAACTGCTATTTTTTTTTCGTTCTTATCATCAACGTACCTTCGTTATACTAAATATCATTCAGATAGTGCAGATTATATCATTATGTACAGAGTGAAAAATAAAAACATTTAAGTAATGTCTGAAAATTGTAGGTCTCTACTATTGAATTTGACAACCCCGGTAATCTCCAGCGTTAAATTTAAATAGTTGCTATATACAGGCCGTTTCTTTTATCATGTGGTAACATTGCTTTATTTTAAACCGTAACAGATACGAAGACGATTAAATGGGAGAAAAGGTAACTATTGTGGAGAACAGTACAATGGTCAAAGAAAATTTACAGGGAGTCTCGCCCTTCCCGAGTTATACAGAGAAAACCAAAAATGCTGTTATTTGTTTTTTACGAATAGAACTGTTATTTCTGAAAATATAAAAAAATTCATGAGGAAAGTTTTAATGTATTCTAAATGTACTATAAAAATGTAACAATGAATCTTTGATTAAACGTTTCGTGTCAACACGGCCACCATCAACATTTCTTTTTCAAATACGGACCTCTCTGTTTTAGTACAAATATTGATAAAGCGATAAAATCACAATTCAGTGGTATAACACACTTGATATTTTTATAACGTTTCATTTAAAATAACTAGCATCCTCAGTGACAACAATTTTTAATTACGGTCCTGTCGTTAGTTCTTTTGTAAATTATTTTGATTTCTTCAAAACCTATTCAACTATTGGCATACTTCAGACTTCACCCAATAATTTCGATAAGAAAATACCCCAACACAACGAACATTCGTATTTTTCCTTCTTGGGCATTTTTGTATTACAGAAATCCTTGTTTCAAGGCTGATTTCTTCTGAATCAATTATCATACTGAATATTTCTATAATTCTCAATCCTGGAAGTAACGAAAATATTAGTTTTTGGTCAAAATACGACTATTGTGTGATATGGTACAATTAAATAGCATCTCACATCATTTACCATTTTTAAACAAGTAGGCTTTGCTTGGTTACTATGGCAGGACAAATAAATGAGTTGTTGATACGTGTTAAGAACTGTCAGTCGTTTATACACTCAGTCATATCAAAGATGTATTCAAATGACGAAATGACTGATATGCAATTTGCTTATGCAAAATCAAATAGAAATCCTCTTATGGCAAAAAATATGTATGGTGAGCTATACCCAAATCGTCGTATTCCAAACATTCAAATGTTTAGACGATTAGAAAGAAATTTGAGAGACTGTGGTGCATTTGATAGAAATAAAACTAGAAAATGTGTTGTTACTGGAAGTATGCGGAACCAAATAAATGTTTTAGGTAAGCAAATATTACTTCATAAAGATTAACAAAGTGACGAAAATATTTTTTTTCAATTTAGGATTGGTCAGTTACAAAAATATTTCTAATCAAGATTGTTCTTTTCGACAAATTGCCCACGAACTAGGGATTTCTGTAAAATCTACCAGAAATATTTTGAAAAAGAACAAATACAAATGCTACAGGATACGCAAAGTTCATCACCTCAATGAAAGGGATTACGGAAGGAGAGTACGATTTGCGATGTGGTTGAGACGTAGAAATAGGGAAGTTGGAAATATTTGTAATAAAATAATATGGACGGACGAATCAAAATTCACCAACAATGGTTGGTTTAACAGAAACATCCATTATAGGTGGAATAATACAAATGAACATTTACATAGAGAAACCAATTTCCAGGAAAGGTTCGGAATAAATGTTTGGTTGGGAATTTTGGGAACAAACATACTAGGTCCTTTCTGTTACGACGAGCATTTGAATGGTGGAATGTATTTACATTTTTTATCCAATGAGTTTGATGGCTACTTAGATGAATTGCCACTGAACATCCGCCGTGAAATACAATATTTTCAACAAGACGGTGCCCCTCCCTATAATGCAGCAATAGTAAGGGAACATTTAGATGCAATATTCCCAAGAAAATGGATTGGAAACAATGGACCAATTGCCTGGCCAGCTCGATCCCCAGACCTGACTCCTTTAGATTTTTTTTGTCTGGGGATACATAAAGGATAAAGTTTTTTCGACAACTAGTACAGATATCGACCATCTCAAACAAAAAATAAGAGATGCATGTAATAGCATTACACCCATCATGCTAGAAAATTGCCACAGAAATTGGATGGACAGACAACTTATGTGCATTCAACAAAGAGGTCGGCAATTCGAGCATTTAATGTAGGTTATCATGAAGAATTCATTTTCTGAATTGGTTTTATTTTCACTCAAAAATTCAATATGAAATATGTTTGATTTCTTCTACTCTTAAGTTTATTTCCGAGGTAAATTGCTATCGTTCGTCTCTGAACCTACAGATATCTTTTATTATAGTGTAAACATAATTTTAATAGATACATTTATTCAAAGTGTCGCTGATAATTTTTATATCGGAGAGTTAGGTTTTGTGGAACCCATAAACGACCTAACGACAGGACCGTAATTAAAAATTGTTGTCACTGATGATGTTAGTTATTTTAAATGAAACGTTATAAAAATATCAAGTGTGAAGTACCACTGAATTGTGATTTTATCGCTCTATCAATATTTGTACTAAAACAGACAGGTCCGTATTTGAAAAGAAACGTTGATGGTGGCCGTGTTGACACGAAAAGTTTAATCAAAGATTCATTGTTACATTTTTATAGTGCATTTAGAATACATTAAAACTTTCGTTTTCCATTTTTTTATACTTTCAGAAATAACAATTCTATTCGTAAAAAACAAATAACAGCATTTTTAGTTTTCCCTGTATAACTCGGGAAGGGCGAGACTCCCTGTAAATTTTCTTCGACCATTGTACTGTTCTCCACAATAGTTACCTTTTCTCCCATTTAATCGTCTTCGTATCTGTTACGGTTTAGAATATAGCAATGTTACCACATGATAAAAGAAACGGCCTGTATACCCACTTTTTTAGATTCCAAATGTATTATTTAGCTATTATACTTGATAAAACCCGGAAACGATCTGAAAAATAAAATAACTAGTGGAAACTAGACAAAAGCGTTTTTTATTTATAACATTGAAGGCATATTCATGAACCCACGATCTTTTTCTTCATGGAAAAATATAAAATAAGCAGTGAATTCAAAATAATTGGTCATCATTGGTGCAAGAACGATCTCTTAATTCTTCGTTGACTCTGCAAAAAAATTTATATTTCCAAAAATTTTGAATTTGTAGCACTTGAAGCACTGACATTCTCTATGAGAATTAGGTCACTGACAGGAAATATTATTTTTTAATATTCTTGAAATCTTTTGAATTAATTTTAATTCTTTTATTGTATTCTTACACATTTTTTTAGCATCCCTTGTTTCCATACCGACCACATATGTAGATAGGATGTTACTGTCATTATTTTTTACAAAAAACATAACTATATATGAAAATTAAAAACTATAGGAGCTTATAAACAACAAACCCATTTTGATTTTCGGTTGTATTAAAAAAATCATCAATTCTTCAGGTCAATGAAATTTAAAATGTTCAATAAAAACCCAATTTGAGTTGACATCTCGAATCACTGAGTTTTCAAATGAAGGATAAAAATACACGACGAAATTTCAAAAGCGTACGACTTATTAATATTCGCCCTTTAGCTTTTTCCTTATCCTCGCAGACATGACTTCACAATAACACACCTTCAAACGAAATGAAAAATTAAGTGAAAGCATCTCCGGGCGAGAGAAGACTGTTGATTTGGTTAATTAATATTTATAAAGAGGGGAAGTTTCACGGAAAATGAGTTTTGAAATTATCAAGTAGGTTTGCATTCAAAGGAGGACGACCTTTTTAGTGCCGAATAACATGTAACTGCTCGAATGAAAGCAGAAACCGAGGTGTGTTTTGATTCGTTTTAGTGAGAGAGGCAATTATTTTTGAAAATAATTTTGTTTTATCGTCAGAGGTTAGGAAAAAGGGATCGTCTTTCGGGATGAAACTTTGGGATTTTGAAACTCTAGCAATGGTGTTGGTGTTAACGATCCAATTTTACAAAACAGCAGTTCGCACACGAGCTTATATTGTGTTATATTTTACAAGACTTTTTGTGATCTTCTCGTCAAAAATTAAAAATTCCACCCTTTAAGAATTTTTACCAGATAAATTTTTGTTGAAATTGTTATTCCGATATATATAGCGTGGTATTAATAAAAATCAGTAGTTACTTAAAACTGACGGATACTCAAAGTTTGTACTGATATAGTACTGGGGTAACTCGGCCCATGCAATAAAAGTTTTTAGAGTGCAAAAAAAGTGATAAGATGCATAGCTGGATTACAGTATAAAGAATCATGTAGTAGTACATTCACCGAGTTAGCCATATTGAGTCTACCCAGCCTCTACATTTATATAATAACTGAATGACGGTTTTTCGGGTTTTTAGGCCGACGTTTATTTAGAGAAAATCTCGTCGTTTCGCCGACACGAGTGGTTGGCATTTTCAAGAGAAATGTTTACAGTTTCGATGACTGAACACTACTTGTTTTGTTCAGTGATCGAAACTGTAAACATTTCTCTTGAAAATGCCAACCACTCGTGTTGGCGAAACGTCGAGATTTTCTCTAAATAAACGTCGGCCTAAAAACCCGAAAAACCATCATTCATTCAACGATGGCCGCGAAAGCCTTTCACAATTTGTATATAATAACTATCAACATAAGAAAGTGAAACACACCACACCAAAAATAATCTGATTCACAGCTACAATACTAGAAGAGGTTATTAATTACGACTACCCTACTCTCGTTTAGTTCTAGGACAAGACTCTGCGAGTCATCAAGGTATCATCTGCTACAACCATACACTCAAACTATTTGGATACACATGTACTTTGGGAAGCTTTAAATCAGCCCTATACAATCACCTCGTAAAAAATGCATTTTATTCTATTGAGGAATTTCTGCAATCTAAAAGACTTTAAAGTATTTATGCACAATTCTTGAATTTTATATTTTATATACAATTTAAACTGTTTGTGTTTGTACGTATGTTAGTGTTTTTGTCCTTGACTAGTCTGATAAAATTTTATAAATGTAGTAATACAGTTGTAGAATTTTCAATGATGAATAAATTCTATTCTATTCTATAAGTTTGTACTTATGCTGACTAGTTGTTACTTAAATCTATATTAATAAACGATAGGTTATACTAATTAAATTAAGTATGTTCTTTTCCATTTGTCTGCTTCTTAGTATGCAATCGATTCCTGCAGTGAAATCATTGAAACTCAGTTTTTCCTAAGTATGAGAGTGAACTGATTATGAGTCAAAATCCAAAAAATGCAAAAAAAATTACATTGATAGAGCCATATCTCGAAAACTGTCCATTTTTGGAGTTTTTGGCAATGGACACTTTTGATCAGTGCATCCAGATCTACACCATATCAAAAATTCGGACAAATTCACGGAAAGCCATTTTCCATAAGAAACGTGCGTGGTCCTTTGGCAACAAATGTTAAATTCGACTCTTTAGTTTGTGAAACACTCTAATTATTTTTTTCTTCGAAAACTTCGAAACGAACGACATGGTGGTCGATAAATAAATGTAGAATAGTGAATTCTTTGAATTTTTTTCGTGTAACCAAATTTAGACTAAATAAGAAAATGCTTAAGAATAATCAGTAGATACTTCTATCAGCATTTATTTTTTAATATACAATTCAGTATTTACTTATAAGTAAATACAGACTTTTATTAATATCAGTCATAGTCTTAACGTTGATGAAATCAAATGCATTGAAAATATGATTTCAATCTTTCTTACAAAACTGTTAAACCAATGTATTGAAGATTACTATTTTTCCTCTGTAGTAAAAGGAAAACAAGTAATACTTATCTTCAAAAATCTAAATGATCCAACAAATTACAATATTTTTACTCTGAATAACATCAAAAATGCTTGAAAAACTAATGGCTCAAAAATTTTAATACACTTAAAGTAAAGTATTTGACTGCGGATTACCATTGTTTAAATAGAAGATAGTTAGTCAATGCCTGTGGAAAAGGTATTGGATCCAAACGCGAGTGACATCTAGCGTGATTAGTTACAAACATGAATATTTGACGTCCTCACCCCATCGAAAGATTCCATATGTCAAATGCGACTCCATTAAACTTCGGTTTGTTCTAATCTAAAAAAATTACTAGATATTTAATTTTTTCCACAAGCTTTATGATGAAATTGTTTGAATAGAGTTCTCAAAGCTATTGAAGATAATGGGTTTTACTGAAATGAATGGATGAATGTTCTACTATCAAACTAGTCTTTGATGTGAGCCAGATCGTTTTAGCTTTTATTTTCAGGCCATAAGTAGAAATTTTTAGCTTCATATACTATGACGCTATCATCAGCGAATCAATGATTTATATAGTAAATAGAACAGGCTCTATCAGTGTGCCTTGGCGAACCCCACATTTCATTGTTTTTTTTTAACTCATTTCATTCGATATTTTTACTTTTCGTTTCCTTTCGGTTGAATAAATTGAGAGCTGTAACTCTATAGTATAGGTATATTAGGAGATGTTGAGCTAAAACCTCAAATTAAATTGGGCCATTTTGATTTTTTAGATTCTAGGAGGTTTTGGGGTACCGAATAAGTCTAGCAACTCTTCATAAAAGTACGGGCACGGATTTTCGAAATTTTGGGACTTGAAACTCAAAAATATTTTGAATCGCGAATAACTCGAAAACTATGAAGAATTTGAAAAAATAGACAAAACAAAAAATGTAAAGCACAAAATTCTCTACAAAAAAGTATCCGAGGTATTTTTTCCTAACCTCAAAATTTTCACCTTAAAACGGGTTTAAATACTCAATAATGGTTTGAATCGCGAATAACTCGAAAACTACGAGGAATTCGAAAAAAAGACCCGAAGCACATAATGTAGAGCACAAAATTCTCTACAAATTGTTACCTAAAAATTTTTCCTAACCTCAAAATTTTCATCGTAGAATGGGTTCATGTACTCAAAAACACTTTGAATTGCGGATAACTCGAAAACTATGAGGATTTCAACACAAAATGCCGGCACAAAAAATTTAGAGCTCAAAATTCAGTACAAGAGAGGTTTCTCTTTTGTCCTAACCTAGGAAAATATTTTGATTCAA
This sequence comes from Chrysolina oricalcia, assembly GCA_944452925.2. Taxonomy (NCBI): domain Eukaryota; kingdom Metazoa; phylum Arthropoda; class Insecta; order Coleoptera; family Chrysomelidae; genus Chrysolina; species Chrysolina oricalcia. Next base: position 56,389,913 of record OX101821.2, on the reverse strand, counting down.
TTAGATTTATGATCCACAATTTTTGCACTGGCCCCAGTGAACAATCCAATTTTTTTTATGTGAAAAACACCGTGAAGACTACAGAAAGCAGTACGCACTTGACAAATGTTTACTATACAAAACACGTCGTCTGCACCACAGAGCTCATAATTATATCTTATGATATAATTATGAGTTCTGTGGTCTGCACACGTGCGTGGTTATCGGTGGTAATGGCTGTGGTTGCCGAATTCTTCGCGGGAAATAGACGAAAGAAAGCTTTCGAAACCTTAAACCAAGTAATTGAATACAATGTAACGACACGCAATCGATTCTTTGTAACATGTTTTCACAAATACAACATGAATTTTTCGAAGAAACTTACTCTTGGATAATTAAGGAAATGTTTACGGAAAAATGGGACATTTTGACCTTTCTATGCATTTTCAAAATCTTCATAATGAGGATACATCATACTAAGAATGTTTTTATATGAACTTGAAGATGAGATTCTACGCTTCAAAATGAATACCCTCATCTTTGGATAAGAGAAAGTATTAAAAAGTCTGTGAATATCGAAATAATAATCAATCGAGAACGAAGATCGTGTTCATGATCGCGTTTTTTGAAAGTTAGTTCATTTGAAACCAAGAAGTAACTCATGTATGTTATATACATGAAAATATTGATAATAATACGAACGACAAATCTCTCGTTGGATTTGATTGTTTATATTGCGAGTGATGGAATATATTCATTGAAACTTCAAGTGCTTGTGTGGCCAATATACCTCTTCATCTCGCAAGATTTTCGAAAATTTCCTGAGTCGAAAATTATGCTACCTTACCGGAGTACAAAATAGAGAACTTACCCATCATTATGCATTTTGATTCTTTGAAAACGGAGTAGTTTTCAACGAGTTAGAGCAATTTTAATTTGCGCTTGGATGTAAATTTGCTTGAATTCGCACTGGCGGGAATTCGCGAGCGGGTGCTCCAGCTTTCGGATTTGAGAGAGAATTACTCAGAAATAGTGGCTCCAACGAAAACATGACTAGAGACCTTTTTCGTAGAAAATTTAAGGACCAATTTGTAGAGAATTTTGTGCTCTACATTTTGTGCTTCGGGTCTTTTTTTCGAATTCCTCGTAGTTTTTGAGTTATTCGCGATTCAAACTATTATTGAGTATTTAAACCCGTTTTAAGGTGAAAATTTTGAGGTTAGAAAAAAATACCTAGGATACTTTTTGTAGAGAATTTTGTGCTTTACATTTTTTGTCACGGCAGTCTTTTTCGAATTCCTCATGTTTTCGAGTTATTCACGATTCAAAATATTTTTGAGTTTCAAGTCCCAAAATTTTGAAAATCCGTGCCCGTACTTTTATGAAGAGTTGCTAGACTTATTCGGTACCCCATAACTTCCCAGAATCTAGAAAATCAAAAAGGCCCAATTTTTTCGGGGTCTTATCCTATTTAGCCTGTACTACTAATTCCAATGTCGTCTAGTGTAACAAGAAGTATAAAAACGCCAACTGTGTCGAAGGATTCTGACTGGTCTAGGAAAACTTCTGTTGATGGAACACTTTTATCAATAGTTTTATAAACATTGTCAGTTACCTAATACGTGTATTGCATCTTGAGTGGATTTTCCTTCTTGGAAACTAAGTTAGTTAAGTTAGCCTCCTATTTCGAAAGATTGATTGATAGTTATATACTTGAGGAAAAGTTCTATGTTCGATATTTTCTCCAAAGTTTTGCTTCTGAACCATCATATCCAGGAGCTTTTTGTTTTTCAATTCATGAATAATATTCATTACTTCCAGTTCATTTTTTGGTGCAAGAAATGATGAATTTGGGGTTATATTTTTTTACGAATATTATTTAGTTTCGTGTTAATTTTTTGCGTCAAGTATCCCAAAGTTAACAAAAAATTAATAAAACATTTTTGCGGTTTCTTTTGGATTACTAGTCAAATCGCAGTATTGCTTTTTGGCATAGTACATATGTATTTTTTTCAGAATTCTGAGGATTTCATTCATAGTTTGTTGTAATAATAAATGTTTGCTTATTTATCAAACCTTCAACTTTTATTTTCATATACTCACTTTTTCAGTAAAATTTCGATTAGAGGAGTCTTCCATTTACGATATTTATCGTTTTTTTTTCAAAAAACGAGTTTGCTCAGAGATTTTTTTATCCATTTCTTCATTTTATGTTCTGTATTTTTCATTTTAATCAATATTTTAAATCTCTGTACACATCCTTTCAAAATGACGATGAATTTTTCAGCGAAAGTTTTCAACTGTAGATTTTGATCGAAACCTTCACCCAATTCGATCATCTGTACTATCCTGCAATTTGTTATCATCGATTATCAAACGAGTAATCGTACAATCTATTTTCAATGAAGTCAATGATTGTTAACATTTTTAGGAAAATTAACGGCCCCAATATTGAAAAACAGCAAAGTCCAGAACTGAATAAACTGGTACTTGTTTTCGATATTTATGAAAATGTCTCCCTCTGAATTTTTAAAGTAAACACCAATTGCCAACTACTACCAATGCTCTAGATATTTTCTCTCTTGCGTGACCAACCGATTCTCATAAAAAATAAATGCGAAAACGAAAACTTCGCTTCCCACCAGCCTTCAGCGTGTTTTCTCGAGAACAAAAATTACGTGACGTGATTTCTAAATGAGATGAACGAATACAAGTCAGAGACGGATGATAAAGAGTCCCTGGGTAGGCTGGAATGTTCCTGAAAGATAACACGATGACTCGACGGACAGCTCCAAATGTTTTCTATACTAATACAGAAGAAATTCATTGCTACTTTGAAAAAACAACTGACATAGACTTTCCTGAGAAAGTAGCGAATGAGGATCTTTTAGAATGGCGCTAATGAAAAACCTCTTGAAATGCTAACGAGAATGAAGTTATTTGTTAGACAATTATTGCTGCACAGTATTCATTGTGTTATAAAAATGTAGAAGATAAGGTGAAAGAATTATATTGAATGATGAGTTCGATTTTGTGGAGAACATTTCAACCTTCCACAGTCTAAAAATGATAAAAATTGTAACAAATGCTGTCTTTATAATTAAATAGAGCATTATCACAACTGATTCGACCGAGCGGAGTCGTTAAAACATAATAATAATTGGGAACGTTGGGCTCTAATTTTCTTGGAACCAGGAATCATACCTTACAGCATTTAGATAATTCTTAAAAATTTGTATTGACGATACTCTATGAAATGAAGCAAAACAGTGGAATCTGAAGTCCTAGGAATAGAACCAACACCGATAGGTGCAAAATAACAAGAGAACAAATCACTAGACATGTGAAATAAAACTTATAAACCACAAGTTTCCTGAATGATATTTGACAATAATAATACAAACGAAAAAAACAACGATTTTATTCGTATGTTACTACCACAGAAATGGTTAATCTGTCACAACTGCGTTGTGAAAATAAACTACGGTTAAATTGCCTTAGATGAGCGATCTCAAAAGTTACTTCAATAGGTATTATCAGTAGTGACTTGAGGTGATACAAAAATTTAAATATTTGTGCTACAGTTCATTTTAGGTGAGTTTTACCTGGAAAATATCCATTATCGTAAATATGAGTGGACTTTATTTGAGTTATTAAATTCGTAACACAAGAAAAAGACTTAAAAACCCGGTTCATCCTTTCATGTGAGCAATTCCTACCAAAATTACCTAAATTATGAATTCATCTATACATCATTTAAATTATGTGAAAATCTATATAATTTGACTAATTCTTTTCTTTGTTCAAAAATATCAACAATTGACGCCATCTGCTTTTTATTTATAAACAATTGACCTTTTAAAATATTAAATTCTCCGTTCGTTTTTTGGTGACACGAAATTTTCGAAAACTACAGCCATCATTCGTGGGAGTCTTTCGTTTCATTCGTTCAAGTCAACATGTGGTTGCGCAGTTTTATTAGTTTACTCAAGTTATTGTAATTGTCATATTTCAACTCTGTTCAACACAATATTCAATCTGGGTACTATCGTTAATTTTCATTCTTTGAATATATATATATATAAAGTCGATCTTTTCCACTTGTCTCTAAAAAGTTGATTCTTCTAATCAACTCTTAGTATTTGTTGTATTTGAATTATTTCGAGTCTTTTGCATTTTATCTTGTTAAATTATTAGTAAATCATCTGGCCTCATTCACCTTTTTCCGGTTAAAAGTATATTATCAGTTAAAATCAGAAGTTGCTTTATCAATTAATTTGAGAAATGTCCCAAACATCTTTTGTTGTTATTCTTTATTGTTTTGTTAATAGATATAAGTGTTATGCATTCTGGCTATTTATTCTCAAAAGTTCACATTCCAGTTTACGAAAATCCTTTTGATTTGAGAGAAAAATATTTTAATTATTAGAGTTGAACAGAGTAAGTAAATTTGAGTGCTAAAGTGGGTTCCGCAACGAGTTCTCAATCTAGCATCTAGAATAGAAAGTCGGGATCATCTGATGAAAAAGTAAGGTGAGTTAAAATCTTAAAAACTGTGAGGTATGATTCCTGGTTCCTAGAAAATTAGAGCCCAACGTTCCCAATTATTATTATGTTTTAACGACTCCGCTCGGTCGAATCAGTTGTGATAATGCTCTATTTAATTATAAAGACAGCATTTGTTACAAAATTAAATCTGTACAAGTATAGCAGGGTAATCAATTTGCCCCAAGAAGTTACTGCATTTGTATCGAATACTATTATTTGATTTTTTCAGTAACATTTCATCTTTTGAAATTTGCCTATCAGAGAAAATCAGAAATCGTCAATGATTTTTGAAAAAGAGATGTATTTATCACTTGTTAATTTCAAATAGGAATTGAGGGTTTTAAAACAAACATCACTCAAATCATTGAAAGTTTTGAATGCCCATTTGATAACTCCTATAGGATTTCACTCACCAGGTTTAAACTTTTTGGGGAAACTCTCCTATAACATTAAAAATATATTTGATAGATTCATTCCAGATTGTGTTTTTTTCACACTATCAATAAATCCATTAATAGCAAAGATAAGATTCCTATTATGGAGAAATCAGGCGTTTACAAAACTTCTTGCTCTCATCACGATTGTAATGCTACTTGTATTGGTCAAACCGGTAGAAAATTGTCACAAAGATTCCATTGACTGAACGAATTGAATATGATTGTATTTCCTTTTTCAACGCTCTACAATTTCAACATTAATCCAGTATTAGATTTTCCAATCACACTTCTCTCTGAATTGCAGTTTTCTTTCCCAACTATTCTGCCATCTTTGATATTGTTTGAATAGAAGTAAGATAGTAGTCAATGCCTGTGGATAAGGTATTGGACACAAACGCGAGTGTCATCTAGCGTGATTAGTTACAAACATAAATATTTGACGTCATTTTAATGCAGGTTTCTTCAAAAAACACTGATTTTAATGCTGTCCCATTGTTTTAATCAAGTTACGACATGACTTGGATGTGAGATCACTGTCGCCATCTACATATCGCATCCATTTAAGTCCAATATAAATCCCATAAGGTTGGCTAACTATCTTACTTCTATATAAACAATGTCTTTAAACACTCATCCGCCTGCAGTTAGATACCTTCATTAATTTGATGGACATTGACTTATTCATGAATTAGGTTTGTCTTTGTTCCGATAGATGATACTTCATTTTTATAAACCTTCATTATCAACTTCAGAAGATTCAATCAGTGTCAAAATGATTTTTAAAAAAACTTTTGTTTCGAACAATTCAATGCTTCTAATATAAACTCTACCAAGTGAATGGTCACCCACCATTGAAATCAAATATACCACGAAACAATCCTTATTAATAACAAAGTAAATGTGAATTGAATAAAGTCATGTAAACGACTGCGAATGAGGTTACGTAGATCAGGCTAAACTATATTTGAAAACATGTCTCAATGATCATGAAAAAATAAATCAACATCAAGCAACCCTACTTCATTGGTTGAGCATTGTGTTAAATTCGACCATCACTTTGAACTGACGAACACAAAAATATTGTTATGAATATTCTCTGTTCAAAAGAAATATCTCTGTAAAGATTAATATAAGGAAATGCAATACCGTCGACTTCAGAAAAGACTTGGAAAACTTGAAAATTGAAAAGCGCCTATATCAATGTAATAACGAGATTTGATACCAAACACTGAAACTTTCTTTATATATAAATAATATGCAATGTGTATTCTTTATGTGCTGCCTTTTCAATCGTACATTCTGGTAATTCATCAGATCCACTTTGGCATGCAACCAAGTGCTACTTATTTTAATTGAATTTTAACGAATCTAATATTGTGTATTATTTGTTTTTCAGCCCAAAACAAAAAAAATCTATTTTTATATAGAACTATTCCGACTGATGTATATAACTCAGACCTAATATGGTCTTATGATATGGTCTTAGGGTATACATACTCTTTCATCTCTTCGCTTCACCGACATTGAAACCAATTTGGAAATCAGGAAAAAGGTCGAAGGATACAGAATAAAAAGTTCTTAGACAACTCAACTTTTCTCTTCAGGATTCGTTCTTGAACAATCGGAGCCGGCTTTATCCTCTTGGCTATATTTATAACAACTTGGAATTGCTTGGGAAACCAGTCAAGAAAACAGCAAATAGCTTATTGTGAAGGATCTTCTACAAAATTCCTTTATAATCGTACAAGAATGCTTTTAGTATTTCATTTACCGATAAAATAATTGGAAGTCTGTGCGAAAAAATTTCTCACACTGGCAATATAAATCTGCAGTGTACCACTGACAGAATGAAAAAATGAGCATTTAGGCTATATGAAGACTGAAGACTTGACAAACTACTCTGACCAACTGATCAATAATGATGATTTATAGTAAGCGGGTAGCGGCCACGCGGGGCGTGGCCTGATTAAGTTTTTTACACGTAAACCCTCAAAGTATCGTAAGCGATCAGAGTACCGCTGGCCGCTGCTCACTGCGCAAGACGACAGTGACATACAGATGACTAGTGAACCAAGGAGATAACGACATCCCTGAAGAAGATTGACGGAAGCAGAACATACAGTGACGCCAACGTCAACTTCAACAGGCTATACATCACGATTAATGATACATTTATGTTTCAGATACCAAAAAGAATCTACCAGGAAGTGAACTCAGTAAACTCAGTCATACGACACAGAGTTTTTCAAGGCCGTCAGCCATGTACATAAAGTGAAGTCATTGATTTTATAAATGTCAACTCAAGTCAGATATAACGAGTGAGGGTGGTGGTTGGGGGATGGAAGTGGTGAGCTTTCGAGTACGTAGTGTACTGGAAAGTTCGTGCTTCCGGGTCTCAACCTTAGGGGGTGCATGGAGGGGAAATCATCAGTTGACTCTTGTTCATGGAACACTTCACTTGCTAGTATAGTCAATATTCTTAACCTGCGTTTGAACAGCGTTTCGTTCGATACTCAGAAGTGCTTCTGGAGTAACTTGTCATTTCTATAGTAGTTGTTGACAACCTGGAGACCTGTTTGAAATTCTAATCAATTATCAGAATTTCTTGAAGCTGCATCCAACATGATGAGTTCTGGCTGTCCGGCTTTCTATACGCTTTGGGTATTTTCTGTTCATGACGGTTCCTGACTAGGTTTTAAAAGGAATCTACTTGCCGAAAATTTGGTAACACATTCATATCCCGAGAAGCAGAGTGAGATTATCTATGAAACTACTAGTTTACTACCATATTCACTACTGTAACTGTCTCGAGCCTCCTAGGCTCTCATTAATGAATATATCAGCTGATAACAGTGAAACCTTCTCTCTTTTGTATGTGACAATTTTCTTTCGAACAGTACCCATTGAAACCCTTTATGCCCCGACTATTAATTTCTCTTCTACCCGAACTATAAAACCAGAACAAATAAAACTCAACCATACTTACTTATGCTCAGATAATACTGCGTCCCGATCTCGTACGGATCCCAGGCGAGCCCCCGGTACCGAGTCTTCTCCCGAGGGGTGCCGTAATCAGGCACGTCCTTATGGACGGCTCCGGGCGCGTTGGGATCGCCGCTCTTGGCGAAATTGCTGACGAAGTTCAGCATCGCTTCTGCCACTCCGGCGTCTTGACGGGTGAAGTTCTGCGGGAAGTGCGGCAGGCCGCCGACGAGCGGCAGGCCCAGGATGTAGGTCAGGTCTTCGCCGCGGACGCTGCCCAGTCGCTGCGGAAAAAACAATAATAATAATAGGTCAATGGTACAATAACAAGGAAAAAGTCACATAATGATAAATATAAATGTATACACACATTCACAACACAAATACATACATTTGAAACGAGAATATTGTAGAAATAAAAAAGATATATGCAGAGGAAAGAATAACTAAAACGACTTCACAGCAAAACAGAGTTTTTTATATAATAAATAAAACTACTGATAAAATGGGACAATAGGAGCGTTTTATTGTAGGCAGAAATGTTCTACTCGTAGAAGTAGAATTTGACTCAGATGTTTTTTTGACACCAAATACTTCCTCTACTTTTACTACGATCGACTCTGATGGTAGCAAAGGTAGATAACTCCCTAAATCATAGCAGAAATTGATACTATTGACATTGCATTAAACTATAACCATATCTGTTCATTTCAGTTTGGTTGTATTTTGAGGTTCAAAAAACGTACTCATTTACTCATATTAAAATGATTTTGTTAGTGAAGAGCATCTAGTTAAAATAAATATGAGTGTTATGGACGTAATTGAAGTTATATATGGAAATGTGTAACGAATAGGTTGTACAACGAGTTTTATTTATATAATATAGAAGGTGGGTTCATATTGATTCTCAATTCATTGAGAACCTCTGTTGAAACTCCCTTTTAAAATTGTATTCTATGAAATTGGAAACCAGAAAAGATGATGAAGGTGGGTTGATATTGATTTGAAATTCATTTAGTATTTCTGTTGAACCTTCCGTTTAGAAAGTGGTAAAAGTTCAAAGACATCAGTGGGATGATATAGAAACATTGTGTCTAATCGATTTATGTATGATGATTAGAGAAAAATTGACAAGAGACATTTCAAAGGAATATTTTTTAGTTCCTTCCTGTTCCCAATCTTCTAATATGCATAGTTTTTTGATAATTCTGGTTTATTAGCTAGTTCGTTCACTCAAAGCTGCTTCAAAACTGGAAGGTTTTGGAACCACTTTTCATAATAATTTTTACATTCTGAAAAACTTTTTTGTGTCAAAATTATTTGAGGAATTCGCATATAAGATGACTTCATTATTCCACTTGAAATTTTCCCACCTAAATAATCTTCCAGAAAGATATAATACTGCTGGCGCCTTTTTCCATTATTGTCTGTTTGGGCTGAGGCAGTTGTTAATTCAAACAAATTATTCATAATGACAATCATTTTCAATAATGAAACATATAAGTTTCAAAATTGTTACAGACATTTAGGGAATTTAAGAATCATTTGGCTTTTACTGGAAACCCTGAAATTACGTTTTTATGATACTTCACTTATTCTACTAGTAGATATAAACTCTGGTGATCAATATAACGTGGCTAATATTAATCTAGAATTCGTCGAGGTTGTAGCATTTTTTTTGGATACCACCAGTTTCCAATCTCGATTTGAAAATTGTTAAATTAGGTGAGTTCTCAACCGATTCATCTAGCTTATTGAAAAACTTTGGTCCAAGAAAGAGAAAACTTTTTGGTATAGGGTGGTTCTGTGCATATTGGATATCAACAAGTTTTTAGAGCGAGTCGAGTATTGATACTGATTAGATGTGGAGTCGGCCTGTTCTTACAAATATATATGCATATTTCATAAAAATAAATACTCGCAACCGTTATTATTTGTTTGGAGTTCTTTGAATGTATTTCTGCATGACTGCCTGCTTTAGTAGAATGAAAACCCTCTCTGCAGTTGACCCTGTGCCCCAGTTCAGTATTTCATACCGAAGATGACAGTGGATTGTTCCGCAATACAGATTCAGCAAAACCTCTTTACTACAATGGTTCAGTACAGTAATTCGATATACAGGGTGGATTACGGTCGATGGTATCTGACATTTACAAAGAATGGGAAATAGTATCATTCTGAAAATTTGATTTCTCAAGTAGTTGCTCTTGGTCTATCGATCCAAGATATTTTCAGCAATGCAGCGTTGCCGCTTATACCAGAAAGTGGCAGCATCTTTGTTATTTCAAATAGGTCACCCTGTATATTACCGCATTTTTGAACTTGTAATTTCTTTCTGATTATTTCTGCCTCATAATCCCTAATACCTATCTCTAACGGTTTTTGAGATATTGGTTATTTTCCATATTTTTTATCCAAAACATAGCTCATTGAATGTTTATTTCTGCGGTATTTGGATTCTTAGGAAGTTGCAATTTAGTGTTTAGTTCATCAAGATCATGTACATTGATTCTGTATATAGAAGTTTGTTCTGCGTTACACAGGGCGAAAAGGGTTGAAAGTGCGTTTTATTAAATGGAACATCCTGTATATTATGAAATATCCTGAAAGATGACTAAATTCTATTCGAATTGATATATCATGTTCCTATACCTAAATAGCCAGAATTACGAGATAATAGCAATTTTCACTTGTAATCTCCCAAGTGCGTGAATTATTGCCGGAAATTTTTGGGAGTCTATTACTATGTCCTGATTCCAATCACCTTATATTTATATATAGATAGAAATGTTTTGTTTTTATGTGGTGTACACAGTCACGGTCATACAATTCGCTAGTCATCAAACTCGCAATTGATAATAATGACATGCGGTCATGACCGAATCAATTAATAACAAGAAACAATAGATCAGTGAACTAAAACAATTCAAAGGGCATTGCTCGATATTCCCGACAATATTATAATCTGAATAGATTTCAAAGGGAGTATCGCAAGGATCCATTTTGGAGCCAAATTGATCCACTCTTTATCCTGCACAGAAAAATTCCTCATTTAGATTCTGCGCTGTTAGCGTATACACCAAAACTCACCTGCGGATAGTCGCTCTCCTTCGTTTGATACCCGAAGTGGAACAGATATGTCTTCGCCCCCCTCCTAGCGTGCAAATACGCGACCCGCACCAATGGCGACACCGTGTGCCCGTCACTCAACGCTTCCATGGTAGAGTCCCTAATATTAATCGGATGCTGAATCGGCTTATCCCAGTCCGTATATTCGTTCCGCACCGCCGAGAAAATCTCGTTCAAATGGTACACGTACGCGTTTCGGATGTACGTCCTCAGCACTCGGTTGCGCTGGTCTTCCTCTAAGCCGTACTGGATGTCGTTCGCGCTAAAGTCGCCGTAACTCTCCGTCGTGGTCGTACCCAGCATCACTTCGCACACTATGAAGTTCTCGCTGGCGTGCTCCATCGCGTAGGCGGGCTCCGTCGAGACGGCGTCCACAGGGAGGGAAGGGGCTATGCGCGGCATGAAGCGGACGCGCTCCAGGTGGACCTCGAGGAGGGCTTGGAGGGGCCTGCGGAAAAAAAATGAGGTTGAGGACGATCATGACACAGTTAAGACTTGGGTCTGATTTTAATTGTTATACTATTGACGAATTTTTCTACTAACATTTTTATTTTATTTCACCATCTACTATTTAATAGTATTCCTTGATTTCATGATTTGTGTAATATTGATTGTATGTACTCAGTCATGTATTCGTTGACATATTTCAGATTTATTATTGTACGAGGATGGTCCAAGAAGTAACTGGCATGACCTAGAGATGGCAGTAGTTGCTTGAAAAATACCATTGAGTTTGAAGTTTGAAGACGCCACGTTGTTTAGTATTTGTTTGGCAGCCATCAATAGTAAACGTTTTCAGTGAATTTGTAAACATGGAAAAAATTGGTCATCGTTATGTGATACAATATTTCCATTTGAAAGGCCTTAGCCCCACCAATATAAAAGCTGAACTAGATTCTACTCTGGGTGAGACTGCTCCTTCGTTATCAACAGTAAAATATTGGGTAGCAGAGTTTAAACGAGGCCGTACGACCTGCGAAGACGAGCATCGCAGTGGGCGACCAAATGAGGTGACGACTCCAGAAATTTTGAAGAAAATCCATAAAGCGGTACTGGATGATCGTCGACTGAAAGTGCGCTAGCTAGCAGACATAGTAGGCATTTCAAAAAGTGCGGTATATCGAATATAAACTGAAAATTTGGACATGAGAAAGCGGTGCGCAAGATGGGTGCCGCGTTTGCTCACAATGGAACAAATACAGCGTCGTGAAGATGTTTCCATCTAGTGTTTGGCAAGGTTTCACAGAAATAAAGCCGAATTTTTGCGCCGTTTCATAACCATGGATGAAACATGGGTTCATTACTTCACACCCGAAACAATAGAACAATCAAAACAATGATCTGAAAAGGGAGAACCGGCTCCAAAGAAGGCAAAGACCGTTCCATCTGTTGGCAAGGTCATGGCATCGGTTTTTCAGGAGGCGCGTGGGATAATTTTCATTGACTATCTTGCAAAACGAAGAACTATCAACGGCGAGTATTATGCGAACTTATTGCAACGTTTGAGCAAAGAAATCAAGCAAAAACGGCCGCATTTGGCTAAGAAGAAAGTATTGTTTCATCAAAACATCCGTTATTGCAATAGCCAAAATTAATGAATTAAAGTTTGAATTGCTACCTCATGCACCCTATTAGCCAGATTTAGCCCCCTCGGATTATTTTCTGTCCCCAGACTTGAAAAAATGGCTCGTTGGTGAAATATTTTCCAACAATGAAGAGGTTACGTCGGCAGTTAATGGCTATTTTGAGAAGCTTGACGATTCTTATTATGAAAAAGGTATCGAACTTATTGAACATCGCTGGGAAAAGTGAGTGGAGCTAAAAGGAAAAATAAATATGTTTTTTCCAAAATTTTTGTGTTTTCTTTGTTGGGCCAGGTCCTTCTGGGACCACCCTCGTATCATGATGTACAACAGAAACTTTGCATCGTGTGCAATTTTATCAACAGAAATAAATTTTATTATTATTATATCATTAAAATCTTGTTGCTTAATTATTTTTCCTGATAGTTTTTCCTGACGAGCAATCGAACTATAAAACCCTACTCATATACAGTTTGTCTCACTGAGTTTGAACCACATGGAAAACTTTTTTATTATTCATTTTAGGAAAAAAAGTTATTCTTCATGAAAAGTCTTCATGTTCTAAAATCTGAAATAAAATCATCAGATATCAAATTTTTCCAGTCGTATACGCGGTGTGAGAAAAAATATGAATTTTACTCAGGAGTAAAGTACCTTTATATTTGAAAATATTGAAAATGCTTATGGAAAAAAGTTGTCAGAGTTGTAAATAGGTTAAAAACTCCTTCTTTGGGGAGTCATTACAATTCACAATGCAGATGAATTCCTAATTGATAATTTCACAATTTATAATAACAGTTCCTAGAAGTACAGTTACATTGTTGATGCTGAAATATACTTTTCTACTTTTCAAACATACATTTTATAAATATGTCTAATCTTGTGTTATTGTAACTATAATTTATTATTTTTTATTTCACCTTTTGCAGTGTGCTGTTTCTTAAAATGTGTATGCAGTAACTGTTTTATCTCAGATTTAAGTAGCTTTATTAATTTTTTTTTAAACAAAGCATTCCTGATTCTGAATCGCGAACATTTTTTTCGACTCCGATGACGACCTTACACTTTTTCCACCGATTTGTTCGCCACCATTAGCCCTAATGACCCTTCCCTCTTCATCTCGCATAAGACCCAACCCTATATATACATTTGGTAATCCGATTAAGCTAAGTTTCATGGTTTGCTATTGTTTCATTCACTTCCCATTAGTTAAGGAATTATCTTATGTGAGGTCGACAAGCTTAGGTCCCTTTTGTCCAAATAATACCTGCACCCAAGAAAACGATCAAAGCCGTAACAGTCTTGCTGGTTTAAGTTATGCAGCGGCTTAAGGACGATTATCGTTGATATACGGGGTTATGTAGGAGAACGAGTATTTCAATATATCGCACCAGGTTTCCAATTAAATCAACAGTTGAGACTCACTTGTTCGGGATTATACCGATAGATTCCCTATTAGACTGAACTGCTTTATAGTAGATGGGTATTAATTTTACAAATTTGAAATCATTAGTACTTTGTGACAGAAATCAGAACTCTGGGGATGATAAGTAAAGCCAGCTTACGCGGTCCATGATGCTGATATTATTGTCTGCCACTCTAGTAGACTGCCTCATTACAAAACTGTCCGCAGAAGGCCACTATTGCCTAGGATACGCAGACGACCTGGTAATAGTCGAGAGAGGACGATTTCCAAGTATAGTCTCGGAGCGCACGCAAAGCGCTCTAAACATCGTTGACAGGTGGTGCAGAGAAGAGCAACTCTCCATTAATGCACAAAAAACCACCGTGGCATGATTCACAAATAAAAGAACACTGGTAGGCCTGAAACCACCAATGCTGAACGATGTAGAGATCCCGTTTGTTAAAGAGGCCAAGTACCTTGGAGTAACTTTCGACCAAAGACTAACGTGGAACTCTCACGTCCAAAAAATCGCTAAAGCCACCATTACACTCGGAATGTGTGGCAGAATGTGCGGAAAAAACTGGGGGCTCAACCCTAAAATGACCCTATGGTTATACACGATGGTCGTGAGACCCATGATAACCTACGGGTCGGTGGCGTGGTGGGCAAAAGCACAGCAGACGGGGATCATTATGCTATTAAATGGCATCCAGAGGCAGGCATGCCTGAGGGTGACAGGGGCCATGAGAACAACTCCGACGGCTGCTATGGAGGTCATACTGGACATGCCACCACTACACATATACGTCCAAGGAGAAGCAAGGTCAGTGACACACAGACTAATGCAGGGTCAAGCTCCAATAAGCCAGAAGCACGGAGCTGATTACCGGAAGCTACATGAGGAACTGAGGGCAGACCCAGTAATGGGAATGCCTACGGACGCCATGGTTCCCAAATATAGCTTAAAAAAGAACGTCAAAATACTGATACCAGACAGAAAGGACTGGGAGAAAGGGCCGCCCGTGAATGCAAGATCGGTCTGGTACAGAGACGGGTCAAAGACAGATAACGGAGTCGGCGTTGGAGTTTACGGGGCAAAGCCAAGGATTAACATCCAGCTTATCCTTGGAAAACACGCCACAGTGTTTCAGGCAGAGGTAACGGCTATGCAACACTGTGTCGGAGAAATACTGAGACGAGAGATAAGGAATAAAACAGTGGCCATCTACTCCGACAGTCAAGCTGCGCTCAAGGCAATCGGTTCCCACCAACTCAAATCAAGACTGTTTGCGTGATCTGACCGAGCTGGGTAGTCGTAACAATGTGACCCTAGCTTGGGTCACGAGGGACACCTGGGCAATGAGCGGGCCGATACACTAGATACGCGAGAAGGCTCTTCGGCAGCGCTCATTGGACCGGAACCCTTCTGCGGCGTAGCAAAATCCACCACAAAAGTTCACACTAAACAGTGGGTACAAAACAAATATCAAAAGTGGTGGGAAACTCGACCAGGACTGAGACAGGACAAGGAGTTCATCAAAAGACGCTCGCCAAAATTCACGACGGACCTCCTCAGCTACAAAAGGAGGAATGTCAGACAAATAATAGGACTGCTGACAGGCCACTGTAGGCTTAACAGACATATGAATATTATAGGTCTGGCGGAAGAAGCAATCTGCAGGTTCTGCCAGAAAGAAGAGGAAACCGCAATACATGTAATGTGCCAGTGCGAAGGACTAGCAAGAGTGCGGTTTCTACAACTTGGAGATGAAAAACCAAGAGCGGAAAGCTATCTCGAGAGGCCATTATCAAATTTGCTCAGTCTGATAAAATGGATGAAGCTACATGATGTGCTAGAAGCAATTGGAGCCTCTACAATAGATCTGAAAAGGTCGCAGTGGATTAGGCCAAGGGGCCAGCTCCCCCCCCCCCCCCATCATCTAACATATAGCTCTAGAAGCACAAACAACACCATATTTAAAAAACAGGTTGCCTCTTATTTCGGACTGCTGAGAGTAACTATAATATAAAATAACTCTAATGTAGATCCTCCTCAGGTTCCGATATTACTGAACAGTACTGCCCAGTTAATTTAGACTTTCTCCCCCCCCTATAGTTTCAGAGGGGAGAGAGACAGAGAGACCACATTTACTAGGCAGTAGGTACTGTGACTATCTCAGGTATACCTACACCAGCAAATACGAGTGGAATATCAAATCGATTTGATTCTTCAAACAACAAAAGTGCTTCCTACATAATGAGAAAAAAAAATTTCATTCATCTTCAATAATTTCTGTATTTTTACTACATAATTACTGTTATTTATCTTTTCTTTTATTCAATTAGACAAGAATTATTTTCTTCATCTTGTCTTTCATCATGAATAACCACAAAATAAACAAGTTCTTGCTATAAGGTCTGTTAAAAAAATAAGGTGAATTTTCAAATTTCGCGGGCTACGTACATTCGATTGTCGATTTTTTTATTTTGTTATGTTGGTACACTCGTCTCGAACATATGATCACAGTTTTAGCCATATAGCACATTTACTTTGTTTGTGAGAGGCATAAATGTTAGAAGTGTTTTGCGTGTTCGACGATTTTCTGCTGTCGAAAACCATGGATCAAAGAGTTTGCATTAAATTTTGTGTGCAGAATGGAATCAAGTACTCCAAAACACTAGAAATGTTGAAAGTGGCATACGGTGAGTCTACTTTAAGCCAAAAAAATATTTACAAGTGGTACAAGCTTTTCAAAGAAGGTCGAGAAGATGTGAATGACGACGCTCTCCCTGGACGCCCCAGCACATCAACAACCGATAAAAATGTTGAAGAAGTGAAGAAAATTGTTATGGAGAATCGACGAATCACTATAAGAGAAGTTGCTGAGGATGTCGGCATATCGGTTGGCTCATGCCATTCAATTTTATCGGAAATTTTGGGCATGAAGTGGTGGCAGCGAAGTTTGTTCCAAAATTGTTGAATTTTTACCAAAAAAATCGTCGCATGAGCATCACTCAGGAATTGTTGAATAACGTCAACAGCGATCCAGGTTTGCTCAAAAGGGTCATAACTGGTGACGAATCATGGGTATATGGTCATGACATCGAAACCAAAGTCCAATCGTCCCAATGGAAGAGCCCAGGAGAGCCAAGGCCAAAAATGCACGCCAAGTTCGATCAAATGTGAAGGTTTTGCTGACTGTTTTTTTCGATTACCGTGGCGTAGTGCATCAGGAGTTCTTACCACATGGTCGTATGGTGAATAAGGAGTATTATCTTGAAGTTATGCGCCGCTTGCGAGAAGCAATACGAAAAAAACGTCCGGAATTGTGGAAAAATAATTCATGGCTTTTGCATCACGATAATGCACCTGCTCACTCGTCATTACTTGTTCGTAATTTTTTGGCCAAAAACAACACCGTAATCATGCCTTAGCCACCGTATTCACCAGATTTGGCCCCCTGCGACTTTTTCCTGTTCCCAAGACTAAAGAGATCCATGAAAGGACGGCGTTTTGACACGATTGAGGAGATACAAACCGAATCGCTGAGGGAGCTCAAGAGCATACCAAAAAGTGCATAACAGAACTGCTTCGAGGATTGGAAAAAAAGCTGGCACAAGTGTATTATATCTGAGGGGGACTACTTTGAAGGAGACAAAATAGTAATTGATGAATAAATAAATATTTTTTGAGAAAAATGAAAATTTACCTTATTTTTTGAACAGACAGCGTTTATCCTATTACCAGGACTGTAATTTCTGAATTCGTTGAAACAATGTTTCAGAAAAAGGGAAACCGTCATCAGCAGAGAACGTGTTAAATGACAAACGCCCACGGAATTATCACCGCCAACTGTCTGGCGTGTGAAATATACACCGATTGCATATTCATGGTGTGTTCAACGAGTGCATTCGATCAGATACATGCACGGATCTTGAAATTACCGCAATACATAAATTTCAAATATCATCAGGATATGGATCCTGCGTATGATGTATTAATGGTGGCCGCAGGCGAGGCGTTCTCTATCAGAACTTTGGGCCTCGTCAAATACTGTTTCAGGCGGTTCGTGAAGTGATGGGTGTCTCTATCAATCACACGGTGTACCTGTGGATCGATATTAGGGAAGTTTTAAAACTCGTAGGTATCTACAGAAATCGTTGTCGGCAAATTTCAGAAAAGCAGAAGTTTAAATTGTTGCTCTTTTGTTTATCGTTAGTTCGAATGCAGCAAAACATAATAATTCCTTATTTGAAATTAAATTTTTATAAACAGGTTCCAGTTAGTACAAAAATCATAACCATAACCTAAGAAAAAAACATCTATTAGAAAATCGAGTCGAATTATAAAAAAAAACAGGAATAAACTTAATACTTTAAAATTGAGTATAACTAATAAAAAATTATTGATTCAGGTACAAACTACAACAAAAAAATTGGAATCAGTAATAGATATGTGGAGGTAGGTAGATAGGTGGATTCTTCATTGCCTGATTTTCTATCATACAATAGATGAGACATTATCAAAAAGGTAAATATACGTATTATACACGAGAAATAGCTACTAGCATAACTTGTAGAGTGTGAGTAAGAGTAAGACCGACAAACTTCGAATACAGATTCCTCTTCTCATTTCGAGGTAGGAAGTTTCCATCATGCATTCTCTATGAGAAACAGAGTTTCGAGTGTACGAAAAAAATTTAATATTTTTTTCTTCAAAACGAATGCGATAATTTGAAGTTATAATTTATGATTTTCCTATACCAGTGGAGTAGTTACGGTGGTATGAGGCCATACTATCCTTCAAATTTTCTTTGGACAAGTGAATGGACAAACGAGTGTTTGACATTAGTTAGGCTCAATACAGGTTTATTCAATACATTACCAGAAGGCCTGAAATTGAGTTGGGGAGAAGTTGTGAGCTAGGAAATTTGGATGATTTTGCAAAATAGTTGTAGACGACTCCCAAGACGATATCAACATAAGTTGAAAAACATTGACTGGGAAATATCTCAATTTTTATTATCATTATTATAACAAGCTTCGCGTCGTGCCCTCAAACACGTTACACGTGCTCTACATGGTCTCGTATATACTTGTACCATTATGAAGCGAATTTACCATAAATTCAAGTAATGTTACAAGAAGAACTGTGGAATCATAGGGTTTAAGTCGTTTCACCACCATCTTCCCAATAAAAAAATCCCAAGGCTATCATTGTTGAGAGTGAAAATATTACGAATACCAGTTGGTCAGAACCCCAGCTAGAAATGCTTTGTGCAGTAGCCGATGACAGAAAAAACATTATTGCGGATCATTTTCATAAAGGTCCATGTTTCAAGAGCTCTTTATGATCTTAACTTTGTTATCACTTCACAAGTGAACTCTGCCACATACGACATGAACATTTATAAGGTGGGCGAGGAAAGCAAAATAGTTGTTTATGACACAAGCGTTGAAAGTGGCATTTTATTTGTAAGTGGGGAATACGAGCCAACTGAAATCATTTTTAACATACAACTTATTTCGTACAACTGCTACTGCTGTGCATTGTCAAATAATGCATTGTTTTCGCAGTATTGGTTTAGCCGTTGTTTCAAGATTATTTCAATCAATTTGGAGGGCATAGGTATGATGAAAATGGGTCTAAAATTGTCTAAACAGTAGGAATTTCCTTTTTTTGTTGAAGGTACAACTTTAGAATTTTTTAAAGAACCAGGAAAAAAAACAGAACTGAAACAATACTTTATGATGATAGGGCTTTCTTTGAATATCATACTGTTAAATATTGCTCTAATATACTCATCTTGACAACATCATATTCGATGCTTTTCTGAAATATCTTCCTATCAATTCATACTCAGCAGTTTTCTTGAGGACATCCTGACGAAATAATAGGATACACCATTTCAACAAAAGACGTCAAGGGATGTTCTTTTAGAATCCTACAGCTCACAAAAATGAAATAAATGAATTCTTTTTTCAATTGGTCTCCCATTTAGTTCTCTACGCTCTGTTGAAAGAGTATACGTATTGGTAATGAAAAATACGTGTGAATTCTTCCAAATAACGAGTCTATTGAATTCTTCGAGTTCCAACAAAATCTCATATTGCAATCTCAAAAACTAATCTACGATGAGAATATTCCTTTGAGCGATGTTCTTTCCAACAACTCACATTACTTTCATGAAATTCGCACAGTTCCAGAGACAGCATTTTATTTGCGTTAGACACCTTCTGGAATTCAATATTTTGTTGTTGACATATTACTGAGATCGCCTTTTCAAGTGCTACTAGCGGAACAGAATGGGACAAGCAGGTGCTTATGCGATCTGGAGATATCGTTCTCATTTGATATTCTGTTGGATATATCGGATCGAAGATTTTTCTCTGAATTTGTGCCGTGTATTGTATGATTGGACGTTATGAAGGATTATTCTTAGTTGTCGTGGATTGAGTGCAGTGAAGAATATAACGGATTTATATTGAAATGTTGCAAAAGTGTTTCGAATATGACAGTCTGAATGTTGATGGCAACTCCTCAGTTATTCCGTTTTCGAATAATCGGGGAGTTGAAGAGTTCTATACTTCAGACATCAGAAAACTGATATGATGGCTAACAGTCGCGTCATTAGAGGTTTTTGTCCGACAATAATATAATAACAAGTGGAAGCTCGGAAGTTGAGGAGCTCGGAAGTTGAAGAGCTCGGAAGTTGAGGAGCTCGGAAGTTGAAGAGCTCGGAAGTTGAGGAGCTCGGAAGTTGAGGAGCTCGGAAGTTGAAGAGCTCGTAAGTTGAGGAGCTCAGAAGTTGAAGGGCCTAGAATTTGAAGGGCCTAGAAGCTGTACAAACAGGAAACTCTCGCGCTACGCGAAAAGCGCGGAATTTGAATGGCCTAGAAGTTCTATGAAATGTTTAAAAACTACTAATTCAATTGCTCAAAAACTATAATGGACCTTTACATTTACGGAAAATTAATTACAAAACTCTTTTAAATCGATAGTTGTTAGTCTAAAAAGTCCATTTAACAAAAAGTTCCAGTACATTTCTTTCATTTTAAAAAAAATATCACATTTGAAAGTGTGCCGCTGACGTCACGTTCATCGGAAATACCTCCCACCATAATCCACGTTCCGAAACAGGCAATACCGTTCTCCTTGAAAATATAGCTTCTAGCATGATATAAGCCGTTGAGAAATAATCAATACATTGTCACTTGATCAACTCATAGATAAAAATCAACATATTAGCTATTTTTTATTGTATTTGTATCTTTCAAATTTTCTGAACGGATCATCCTTTTGATGAAGAACGAGCATTGACAACACAGCAAATCGTAATGACAGTTCTCAATTTTCAAAAGTTATATGGAGATGTGAGGTTAATGATTATTTTATTTACATTCAACATTCGACTGATAAATTCGATAATAGTGTAGTGAGGTGTTATCATAAACGATTTGGTGTGAATTTATTTGTGTAATTGTTCACGGTCTTTCTTGCAATAACTAAAATTTAAAATCATTCCTTGAACTCTACTTTGAATACAATAATAACATAACGGAAAGTACTCACTTGGAAATGTTCTTCACAAAAACATATATTTCCGCTTTTCACAAAAGGTTTATTCACTGTTTCGAACCACATTTTCCGACGCGCTTCATCTTTAGGTGCATAAAAAAAATTGTTCATTGAAATTTGCACTGGTGTTCAGACAACCGGGTACAAAGCACCTTTTCGAAATATTCAGTTATTGCAGGGATAAAGGTACTGAAGATACAGGAATTAATAACAAATTTTAGTACACAAACAACAAAAGCTCTCAAAACTTAGAATACCGCATTAACCTCAAAAAATTAATCAAGGTTGTGTTCGTTAAAGTTTGGATCTGATGGAACTGCTTCACTTGTATCAAATGGGTAGGCAAATGAGTTAGACAGAGACAAACTATTCTTATTGATCGCACCGTGAAACAGACGAAAGAACCCATCTGGTATCAAATGACAACTGTCATACGACACATTATATTTGAATGAGGATTTGGTGCACAACTTTAACAACTTTGCCAAGTTTAGTTTTGATGAACGTGACGTCACGAAACCACTTTTCTTCTGATTATAGATAAACTAGCGGTCAGAAAAAATAAATAAAAAATCCCGAGTGATACTAGAGTATTTACTTTCTAATTTCAGTGTTACCTCATATCTCTTGGAAAGGTCCATTGAATACAACGACTTCAGTGCGTTCAAAACTATTATTGGACACCAATAATATGAATACAACGACTTTAATACGTTTAAAACTATAATTGGGCACCAATAATATGGATACAACAACGGTAATGCGTTCAAAACTATTATTGGGCACCTCGACTAGTGCAGTATAATCATAAGATATGAAAAAACTTCATGAGAACTTTATGTAGACCTGTTCAGGGAAAATAAATTTTTTTCGAAATTCGATTCGATTCGCTTTCAAGTTTTTGGTGTTTAAAAAAAAACGGAAATTTTTTCCACATCTCAACTTCTTCAAGAAAAATAAAACTGTTCATACACATTTTTGCGATATCTTCTTTAGTCTTCGAATTCTTGGTGTTTTTAAAACATGGCCATTTCCCATTTTTTTTAAGAATTATGAAAAAATGTTCTGGGAACTTCTTGTAGATCTTATCAAGAACTATAAAACTTATAATATTCCTATATATCGTAGCGTTTTCGAGTTTTTGGTGTTTTTTGATAAATATTTCCTTATCTCTATTGTTTTTCAAGATATGAAAATACTTCAATGAAAACTTTTTGAAGAACTGTAGAAGGGCAATGGAATTGTTAGTGTACAACTTCACGATATCTCATTTTGTTTTAATGGTTTTTGGCAATTTCAGAAAAAATGTACAAATTTTAGACTTTTTAAGTTTTTTTTAAATTTTTCCACCTTTCGATAGAGTAGTAGGAAAATGGTTTGAAAATATCGATGGGCTTGTGAAGACGTATTCGAAACACATTTGAAATTTTTATTTGTATAGTCAATATATCGATTACTTATCTATTATTTTGAAATATTTCCCGGACTACTGATTTACCGAAAAAAACAAAAATGATTGTTTTTCATATAATTTTGGAAGGCCATAAAAGATATGTCCTGATGAACTTGAAAAGCATCATCCTTTTTCAAGATACTTCATATTTTCCAAAGTGATATTTTTCAGATTTTTGGAATTTTCACCATTTTCCGATCGGTTTTTCGAAAAATGGTTCCTCTAGGATTTATTCAGTTTTTGGAGCTCTATCGACTGCAATTAAAAAATTTCAGTTTCTTTCGTCGATTTAGAAGAAAATTCGGAAAACCCAATTTGCATTTTCCGATCCTACTCAAAAACTACACATTTCTGTAGGCATATTGAAGTATATCTTGAAGAAATATGGAAGAATAAAAATCACTTCCTGAATCTGTATCGAAAGAAGTACAAACAACAACAAAAAACGGAAAATCCCATAATTTTTCCGGATTTTCCGATGGCATAAAAAACTGACAAATATTGTACTCGAGTTATTGTACAATCCAAATTTCAAAGCGATATCTCTTTCGATAAATATGAAGGTTTGAAGTATAATGACAATAATCATAATGCTGGGAAGATTTTCGTCGTGGAGGTTTCACCTACCATACCAATAATTACTTTCATTTCCATTGTTTCAGGTGTGTTTGTCATGGATTTGAACTCTGACCAAGATATCCTGATGGAGTTTGCCAATGTGGATGTACCATTCCGTGTGGCTGAGATTATTATGAAATATTCTCTTCAGCAGGTCCTTCAGTTCAGTAATTTCATTATTTTTTCCAGCGAAAGAAAGACAGTAAGTATTCTGAAGGTTTACTGTGGTAGTCTTGATTCAATGATGGGTTACGATATTTTTCTGACACCAGATCACTGAATCCTAGAAGGCTTTGGTCTTCTTACGGGTATGGCCAATGGGTGGAGTCTAATAGTTCCAATGTTCCAAATGACACCACAATTTTGGAACAAAAATTAGGTCCGATGTTTGAACTACTGACACACGTTCACACATGGGACGTGGTGGCCGTGTGGGTAGAGCGTTCGCCTTTGGAGCGAAGGGTCGAGGGTTTAAAGCCTCGCATCACACGTTAAAAGGTAAGGGCTACGTCTTCCCTAGCTCACACAAGTCTCTCGAAGACTTCCGAGGGTTGCGCGTAGGGGTGCAATCGGTTGACGGAAATAACAATTTCAACAAAAATTTTAACGTCAAATATAAATTTTAATATCCTTATAATTGTGATAACTTATTTGATTTTTTGCATAACTAGTGACACGTATTGTGTGTCCTTTTAAATATAGACTACCAACATTTACACTGTCTCTTTCATCATTGTTCTATGCATCCATTTATGCCAACACAATATCAATAAGGACTTTTTACAAGTCGACAAAACATAGTTGCCAGGTACCAAAACCTTCAACTTCTCTTCTTGAATTGAATGATTAGATTTTCATTCAAGCATTTTTTTCAGGATTGGAGCGGGAAACATTGAGAAAGAAATGAATAGTTCAGTGGAAGATTGTGACATGGAATATTTATTCTTTACATTATTCATTTATTTTAATATGTATAAGAATAGTATTGAATATATAAATAAATAAACAATACAATATAAAAACAATAAAAATACAAATGAAACATTTAATAAAACTAAGTATGATTCGTGTGTGCACTGTAAATATTGATATTTTTACTTGGACTAACAAATTTTTTTCTAAATTGTTCAGATTATCAACCAATTTTATTATTTTAGAACCAATGATTTTAAGCAAAATACCAAAAAATGGTATCTGAAAATAGAGGCTTCTAATAAGCACGTATAAATTGCAAAAATTTAACCTTTCCTTTCAAAGAGAAGATAAAAATTCTGTACTAACTTTTATCTTAACAAAATTTGTTAGACAATATAAAACGTAGTTGGTGTTAGTTTTTTCGTAATATTTTCAGAACTACATGCCATGTGGAGGTCATAATTTACATTCAAATTTGTGATAACTTTTGGAAAAATTGCAGTTTAGGGTAGTAACCCCGATTTTGACGAAATTTTATTTGGGGGTTATTTCGAGGTCCTTGAACACAAATCTGAAGTCAAAAAGCCTCGCTCTCACTTACTTTTTGATTTACGACCAATTAAATGTCCCAAAAATGGTATTTTCAACATAAAATTTTTTCCACAAAAAGCAAAAAATTTGCCTTTGCCTTATATCAGCATAATCTAGACACTTCAATTCACGCATTTTTGGCACATTTTGCAGTATTTTCAACTTTGTATTGAAAATATAAGATTTAAATTAACATAACAATACAATTGATGAAAATCGTTTATTGACAGCAACTAAAAATGACAGTATGACAGATATGGATAACAAACGGTCGTGTTCCGATATTCTGAAATTCACTAGACACTTTTCGCGTTACCTCTCATGTCACTGTTAAGTCTCGTTCATACCCTCGCGAATTTCGCAATTTTTCTGCGAATAAAATGGATGCAGAACCATGTGTTCTGCATCAACGACTGGTCGGGCATGACTGGTAACCATTTTATTCGCAGAAAAATTGTGAATTTCGCCAGAGTATGATCAAGTCTTTAGAAGTTAAAAATTTACTGACATTAAGCTGAAACAATCGTTCTTCAGAGGTAACTGACATTCGACTAGGTATATTGTGGAAAAGAGAGTGTTCAATTTTTGTTTTGATATTTTAGTATATTTTGAATCTGTACTTTCACTTGGGATGCTTTAATTGGTAATAAATTAAAGCAACCCAAATGAAGGTACAAAGTTAACATGTACTAAAATATAAAAATAAAAATTCAAAACTCTTTTTCCTATAATATAGACTAATATCAGTTACCGCCACTCTGGGCTAAGCACGGCAGTATAATCGAGGAAAGTGACGTCACAAATGTCATTCTTGTCAAAAACTGATTCCAAACAAACCTTACTACCCGAAGAACCACCATGTAAGTGACGATGGCCGCGAAAGCCTTTCACAATTTATTGTCCGATATTGTTTCCGTTAAAGTTTTTCAACTTCTTTTGCTTGAGTAAACAAAATCCAAACAACCAAACACAATTTGAGAAGCAAGCAGCAAATAATTAACAAAGAATGTCACCAAAAATTATTTGTTTGGAATCAGTTTGTGACAAGAATGACATTTGTATTTTATCTACTACTATTTTATCTTTTTATATCCACTTTTTGTAGAAAGGTTTAACCCATATTTCTTGTTGAAGATAAGTAGCAAGACATACGCGAGCGAAGCGAGCGCGCTCGGCCGACATTTCGCAATTCCGCGCGCGCGGAATTGCGAAATGTCGGTCGAGCGCGCGCTTTTCTACTACTATATTATTTTTTCTCTACTTTTTGTAGAAAGGTTCATTCCTTATTTCTTGGTGAAGATTCATAGCCAGAAATACGCGAGCGCGCGCTTTTCTAGCACTATTTTTTTCTCTACTTTTTGTAGAAAGTTTCAATTTTTACGTGGAGAAATAATAATGCAATACTCGATAAACTGCAACATTACGATATTATACCAAAAAGTAGGGTAATAAAATGCCACGTAGTTATTGCGACGGTTTTTTCATATCGCGAAATATAATGGTTACCAGCCATGCCCGACCAGTCGTTGATGCAGAACACATGTTTATTCACACATACATTTTATTCGCAGAAAAATTGCAAAATTCGCGCGGGTATGAACGAGACTTAACAGCGTTTCATGAGAGGTAGCGCGAAAAGTTTCTTGTGAATTTCAGAATATCGGAACACGACCGTTTGTTTGTTGTTGTTTGTCACTGCTGTCAATAAACGATTTTCATCAAATGTATTGTTATGTTAATTTAAATCTTATATTTTCAATACAAAGTTGAAAATACTGCAAAATGTTCCAAAATTGCGTGAATTGATGTGTCTAGACTATGCTGATATAAGGCAAAGGCAAATCTGTTGCTTTTTTGTGGAAAAAGTTTGATGTTGAAAATACCCTTTTTGTGACATTTAATTGGTCGTAAATCAAAAAGTAAGTGAAAGCGAGGCTTTTAGACTTCAGATTTGTGTTCTCGGACCTCGAAATAACCGCAAAAAAAAAATTTCGTCAAAATCGGGGTTACTACCCTGAACTGCAATTGTACCTAACTTTTGATTATTTTTATTCACACAACACTATCTCAAGAAACTTTGTAATTTATGGTAGGAATACATTATTATTTTTATCAATAGTTGAGTCAGTCTCCAATTATATATCAAAAAATGTATACTGACCTGTTATATGATTTTTTTTTTATTTTCGAAAAATTTTATTTTTCGACGGGGATCGTTTTCTCCAAAGTAACTATGAAAAGTGTATAAATGATACATACTCGACAAGTGAGTGAACACTTGTTTCGAGATATAAATACAATATAAATGAATATTGAATTTTTGACCCTTCTTTCTTATTCTACCAGATATGTATATAGAAAGGATAAGTGGCATTGATGGCCCAATAAACCCATCCAACCCGTTTCCAAAACACTCAATTTTCCCCAACTAACGCTGGAAGTTGGTAAACGAAGTGACGCTTATCGAACAACAACATGAACTAAAAGCTAATTATCGAAATAAGAATTCCTAGGAAACAAGAAAGTTGTTAAGTAGAGTTTCCAGCGAAACAAGAAACTTACAAGAAATTAATCTTTCCTCGTAATTTTGTTGTGAATCTTAGGATGGTCCCTGAAGTTGGTTACTTTTCCGCTTTGCAGGTTGAACATCAACAAAAAGCAGTATTTTCTCGTAAAACAGTTGAATAATCCCTCTTGAGTTCTCTCTACACGCGGAAAAAATTTAGGTAATCAAGGATTTAACGCCATTTCAAAAGAGTAGTTTCGGGAGAGCCAGTTGATTTCGGGGGATATTTGTTATAGTCCTCGGTCCCAATACCGGGATGAAAAATGATTACCTAAACATTGAGACTCCTTACATATGTTTTTCATGTCGAGTTGGACAACATCTCATTCGCAAAATTCATCGGTAGCGGGGAGTTTTTTTAGGGCCTCTGTAAACATTTGGAACAGTCCGACATCTACATGTTCTGACCATTGCAACTTTGTATCTAATACAATTCCAAGGAACTTGACATGGTCCTTTGAATTTTCAGGATTAAAATTTTTAGAAGTTCATTTTTGACTTTTACTTCCACTCAATAGCATATCATTGGGCTCGAACAAAGTCCTAGCCTGAGATAAGTGAAATGAAGAGTTCATTATCTTCTTTTCCTGAATCCAGAAGTTGTATCGTCTGCATACATAATGGGTTAACGTTTATAGATTTCATAGTGAACGGCAGGTCATTCATGTAAATCAGGAACAGAAGGGGGCCCAAAACAAATCCTTGCGGTACTCCTCTCTTAAAAATTGCTATTTCACTTTGCCATTTACTACAATTAGCTTTCTTTCGTGCAAGTAATCTAGTGCTACGCGCATTCCGTTGAAACTGAGTTTTTCTAATAGAATATTGTGATAGACAAGGTCATAGAAAGCTCATTTGATTGAATTTGTTAAGTACTGCATCAACCGTGGACACCCCCTTTCTGAAACCATAGTGTTATGGTGAGACAATTTTATGAGTGTCCAAAAAATAAATCAGATATGAGTGTATTGCCATTTTCGATATTTTGGAGAAGACTGCGAGTAAAGATATCTTTCGAAAATTTTTTGGTAGCGACGGGTCATCTCTTTCGTAGGCAGAAATAACGTTGCCCATTGCCCAAGTATTGATAATATTTTTTGTAAGAGGTTCCAATTAATGTATTCCGGAATTTTTTATTAAAAAATATGCTGAAACCGTACATATCTTCTATATTTTTGGATGAATATTCTAACATCATTTATGACCAATGGTTTCAGAAAAATTGTCCCACCGGGCTGTGGTTTTTGTCTAGTAAATCTAATACATCTTTGTCAGACTGACAAGGGTTTTTAGTGAGAGATTTTGAAATATTTATGAAGAAATCATTTAGTTCATTTGCAGATGATTTTTTTTTGGTAAATTTTTGCTTTATGTTTCCCTTGTGTTTCAGTGTTGATTCCACGTTGTTTTTTGTAGTTGTTCGTATGTAATAGCAATTTTTGGAAATGTTTTCCTTTTTCGAACTCTCCAGAGAATGTGATACTATTTTTTACATTTATTGTAAATTATATCATTACCGTCTGTCGGATTTTTTATATACAGTGTGATTCGTTTTGAGTGGCAACAATTCATTATTTCATAACAGGTAGGCCAATTTTCGAAAAATTTTCTTTAGAAATATAATACCCCGAGAGCTCTACTTCCTGGTATAAATTGTTTTAATATTCCACTTTTCCACAGCGTACTACGAAAGAACATCTGGAACTCATTGATCCCATGTTCCATATCTTAACTTATAATGAGTATTCACAACTAGAGTGCACAAAATGAAAAATTTTCCTTTTTGAGAGTGCCCCGTGTATGGCAAGTGTATGGCAAATTTCAGATCAAGAGCCATCTAGTGTCTAAATTCACACATTATCCTCATATCTTATACAGCAATACATTTTCTTGTCTCCTCCTAGAGTTTTTCGTGATTTTTCGTTGTACTTCCTGCGTAATAGATTTTTTTCTTTCAAACCGTTTATATTTTTGGGACGATCTCGATAAAGTTCCTCTTTGAGGAAACTCCAAAGGAAGTTTTCAAATGGTTTTAGGTCAGGTGTGCGTGGAGGCATATCTATTTCCCTGGGTGTACTATTCTTGCATTATGGATAGAAGCACCATCTAGTAGAAATATCATGTGTTGTCTCAGTCTTATCGGTATATCCAGTCAATCTCTTCATAATTCGTTGTTTAAAAAGTTGAGAAAATTTTCTGCGTTGATATTTTCCTCAAAAACGAAGGGTCCTATTATTTTATTCTGATATATGCTGCACCAGACATTCATTTTGGAAGAGTATTGCCTCTTACAATGTATCAACCAATTTGGATTTTGATCGGACCAGTATCGTGAATTTTGTGAAGACTCTACTCCATTAGTTGTGAAGGTAGTTGAACATTATTTTAGACAAGGAACCATCTGTGTCGTATTCTAACATATTCATCGTTATTTTACAAGATATGCAAAAATTTGGGCATAGGCATTTTGTTTGTTTCGCTTGAGACATCTCCAGATTTTCATTGGTTTCATTATGTCCATGGCAATATTGATGAAAATAGTAAATGCTACATTGGAGAATATCAACGAAAATGTTAGGAATAGAATATTAATTATGGCTTCGAAAAAATTATTTAACCGATAGAACTTTCTTGACTATAATGATGTTAAGAGGTGTAGCTACCTTCAGAAATGATAAAGTGATGTTTTCGCAAAATTCGAGATGACGGTCCAAACTGGGCAACACATTGCAAAAGGGTATATTTCCATATTCACCATGATCACTCTGTACGAGATATGCTGATGATATTGTGTGAATTGATACACTAGGTGACTCTTGATCTATTGGCAATCTGATAATTGCCACATATTCAGTACCATTGACACAGGGCCCTCTCAAAAAGTAGAATTTTTCATTTTTCCACTCAACAGTTGTGAACACTTGTGTAAGTTACTACATTGAAACATCACTTTTTCGTTTCAGAAAAGTTGTGAAAAGTTTGTTATCAGAGAGAGTATATTGTAGTCTGCAAGAGTTTTATGATGATAGTTTTTAAAAGTCATCATTTTGGATCATGATGTGCCGATGGTAGGAGGTATCACCATTATACTTTTTAAATAATAATTTAATTTCTATAGATTTTTCAACATTATCTATCTTTAATGCAATGAAGCTTTGTCAATAAGTTTATCATTTACTTGCGACAGTAAAGCATATTTTGACTGGATAGAATGAGATATTCGTTTCTTTCGTATAAAAATGCCTACTATGCTTTCGTCATATTTGGAATATCATTAGTTGTCGTAGTAGGTTGTGGAAAAGTGGAATATTAAAACAATTTATACCAGTACCAGCTCTCGGAGTACTATAATAAAAAAAAAGTTTTCGAATATCGGCATACACGTTATGGAATAATGAATTGTCACTACTGTAGAAATCATGGACGAATTCCATCCTGTTTTTTACTTTTATTGTTTCACTATTCACTGTGGAAAACATTGTTTTCCATTAAAGAGGCTCTTTTCATTTTATATTCATGTAACAAAAACGACACATCGGACTACCTCGTCCATGCATCGACCTACCTCGACCTGAGACAGGCGGCGATATCCAAATCTTCCGGGGGCGCGTCCAGCGGTAGACAGCCGGTCTGCTGTCCGACGCTCACACGCAGGTTGTCGGCGTTATGGATTGTGGCCCAAGGACTGAGCGCGGTGCCGCCTAAAAGCACCACTCTCTTGAAAAGCCCTGAAAACAGAAATTGAGATTAATGCCGCTTACATGTCGTGCATACTCCGGCAAGTTAAACCGGTGAACGATGGATGATGGGGTGGGCGGTATTCGAGTCGGGGGGCAGAGGGAAAGCGTATTCGTCCAATGGTTGATGTGCGGAATTTTAATTGAATCGGTGGCAGTTATGTCTCTCAGCGGCTTAACAGCGGCCTGAAACGTTCAGGATCGGTTTTTTAGTCAAAATTATGATTTTTGTTTCCTTTAACCATGTGTCCTAACTTGCTTCGTTTTCGAGATACAGGGCGTCAAAGTTCCTTGGCCTGTGAGGTCTCCTGAGCTAACCCCTATGGAATTTTTTTATGAGGTGCAATAAAAACCACCATCGATGAAGGTACTCTCAAGCAAAGAATTGTTCTAGCAACACCAGAAATAACACCATGCAGTTGCAGAATGTGTTGTTTCCTGGTGCGAAAATGGTTGTTTTTTCAAACAATTTTGGGAATTTTTGATTTCCCGTTTTAAATTTAAATGAATGAATTTGTTCTATCACCAATTACTTAGATACCTTTTTCGTGTCTCAAAATTGAAGCGAGTTGAAAAAAAAATTAAACCGACAAAAAATTGTATCTCTAATTGATCAATCCTGAAAATATACCGATTGACAACCGATTGATAACTTCTATTGGTTTCATCTCCTCTCCTGTTCCAAAATTTCCTGAATAGCGTCAGCGTTATCTTTCAACTCATGAATGAATCCATGATTCATTCAAGCATTTATAGTATTCTTGTGAAAGTGAATAGTTATGTGAGGGCGCTCGAATCAGTGAATAGAAATGCTCCAAAGTTGAGTCTGCAGGTGTTCAGCGAAGAATATTTTGACGGTGTGATTTCGAATGAATCCTTGCATTATTTGAAAAGATGAATTTCTAAGTGAGTCATCTCTCAGAGTACCTTTTCTGAAAAAAATACCTAGTGTGATAAGAAATAGTAAATGTAGTTCAGCAATTATTTTCAAAGTTGTTTTTTCAAAATTAATGAGAGATGCCGAGTTCCAACCGTTCAGAATCGTATGGTACAATAAAATCTCGAATTTATTCAGTGAGCTCCGAGTATTTTAATTTCTCCCGGTCCTTGTTTTACCAACAGTCACTTGTAATGTTGAACCCCTCTTAAGTAGAAATTGGGAAAAAAACTATTGTCTTCGTGCTTTTCATACGTCCTTATATTTTAATTCAGATTTTAAACAGCTGCAACCCTATTTTCTGAAAAGTTGAATAAAAAGGAGCAATGCAGACAGCAGCTGTTCATCGGTTGGCACTATGGGTTCGTTTATAACAGAATTATATCATTGAACAGTAACAGAATGGTCACAAAAATAAGATGGTGCGCCACAGCAACTTTTAATATGTCAATGTCAAAGAGTACTTGGAAAGTTGAGCAACCGAATAATGACAATTTAGATGTTATACTCAAAACTATAAGAGACTTTACCATACGATTTTGACAAGTTGAAGAGTGTTAAGAATTAAGTGAAACATAAATAAACACACACATGTAATATGAATGAATCTTCACTGGTCAGAGTAACAGTTTCCCGAAATGAGATTGTAATTTTAATAATATTCAATATTAGCTGCCTGTTGCATGTGATGTTAAATTCATTACAGGTAGGATTTTATTAGGAAATCAATTTTCTCAGCGCATAGTACTATATGGTGGTTAACAGATTGTCACTGAAAGATATAAACTACAACCTGAGAATATCAATATTGAATAAGAATTGATAATTACTTTTCTGACATTTTTTATAACAACCTTAGAACACCGCAAGGTGGAGTATTAGGACCCTTACTTTTCCTTTTGTACGTTAACAATATGCCAGAGTATTTAAGCTTTCAACAAGATGTGCTGATGACACGACAATGGTCATATCTGCACTCACCCGAGAAGAAGCAATTCAAAAGGTTAAACAAATAATTGTTTCGTTCAATAAATGGTGTGATCGAAATGGGTTGGTCCTGAATCTAGAAAAAAACAATAGTTATCCAATTCTCATACGGCGGCAGTAGAATGGAACAAAGACATATCGAAATAAAATTGGGAGACAAAAATATATTGATAAAGGCATTGGGAACTACACGATTTCTTGGAACATTTATTGACAGTCACCTTAATTTTAAAGAACACGCAGAAAATATCTGTAAACAATTAAACAAAGCATACTTCATGTTGCATTCCCTTAAAAACGACATGTCAACAAAATCCCTCATTGAAATTTATTATGCTCAAGTTTACTCTACACTGAGTCAAAACATAATCATCTGGGGTCAAGCCTCAGAATGCTCTCGCATATTCACCATGCAAAAGCGCATCCTCAGACTTATCTTTAGTATGGGCTATAGAGACACCTGTCGCAACATATTTAGAAACAACAGGATTTCAACCCTCTCGTCAATATATGTCTCTTGTCTTTCATTTTTGGCAAAACAAATAAATTGCTAAAAAGCAGTGATATACATGGCTATAATACTCGAAATGCACAGAACTTACATCAACCACACTGCAATCATACCAACCACAAGAAATCACCTGTCTATGCTGGTTCCTTCATTTATAATAAATTATCCCAACGTTTCAAAAATCACGGATCACTAAAAAGTTTTCAAACAGATCTAAAGCTATATTTGGTTAGTAACGTGTCCTATTCAATAGACGAATTCTTGGAACATGTGTCCAACAGCTGATGTATTGGATTTCTCTTGAATATTTTATTTATATCAATTATAATGTCATGTCATTGTCATGTTAACGTTATTTACATTTTTTTTTGTTGTATTGTACTATATACACCAATTTCATTTATTTATCAACTGACGTACCGTATTCATTTTATATGGCAACCAAAGGTCAATAAAGATTATTATTATTAATTGAAATACAAAAAATGTGAGTAAAACCTGTTCCTCTATTGACACCACCGTGAAGATTTAGGACTCAATCCTAGGCCTACCAGGAATGGAGTAATGAAGAAAGGGAGTCTACAAATACTTTCAATGCAGGAGACTTCATCATATCTGACGGCAATCAGCAATTCTTCAGGCGGAACCAGGTAGTCTACACTTCGGCAAATGACCTATACTGGAGCTATAGTACCAGAAATATCCACAACGGGAAGACGTGGGGCTTAACCAAAGCTTGGGAGATACCTAACCAGAACAGGAACCGTGAAAATTCCCTGGGTGAAAATCCTCCCGATACAACAACTCTATTACCGTTTATTTAGTGAATAACTGTTCTATAAAGTCGCCAGCATGAAAACGATGAAAAGAAAAGTTAGAAAACTCACCTTCTGTGAAAGGTTCTATCTTGTAGAAAAAAGTGTTGGCGTGGTATACGGTTTTCAAACGCCAAATTGTTGCAACTGTCCAAGATAGGCATCTATCAAGAGCCAGGACTTTGGAGTTGATGGTGAAATGGGTAGAACGGATTATCCACAAAGGATTCGTCCGCCGAATAAAACCAGGAACCCTGTATGGCTAGACACCTGAAGCTTTCACGAATTCCACCATCAAACTCCATCGGAAACGAAATCCACATTGTTTTCCTTATTTTCGAAAGTTAGGGTACCAACATTCAGATATTTCAAAATTTGCATGTTCCATGCATAACCGACCAGTCTGACCAACTTTAAAATAGTGACGTATTTGGTTGTCTCTGGTCCGACAAAACCAAGAAGACTAAAAACAAGGAGTGTTTGATTCCCATAAGACAATGGGGACACTTGTAGAAAGAGATGAAGGAACATTTGTGACGAAATGTGACGTAGTTACACATGTCATGGCCGCCGTTCTCTATAGACAGTGACGGACTAGCTCTTGGTATATGAGAGTTACTGCTGACAGTTTTGTTGCTTGATTCGAGTTCGACTCTGTACTCATACCCATGTACGTCACTATGACGCGTTGATGATACAAGTTTCTGATTGGCTAGAGCTTATTAAACCCTCCTTGTTTTTAGTCTTCTTGCGACAAAACAACAGCTAATTTGGCTACACTCATAGGTCGAAAAATGAAACAGTTGACAGCTGACAGTTGAAATATCATCGGACAGCTGACAAATAAAAATAAACGTAAGTAACCAAAACATTTGGTTTATAATCACAGTAAACTCAAAAAATTGAAACACTCCTTATGCACCTTCTCAATAAACAAAACTCAGACATACATAAGAAACATCCACAAAAATGCGGTTGAAGACAACATTGGATGCCAAACTGAGTAGAATTTTTTTTTGAATTTATTTTCATTTTCAGATCTACTCTTGCAAAGCGTAAAACAGATCGCACTTTTCTAGTTAGCAGAAATACAAGCTGTTACTCTGAAAAACTAATAGGACTATAACATACGCAGTTTCAGTGAGAGCGAGTCAAAAATAGAAAAGTTATAAATTATTCTGATGTGTGTATTTTTTTGATCAATTATGTTAAGTTTCTGTCTAAATACTCGAGACAATACTCTCTAATTTTGAAATTGTTAAGGTGAGAACAGTGTCTTCCATAGCAGATGTTTACATTTGAAAAAAAAAATACTCAAATTTTTCTTTAAAGTGACTTAACATGATTTGGCTAAGATAAAAATATTGTTATTTGGACTCAACTGCAAATAAGGTTCAATAAAGTTAAGTAACAATAATGCAAAACAATGTTCAGTTTACTGAACTTTCATTAAAAAGTATTTTCAAGAAATGGAGGAACATTTTCAACACAATTTCGACATATTTGGACTTAAAATAGTTTGCCTCTGAGGTACAGAATTATTTTCCTTGTTGTGACAACTTGTGAAAAGTGAATTGATTATTAAATGTGGTTTTTGAATCAAAATTAGCACGGGAATGTTTTTTTTTTTTCCTTGGTGTTTTGGTATCGACTGCTATGGTCATTAGCCATAGCATGGGAATGTTGATGAGTTTTCTATAAATGACGTAGGACAACCAACTATAAATATATAATATGTAATTTCGTTAAAGCTTTCCAAAAATGAACAAAATACGGTAGCGAAAATTACACAGTTGGGCCAAAAAGTAATGCATTGATCTGACGTGACCTACATGTTGGTAATGGACCGGCATAAAGCATATCGTGAGAGACTGAGGAGAAACGAGAAAGGACTGAAAATAATTCATGGAGACACGGAGCGGATGGAGATTTCAATAATAAAACAGATGTCGTTAAGGAAGTGGTGTTGATTTGAATAGCTTCTGAGTTGGGTATGCGGCAAGCGCGAGATTTACCGAATAGTGTATTCTAGCGGAGAAATTAAATTTGTGTGAATGATTAATGTGTGAAGGAATTCCGGAGAACCTTTTCAAACTTTGTTGACGGCGGATTTAATGAACTAAAACGATTCGCAGGTGAGTGAAGTTATGTTACGGGTAGATTCAGTTTGTGCGTGATCAATCAACGCAATTAACCATGAATATGATGAGAGAATTGAGGTTGGAAAATTCCAAGGACGAAACTTAACACTAGAACCATAGAAATTTGAAGTTGCCAAGAATGTCGAAGAGCGAAGTTTGACAACTGTAAAATTTCACAAAAAAAGTTCGTTGTTTCTGGCTTCCCATTGTTAGACCGTTTGCGCTAATGTATAACTCTGGGTTTTTAAAACTCATTTTATCCAAACTCACCAAAAACAAGTTTACATTTACCTCTGAAGATTTTCTTTAGTCAAAAAACTGAAATATGTAATATTTGTGTTCCTTATTGGACACAAATCGTCACTATTAGACGAAGAACAAAAATTAAAACAAAAAAAAATTCTATGAAAGTAAAATAGATGAAAATAAATATGATTCTAAGGAAATATGGAAAACCTAGAAAACTTCATTGAAGGGAGAAAAACCTATAATGGATTTCAAATGCATAAATTTATCAAGATATAACGATTGTACTTTTGCTAAAAGCGATCTTGAGGCTGCGAATAGGACAAACAACTGTTTTTTAAACAGCGCAATTGAAATATCATAATCAATGAACACAGTTAATGATTGGTCATGTGACTCGTTTGCACCAATTCAAAGCAGATTTTAAAACTTCTAACCTATTTCAATAAATGACCCGAGAAATATATCATTTTCTCTTAAAATCAAAGAGTCACTTACGGAGGTATTGAGCAAAAAATTTCTGAAAGAGACATTTTACACCTTGGGTTGCACAATCTTAAAGTTGATAAATACAGTCTGGAATTTTTCCTGAAAAACTGAAATTAGGAACAGTTGTCCTGGTTCCCAAAATAAGTAACCCTACTGAAGCTGTTCATTTGAGACCGATAAATACGATACCATTTATAAAAAAAGTCCTTGAAATAATACATTGATTTTAATGATTTACCATTCGAGATTAAAAACAGTACTACTCTACAACCTTTGAAAATCAAATTGAATATAGTTGTAAGTCAGAACACCATGGAGATGTAAAAATTTCGAAATGTTTTATTGTGTTGTATTTTACATGTGTATTTGAAATTTTACCAATTCACTTATTTATTTATGTTTATGTTCGTTAACATATAGGTGTTGTGCCAAATATCTAATTTATCTATGTGTATGTTTATTTCCATATCGGTGTTCATCATTTTTTATTTTGATTTCAATTTGCATGAAATGAGGCTTCCATCCAAGTTGACTAAACGTCATTTGACTAAGAGAGTCTAATCCCCATAAGACAATGGGGGCACTTATAGAAAGAGATGAAAGAACATTTGTGACGAAATGTGACGTAGTTGGACATGGCCGCCGTTCTCCATAAATAGTGACGGACTTGGTATATGAGAGTTACATGTGACAGTTTTGTTTGTAGGTTCGACTTCGAATCTGTACTCATGTCCAAGTACGTCACTATGACGCGTCGATGCTGATTGGCTAGAGCTTATTAAACCCTCCTGTTAGTTTACTCCCTTTGGGTTCCATCAATCATCTTAGAGACATCCTTTTTCTGTTGTTATTCTGACTGTCTGCCCCTCAATAATCTCCACAATGATCTTGCTTTTCAGCATAGATTGTGCCCGTCTGATCATTGAGGCGGTTATAAATCTTCTATCAAGTGATAAGGGTCATGAAGGCATGTGAGGTGTTATCAAAGCACACTCTATGCCGATGAAGACACGAAGAGCTATTTTTTTGTCACGTATGCCTTTTCGGTGCTTCCAACCAGACATTGTGGAGCATCATTTGTAAATTTACCTGCCTCAATCCTTCATCGTCTTGTTTCTCTATGTGCCTTCATTCTTCATCCTCTTTTTTCTCCTTGCCACTTCGCTCTTAATTTTTCTCTTTGTGTCTCATTTCTCCCTGTTTTTTTCGCTTCTCAGCTTTCCAGCTTCTTGTTTATCCTTGAAACTCAGTCCTTCATTTCATGTTTCTCTCTGGGCCATCGTTCTTCACCGTCTTGTTCTTTTTGAGCTTTCGTTCTTCATTTTTTCTCATGATGCCTTGGTCTTGGCAAACTGCTGCTTGATGAGTTTTAGTAGTAAATCGCCTTGCGTTCATCTATAATGATACACTATCGATTTATGAATTCCAGCATTCCCAATAACACGTTAGCTCTGAAAATACATCGTCACAATACCTGACATTGCATTGATCAACCATTCCCTGAATAATGGAAGTGTTGCGTCAAAACGGAAAAATTGGAAAAACCTCTCGATGTCTGTTTAGTTTTTCCAGAAACGGCATAAATATGAAAAGTCGAAACCCCGCTGGTGAATTGCAGGAAAGCCCGTAAAATACAGCAACGAGAGTAGGTGAATAGAGCCATTTCCAATCGACTGGAGTTGTTCAAAGCACGCCAATCATACCTATCATAAATACGACCTGAAAACAAGTGGAGTAGAAGTGCTCGATTTGGAGTCAAAGGGTTATGAAATATTTGAGTGGCTTCTCTGAACATCAACACTAACCCGTTCTGATCGATTTGGTGGCCAGGAAATTCACAACAAAGTGAAATTTTTCTTGCAATAACGATTCTGTGGGATATTTTTTATTCATCAATGAAAACATCTTTGTTATTGACATCATCAGTAATCTGTAACAATTGTTTCGGGAACCTACTTGTATGTAATAATGATTGATATTATTGATTGGTAAGAAGACAAAAATTGAGATAAAATGTACATGCCTCTGTCAACAGGGCAGTATTCTATTTTCTATCTCATCAGAATATTGGATGGGAACTTGGTCTTTCATTCATCCTGGAATATTTGTATCAAATTGAAATTCTTCAATGTACAGGGTGTTTCCTAACTACGGTACGAAACTGCAGAGGGTGATTGGTCATTTTAAGAAAAAAAAGTTTCAATGAATGTATGCCCGGAGATACAGGGCGTTGAAGTTTTTCGACGAAAAAATTCACAAAATCGACATTTTCTAACTGAGTTAGCGTTCTAATTGAAGAAATAAGAGCATTTTTCGATTCAAGAGAAAAGTTTCTATAAGATGATAGAATATTCGCGGGATTCCGCATTTTTGAAATATTCCTAGGCGATCAAAGGCGAAAAATGAAATTTTTTCGACGAAAAAATACACCCATCCACAAAATCGACATTGTCTGAATGAACTAAGCTTCTAATTCGGAAAACAAGTACATTTTGGGGTTCAGAAGAGAAGAAAATTTTCTTCAAGATGAAGTAATAATCGCGGGATTCCGCTTTTTTGAATATTCCCGAAAATTGCAATATTCTATATAGAAGGAAATCGATTTCTTTAGAAATATCGCAAGCTTACCTCAGACGTAACTCGATGAGTTGCTTCCGAATATAATCTCAATAATTGAATTCGACAAAGGGGTAACTAAAAAAGGGCAACTTATTCGAAAAAATGCACCCATTCACGAAATCAACATTTCCTAATTGAATTAGCCTTCTGATTTGAAAAACAAGTGAGTTTTAGTACTCAGAAGGTAATTTTCTATAAGATGAAGTGATAGTAGCGGAATTCTACATTTTTTAAACGTTCCCAGGCGATCAAAGTCAAAAAATGCAATTTTTTCGACGAAAAAATGCACCTATCCACAAAATCGACAATTTCTAAATAAATTACCCCTCTGATTTGAAAAACAAGTGAATTCTAGGATTCAGAAGAAAATTTTTTTTGAGATGGATTCATACTCGTGGCAATCTGCATTTTTGAGATATTCCCAAGCGATCACAGTAGAAAAATGCAACTTTTTGACAAAAAAAATTACTCATCCTCAAAACCGACATTTTTGGTCCTGGCCTGAAACCTAATTTTTCACCACACCATAGCTTGATTTCAAATAATTTGTTAGCCCATCTTTCATTAGCATCTCCAGTTACTTTTTGCGGGATTCCTGTTGCTAGAAAAAATTTGTGAAGTGGTAAATTGGAATGTTTTAAAATATCAGTAGGTTCGTGGAGTATGTTTGATTATTGAGATATTATATTCTTTGCCATATTACAGAAATAGTCATTGAACGAGTCTTGCGGAATATGTGATGATATTCTGTGTTTGATATTTTTTTTTACTTTCGTGATTTACAAGCTTTCAGCTTTCTTAACACTTGTTGAAGGACTTACTCAGAAAATTGTCTCAAGTCAAATGCAAAACTCATTTCACTTTTCGTGTCATGCATTTCCCACACCTGACACCAGATTTATTCTATTCCAAAAAACATGAAAATAAACGATTTTGTACATTTCTGAATACCTTTACCGACCGAAAACGCCATTCAATACCAACGTAAGAGGGCAAAATGTAGCTGAAGAATCTACGACCATTAATAACGTGTTACATCACAGTCACGAATCTTACCTTTGGACGACGGCGAGACGAAAAGTAAATTAACCAGGGCCGCCCCGGTATCGTGGCCCACTAGCGTCACTCGAGTGGGATCACCTCCGAATGCGGCGATGTTAATCTTGATCCAACGCAGGGCCGCCGCGATGTCCTCGATCCCCAAGTTGCCCCCCGAAGACTCGCCCCCTTTGTCTGCAGCGGCGCGGGTACGCAGGAAACCTGGAATAGAACGGAACGGAATAATGAAAGGAGCCTGGAAAAATCATAAACAAGTATTACAGAGAGAATGGAGTCGCAGGATTGCACCTCCTGAAATATTTTCACTCGGCCAATCTTCATTAGGGGAATTTCGCTCGGTAATTTGATTTTGATGAATGAATGGGAGAAGTTGAGATTTTGGCGTTCGCGAGGGAGTTCTCGATGTTGATGGATTCATTTAGTCGAGATGGGCCTGCTGAAATTATGTGAAATCCAAAATCGGGAACAAATTGATTTATGTATTATACGTTGTCTTTTTCGTGAAAAATTCAATAATACCAGAATATTTCAACACAGTTTTCATCCATGATCAGAGAGCTCTTGAATTCATATGATAATAATAATAATAATAATAATAATATAAACTTCATTCAGAACATAAAATAGTACTTATAAATGCATGCCCTGTATACCGGGTGTAACAGAATCATGGTACACCCCCATATCTTCATTAGTTTTGAAGGTAATAGATTGAAATTTGGAATATCTCATATACATAATAAGAGGCACCTTTTGACCTATAAATGATATTTTTTTAACTTCCGGTCTTCGCCGGTTGTAACGGCGGTTGCATAGACAATGTTTTTTAAATGACCCCAAACAAAGAAATCAAGAGGTGTCAAATCAGGTGACCTTGGAGGCCATCGCACAGGACCATTCGTCGAAATTACGTTTTCTTCGAATGCCTGTTCAAGGTAATCACTTACTGTTCTTGAATTATGGGGAGGAGCTCCATCTTGTTGGAAATATATTCCCTATCGTAAATGGACAGGTAATTCAGTTAAACTGTCCTCAATTACATTTTGCAGAAATCCTAAGTATCTAGCTCCATTCAAGGGTCCTTAAAATATTATTGGGCCAATGATTCTACGACCGAGTATTCCAAGCCAAGCATTGAAACCGAACCGCACTTGAAAGTTACCCTCCTGCAATAAATTTTGATTTTCTTGTGATCGTTACTTTGTATTTTGTCGGTTAAATAATCCCATATTTGTACACCTAGACTCGTCCGAAAATAAAATCCTTCCCAAAAAAGCATTATTTGGCTGCACATTATTCTGCAAGATCCAATTGCAATATTCCATCCTACGTTCATAATCATTTTCGTACAGGTGCTGGTGCAATTGATATATGAAAGATTTATAATTATATTGGTTCAAGATTCGGCTTACCGTTTGGTGACTTATTTCCAATTAAAACCCAATTTGCATTAAAGAAACAGTCTTATCAACTTCTATTCGAGCTAAAACATTAATTTCCTTTCCTTCGTCAATGATAACGTTTTCCTCGGGATCATGGTTAGGCTCTCTTCGGAATTGATTTTCAAGACGATTAAAATAATTTCTCGCTGGACATTGTCTATCAGGATATCGGTCGGCATAAAGGTTTCTAGCCGCAACGGCATTTTTCCTACATTCTCCATTAATAATTAGCATGTCCACTTTTTCATCCCTTGTATAAATGTGCGGCATTTTGAACAAAAATAACAACAAATGTAAAGGCTTTTCCAATAGGTATACAATAAAAATACCGATTAACCAACAAATATTTATTTGACAATCTGAAGAAATAATTTCATTGTTTTCAAAGCCACCTTAGTAACTTCTTAGTATTAAAGTAGAACAAAATAATTGTATTTTCTTATATTCTTTTAGCTGTAATTTTGATTGTATTGATCGCACATTTTATAAATTCCTTATTAATAGTACTAATGAATGGTTACCAATATGGTTCCATTTGAAAAAATTGATTTTTACCCCAATAACGATTACGATGAACTTTATTTGCTCATAAAAAACGCAATTTAGTATTTTTGATGGGATTTCGATTTTTCTAGTATTAAACGGGTCAATTGGAATAAATCGGAACCATCATGGCACACTTAAATGAAAAACTAAAAATTAAATTATAAAAAATTTCGATTTTTGAAACGTCACTTATGTGGTATCATTGGATTCAGAAAATTATGCAGGGTATTCGATTTAAAAATGTATAGGTTAAAAAGTGCCGTTTATTATGTATATGGGATATCCCAAATTTAAATCTATTACCTTTAAAACTAACGGAGATACGGGGGGGGGTGTACCATCCTGTTACACCCGGTATAGTGCTGCTTTTTTGTATCCACCCTCCCTCCAGTTACCTTTCGAACAGTTTGACATAAAAAACATGGAACAAACACCATTTTGAATGGTATAACCATCATAAATTTTTTGTGAATAGCACACATCGTAATTATTGCTTGACAGGTTTAAAAATTTCAATTGGCATGGGAGTCATGTGACACATCGTTGAAAAGAGAATTAAATTCTCTCTTCAACCATCTGAATATTTTTGGATTCCGTTTATATGTTTTTCAGCATATGATTGATTCATTTATTTATTTATTCAACTGCGTTACATTTTCGAAATATTTGTAGCACGTCAAAAAAAACAAGTGTATAAAAAGTAGATGAAATGTTGGCAAATACCAATTAATGAAAATGAACTATTACAAAACAATTAAAATGAACTGAGAGATCAACACGCTAAAAAAATAA
The DNA here is from genome assembly GCA_944452925.2 of Chrysolina oricalcia. Lineage (NCBI taxonomy): Eukaryota > Metazoa > Arthropoda > Insecta > Coleoptera > Chrysomelidae > Chrysolina > Chrysolina oricalcia. The sequence continues at coordinate 56,345,807 of OX101821.2, read as the reverse complement.
ATAAAAATTAAGGTCAGGATGTTCATAAATATCTATTTTGGACCAACATATTCATTGACAGAGTAGAAGCAATATCTCAAGAGATAACTCTTCAAGGAATATTCGAAATGAGACATGGACACTTGCAATCATCTGGCAAATGATTGTAAATATTGAAGTCTAACGAATTTCTCTTGGATTTATTCAGGCAGGAGCGATGTTTTCGAATGTCCCCGAAATATCACGTATAAGTATAAGTGCGGATCTATCCCGATAAATTTGAACGGTTTGATGTGAAACAATTCGACAAAAATATTTCTAATTGTTTCACAGATACTACTCTAATGGCAAAGAAATCGAAATTGTGAAAAAGTATTGACGAAAATACAAAAAATGTATATGGTTGAATAGAGAATTGAATTCATTAGAATTGAATTTACTAGCGAAGGAATTCACTACCTGGTGCGAGAATAATTCTCTCATAGTGAACACAGACAAAACCATCTGCATGCAATTTTATTGCAGATCTAGGATAACGGAAAATATCAAAGTAAAAGTTATGCATGATGTTATCAGTCTCTCTAAAAGCACTAAATTTCTTGGTACCTTTGTAGACAGCAATATGAGTTGGGAAACAAATATTAACGCTATTTGTAAAAAGTTAAGCAGTGGCTATTACGCTATTCTTCAACTGAAAAATATTTTCAATACAACCCAGCAAATAAATATTTATTATGCAATAATTTATTGTCATATATCTTGTAATATAAACATTTGGAGCTGTTCCAGCAATTCCAACAGGATATTTGTGTTACAGAAAAGAGTCATCAGACTAATATTCAATTTGAGATTCAGAGATTCCTGTAGAGAATATTTTAAGAAATATAATATTTTACCTTTCCCCTGCATATATATTTTAAAATGCATTATGTTATTTCTGAAATAAACATATGTACGACACAGTTTCTCAGCATCACAATTACTCTACTAGAAATGGAGATCTCTTCAGAATTCCGAATCATAACTCATCATTTTATAAAATAGTCCATCATACACTGGAGCTATATTTTTCAACAATCTTCCTATTTGTCAGAGGAAAATTTAAAATCAAAATTTGTTCAAATCAGAATTGAAAAGATACCTGCAAGAACATAGTTTCTACAGCGTCTCGGAATTTTTAAACGCGAAATAACTTTTTTTAACATTTTAACATGTCCTTGAATTTTGTTTTCATGTTTTTATTTTTATATTCGTGTACATCTTATAACATTTTAACATGTCTTTGAATTTTGTTTTCTTGCTCTTATTTTATACTCTGAACTGTATTTTAAATTTATGTATGTTTGTATTTTGACGTATCCTATATCATGTACTTGATCACACAGGACTCAATGAAATTATTATTATTATTATTATTATTATTATTTTTATTTTTATTTTTATTTTTATTTTTATTTTTATTATAATTATTATTATTATTATTATTATTATTATTATTATTATTATTATTATTATTATTATTATTATTATTATTATTATTATTATTATTATTATTATTATTATTATTATTATTATTATTATTATTATTATTATTATTATTATTATTATTATTATTATTATTATTATTATTATTATTATTATTATTATTATTATATTTCAACGATTTTTAATTTTACCCCCATGCCATTTGATATTTTTAAATTGATGTGCCGTCTATCTCCTTATCGGGCAACCACAATGTCTTTCATTTCAAAAAGTAGTATCAGAGAGACCATTCAAAACCGTTCGAAAGTTAACAGGAAGGGGGACTGGATAATGTCGCACTATATGAAGTTGAAATATCGATAAGAGCAAAAAACTATTGTTTCAATTCAAAAGAACAATAACTGTATATTCAAAATTCAAATGAAATATAATGAAAACTATACCTAATAATAATATGCCAAATATGAGAAGTAAAATATTTCATTAAAAACCTGGATATGAGAAATAATTTCATTGATTATTCTCTGTCAAAATAGTAAATTGTCACACATTTTTTCAATTGCCCTTTGAATGGTATAATTGTTTGTTTTTAATTTTATGTTCTCGGGAATGGTATGGTACATTTTACGTGCAATACGTGTAGTTCTTTTTGCCTTGTTTCATAATATAATTTTGCCTTATTCAGATCGTATTCAACATACGTTTCAAGATAGAAGAGTTGTCGGATTTGTCACACAAGGAGGTGATGGCCGACCCTGGCTAGCATGAAAACTCGATCTGTAGTCAAATTCAATCTCATTAATAATAGTAATAATTGAATCATTCATCATATGTTTATTCTGATTCTACATCATAGATCATATCATAAGGTGGTAATTATTGTAAAGAAGATATGAAAGATATACCACCAGCGTGACTACGAGAACTACAAGATTAGAGCGTAACTTTGTGATGAATTTTTGGATGAGAAATGGACCATCATCAACTTTGTGATGCGATGATTGCTATGAACCTGAAAAGATATCTGTACCATCTGTAACACGTAGATAAGGGAAGCTGAAAAAATTATTTTGGAGAATTTCAACGTCTACGGCAGCAAGACGACTCTGCTATGGCATAAACCCGATACAGCAATGAAAATAAGAAAGTCAGATGGAAGCATCACAGAAAATGAGGAGGTAAGGACTCTGCTCTTGTTGGAAACTCACATCACTGGGAGCAGAGAAATTTCAGCCATACCAGATAAATGAAGCACGAGTCACCATCATACCAAAAGCTTTGGAAAAAGACATAGCATATATCCAAAACCTCAGACAAGGAGAGAGTGGAGGATCTAGCTGCATTTTCATTTATTTGTAAGATGGATGAAGTGATATTCTTGCAATACAGTTTGTCACCAGCAGTGTGAAAATGTATTATTAGATTAACGAAGTTCCAGGACTGTAATCCCGTTACATCACAATTTCTTTCCCATAGATTGTGGAAAGTCGATCTCTTGCATTTATGCTGAAGCAGACACTCAAATTCCCTGTTTTTCGCTGAGATTGGATTATAATCGAGTTGGTGCAGTCGATGAATTATCTCTTCTTAAAACCAAAATGATTTAATCTCAGCGTCTAGAGTTTTAATGAATTTAGTGATTGTTTAATTAATTGATAATTAATTTTTGTAATTTGGCGGATTACAGGAACAATCAGATTAAAAATGATCTTCTTTCATTAAACTAGAATAATCTAATATCTCAGAAATTGCAGTGGAAATAATTTGAGTGTTATGATAAGATATACAAAGTTAGTCAAAACCTCTTCTTCTCGTAACTTTGGAACGGTTATACTTATATTGAAATTTGGAAGTTGGAAATAAATGAATGCTGACTTTTCAAAAAGTCGTAACAGGACAGTAATAGTCATAGATGACATTACAGAATAACGGGTTGACGAGCGTTGAGGAACAGAGCACATTTTTCACATCTTCCAATCTGCTGCATTTCCAGATGGTATATAGTTTATTCAAAACAAGTGCTCATAGAATATCATCCAACCATAATGCAATACATAAATGACCTAAAATCACGTAAAAAGTTCGCATTTCAGCTATACAGGGTGTTTATTAAGTACGTGTAGAAAATTTAGGAGCATATTCCTGACATCAAAATAAGAAGAAAAGTTCCTATAAACATATGTCCACAAATTATTCGTTTCTGAGATACAGAGTGTCAAAGTTGAATTCTTATTTTTATTTTTTGTGAATAATTTCAAAATAGTTTTGATATGTGGGTAAAGTTTGGTAGCTGGGAATATTTATTATTTAGTTTGTGTTAAAAATAAATTTTCTTGGTAGAGGTCACGGTTTTCGAGTTATTGAGATTTGAAATCATCGATACAAGTGATTTTGAATGACAAGATTTTTTAATTCAGAATAAATTCAATTAGAAATTAGTCTTTTCACAATCAACACAAAACTTGATTTTTTCATTGAAAAATCATCCCAGATTCCAAACTTTACTCGAATATCACAAAAATTTTGGCATTTATTTACAAAAAACAAATATAATAATTAAACTTTGACACTCTGTATCTTAGAAACGAATGACTTGCGGACATGTGTTTATGGGAACTTTTTTTCCTATTTCGACGTCAACAACATGCTCTTGAAGTTTCTACACGTACTTAAGAAACACCCTGTATAAACACACACAGGTCAGTTTGTTAGTCACAGCTCGAGTATTTCAAACAATTAATAATAGATGTCGCCTTCTCCGAGATTCTTCCCTATAGCCAAAAATATAATTCCATTTTTATAATAGTTGTTTATGTTGAGAATAGCTTTCACCATAGACATTTTTTGACAAACCTTTGATGATCAATACCGTTTTTATTCAGTAAAGTCAAGTAAATAGTTAGTCGTCGTGTAGTCACGTGCTTTTATATCCGTGTGTTCTGGAAAGGTATTTGGTCAAGATGTGCACGGTTGCATTCTGAGTTAGTTATGTCATTTTCTAGTCTAGAATAAACTCATTGAAGATTTGAGTACATTGATTTGGCAATTAGAAGGATTGATGACGTTTCCCAGCCAATAAATTTGAAAACAACAAAAGCCAATTGAGTTTCTTTATAATTGAGTAGAATTTTAATCAAGTCAAAGCAACCATTATTATCATAGTGATTGAGACGAATAGTGAACCAGTACATACGGGTATCCTCGCGTATGTGTATTCGTCGAACCTGCCTAGAAGACGACGAGAAAGATTATTCGGTAAGTGAAATAATTTTTTTAGTTGAGATCACGCATGAGTGTTTTATAGCTGAATTAATTTTCACAAAAGTTTTATTCTGTGATTCTGTTTGTTGAAAGAACGTATTTTGGATAGAATAGAACAAAACTTAAGGGGAGGGGACATTAAGATTTAATATTCAACTAAGAGAGTACACGTTGCGGCAATAGCCAGAGTAATAGTACGAGAGAGTTGTTCTCATCTGATTTTCAATTAAAAAATTTTTCAATCCGCCTTATTAATTAAGAACAGCTAGTAGTAGTAGAAAAAAACTACCCTTCAACTAACCTTCAACAATTTTCGAATCAGACTTTCCATAATATCAGATATCTGGAATGCCCCAACAAAAAATAGGCGTGATATCAATCACACTTAATCTCCAATTATCATGCTCTATAGTGCACAAACGGTGGAAACTAAACAGATGCTAATGTTCGCGAGAAAGGCCGGAAAATGATAATTTGACCCCATCACCCGAGAAGCTGTGAAGAAGCGACAAAAACACTGGGAGAGTTGATATAAAAACTTTCCGTTTTCTTCGCCAGTTTCCACCGCCTAACGTCCTGGATATAATGAGTCGAGCACACATTGGTTCTGTAAAAAACGGCTTCCGGAAAACATCATAAAATTTAAAATTCACCGTTTCCGGACATATTACTTTGCATAATCCATAGTTCCGCTTTTAAACTGGAATTGCGGCATTCGGAAGGTTTTTTTTATCGTTTCGTTTCGTTTCATTGATATGTTTTTGATAGGCCAATTCATAAAATTCGCTTTCCGGGGGTTAGAACTTTTGGAATAACACAAGGATAAAAATATCTCCCTGCTGTGACATAAAATACTTTTCTGCGGCAGTGAATGATTCAGCCCATGAGAGTTTCAGCATATATTAACTAACTTGAATTAGTTCTGAGTGTTCATGAAAACAGTTGCATGAGAGTGGACTGGCTATTTATCGTTTATAGATTTATGCAAGGTTGACGATATTTTGAAAGTTTCTGGAGGATTCAGATGGAAAAGGAATTCAAATATCTTAAAATGGAACCTGACAATATTCCGATAAGAGTTCTGTGAACACGATATGGATTCTACTACTATAATTTATTCTGATTATGAAAATAGTAATTGAAATGTTCGCCAATATGTTGAAACATATATTATATGGGGATCATCAACATTTTTCAATAGTTTCAAGGATGAGTAAAAATAATTTTTCTACAAACGTCAAAAAATGACAAGGTTCGCGCATTGACAACAGTATGCGAAGTGGCACTTTTTTTCATTTTCATTCGTTACCATGACACCGTGCGCGAAGTAATGTGCGAAATATATTTCGCACACTGCATGTTAACTATGTGGGATTTTCATATTCTTACCTATATGGTCCTCAACTCCTCAATCAAGCAAAAAACAAGAAATCGTTTTATTTTTTAATGTAGAACAATAATTAAGGCTTTCAAATTGTGAGAGATATTTTTCTGGCTTTATTTGCTTCACACCACTCTTTAAATTGCTGATATGCATTTTCATACTGCCGCCTCGATTTCTCCGGTAAAAGGTTGGAAATTACGGAATTGGCCGCATCTATCAAGTTAGGTGGGGTACTGCTTAGTTCATCGTCGCTCGAAATTTCCATTCTTTTACAATAATAAATATCACGCACGAAATTGACGCGAATAAAAAGTCACTTTGAAATAATTGTCAACAATTGCCATTTTATTTCCATAGTTACAGTAATTATTTAAGCCAGTTCAATACTATTCTTCATAGTTATTACTTATTTTAGAACAATATTTTTGACGTTTATAGAAAAAAATTTGTTTGCATCTCATGCGCGAAATACTTTGGTAATCTCGACTATTTTTTTTAACTCGGCTGCGCCTCGTTAAAAAAAATCAGTTCTCGATCACCAAAGTAGCATTTCGCGCACTAGATACAAAAATAACTATTTGGTATCTAGTGCGCGAAATTCTACTTTGGTGATCGGGAACTGATTTTTTTTAACGAGGCGCAGTAGAGATCACCGAAGTATTTCGCGGACTAGATGCAAACAAAATTTTTTCTACAAACGTCAAAAATATTGTTCTAAAATAATTGATATGCTTAGCTTAATATGAAAAATAGTATTGAACTGGCTTAAAATGTTTTTCCAATTACTGTAATTATGGAAAAAAATTGCATTTGTTGATAATTATTTCAAAGTGACAGTTGTTGAATAGTTATTTTTGTATCTAGCGCGCGAAATGCTACTTTGGTGATCGAGAACTGATTTTTTTAACGAGGCGCAGCCGAGTTAAAAAAAATAGTCGAGATTACCAAAGTATTTCGCGCATGAGATGCAAACAAAATTTTTTCTACAAACGTCAAAAATATTGTTCTAAAATAAGTAATAACTATGAAAAATAGTATTGAACTGGCTTAAATAATTTTTCCAAATGAGGTAATTACTGTAACTATGGAAATAAAATGGCATTTGTTGACAATTATTTCAAAGTGACAGTTCTTGATAATTATTTTGGAGTGACTTTTTATTCGCGTCAATTTCGTGCGTGATATTTATTATTGTAAAAGAATGGAAATTTCGAGCGACGATGAACTAAGCAGTACCCCACCTAACTTGATAGATGCGGCCAATTCCGTAATTTCCAACCTTTTATCGGAGAAATCAAGGCGGCAGTATGAAAATGCATATCAGCAATTTAAAGAGTGGTGTGAAGCAAATAAAGCCAGAAAAATATCTCTCACAATTTGAAAGCCTTAATTATTGTTCTACATTAATAAATAAACGATTTCTTGTTTTTCGCTTGATTGAGGAGTTGAGGACCATATAGGTAAGAATATGAAAATCCCATATAGTTTACATGCAGTGTGCAAAATATATTTCGCACATTACTTCGCGCACGGTGTCATGGTAACGAATGAAAATGAAAAAAAGTGCCACTTCGCATACTGTTGTCAATGCGCGAACCTTGTCATTTTTTGACGTTTGTAGAAAAAATTATTTTAGAGTGACTCCGTGTTCGCGATATTTATAACTGTAAAATTTCGAGCGACGATGAACTAAGCAGTACCCCACATAACTTTCTTGGATTTTTGCTTGATTGATGAACATAAACGTTGAAATATAAGAATCCCATATAGTTTAGATGCAGTGTGCGAAGTAAGTATTTCGCACACTACTTCGCGCACGGTGTCATGGTAACGAAGGAAAATGAAAAAAACGAAGCTACATTTATTCTGCTTGCAAACTTTACAATGGTACTCCAGTGCATTTTAGGAACGATTCAATCATCAACTTCAAGAGAAGACTTAAAACTTGTCTTCTGTCTGAAATCTAAGTCATTTAACCTCACACGGACCTGCTATCCATATGTATGTATGTATGTGCATTCATTACTTTCTTCTTCTTTAATTTAGTTGCATATTTTCTATCTTCGTAAACTCGAACTTGTCTTGAGAACCTATTATTGTTTTTTTCTGTAATTGTAAAGTTGAAAAACAGCTTTAAGCTGACACTTCACCATTTCATATCATATGAATAATGGCGATTTATTATTATTATTATTATTCGTGTCCAGGGGCGTTGTCCTGCAAAAACAAAACACCTATGGATAGCTTTCCGCGTCTTTTCTCTTTAATTTTTTCCCGTAGAGTGGTCAGTAGTGTCGACTAGTAATCTCCAGTAATTGTTCTACCCTTATCCAAAAAATCAATCATGATTACTCCATAGCAATCCCAAAAAACTGAAGCAAGAACTTTTCCAGCAGATTTTTGGACACGAAACTTCTTAGGTCTTGGAGAACCGAAGTGTCGCCATTCCATCGATTGTTGCTTTGTTTCTGGATCGTAGAAATGTACCCAAGTCTCATCCATGTAACAATTCGGTTTAAGAAGTCTACATTGTTTTCAAATCGAGCACAGATCGAACGCGATGCTACTACCCTTGCACGCTTTTGGTCAACATTCAAACATTTAGGGATCCATTTTGCAGCAATTTTTCTCATGTCCAACTTGACGTGAACTATATGATGAACGCGTTCGTATGAAATATTCAGTGCTTCAGATATCCGTTTTAGCCCAATTCGACGGTCTGTTAAAATCATGTCATGAACTGCATCGATATTTTCGGGGACTGACACAGAAACTGGCCTTCCCGATCGGTCATCATCTTCAATGGAAAATTTACCTCTTTTGAAGCTTGCAGTCCAATTTTTCACAGTCGCTTACGAAGGACATTGATCACCAAGAGTATTAAGCATATCTCCGTAACTCTGCTTACCTCTTAACCCTTTTAAATACAGGTACTTGATGATGGCTCGATACTCCAATTTTTCGATTTTTACATGTCGGTGGACATATTTTTTCTTTTAATTTATTACGTAACTCTGGTTTACTTTTTTGACGTAAAACTTTACACTGACACTTCTAATAAGTTATTGTTCGTTGCTATGGTAACGCAATATTTTGTTTATACTGGGAACTGGTCTAGGCTAACTAGATATCAATACATCCTCGTAGTAGTCTATTGACTAAGTGTTTCGGATTCATGCCTGTTTCTAGGTGGATCTGTCCGAATATTCTGTTGCGCATGTTGAGCAGCGCGTCACATTCGAAGATGATGTGAGAGGTTGTTCCCTCCTCGTCACCACAGAGTCTACACTCCACGGTTTCTCTATTTATTCCCATGGTGTATAGGTGTTTTCTAAGGCCGGTTAGTAAGCCGGCGATTGTGCGTTGTTGTGCTGTGACGATGCCCTTCGATTTGGTTTCTATAAGTTTGTTATTTTTATTTCTTCCACTAATTGGTTAGGTTTCTGCATAGGGTTTTGCTAATTCCAAACGTTGGTTGTGTGAATGGTGATTCAGATGCTTTCTTTGCAAGTTGGTCTGCTTTTTCATTGCCTTCAATTCCCCTTTGTCCGGGCACCCACACAAGTGTAACTTTGTTGCGTTTTGACAGTTCATTGACATTCCCAGACTTGCTTTGACTTTATCTGTATTGAGTTCAGAGCTTTTATAGTGCTCTAGCTGTTAGATGGAATGTAGATTTGTTTTCTTCCATACCTACGGTCTAGATTCATCTATGTGCATGTCCTTATGGCATGTGTCTCTGCTTGGAACTGTGGTGTTGTTGCCAAGTGGGACTATTACGTTCCTTTTTGGCCTCACCCCAAATAATCCTGCTCCTGTTTCTACATCTTTTTTTTAACCATCTGTATACGAGATAATGTCTCCAGATGTTAGTGATTCTACTCCCGAGTCCCATTCATTCCACTTGGGCTGTGTTTCGAATGGGTTTTCCATGTACCAGCTTGAGTGACTGGAATTTTTTTAATTGGTTTGATTTTTTCTTAAAAAATAATAATTTTGTGTTACTGAGGGCTGAGTTCCTGAAATAATGAAGTACTTCGAGACTAGTACCTTTTCCTGTTTTCTGAATGAATTCCTAATTATCAAACATCTAGCAGCGAACTTCAACGTGTTGCTGTATATTTAATGAATAGCAACAAATACATCTTTTTAGATCTGAAGAAGCTCACGATGAACCAAGTAGGGATCACGGTAGGATCATTATCCTACGAGAGAGTCAGACCGCAACACCACCACCCCCACATCGACAAGATTTATTCAATACACAGATGGCGGTGAAGACAAAAGCGACTCACAAACATGTCTTGGATAATTCAGCACCGGAAGGATAATTTGGGAGGAAGCGAATTACTGGGTCAGGTCGCGACGTAGGCTTGATAAAGGGCAGAACAAAGGGGGACAATTAATACGTCGCCTCGCGAGGGTAATGAGTTCCACAAGAACACCGTCGCAGTTTCGCTGGTGGCTGCTTGTCGTTTGCTCTTTACAAGACAATCGCTCGAATTCGTGATACGGCATGAATTATTGTCGAGGGACGGGCGGGAATGTGTAGATCGTTTGTTTATTTCCTGGGAACGTCGAGAAGACAACTGTGGTGAATGAGTAGGGTGGTGTCGATCAGAAAGCCAAGTAACTGTTGACGGGGTTACAGTTTTAGTCACCTGTAGTGGGACTCTGTGCTATAAAGAATTATACTCCTCGTTTTCTACAGTCGATTACTACTATGGCAAGCGACAGTCACATTAATTGGCACTCTGTGCTTTAGTCGCCTACACATCGGGTTCTTTCGGCAACGTACTATCCGATTCGAAAGAATTTGTCAAAATTAGGTGATATTCTAGTGACATTTCATATTCTTGGACACAAGAATATAAAATGTCACTACTGGCTTGATAAAAAAGTATATAGTAAAAGAAGAGGAACTGCAATGATCCTTACCTAACTTTTGAATCGGAAACGGAAAGAGCATTCTAATAAATTGCCTCCTATTACAGGCAAAAAAAATTATTACGTGGTGAAGAAACATCACAGACACAAGCCCTCATGAAAACAGACAGTTTGGAGAGTTGAAGTTTAAAGCTTAATTTTAAATTTTTCGTTAGTTGTACTTGGTTCAGTTTTTGGTCGAATCAGCAACTTCTGTTGCGCTCCGGGTATAAAGTTAATTGCCTGACAGACTACTGTTGAAAGTTGGTATATTTTCAGTTATCTGATATCAAAAGTAGCTTCATAATCCTATGCCATGTTGGAAGTGTAATTCTATTTGGAAACATGGCCGGTCATTCAAATTATGCAAGCATAAACAAAGGATTATGAAGCCTTATTTTAGTTTGCTAGAAATAATTCACGTGTATTCCATTTAGTTCTGGAACAAATATTGTTCATCGAAATGATTTTTTTTTATTCTTAAGTTTCAAGGAGTTTGCAACAGAATAAAAGCCCGTGTGTTTATTGGCATGAAACAATAGTATATTTGACAGTAAAATGAAATGCGTTACCAATTTCTGTTTCGAAATCGTTATTTTTTCGGGTTTCTTGAGCATAAAAATATAATGGTAGGAGTAACCAGAAAGTTTTCTTCAAGTGTCCATTTCGGCCTTCAGTAATAATTTGGTTGATAAATTAACTATGTTTTAAACACCATCGAAAGTAAACTGTCATCGCTGCGCGAGAGGGCGCTGGTGTATAGTTGTTTTTAAGTAAACCCAGCAACGTTTAGAAAACGGCCATCGGCTACCTACAGCTGGAGCTAAAACGTTTTGAAAACCCAGAAACTTGACCAAACTGGTGCAAAACAGGGTTGTGACAACATTGTTTTGAGGTCGGCAACGCAACTAATGTTCGGCTGCGCAACTTTTTTAAACACGTCGCCGCAACGTTGAATTGCTACTTAGGAATGCATTGCTATTTGTTGAAACCACCAAAATGTCAGATTTTGACATGTGAAATAAATAATCATTCTAATAAATAAAACTGTTTTATAATAAATAATTCATGAATGTTGAAAATAAATCTTTGAAAAATTAATGTTTTATGTCTTTTCTCGTGAATCATTTTGACTGTGAAAAAAAATTATTCACATTGGAATAAGAAAAGTTTACGCATCAACAGAGATGCAAAAATGTCAGGTTATTTTGACAGTTGCACAAAAAAAAATTCTGTAATCTCTTCATTTACTATATCCCGATGCAAGTCCGTGATTCGACTGCTCTAGAAGTTCTCTTTTAAATTTCGTATATATTCATTATAACTCTTTTTTTTTATTAATTAGATTTTTTTGTTCTTTTTTGAACATTTCTCCGCAAACTTGTGCTCATTCTATCAGACTGTTAATGAGTCAACAACATGTATAATTCCTGATCGCTATCAAGAGAAAAGTTGTGTTTTCAGCATGAACTAATTTCAATTTACAGCATACTCCTAATTACTAAATTCGACCCCGAATTAATCCACGCGCAGTTCCAAGCTGCACCGTATGTGAGCCCTTTTTATGAAAAGCTTTCGGAATCATTTCATTTACAGTTTCTACCCTCGCCCTGCAGATAATGGCTTGAATACATGAAGCGAGAAAAAAGTTCCTGAAAAAAAGCCGCGCTATATTTTATTCAATTTAATTGGAATTTTAATTTCATTAAATTTGTTGCTCGCTGGGGGAAATACATAATGGATGTTGTTTTCCATATAAATCGGCCTGACAAGTCATACCTTTTAATTTTAATTTTTATCTCCGTGTTTGTTTTGTTGCCGAGGAGTAAATAACAACGCTGTTGCGAAGATACAGATTACACGAAGAGGAATGTTCGCGGAATAATCATTTATAATGGATGAGGGTTGAATCATAAAATGCTTGTATACAGAAGGAGAATCCATTGACCTTCTTTCTCGAATTTGAGAGAAAAGTATAAATGCACGTCAAATTATTTATTGCGAGGTACAAAAAAGCACAACTTTCAATTTGGAAAGGGAAAGCTTTGGAACTCACTGCCTCAGGAGTTGTTCCCTGGGGCGCACAGCCTCAGAAATTCAAAAAAATATCGATTCCTACCTACTTTCCATTGGTTTTCACGTTGTTCTTTGAACAATACAGGATTTTTCTCTTCGTGAGAACCAAAACATAAAAAAACTAGGGAGGTTATTGATGGAAAATAAAAATGTGAACGGGCCAAGAACACTGCCCTGAGGAGTTCCAAGCTCAATATTAAATTCATTTGAGGAGACATCATAAACTTTCACTTATAATTTCCAAAGTGCTTGAATTAATGCTGGAAATTTTTCGAGTACATGAATTTTCTTTAAAAAATCATGTACGAGATAAATTTCCTACAATTATTTTAAGCACGGTAAGGAAATTTCACACCAAAATATATTAAATTAATGCTTATTACGTCTGACTTGGAGATTTTTCAAGAGAAAACAAGTTATAACATCAGTTGGCCATGAATGGCTTTTGTTGAAAAGAGCGGAAAGCATTGAATAAAATTGTTTCAAATACCAAATTCATGTTTTAAAAAGAAACATTCTCAATTGAAAATTGAATCAATACATGACTCCTCTGGAAATGGAAAAAACCCTACGATAAAATTGAAGTAACTTTTTTGTAATATCTAACAGAAAACAACTACTTCCCCGGCTAAAGCCACGCTGGACATTGAACTACATCTGATAGATATTGAGAAAGACCCTGAGAGAAAAAATCTGAAAGTGAAAATTTGCATTTTCATTCAGATAGTTGATTATTTATTAAATGTCCAGTTTCCATTGGAGATTCTTATCTATAATTGAGATAAGGGAGAATGTTATTCAGAAGTATCACTCACAGAAAATCGCTCATTCCATTGATGCGTGAATTGCATCTCTTTCGCTAGGCCTCCAATACATTTTGGTCGACAAAAATCTATTTCATTCTTCTAAGATCATCAGGGAGGTCGGAAGAATTGGAAAACATACTCTTCAGAAGCAATTTCACACTGTAATGAGGAATTGTTGGACTATTTCTTGTGCGGTGAAACTTTGAAAATATTTTTCTGAAATAAAACCTGTCATGGGCATGGCAAGTTAAAATCAACTTGATATTCCTTGATATTTACAACCATAAATGGGCTAACTACAAAAAATATTGACAGTATTTAGAAAACACAATACATTTTCAATTTTCGATTGCTTCATCGCAGAAATATACAAAATGATACGCTAGGACCATTTTAAATGGTAAGTATAAAGAAACTTGGAATAATATTTCATCTATCAGGAAACCAACCAATTTTGAATTTCCTGGTCTTGATGAGATGCCACCTAACGAGGCCACACCCAGTCACCCAGATCCCAGACAAGCACGCGCCTCTCGACATTCTGCTATTGTAATTTGTATTGTTGTTGTGAGTCGTGCCTTTGCGTTAGTTTCGTTTTGGATACTTTCATTCGTTCTTAACCTAGGTACCTAAGTAAAGTACATATTCTTCTGCAATTTTGTTTTTTGATTAAGAGTTCAATGAGTGTTGAAGCAGCACCATGGATAATTTTAATGAGTTTAAGGAATCTTCATGTAAGGTAAGGCGATACATCATTTATTATTTTAGGTTAGGATGGTCTGGTATGCTCATTCTGCGTTTAGTAGGAAAATGTTTTTCTCCTCATACTGCGAGTGAATCTGGTAGTAGTGTTAATTTGGAACGTACTTTTACATTTGTAAATGATTTGGAATACTTTTACATTTCGATTTTAGCTGCAGATTCTTCAATATATTGGTGGCTTGAATGAAAAGTCGAGTTGGAAGAAGTCTTGAACGTTTTTTCACAAATCATTGTGCCATGTTTTGCAATTAGATCAGCAAAAAAGACAATCTCAGAATCAAAGAATTGAAAACAGATTCTCCCAATGAGGAACAACAAGGAAAAATGAGCAGAATTCGCGATGAAAGAAACCGCGACTGCAGATCAATTTCAGATAATTCTGAACGAACTTTTCAAATTTTTCATGGCCCAGACGACATCAGTGGAGTCTCAAAAAGGTATAGCAGATATGTCAGAAATAAAGAAAACTCAACTGAGTCTTCGAAAAGATGTGAAAAAATCAACGATAATCTGGAAAGTCATGAAAAAAGACTCTCCTTGCACTAAGCAAAAATTATACAATGCCAAACTAACATGAAGGAGCTAATGAAATCGAACAAGGACTTGCAAGAATCGCTGAGCCAACTCCAAGACCAAGTGACTGAATTGAAAAATCAACCTGAACCCAATTTTAGATCGATTAGGGACAGTCTGAAAAGGGATTTATTTTTTTATTTTTTTCGGAATCGCCGAAATTGACTCCGAGGAAGACGGAACCACTGCCACTGATATAGTCGAATAGTTGAAAAAAAGTTTTGGGTAGAAAATTATGGCATTATAGATATGCATAGGTTAGGAAAGGAGAATCCTGATTAGGCGAGGCCGTTAGAAGTTTTCTTTGATAATAGCCTGATATGCAAATTTCTGTTACGTGAGAGATTGTCACTCAGATCAAGTAACCCCTTCAAGGATATCAAAGTCGAAGAGGATAAATCAAAGGCAGAAAGGGATCATCTCCAAAATTTACGCCAAGAGTTGAAACAGCGTATCGACAAAGGTGAGAAAGATTTGACCATCAAATACATGGAAGGTACTGCAAAAATCATAATACAACCCACAACTTACCCATAATGTCAGTTTCAATGAGTGAGTTGATCAGATATCATCCCCCTACAGATATATAAATACATTTTTTTTCTAGTTCTACCATCATTGTTATTGTTATGTATTGTAAAATTTGGTGTTCTCCTTATTTTATTATTTCTATATGTGAAATGTTTTGGTCTAATATTACTTTTACGCTGTATGCGTTGATGATGGTTTTTTAAAATTGTCACTGTTATGATATTGTAGTATATTTATAGTCTAATTCACTCTAAAATAATTTATTTAACAAAATATAATGATTTAATAACACAACACAATACTCTAATTTATATAACAATCACGGAACTATTTATATTCGACTTTCAATTCACTGACTGTCTGTCTGTCTCCGCTGCGTGGTTCTTTTTTTTTATATTCACTGTTCATTTCGTGGAAATTTCGAGTAAGCCCTCGAATCGTCCAGATTCTTCTCGGTGCATAGCGCCTCGAAGGTCATAAGCGGTCTGCGTGAGCGTTCAGGCCCGGTATCGCCCACAGCTTCGCCACAATATGTTAATTTTATGTTATGCTAATTATGTTCCCCATGCTTTACTAGGGCTTTTCCATTGTTAATGAATTTAGGGAAATAAATTCTATTCTATAGAAGACAGCCCCACTTGCCGCAAATGAAAAGAAGACGAAAAAACTTTATTCACTTCCTCGGCGAGTGTGAGGCGTATGATAGGCTAAGATTTGCAATCTTCGGAGTTGAGAAACTTCAACAAGAGGAACCAACGGACCTGGAACTTCATCCGGTGGTCACGAAGGTTCGAAAATGAAGATTAAAGGAAGCAATGTTGATGAATGGAAAACAGGGTATGGCAAGAAGGTTCCATGGTGGCCTACTTGTTTGGCAGCTGCAGTGGCCTCCCTAAGAACTACTACTTCTACTAGCATCATCAAGAATAGTCTAGAGCCCCAGTCACTGTTACGTGTATGTTTTTCAAAACACGGAGGTACTTATTTGTTACAACTACTACTATTTGATAACTGGGTAGAAACAAACCATTGTATATAATATTATTTCACAGCAATATTCCAAGTTAGCTCCCGACCGCCACAAAACAATATCCTCCGTAATTTGAAAACTAATGTGAAAACGAGTTCTCAATCCAAGCGCTTTCATTAAATACAGAAATTAGTTTGAGCACATCCCAGCGAATGTTTTGTTCGGGCAAAGCACAGATTGTTGGAGTTGCGAACACTGTGGACATATTATGACCGTTCCCGCCTCTAATAGGTTTTAATTCCAAACGAGTCGGAATATTTAGTATCTAAGTTTGGAAGTTTCGTATATGTGTGATTAAACCACGCAACGCTAGCCGGAAAATGCGTTCTCGTAAAAGTAAGAACAAAACAAAATATGCCTGGCAAATTGCCAATTACCGAGAACTCATGACACTTGAAAATGTAATACACGAGTTGCATTTTGTTATACAGGGTGATTTATCACCACTGACACAAAATTTGTCAGACCAGGAGGAATTACAAAAATGGAACAAAAAATTACCTGATTAATTTGTAGGAACGCGCCGCCACTGGATAGAAATTGCCTACGTGGGACCGTGTATTTTTCAAAACACATGACATAGCAAAACAGAATTTTTATTTTGCTTCAGCAAATGTTCCAATTTTGTTACTTTAACGTCAATACACCATTCCAAGCGACAAATTGAATTTGGATGGCGTCTATTTGAAAATTTTCTAGCGTATTATCGAACACACGCACAGGTATTTTCATTCACAGCACCATATGTTATAATCATATCACTATATTCGCTAGAAGTGAATGCTAGCATATTGAACAGTATAACGATCTTCGATAGACGTCAAAATACGATCACTATTGCAAATCAAATTGACGATGTTTTGACGGGTGACATAATATACGTGCATCAGTGCCAAGTCTTCTCAAATTTCTGTACTCATAGTCCAAGAGCTGGTGACGAGTTTTGGGCAGGTCTTTTTAGCAAACAGAAATTACGAAAAAATATAATTTTGTCAATTAGCGAGTCCAGACTCGCGAGTCTGGGAGAGCGTTTGCGGGTATTTTGTTACTGCGCAGCATATAACATTTGCAAAAAAATTCGAAAAACTATATTTTTGGCAAGTTGATTATTTTATCTTCTAATTTAGTTTTTATATAATCAGAAACAAAAAACCTCAAAAATATTTTATTAATTTCCCTAAAACATATACTATTGGCAATCTGAAATTTCAATCACGTATTTATTGAGTAATTTCGATGATACCTGCAAATCGCCAGACGAATTTAGCGGTTTCAAACATCTCTTAGACGTGAATGAAGTTTACAAATGCATGCGACAAAAAAGTCTTATGCGTAGCCAAGGTGCCAGAAAGATAGCTTATCGAGGCATGCTGGCAGCTGATGGGGGCCCAAGCACCTCTCGCTGTGATTGGTTATGAAAACCGCGCGAGTATTTTAGAGTTGTTCATTTTTTTTTCTGAAAATTGAGAAATAAATTAAAATTAAAAAAAAACGATAATTACACTTGCTTCATATGCTAGGAAATAGAAAAATTCAATGAGTAGTATTTTTGCCTTTGAAAAAAAGAAAAATTAAACAAAACTTTCACGTAAAATAATTTATTGAAATTATTGAAAAATAGTATTCCTATTGAGGTATAAGTGGATAAAAAGGTTTTTCAAACACGCGCGATTACGGAATAGAGCAAGTGATCGAAAGACCAGCTATCCACGAATATTTTACGCTACTTTTTTTATTGATGCAATTCGAAATCGTAAATACTGGTAATATTACTAAAAAATTTTTTTGATATGTACCGATGATGCGAAATGGTTGAATTCCTAATGTGTCATCAGTATATCTTTCGTTGTCATCGAAATAAGAAAAACAGAGAGAAATTTGCAATTTCTCATCAAAGATTAATTGTTGTCACTGCAGTACCTAAAAATGAATTCTAATATCAATTCTTTGAATGGTAAAGCAGAATCGCGGTTGATATGACAAAAATCTAATGATGCGCATAAAAAAGAAAATGACAAGTTCATCAAATGGATGGAAAAACAAAAGGTAACAGATATAAAAAATGCGCGTTTTTGAAAGTTCGATTTAAGCACGCTGAGGCGTGCTTTAAATAGGTAAAATGGGGGGTTTCTGACTTCATTAGAGTCTCTGTAGATGGAATTTTGGAATGGTTATTAGCAGACAGCAATTGAAAAAAATTATTATTTCATCGGTAAGAATGCTGTAAATAGAATCTTAATAATCGTATAATTTTAACTAAGATATATTATCTAAATTAAAGGAACAAGTTTAGACCCTCGTCTACTTTAGGGTTGCAGTACCTGACCCTCACTGTGGTCCAGTTTGACCCCCGCAATTCAAAGAAGCTGTTTATTTTCACTCTATTTATAATGAAAGCTTTTTATGCTCCCTTATAATAAAAGTTCAATTCAAATTTTCAACATTAACACTAGAAAAAAATAAGGAAATATTTGAATTTTTTCGCGTTTCATCGATATAACACTCCACAAATACCGTAGTATGTTAAATATCTGGTAACATAAATTTATCGTTTATGTTTGGTGGCCTCTGCAACAATCATGCATTCATAGCGAAATCGACCATTAATTACAAATCGACCATTAATGGACGATTTCTCGAAATCATTAAACATCCAGTTCTGTTTATGTCTGTTCGTCAGAAAATTCGCGAAGTTGTAACCCCATCTTCCATTCATAGTTTGGAATTGTTTCAGACATCAAAAACTAAATTCCTGCATAATAGCTGACATGTTTGGCAACAACGTGAGATCGCAGCACGGCGTATGTACAAAATATTAGCACACAGAACTTGGAAAATAGTTCCGTGGTGTGATTTATGTCTTTCTTAATTGGGTTGGAGCGGGAAAAGCGATGAGAATCGGAAGTAGAGCGAATGAGGCGGATTTGCTCGTTAGGCAGGCGGCAACGGAAGCGGCGGAGTTGCAATTTACCGATTTTTGGAATGAAAGCTCACGTGCTTTCTGGCCGTTTTCTGCATGATGATGATAAACGAGCGGGAGCCTTTTCTGTGGTGACACGAGATCGCTGCTAACCAGCTTTCTTCTGTGGGCTGAGCCCAAAGATGCCTTTGTCGTACATTTATTGGCAGTGACTATACCTGTATTAACATATGTAACAGAAAAAAAAATGGAAAATATACCCAAGCCCGAGAAAAAATATATAGGACCATTGGCTGAGATCGAAATTGGGCCATTTGCATGAATCAGTTTGATATTCTACTTTTCAAACCAAATTCAAATAAGAATAGTCTTTAATTATGAAATTCCACATCTACAGATCCATTTACTCAACCTAGTCTCAGTATTAATTTCTTTCTAATCTTTAGTGCCAGGCAGAACCAGGCCTTGAGCCTGAGATAACGTTGGTACCTACCACCGCTGGTGTAGGACGATTGTCCAATAATTCGAAAATTATCAGTGGTAACTGGTAGGATCTACTCCTCCTGTAGAGCTTATGTGTGAATTTTCATTTGATTAGATGTAAATTTTGCTCTATGCTATTTTTGGAGTTAAAAACATATTGAGCAGTCCTGAAAAAGGCTGTAGCAAAAAACTGATTAAAGGACGTTGAGGTACTGGGCTTTTAGAACATTCGACTTGGTTCCTTATTGAAGCGATTCTTTCCCCATTTTGAACCGGTTCTTCCCTACGCTCCTGAAACATATCCATCTCTTGATATATGTTTGCTATGTTTGCTAGGCTCCCTGAGCCTGGTAAGGTCTCTAGTCAGGACACTTATAAATAGGAAGAGAGTACTTGTAAAATTCATACGCAACTTGCTTTCTATCGGACCCCAGTTCTCGAGTTCAGGAGAACGGAACGCTCCCATCACTGGATGTGACTGTTCACATCGCCTGCAATGTTCTCGCGCTAGAAATCGGTATTCTCGAACGCATGTGATCACAGCCTCTCGAGAAAACCGTTGTCACAACGTTGCCATACGATTTTTGGTAGAAGCCTTACATTATCAGTGGTTGAAGGAAGAAGAGTTACAAAATAACCTATTTTGTAAATCAAATCAAATAATTATGTGTTGTGTATTATATTATTATCCACTGAGCTGAACTCTAGCTTCTTGATTAATACTAATTTCATGTTGATTTTATCGAAAATATGAACAGGATGTTCATAAAGTCAGTTGTGGAATCATCTGCTACTGACAGTTGGAATTTAGTCGCTATTTTCCATTGTACAAGATAAAAAACCGTATCTTCATAAGAACCTTCTGCGCAAATTTTCTAACTCTTGAGGATTGTTGTGAGTTGGTCATTCTCAGGAGATTCAAGCGATCTCTCACAAAATAGCAGGAGAATCACGTTCCCCAGCTTTCACGCGAAGTGAATGATCACGTGTTCGAGAATACGCTTTGATGAGTTTCAGGAGAATGATGTTCCCCAGTTTCGAGAATAGACCCCCAGGTGGGTTGTTGAACTCGGTGATGATACGATTTACCATGTTCGGTATCTAAGTCTAAGAAACTGGGTCTTGTTTAGATTGCAGAAGATAGATAGATATTTACTTACATGAACATGAGAAACGTCGAGGGGTTCTTCGTACATAGAATATAGAAGAATAGAAAAAACAAATACAAATAAAAATATAATACACTCATAGACTCCAACAAAGAACAATTAATCATATTTACATATGACAAATTCATTACATGAGTAAAAACAATTTATAAGTAGAAAATTGTTGAGATTGGTACTGAATTTTTTATGATTGTGAATATTTTTGAAGTTTTGTGGAAGATCAAGAAAGAATTTGTTCCATAATATTTTGGTAACTATTTGTATTCCATCAGTTTGAATCGTTTGATGTGAAGGTCATGCTTGGAACTGGTATTGTAATTATGTAATTCAACACTTTTTGTGGAGCATGCAAGATTTAGCATTTTATAGTAGTAGAATGTGGTAGAATGTAGTATTAGTGGAACGGACGATACCACAATCATAGTGACATCAGAATACTTGGAAGTTTTCAAACAAAAACTATCAGTAGTGATCAGTAACATCACTTTTTGGTAAATAATCATCTAATACATAATTTTGCAATTCATCAATGAACATAGTGAAACAAACAACTTGACTACTTTTAAAAAACTTCCAAGCAAACTGATGTCACTATTATAATTTATTGTGGTATCGTCCGCACACAGAAACGTCCTTCCGTGTTCTATGGAACACGGTAAGTCCTATACGTATCACAAATATTTTGGAATTTATTCCCAAAAAAAAATATAAGAATTAAACTTTGACACTCTGTATCTTAGAAACGAATAATTTGTGGACATATGTTTATAGGAACTTTTCTTCTTATTTTGATGTCAGGAATATGCTCCTGAATTTTCTACACGTACTTAAGAAACACCCTGTATAGCTGAAATGCGAACTTTTTACGTGATTTTAGGTCAACAACTTGCGGACATGTGTTTATGGGAACTTTTTTCTTATTTCGACGTCAGCAACATGCTCCTGAAGTTTCTACACGTACTTAAGAAACACCCTGTATATTAGAGTTTTGTGGTCTAGGCTGCGAAGTGAACTTCTGGCTATTAGAGGATAAATGCATTTTACCGAATAGTCAGGCTAATGTGTTTGTGGATTCGTGTTCAGGAGATGAAACTACGTAAGTAACAGCAGTTTTTTTCAGCCTTAAGTCCACTAAGCTCACCTTTACCACTACTACTCTCTCTTGATTTTTTTGGTGTAATTTGAAATAAGTGCGTAATTTCTTCTAAATTTCCTCATATAAATCAAAGTCTTTTTCAGTGGATACCGCATTATTCTTGATATCAGAAACGGTTTCTGGGGAAATGAACACCTTGAAAAGTCCGAATCTCACCGAGACTCGTAGACATCGCCAACTCAGATGACAGCAGTCGTTCAGAAACTTCCTAACGTTTCCCTATTTAATTTTGTTTCTAAACGGACAAATTCCAATTCACTTAGAAGTCGAAGAACCCGACGGTCTGTAAAACTATCGTCGGTCGAAAAGGCAATCGGGAAATTAGATTATCTAATCGAAAAAGCGTTTCGCCGACTCCAACTTGCGGATATTTTTGCAGAAATGGAGTCGGTAATGATAATTACCATCGCTAATTTCCGCCAGAGTGGCGGAGTCGTTCTCGAAATTCGACTCACGAAGTCATTAATGTATTAATTGTTTGGAATAATATATACATTGGAGGAAATTGAGTAAATTAATCGGCTTAAAAAAACCATTAGAAAATAGTGTGTTCTGTTATAGCAAATTTGCTGAGTGAACTGAACATTGCAAACGAGGCTTTACAAGTTGTGGTTGAAGTACTCAATGTAAAATTGGCGCTACACTGTTTGGGAACCTTTGGAGTAGTAATGGATTTTTATCCCAACGCCGAATAAATATTTTCAATACCTCGACATGTCTGTGTCTTAATCAAATTTCATTTTTCTTCACAAACACAACTGGAATTTCATATTGGTGAGTTGCCTGCTTTTTGAAACCGTCTTATAACAGTAGAGCCAGCTTTCACTCCCTTTAAGAGAAAATTACCATTTTGGTTGGCAAACTGTACAGGATGATTCACGAAGAATTGTACATAGCTCAACCATATTTACTATGGACCAAAGCCATTTCTCACTTGAAGACAATAATACTAAGAAACAGTTGAAGAAACGGAAAGCGGAAGTTTTTATTTTCTACAGAAAAAAAATTAAACTTTTAAAAATAGTATAATTTTGATGGATTCACATTCTGCACATCATCATTTTTCAACAAAAATCATAAAGAAAGTTTATATTACTCGAGATAAAGTACTTATTTTCAATCAACCCTTGAAATTCCAGGCCGTATTAATTTTTTTCAACGTTTTTATTGATCCTGTGAAAATAACACCCTGTAAAGCGAGTTGAACAAATTTCCTTCGTTCAGCAGTACCGTGACCACATGAGTTTTCGCTACTTTAGGGTGGTCTGAGCACCCTGAACAATATTTTCTTTCGTCATAATTTTCATCGTTCGAAACAATCAGGAAATATTCCAATATTTTACGCATTCTCAATCTAGATAGGGTGGTGAAATTTCCCAAAACTATATTATTTGATGGTAAGATATTTTTCAAAATTTTTATGGATTTTTCCGATTTTGTCTTCGCAAGTTTGAGCAAATTTTTGAAAAGAGGGGAGTTGAAAAATTTGAGTTTTTGAAAATTTTATAATGCGACATTCGAAAATCGCCTGCGCCCATATGGTACAAAATGGGACCGTCAATAGGACATCAGCTGTTAGCCTGGACTACCAGCTGACTGCTCCATAAATTTGGTGACCTAATTTTGATTGGTTTGCGGGCTACACGTGCTTTCGTAAACTACTACAGCGGTATTTTTTTTTTCAGAAAAATTAAAATATCTCAAAAACTGTAATAGATAAGTTAACATAACTCAGGTTGTCTGAAGTCTTAATCAGATGGCCAATTGAAACATGACAAAAAAATTAGGTTTCCATCTAAAATAAGAAAGTTGGTACCAACTTTTGACATACCCTATATAGCTGTAGGATTGAAAACATTTGAGGTGGAACGCACATGATCAATTATGACAGCATACCCAATTTCAAGTTTCTAGTCAAACAGCAAGTTGAAAAACTTCTAATGCACGACCTACGTAAATCACGCTGTATATCCATTGTTTTGTATAATTGTTGAAAGTTTATATGCAATTTTTTCAATTTTATTTGTTTGTCAAATTACGAGTTTGTTAAAAAAATCAAAACAATTTTGTCAATAAGAATTAGTTTCTTCGACAACATAGTATATTTCTCTCTTTCTCTCCCCCTCTCTCTGTTTCTAATAAAAGGATTTGTTACGGGTTTATTTTGCACTAGAAAACCCTTTCTGTTTTAATACAATAACATCAGAAATTCTCTGTCATTGATATACACTTTCCACTCTGTACGCCACTGTATTCTTCTTCTTCTTCAGATTCCTCAAAATGACAACTTGATCGTTGTCATGTATAGCTTGTTCCGAATGTTAGTACTTACCTTTGCTGTACTAGTTCGAGCGGACATGAACCGGCCTTAAGCTAATGACAGTTATCAGTTGTTCTATTTTGCCGTATGACAGCGTTGTTTTGTAAACATACTTATGGTTAGTCTATTGTTTTGTACTTAGAACACAAAACCGTAACATTTCTACTCTATCTCTATCTTGTGTCATTGAGGTTACCTACTTCACATTCGAATACTTGACCTTTTGTTTGTTTGTTTGTGTTTGGTTCTGAGATAGAGAAGCTGGCGTTTTCGTCTTGGTTCAGTTGGCAACACTGAATCTTAAGGTGTTCTTTTCATAGCTCCTAGTAGCTCGAGTTAGTTCCTGGACTGTTCCCACCGAACACTAATGAACAAGAAAGTGCCTTGTCAGATATTGACAGTTTTGACTTTGACGTCTGAGAGATACTCTCTTCTTCCTTATTTGATCTTGATGAGTGACTGACCTACTTTGAAGATTTCCAATTAAAGTTTGATCATCGTTGATGGATCTTTGGAAAATTCATATCAGGAGAGTTTCTCATATTGTTTGCGATTTTTGACGCTATATATTTTTTGAGAAATCTCCGTTCGCTTTGCGGATTTTTGAGGTTAGAAGTCACTTCATCATTGTGTGAAACCACTGGAACGAGAAACTCGCTATCAGACAGCAAACAGACCATCAAAGCTGTTATCAGAACCCTCCCACTTAATAGAGGTTAGTATTTGCATTTGGGCTCTACTTATGGCCCCATACAAGTGTAATCAGAAGTCAGACTGGTATTGTATATTCTAGGGTTCTCTGCTGCGGCTACCACTCTGCTACTACTTTGCTCCGCTGTGGATAGTGCTTGTTACCACTCTACTACTGCTCCTCTGCGACTACCACTTTGCTACTGTTACCTCTTCGCCGCTGGTAGTGCTCCACTACGGTTTCTTGCTACTACTCTGCTACCGTTTATTGGAGTTCCACTAATGTGATTGTTCTACTGTTTCGTTGCTATACGATTGTCTTTCCACTATTCCACTGCCATGATTGTTCCTGCTCGACTGTGGTTGTCCCGCTGTATATCTGTTGTTCAGCATTCCTTCGCTATTCGTCCCAGCTGTACATGTACGTTGATTGATTGTGTCGTACCCACTGTGCACCTGTATACACCAAGGCACTGATGAACTACAACCACAATAATTGCTGAACTTGCATGCTTGAGAATATCTACAAAGTATCAGATAAGTTTGGAATAAGACTGCCCCTAAGGCGTAAGTATCGATTATTGTAAGCTATCATCGTGACGTCACAGGCATAGCCCTCACTGGAGGTTTCATATTATATATTCAAACAATACCATACTCTCAATCATAGCATTCACTTGAATTCATCTTGGTGGTTCATATTTACATTAATTTCATTTTCTTTTGTACGCTGAGCTGAACTGTGCACATACAGGGTGTGTAACGATCAATATATTTTATTAGTAAGGGACATGACTATTTCTTTTATTCTGGTCCAAGTTATCTAAGCGTAAGGGAAGACAAAACCTCTACATATTTATATATTATTATTATACCATTTACAGGTATCTATTGTTTAATATTTTAGTAATATTAGTGCAGTGGGTTGTCCCATTCCATCAGGGTGGTTTCGGATTTTTCACTAGCGATAAATCCGTGGCGCTCCGGAAAATTAACCCCATATTTCAATCTTATCAAAATCAATTTTTATTGTCGAATCCACGCCTACTGAGCTGCTGGGTATGTTAGAGGCGTGACACATCCTTGCACATTCACTGCTCTCCTTTCCTAAATTTCGCCCCTAACAAGTTTCAGACTGATTTTGCCATAGATGATAGTGAGCAAAACAAAAGACAGAACCAGTCAAATTCATCCAGTCAGTATTGAAGTTTATTGCTCCGCAAGTACACAAACGGAGAAGTATATTATTAATTTTCACTTGTAATCTCCCAAGTGCTTGAATTATTGCCGGAAATTTTTCGAGTACATGAATTTTCTTTGAAAATTCATGTACGAGATAAATTTACGGCAATTAATTCAAGCACGAGGGAGATTCGGTAAGAAAATTTCACACCGAGAAATGAAAATCATCCAACAATTCATAAGAAATAACTAACGATGGTTTCACCTGAACTATTTATATGCATAGTACAAAAAAGATGCATGAAAATATAGATATGTAAAACACACTTAACAAAATTTCAATTTGATTTTTTTAATAAAAAAAAAAAAAGTAAAAATGTTTTTGCTCCACTGGGAAATTGAACTAGTGACCACGCGACCACGAGGTGGACACTTTACCGACTCGCCACGGGGCCTTTGATTTACATGAACTGGTGTATTGAAGTATTTCTGAAATTTGATTTCAGAATTTGCAAATTCTGCGATTATCGTGAAGAAAATATTCAGACACATTCGAAATATTTAATAAATACATAAATATGAAATATTATCTCATTTCAAATGAAAAATACAATTCCATTTGTACATCAAAGCAAAATATAAACTATCCCCTGTCAAATATTTGACAGAAAAATTTCCACTTATTAATTTCGGCCAGGGTACCCAGGAGGATAAAAATTTCCGGAAATTTTTTGGGTTGCCATGGCATCTAAACAAGAACGAATGTTTTGGTTCTCTCTAAAAGTGAGGTGTGAAATTTTCCTTGTAATTTCTCTTACACCGGTTTGAAATTGTCAGAGATCCAGTGGCGTAGTCCAATTTCATTCAGAAAACTGCTAATATGTTTGGCTTTGAAAAAGGTACAAATATTCAACAGCATTTTAATAAAAAAAATATTAACCATGTTCCCAAAAAATAACAACTCCCACTCATATCAGTTATCACATTTATCTCCCCTGAAAGACAAATGTGTGGGTTATTGCATCCGCGCCCTCTTCCTGTACATCGACGAAACAGGCAGAACAGTAGACAATAATTCCCATACAAGCTCCCGGCAACAACTCGTGAGTTCTTGCGACAATGTTCACTCTGGCGTAGGAGTTTTCTAGAATTTAATAACGCAAAAAACCGCAAAATCCGCACTCCGTGCTGCTTTCGTCCTTTCAATTGTCGTGTGGTCAACGCTGTCCCGACTCGTTTCGTGTAAGCCGATTAACCGTCTTTAGACCCGCTTTATGGTGGTCGGGCCTCATTTGTACAGAATTTTCGTTTGAAATCGTTGCAATTTTGCCAATGGGATCGCTTTCGAACGCTGAATGATTCGATCTCTCATGCGAAATCAGTGACTGTGTGTTTTCTTTGAGGAGGTTTCGACAATTATACGGAATGGGAGGGCATTGAGTGTTCTTTCAGCCTTGAGAGACTTTGATTATTGGAGTGAAATGTCGGCCATGTCGTACGGGGTCAGTACGGTTTTACCGCAAGGGACTCAGCAAGGATTATACAGTGTAATACTGAATGCTATGGTGGCTTTGCGACAAATATTTTGGATTCTAGCCAAATCCACACTAAAGCAAACAACCACAATAAAGTCTACTAGTCAACAAGTGCTTTTTGGGTCAAACTTTTTTCGATTCGGAATAGCGAGAATAGATGATTTTTTTTTAAATTCAAGAGCTGTTTGCAAAAATTGCAAAAGTAATTAACAATTAATTGAAAAATCAAAATTGGGTTCGGTTTTTTGCAAATATCTCAGAAACTATGTGACATTTCTGAGAAAATATTCAATAAGAAGAGGAAATTTCCTACCAAAAAAAAATTACCCGGAACTGTAGGACCAATATTTATTATTTTCCCAGAGGGTTGAAAAAACGGCCGAAAACGGGTACTCTAGCTTGCGTAAGCCCCTCCCACTTTATAATTTCAATGAACAATTATTATTTAAACTTATTAAATATGGAAATTAGGAATTGAAAAATTCAGGCATCTACTGGATAGGTGAATGAACAACTATCAGTGCCCAAAAATTTTTTTTCACGATTTTTTTATTGATTGTGGTAGTTGAGTAACAACTTTTTCCGACTTGAACATGAACATTGCAAGGGCGATAATTGTAACATAAGAAATCTGAGATTTTTTCATTTTTTTGGAGCTATTTTGCAAATGTCTCAGAAGAGACTCCGGTTGGAAAAGTAAAAAAAAATAATTTCTCACTTTGCTCTCAACAATATATTTAGGTTAAGAGTTGAAAAGCTTGATCAATCATTATAATTTTTTCTATATTATTATTGATCCATATTTTGCTACTCATAAGCAACATGAAAGTGATTATTAAAATTTTTCATTTTCTATGTTTACAAAATTGTTATATACAAACGCGTTGTTCATAAGGTGAATTCAATTTTTTTTTAAACATAATCTTTGATGCAGATTATGATTTTTGAGGAAAGAATCGTTTCTTCAAATTTTTTTCATTGCTTAAAAACGGATTTGTTAATTAACAATTTTTTTTTAATACCTATAATTATTATTGAGGACAATAAATGAGTCTCAGGATTTTTCATATTATCTTGATCAGTTTATAGGACATAATAATTTCAAACAGAAAAAACCAGGAGAAAATTATGGAGTAAAGAACAGAATTTTTAAAATTCGATAAAAAATATAAATGAATTATTTTTCTGAAAAAATAATAAATGGTTGTTTTGGTTTCATTATGTGGAAAACAAAAATCAAATATAGAAAACATTTAATTGTTTATGATATAAACTTTGAAAATTCAAATAAAGACTATTTTTTCAGTAATCAAAGTGCAAGATAAATTATGATTGAGAACAAATTGATCCTTAAAAATATTTACAGGTGGTAGAAAAAAAATTTAATCAACAAATTCGTTTTTGGGTAATAAAATTTTTTTAAACGCTTTTTGTTATCATAATTTTCATAAAATATTGTTTCCAAAAAAAGATTGAATTATCTTATAAACAACGCATTTGCTTCTAACAATTTTGTAAACAATAGGAAATAAAAAAATTTAAAAATCATTTTCATGAGACTTCTGATCATAAAAAACGGATCAAAAGAAGGTAATATCAAGCTCTTCAATTATTAATCTAAGTAAATTTTTCATAACAAAGTGAAAAGTAGGTTTTTTTTTATTTACCAACGGGAATCTCTTCAAAGACCTTTGGAAAATAGCTCAAAAGAACTCTAAAAAAATAGTCGATTAACTAATGCCTAATTAATAGAAGAATCGCAATAAAATTTGTATTTTTCATTAATACCGAAATAATCGGGTCGATTTCTTGAAGCCATTTTCGCATTACCTGTTTGAGTAACTTTCAACAAATAGGGAATCATTAGATAATTTTGTGCTTTTTCAATGATATATCACTCGATCCCACTTTCCATTTGAAATTTTAGTGTTGTCACGTCCCATCGCTGGAAGGTCAAGGCACATGTTGAAATATATGTCTGAAATGTGTCTCTCTAGAAAGCAAAATCCACGTGTCCGAACATGTTTGCTTTAAATTCCAAAAAGAAGAGAAAAGTTAGGTGCACACTTTTCGTTGGACCACTCTGTATATAGATCACAAAACCTGATCCAAAATTTTTGTTATGCAGGATATCCACAACAAAATCCGAAATATATCCAGAAACTTTAATTATAGTAATGTCCAGAATATGTCACTCCAAAAACTCCATATAACTGAAACATTTCATACAATCCCGCTCACACCTGCAGGAAAAACCTCACTTTTGTTCCACTGGACCGTAAATAATCCAGCAAGTGACAGTTCCGACGGTTCATAAATCAAAATACAAACCCACAAATGAAATGTTTGCTCTTTCCGCAAACTGCATCATTTTGTTGCCGATGTCCCGGAGAAGAGTCGCCATTATTGTTTTGTGTGTCCGCATACGCCACGAATAATGGGGAATTTTTCGGTCATGCAGAAAAATTCAGCGCCAGTCTGAAATATTGCCGGTTCATAAATGAGAAACAAATGAAATATCGGATGCCGATCCGTATCCTGCATCAACGAAATTTGTTCGGAACTTAGTTGGCTATGCGTACAATGGGAGCTACCGCGTCGAAAAAATTAATCGCTTTTTTCTGAAAGTATCCTGAAGCTGGTGAAATATTTGTTGACAGGTATTATGGGTTTCCTATGCACCGAGAAAAAACTTTAATAACCATTATTAATTCTTTCGCTTTGGCAATAAAAAAAACACAAGTGTTTGGGACTGGGTCTCACTTCAATTGCCACCAGGAAAAAAGACAGTGTTCAATTGCCATTATCAAAAGGAAATACAAATATTAAGTAGTGCTGCCTACTATCAAATAAAGAACTTACAGGAATAACACAAAGGTTTTGTTCATATACAGACTGACCCAGGGTTAAACCGTCCAACAGTTAGGATCGATTTTTTAGGCAAAAATACGATTTTTGTTTCCCACAATCATGCGTCCTAACTTGCTTCGTTTTCAAAATACAGGGCGTCAAAGTTACTTGACCTGCGAGCTCTCCTGACTTAACCCCTATCGACTTTTGTATAGGATGCAATGAAAACCAAAGCACTACCAGATATCACAACGTGCAGCTGCAGAATCTGTTGTTCGCAGGTGCGAACTTTGCAATGAAAAAAATTGATGTCATTTTGAGCAGTTTTTCTGCATCTTTGTTTTCCATTTGTGCAAAAAATTTAGATAAATAAATTCGTCCAGATATCAATTACTTACATACCTTTTTCGTGTTACATGCAAGAAAACGGTTCTCAAATTGTTTCTCAAAAATGAAGAGAGATACGAAAAAAACGTACAGTCGAAAAACCTGTATCTCTAATTGCTCAATCCTGAAAAAATTAAACATACAAAAACACAGTGGAGTACACTAATTCGTCCTACTATCAATCATATTACTATCTGTGACGCCACTGTAATTATTAATTATATTATGAATACATACAAAGAATGCCCTTATTACAGCACATAAACATACCAACAGAAAGGTTTTGAAATAATTGATAAAAACTGATGTCTCTAAGAACGTCAAACACTCTATTTCGAAAACGAAGAAAGTTGGGACACATTCTTATTGGGGAAAAAACTTCAAAACCGCTATTAAACGTTTCTCGGCTCAACACTGGGTCACCCTGTATATCTGTCGGAGCGGAGGTTTTAGAGTAGACAAGGAGCTTTTGTGTGATTCGACTTCCGGCAGTGGATGAGGTCAGACGGCGGTCTCGTGTTGGAAGTCAGGTTAATGTGTGTGATGTCCGCAGTCTTAAAGACGTGCATTGACAGATTAAATTGAAGTGTTTTGTTAAAGGTTAAAAAGTGTTTAAAATATGGGATGCAGTATTGCCTAGAGCAAGACAACTGCATCCCTCAGATGAAACCTTGCTGTCTACGCCGGTTAAAGGCCAGATGGGAACGGATTTCTCGCAGCAGGGCATGTCCACATGGCGCCAAATGGAAGCCTACGGACAATAATTGAAAAGAGAGAGAGAAGGAGCTTTTGTGTTGATTGATTTCGATCTCATACATCCTTTCTCTGGTAATTACCACTTAATATGCAAATGCAACTATTTATCGAAAACTATTTTACAATTAATATTATTAAAGGTGATAGGTTTTGAACTTGGCAATGAATACACTGCAATCAGGACGGCAATCTGCAAACACTCTGCTCGCCTACAACAACCCAACTCAACTGCGATCTAAATTTGTTCTCTTCCTTCAAAACTTCAAGTAATCGTTTTTCCAGAAGACCTCTTTGTCTTGTGGTATACCTACCCCTCCTGTCATCGCGTTTACGTTTGTGACAAACGATCACATCAAATCTTATCTCTAATTGAATAATTCCTCTGCTCTAGCTCACAACCAAATTATTGTGACAGACAGACTATCCCTTCCCTTTATGCACAAGGATAATCCTACCGCAACAAATGTAAAGCAACCCATGAAAAGATTAAATAACAAATCTTACTAGATTTAATGATCAAATTACAGTCTAGGCCGGAATCTTTAACATTTTCCCACCGAGTGAAAAATCCATTGATATTCAATCTCCGACATCTTAATTGTTGTTAATTGGTGGTGTCAATTTTATTTGGTATAAGAGATAAGGTATTTGTTGTTAATTATTTAAATCCAAACCGTCATTGTGGTGAAGATAATGCTATTTTTAAACCATATTTTGGAAATACATGATGTCAGTGTAACAATAAAAAATTAACTCACAGTTGATACGTTTACCATTCACAGTAATGAAATTGATATTGAATTATTTTGTACGGAAATTAAAATGCAGAGTTTTCCAAAACCATGGTGTCAACCTGAGGCATCTTATCTCAGTGATTCTCTGCAAATTGATGTCATAATGAAATAGTCATTGATAGTGGGTGACTTCTTTCATATGAAACTCATTATTTTTCATTTGGCTTTTCGAGAAATAAGTCGGATACAGAAAAGTAACCCGTGAGATCATTGAGATCATCTTGAAGCGTGCCAGAGTCTTCATCGCTTCCGATTCTTCTAAATAGCTTGAGATCGGTATATAGGAGAAATTGAGAATGCTCAATGTACTAAGTAACGCTACTAACAAATAATACGAATGAGAGAGGTCCCAAAATTGATCCCCGTGGAACGCCTGAAGTTGCGGTGAATTCGAAAGAAGAGTCATTGTTGAACTGTACGATTTGTATTCTGTTTGTGAAATTGAAAGAGGTGTATTCAAAAAAAATTGGTAATAATGTAACATTACTTGATGTATCAATTCATAAGAATAGAACTGGGACATAAGTAGTGAAAATTGTTTAGAGTGAAGCCCATTAGACATTATACAGGCTTCGAAACAGAGATTCTCTCCTCTCGAACAAATTGCTCTAATAATATTAGGCGTAATATCACTTCACGCTAGTGGAATCTTCATTTTCAGATCATTCAAGGAAGAAGTAGTGAAAACAATATCTTTTAAATAACGCCATATTCATTTTCAGATCATCCAAAGAAGGAGTGATGAAAACAATATCTTTTAAAAGACGCCATAGAAAAAATCAAGTGGTGATAAATCTGGGCAACGAGCCGGCCACCGAATTGGACCATATTCAGATAGTCAGTGACAACCTATGAATTAAAAGAAGAAGCACCAACTTTTTGCCATCAAATTCCTTGCTGCTGAAATAACTTCCATCAACCGGATTAAATGATTTTTTAGAAAATGTAAATATCGCAATCCATTGATTTTTTTATTGAAGAGGTAAGGTGTTATGATGTGGCCATTGAATCATCCACACCATACGTTAATACCCTGAGTAGTTTGAAAATTACGTTCGTGGACCCAGTGGGCATTTTCAATATTTCTCATTTGTAGGTTGTCCTAATTTTGGGTATCAGCGGTGCTTGTCTATTTATTTTTTATTTATTCATTTATTAGTCCAGTACACTACAGAATTGTAATAAAATCCCAAATGGTACATGAAGTAAGTTTCAGATAAAGAAACTAGTCAAACACAAACTAGAGTTAAGTTATAAACCTAAAAAATTAAAAAGTTGGAAATGGACAAATGTATTTACCCAGAGATAAATAAACCCATTCATTTCCCTTAGTCAAGTACTTACAATAAAGATTTTTTATAAAATACCAAAGGGAAGTTTCAATAAAAGAATATATAAAATGTACTTACAAAAAAAACATTCAAACACTCGAATATAGTTATACACCTAAAGATATCATTATTAATGCACTGAGAGGTAAGTAATTTTCCCTTAAAATGAGTATCTACACAATGACTTGTCAGAAGTCTATTAAACAATGGCAAGATTAAGTTGTCTTACTGACATTTTTTTAAATTTATAACGTGAAAGATGGAAAAGATCAAGTTCTCAAAAATGCATATTGAAATTTTTTTGAAGTCTACAACTAATTGCCATCGAACCATAGTTTGTTCTTTGGAACCGTATGCCAAATGAAAAAATACGATTACTTCACAAGCTTCTGGAGTTAACAGAAAGGCAGAGCTCTCCTAGAAGAGCAGAACAATTAAAGAAAGAATGTATTATTTTGTGGAGAAATATAACCATTGCAAGTTTACGTCTATCCTCAAGTGACATTAAATCAAAAACAGTAAGCCTCATTTTTGGGTTGAATCCAAAATATGGTAGGCCAAGTTTCCATATTAGGTATTTGGTGAAACGATTCTGAACTTTTTCCAGTCTCTCTTTATGGCAGAGGACACCAAATGACACTATTATACTCCAAAACACTCCGAATCAGTGAAAAGTATAACGTCTTTATCGCGTCGCAGTCTGTTATATGGCGAGTATTTCTTTTAATGAACCCGAGCATTCTAAATGCTGTATTACAAATATTATTGACATAATCATTAAAGTTGAGATCTTTATCGAAGATAATCCCTAAATCGCTTAA
Source organism: Chrysolina oricalcia (assembly GCA_944452925.2). NCBI lineage: Eukaryota > Metazoa > Arthropoda > Insecta > Coleoptera > Chrysomelidae > Chrysolina > Chrysolina oricalcia. The sequence goes on along the minus strand of OX101821.2, from coordinate 56,310,600 downwards.
ACTATTGACAGATTGAAGATTTGCATCGTTAATTGAGTAATTGCAAATAACAGGCTGCATTCTATAAAATCTCAATACATTGCATTTTTTCACGTGAACTTTTAATAAATTAGTATCACAGTAGGTACAAAAGTTATCCAGGTCACTCTGAATGCGTTCAATATCATCGGTAGATTGCACTGTTTTAAAAAATTTAAGATCATCTGCATACAGAGAGATATCACAATATTGAAACACAGATTTAACATCATTAATAAAAAGTAACAATAATATAGGCCCAATGTGCGAACATTGCGGAACCCCTGAAGTTACATGAATTGTTTCTGACAAACTGCCAGCTACCTTTACATTATGCATTCTGTTAGAAAGGTAGGATTCAATAAATTTCAAGTATTTGCCTATAATTCCGAGATTCTTGTCGCCGTGAAGAATTACTACATATAACTATTGATGCCATTAAGACGCTGGATCTATATTGGTTGTTGAAATACCTGAAACGCAAAAACGTTTACTGCTCCAAATTCTGATTATATTGAGATATACCGCCTCATACAAAAAGTAACAGATTCTTTTTGAAATATTCGCGAGAAAAATATATTAACCAACATTTGGGGATGAATAAAATAGGAGAAATTCCTTGCCTGATTGCAAAATGGCTTGGAAAAGACATGTATAAGAGCTACACAGGTCACTGTTTCAGGAGAAGCTCCTGGCCAATGCAGGGGGCAACAATACATCCATAAAACGTCACGGTGGCTGGAAATCTGCCTCCGTAGCAGAAGCATATATAGAAGATAGTTTGAATAACAAAATTGAGATTTCTAACAGAATATTGAATTTTCCATCTTCTTCCAATCAAATTAAAATATCTGATGAAATTGTGGAATTAACTCTTCCAGAAATATCAAAATTTTCAATTATTATTCCAATAAATGAAATTGTTTTATGATGAATAATCATTTAATAATTGACTCTGTTGAAAATAAATCCTTCAAAAAGTAAAACTTCATGTTTATTTTGTAAATTATTTTGGCATTGAAAAAAAGTATTTTTTCACGGTGAAAAGACTTTTTTTTCACGGTGAAATAAAGTAAACATTTACACATCAATAGACAGCTGCAGAAAGGTCAAGTATATTTGACAAATGCACAAAAAAGTCATTAGTGACGGAATGAGCTTGCCTGGAGAACGTTCTGGGTATAGACACGAAATGGTATTATAATTCAACGTGAAATCTGAAAATTTTATGATATACAGGGCGTTTCATTAAAAAAAATACTATTTCGATACCTACACCAAACACCTTGTATATTTGAAAATTATATCAAAATATAGTTCTCATGAACTCCTGAATCGATCTTTTGTATGAAACATGTTTATTAATCTTCTTCAACAAACCAGATATTGACTGAAAAAAAATTTGAGTCACCCGATATATCATGCTGATTTAACAAATCCAAAAAGACATGAAATACGATTTTGCAAAGTTATCATAAAAATACATTTCTATGAATAGAAAAATCAGTCGACGTTTAGTGTATTTTCTTACTGTCAAGTTGAAATTCTCAAAATGAAACTACAATTTTAGTTGTGAGATACAACCCTGATTGTAATTTTTTCTTTTCCGTCCTTTGCAAAAAATACCCATCATTAAATACTATAATTTTACAATATTTTTCAGTGCAAAAAAGTTGATGTAATCCAAATGTATACATGGTCATGCAATCGGCTTGGGTTAAAATTAAATTCATAATGTTCACATTAGAAGCCACAAATCGTTTCAATCGATTGAATCAACCGATAAGTGGTGCTCAAATTTAATTCGGATTTGAATTGAAAGCTTGGTTTGAATCCCTGTAGAGAACCCCGTACAATGATTTCACTTTGACCTGAAATATTCCATTCCATTGACCACTTTACGAACTCATATATATTGTGTGCATTTCCATCCAATTTTCAACGGTCGCGTATTAATTGATCGTCAAAATTAAATATTCGGAAATAATAGAAATTCCCAAATAGTGCACTACGTTGGAATTACTGTTTAACAAATCAACGGAAATGGAATCATAGAATTCATTCGTTGATACGCTTGGAAAAAATACGTAGTGGATACATAATTTTTCTTAACCATACACTTCCTCGCTAACTCTAGAAGGATTGACTAATAATATTTGATTGAATAAGAACTACCCCAGTGAAGGTCAGACAGAACAGTAGAGGCCTGGCCACAGGAAGAGGGTTTTAGTTTTATGCTATCTAGGTGCTGACATCCCTATTATAGTCGCTACTATAGTATTAGTATCAACTATAGTTGATTTATTTACCTCCTTCTGATTATTTTTCGAAACTCTTTGGAATTCGGAATCTTACCGAATACATTCAAACTCAGAAATGTCATACCAATCAACAAAAAAGATTCTAAAAACGAATTCATTATCACTGCCTGGAGCAGTTTTGAACTGCATTTCGAAGGTTTTTGAGTTTATACTGTATAAAAAACGTACACGTTTTGAAAGATTTTATTTATGACAGGTGAATTCTCTACTTTCTTAAAACTGCAGTTATGATTCCCTTCGTAAAGTTGGTCAACTTTAGACCCAACTTTAGACCCATCACATAGTTGATAAGTTATTTAAAGAGTTTAAGAGTCGAATTTCTTCCTCATCCCTTCCAGCTAAGGTTTGTTGATATACTTATCAAGACTAACAACATCTTTGACAAAAAATTGCCACATATTCGAGAGCAGAAAGATTTATAACCACCTACTTAGTCTCCACAAGAACACTGAATCCTATACTATTTTGGAAATCAAATAGAAATGTGCTTCTTGAACCTACTTACTTTATTTTATTATATTTAATTTCTACTGACTATCTTATTTGTATTTTATGTAAGTGTATAAATGTTAATTTTGTTTGATTATTACTTTTAACGTGTTAGTTTTAGTAATGACAATTAACAAATAATATCTTACCGTTATTTCTTGTAAATTTCAGTGTATACATTATTGTGTCTTTATATCTTTATATTGTTAAAATATGATGATATTTTTATCAATTATCGTTTTGAATTTTTCATTTTTGATATGTCTGACTATAGCTCTATTTTCACCTTGCCCTTCTCACCTATGCAGAGATGATTGGCTCGGTTTGTACTGTTTATGCAAAGACTTCGAAGAAAGTGTCTTAAGCTGGTTTTTATGTAGCTGCTTCTGTCACTGTAGGTCGGCTTTGTTATGAGTTGACTCTTCATGGTTAATTTTTTGTCGTTGATTCAGGAACTTGTAAAGGACTAGTTTTTTATTAATTCTAAAAATTTAAGTAAAATGAAACAAAAATGTGAAAGAATCTTTGAATTATCTCTAGAAATGAAAAAGTTATGGGACTTTGAAGTTGCGCAAGGAAGAATAATTTCATGGTACGCAGCGCTCTAGTGTGTGATGTCACGCCACATGAACGAGGCGACTGATAAACGCAGAGTGCTTACAAATGTATCCGTGTACAATCACTTGCGCCGTTCGTGTCGTGTACCTATTGTTCATTACACGATGGCTGAAAAAATATCCTACAAATATTGAATTGTGCCTATGTGTAAAAGCGCGACAATTGAAAACGCCAATAAATTGTTTTTTCATGTTCCAAATGACATGAATAAAAGGAAGAAGTGGTGCAAACTAATGAGGCGGGACTTAATTGGACCTAAACGTACTACATATGTGTGCCTTGGCGCGGCTAAGGATCTAATACGTAATTGTTTGTGTTGTGGCGATCTCAGACATGTGGCGTGACGTCACAGACGAGCCGGAGACCAAAGACGTTCCGCGCTAAAATACGTAAATTTAAATAATCTATATCTCATTCATTTAAAATGAAAATAAAAAACACTACTAGTTCTGAACTATATTTAATTCCATCACTAACATCACTAAACTAGTCCATTTTATATTATATTTTCTATATTTGTTTCTGTTTCTTGTTATTTGAATCCTTGAATTTTGTTTTTTCTTGTTAAATACTTTTTATGAAATTTTCGTTCGTTCATTCTTCAAAATCTTTTCTGCTCTCCTTGTTTCTAATAACAATTCCTATAGTTACGACTTTCTTCTTCACTATCACTCACGCGCTCCTTGATTTTGAGACGTGATAAACTACTGATGACCAAGGATAATTTTCTAGATTTTATCACTTTTTAACAATTTATTATTTTTCTTATTGTAGTTGAGTTTTTTTGCTTGAATGTTAAATTAAATTAATTAAATTTACTTTCTCGTTTTATTAAAATTTTCCATCTATGTCATTTATCATTTCATTTTTATTTTGACAATTATACACTGTAGTTTTTCTGAATTTTTTTCTGAGAATCAGTTAATTTTGAATTTGTTTTCTTTTCTGGATTCTATTTCCAAATTTAAATGCCCTTGTCTAGTTTTGATGTTTCTTTTCAAATCGGTGCCATTGTTTGGGATTCCTGATTTAGACTTATCAAACGAAGAATAAAACTCATCTGCTACCTCTTTGATGTTGCCACACGATTGGAATGGCTAGGGTTTAAAGAAAAAGTAACAAAGGTCAGGCAAAATGAAAACATTGTAGCAGGTTTATATACATATAATTCACATTATTCCTTTATTTGACTGTGGATGTATAAATTCCATATCATAACAATATATTTGTATTATGTGGATGTATACAGGGTGTCAATTTGAAAATTTCCCACCCTCAATATCTTCCTTCCAGTAAATAATATGAGGAATTGAAAAAACAGGTCAATTTCATTATCAAGGGAGACACTTTCAAGGAATATTTGTAGCCCTCGTGGTTCACCACCCTTAGAGGGGTAGATGTTACCCTTAGAATTTTAAATGGGAAGGGGGCTCAAGTGGTACATCATTTTGATTTGCGTTCAATTCTGTTTCCAATGTTACTCTGACTTATTACTTTTTGATATGTATTTTCCGAAAAATAGCGTTAGAAACTGACAGAAGTAATTATTAGAACCAGAACTGGTTAGAATATTAGGTGGTAAAATTAGCCATTAGCTCCAAACAATTTACATCAAAGTGTAGTCTAATAGTGAAACGTAGATGGTAGTAAAGTTGAGTTTATTAAATGCTGAATTTTTAATTCTCATCGCAGAAATTGTAAAGATAGCCTTAATTTTTTGATATTTTTGCTGTAAGAAGTTTCTGTTTTCAGACAAATGTTGGTTAGCAGATTTGAACGATGAGTTAGCATTGTGAATACAGTTTTACCTGTTGGGCTGTTTAGGGATTACTTTAATAAGTGTATAAAAGTGTAAAAATGGTTCACATTCTTCAAGACAGAATTGAAATGATTGTAATTTATGGAGGAGTTGGAAAGTGCGTACGAAGGGCGGCATGTCTTTTTAACGAAAGACATCCAAATTGTAATGTATGTCACCGGTATGTGCATGATTTGGAGAATAAGTTCCACGAAATTGGTTCAGTGACAAATGAATGAATAAGCTCAAACTGAAGTTTTGGGAACATTTGCTGCAGAGCCCACGAGTTCCTTGCGATCAGTATCAGAACAGACGAGAATGTCACGCGAGACTGTAAGAAAAGCATTGAAAATGCGTAAATTTCATCCATATAAAATGCAGATTCTTCAAGAGCTCCACGAGGATGATTATGATAGAGGAATAGAGATTTGTTAAATCATGTCTCATTGAGTCAATACCATCCCTAATCTCCTGTTAAGCATCTGTTTCAACGGTAAGTCTTCATTTTTTCCGAATGGCACTGTTAAAATTAAAATTGTCGATATTGGAGTGACGAAAACCCACATATTATTCGGGAAGGGCATACACAACACCCACAAAAAGTTAATGTTTTGGCTGGTATTCTTGGAAATTCTATTATTAGTCCATTATTTCAGGAAGAAAACTTGACTGGCAATCTGTACCTTGAAATGCTTGAAGAGACTATCGGTCTTCTAATAACTCACGAGTTAGAAACTCAAATTGATGCTGAAGGTAATGAACTTTTGCAGAAGTATCTGTTACATTTACAGCAGGACGGTGCTCGACCTCATTAGCTTTTTCTGTTGAACGAGAGATTTCAGGATCGATGGATTGACAGAAGGGGAGCAGTTGAATGGTCTCCGAGATCACAGGATTTAACACCCTCGGATTTATTATTTTGGGGGTATCTTAAATCCGTTGATTATAAAACACAACCTTTTGATATTGAACAACTTAAAAGTCGAATTTCAGCAGCATGCCAGTCAATTCCTAGTGAAGTTTTCCGTAATATTAAAGGGGAGTTCGAAAACAGACTTTATTACTGTTTAGAGCAAAATGGACGACATTTCGAACAGTTTATAAGATAAGCGTACGTAGAGTTTATGTTTGAAATGTCTTTCTCGCAAATTAAATTTTATTTTGTAAAAGGAAAATAACCAACAAATGAAAAGTCCCACTCGTAATAAATTCATACCTGTCATTCAAGGGTAGGAACGGTGCCACCTACTCTTCTGACCATTTTTATTGAAAGGAGTCAATACAATAATGCATCTCAGAACAGGCGAATTCTAATTACACGTGTACGTTTAGATCGCCATTTTTCGGAAATTGCTCGTCAAAAAAACGAAACATCAGGGAATCATTGGAAGGAGAATTTAACGCCAATCAAAATGATGTGCCACCTGACCCTCCTTCCTATTTAAAATTCTAAAGGTAACATCTACCCCTCCTATGGAGTTGAACCACGAGGGCTACAAATAGTCTTCGAAAGTGTCCCCCTTTACAAATAAAATGTACCTGTTCTTTCGACTCCTCATATTGTTTACTGGAAGGAATATATTAAGGGTGGGAAGTTTTCAAATTGAAACCCTGTATATATACGGGTAATAATTGTTATCTGAATGTTTCTGATTCCTCTTCACGAAGCCTCATCAAGAGAAATTTCTCTTGGTCAACAAAGTATATTTTCGTTGACTGATTGAAACTTTTTCACTTTTCAGTTTCAAATCCACCATCCTCGTCCTACAAACCACCCTCTAGCTGTCGAATCAATCCGTTGACTCAGCTTATTGCAAAAGACAGACATCTGGTAGCATAAAACAAATCCAAGCATCCAATTCTACATTTCGAATAAACGATATCGCACCTCATTGAAATTGCCCGAGCACCGAAATCTTCGCAATCTTCACCGAAAATCTGTGAATATTTTCCAGATACCTCATCGTCAAATCCTATTGTACGGCGTTCAAGATGCATATCGTTTAACGGCAGGAATATTGGAAGGCGCCAGAATGTAAGATGGCATATCGGAATGGCGGACAGGAAGCTTTGGAGTTTTCTCAGCAAAGTGGAAAGCCGGGGATAATCTGGTGACATGCTCAAGAAGGCGTATACCGAACACTAGTGTGAAAGTTCTCAAGGTTTTTGATGGATATTGCTTTAGTTATCGAAGGCAGAGGCTATATATGCGTCAATATAGTATTATAAACTATATAATACTGCAGTTTCTCTACATATTCTATATAATGAGTTCATTTTTACAGGTATCTTCTCTCAGGTCTGGAAGGTGGCTCAGGTCATTCCTATAGATAAAAGTAGATCTCGAAATGAAGTTTCTAATTACTGGCCAATTTCTTTGTAATCGTTGCCTAGTAAACTTCTGGAATCCGTGATTACAGTCGAGTTATGTTTCCTATTCAAAAATGTGCTTTGTTCAGAACAACATGGATTCTTTAAGGGCAGGCCATCCACTATGAATTTATCACCAAATGTTCAAGATATCTCTGAAACTCTTGGTAACAGGTGTCAGGTAGATGCCGTGTACACCGAATTCTTTAAAGCCTTTGACAAAGTCCATCATCTTACATTAATTACCAGGTTAGCGACTGTCGGTGTCCACGGCAATTTGATCGAATGGACGAAATCTCACGTACACAATAGGATACAATTCGTGAAATTCAATGGTTGCACCTCCTCCTCAACTGACATTGCATCCGGTGTTCCTCAAGGCTCCCCTCTGGGCCCCTTGATATTCTCAATTTTTATCAATGAAATTGGTAGCAGTTTTCGCTACTCAAATTTCGCTCTCTACGCAGGCGACCTGAAATTTTATAAACCAATCTCATCTTTCGCCGACTGTATTGCAATCTGATATTGATAGAGTTTCTAATTTTTGTGTGAAATTTAAGCTATTCTTAAAAATAAAAAAATGTCATCACATCTCATTTTGTCGCTTGAAAACAAAAATTGAATTTGGATACAGTATTGATCATAATCAGTTAAAAAAGTTCAACATATAAGAGATCCAAGGGTAGATATTGACTCTTATTCGAAATTTGATTTGCATATCAATAACAGTAGTTAGGAGAGCGAATAGAAATTTAGGCTTCCTGCTGAGAGTTTCCAAATCTTCCAAAGAAGCTGGGACACTGATAATTCTATATAACTTACTTGTGCGTAGCTATCTAAAATATAATTTTATAGTATGGAACCCGTTCTACCAGAAGTACATCAATCGTATTGAAAATATCCTAATTAAATTCATTAACTATTTGAAATATCGTTTTTTCGAAGAAAGAGGATCAATACTTTCCAAGTAGGAACCCTTACGCGAGCAACTGTTGAAACATTTTTCGTAGTTTATTATGAAGCCAATTTGTACGTTGTTGGAACATATTGTAAAGAACGAAATATTCAGCCTCTGTTCGATTCATCACGGGATTTCTGGGTTGCAGTATGACAAGGAGTTAGGAGTTGAACAAGCCAACTGGGAGTACGCCGTCTGCTGAATAGAATTATAAATTAGTTTCTGTTCTCGAGCACATGTAAGATAAGTTGCAAAACTCCGTGGAGATACACAACTTGCATTAATAACTTATGTTGTTTTGTCTGATATACAACTCGTTTCGGGACTTCGCATTGTGCCTAACATAAAACGATGTAGAAAGTGTTTCGATTGCCGTAGGGCTTCCCGTTCTGTAACTGATCCAAAGTTTGTTTAAATTGGCAATAATAAGAATGTTGCATGAAGCAGGTCTTCTGACAAATTTGCCGGGACATGATGAGGTTACTTTTAGTAACAATTAGTCTAGTCAACAAGTGCCTATTGGGTCACACTTTTTCATCGCCTCCGAAAAACTTGGACGAGGTGTCATTCGATTCGTAATAGCATGTAGATGATTTTTTACAACAAAAATTGCAAAAGTTATCAGCAATTAATTGAAAAATCAAAATGATGCTTGGTTTTTTGGAAATATCTCGAGACAGGTATCGGGTTGGCAAGTAAATAAGACAGAATTCAGCTTCCAGACGTTTTTTATTGTCACAAACGTAGCACTAAAAATATGAAAATCCGGTTAACATGATATTATTTTACAATAATCACCCTCTTACCTAAAAATATGAAACACCAGGCTTACGAAAATTATTTTGATGAGTATCAAAGTGATAACCTTGCAACCAAAAGGGCTGTTTCGATTCAGCAGTACATTAGTTTATCGACAAGCTCGAAATCATTTCACTGTTCTCAGTCAAAGTAAGGTTGAACCTCAGCAAAAAATTGTAATAATAAGTACGGCGCGTGAAACATGAGGAATCGTTCACATATTTTGTAGGATAGGCAACTAGGTATTCATCTATATGCACATCGAGTTGTAAACCATAATTACTTCTTAAAGATACTTGAAGTTGGTACGAATGGAAGCTGAAGTATGCAAAACTGGCATGAAGTAGGGGAAACGAGGGTAATTCTGCCTCAATCTCAAAAACTTATTGACATTTTTCAAATTTGAAAAAAAGATTCACTAAGAAGAAGGAACAATACTTATAATTTTTCCAGGGGTTTGAAAATACGTCAAAAAACGGGGATTCTAGCTATCGTAAGCCTCTTCCACTGACGACCTTTAATTGGATAGCATTTAACTGAAAAGTACCAAGCGCCAATTCGTCAAATTTGGGATAAGGATACGACTCCAGGAGCTGTAAGATACTCCAAATAAAAATATCGAAGTGATTTATGGAACGTGGTACCATCAATTGACAGTGCCGAGCTGCATTTCAATAATTATTGTACAATTTTTAAAAATTATTGGATTTCCTCAAGCCATTACTCACTAGCAGAATTTGGCTCTTGGTACCTTACTTAAACGCTATCCAATTGATAAAAACATATTATGTAAACTTGAAAATTAGGAATTGAAAAAATGCAGGTGTCTATTTATCGCAACTTTTCTATTATTCATGAGTCAATTGACAATTTTTACCGACTCATGAACATTGCGAGTGCGATAATTGTCAAATAACAAATCTGACATTTTTTTTAACTTTTAGGAGCTATTTTTCGAAGATCTCCGAAGAGATTCCCATTGGAAGAAATATATAATTTTTCACTTCGTCATCAACAAATGCGTTGTTTATAAGATAATTTGATTGTTTTTTCGTAATTTTTTTATTGCTTAGAAATATATTTTTTAATTAACAATTGTTTTCTACCACATGTAATTATTACAATTTTTTCTTTTAAATAATGATCTGTCTTGCTCTTTGATGACTAAAAAGTTTTTTTATTGTTTATGTAATGAACATTTTGCTATAAACAGTTAAATATTTTCTATATATTATTTTTCTTCATCTACATAATGAAACAAAATAACCACGTGTCATATTTTGAGAAAAATTATTTATTTATATTTTTTATCGAATTTCAAATATTTTGTTCTTTACTCCATCATTCTCTCCTGGTTTTTTATGTTTAAACTTATTATAACTTATAAACTAATTAAGATGCAGACAGAAATCTTTGGGAGATCGTTTGCTAACGAACAGCCGTTACCGACCGAAGATGAACCCTTTACTCCCATAAACACCTACTACGTAGGCTTATTATGGCAAGTACCTGTCAGAAAACAACTACTCCCCTGGCTAAGACCACGACGGGTATTGAATTAAATCTAACAGCTACTTGTGCAACGTTCCTCAAAGCATCAGAGGACGCAATTGCAAGTGCCCTCTATTAAGATGCGTTGAAAAAACCATAGACTCATTTATTTTTTATTAATTGAAGAACAAATAATTGAGCCCAAGATTCTAGCTCCTACCCAAATATTTAATTGTTAATTGTTTACTGCATAAACAATGAAAATTTGATTGAAAACAATTTTGTTTTAATGATCAGAGAGCAAGATAAATTACGATTTAAAGAAAAAAATTGATCCTTAATAATAATTACAGTCGGTAGAAAAAAATTGTTGATTACCAAATCCGTTTTTAAACAATACATATTTTTCAAGAACGATTTTTCATAAAATCATAATTTGCATAAATGATAATGTCCCGAAATTTTTTTTCGAATTATCTCATAAACAACGCATTTCTTAATAACAATTTCGTAAACAACAGGAAATACAAATTTTTAAGATCATTTTCATCTGGCTTTTGATCATAAAAAACGGATCAAGAGTAATATAAAAAAAAATCAGTGAATAAACTTGCTTTTCAAATTTATCTTAAGTGAATTGTTGATAACAAAGTGTTAAATAAATGTTTTTCAATTTTTCCAACGGAAGTCTCTTTTGAGACCTCTAAAAAATATCCCCAAACGAGGAAAAAAATCTAAGATTTGTGGCTTAACAATTATAGCACTTGCAATGTTCATAGAAAAATTCCTGTAAATTTTTTTGCCATGGATTATTGTTCATTCATCTATCCACTAGATGCCTGAAATTTTTTATTGCAATTTTTAATAGGTTTAGATAATTTGTTTGAAAGTGGTTGACAATGTTTCACTTTGAGTAAGGTTATTCTGAACTTTCATTGTCTAAAAAAGAAAAAAGAAAAATTCAATACTCTGCAATTTTCAATCACGACGTTTCAACTGTTAAAAAATCTACAGTCGTTATCAAGTGTATAAGTGTATAAGTTTAAATAATATTTGTTCATTACTGGTCCAAAGAGGGAGGGGCTTACGAAAGCTAGAGTCCCCGTTTTCGGCCGTATTTTCAACCCCCTGGGAAAATTATAAATATTGATCATACAGTTCCAGGAAGTTTTTGGGAAATTTCCTTCTCATATTCAATAGTTTTGAGATATTTGCAAAAAACCAAACCCAATTTTGTTTTTCAGGTTTGTTAATAACTTCTGCAATTTTTTCGCAAACAACTATATACAGATGGATTCATCCATCGAAATCTCACCTGTAGAAAAAAGAAACGGCATTGCCATCATGGTCATTGAGACCTATGTCAAGAAGCTAGAGGATATTATCCAGATCAGCAATCACAATGTCATACAAGAAGACCCCACAATTTCAATTGAAAGATAAAATACGCCATAGGAAGTTGAAAAAATTGTTAAAATTGTTATTTCCGTCAACCGATTGCACCCCTACGCGCAACCCTCGGAAGTCTTCGAAAGACTTGTGTGAGCTAGAGAAGACGCAGCCCTCATCTTTTAACGTGTGATGCCATGCACGAGACCGATGACCATGCAGGGATTTGAAGCCTCTACCCTCCGCTCCAAAGGCGATTGCCCTACCACCACTGCCACCACGGCCCTTGAACCTATGACAAGAAGTTAGGATTAGGCAATACCAATGTCATACAAGTAGACCTCTTAATTTCAATTGAGAGGAAAATATACGCCGTACTGAGGAAGTACAACTCATACATTTCATCATGCTAAATCATGCTACCCAGTATGAAGGAAGATTCATGTATTCCATTACACCTTTTTAAAGAAAGATGAAGCTCGTATATGTTTTTTGATGGATTTTTCACCAAATTTTATACTTGAAATTTTATAATTGTATAGACGTTAAAAATAAAAATTGTTAATGTATCAATAACGGTAGGAGATAGGTATGGACATAGTCAATGAAACTAATTCAAACTGGTCAGTAGAATTCAAATATTAGTTGATATATAGGGCGATCCAAATGCAAAAAATGCGTAATAATCGATAATCAAAGTTACGAACGCAGACGTATTATTCAGATACTCTGTATGATATGAAAAACACCATCCCTTAGGTGAACGATGCCAGAATTTGAGAATGATCTATTAGTTGAATCGTACGATATTGAATTTTTTCTTTATCTCGTTTTGTAATGAAATATGAGAATGTTTCGTTACAATATATTATACAGGGTGTTTCCTAAGTACGTGTGGAAAATTTAGGGACATATTGCTGACGTCAAAATAAGAAAAAAAGTTCATATAAACATACATCCGCAAGTTATTCGTTTCTGAGATACTGAGTGTCAAAGTTCAATTCTTATTGTTGTTTTTTGTGAATCAATTCCAAAATAATTGTGATATTCGAGTGAAGTTTGATATTTGGGAGTATGAACATATATCAAATTTTATGTTAGTTTGTCTTTTTATTCATTAGAAATGTCATAACTTTTTTGTACGGACCTCTAGCAGGTTATCATTCATACAATGGACTTTTATTTTAAATTCCAATAACTCGAAAACAGTTGCTCGCAGCGACCTCTACCAGGAATATCTTTTTACACTAAAATGTCCGAAAATCCGATTTTTCCACTAGAAAACGTGATGAAGGTACTGAAAAGACATGTAGGTGACGTCACTAAAGAGAAAAACTAACATCACATTCCATACCAAACTTCACTCAAATATATCAAAATTACTTCGCGAAATATAAACATGATAATTCAAATTCGATACTTTGTATTTCTGAAACGAATGACTTGCGGACATGTTTCTATGAGAACTTTTCTTCTTATTTTGATGTCAGCAACATGATCCTGAATTTTCCACACGTACTAAAGAAACACCCTGTATATTGTAACTCAATGTGTTTATTTAATTTTTTGTAATATTCCACCTATATCACTCAAGTTATTCTTCTACTTGTAGTGTCCATAAAATGAATCTCAAGCAAAGGCCACGATGTTAGATGGACCCTGTATATTTTGTGTATCTGCAGGGTAAACTTTTATCATGATCGATCGTTTATGATAGAAGTTTTCAGGAATTCCAGGCATTTGAATATATCAACAAGCAAAACTAGCGCGGCTTCAAGAGAAATATAACGCCTTGTATATAATATGTCATTCCAATTCAGAAGATGCTAATAATCATGTATTGGATTTGATCTTTGTATCCTTCGGTATATCTGGAAATAAATGAAATTCCACCGCTCAGTTTTTCAGAAATCACAAAAAAAACTTGCTAGATTTGGACTAACCCTGTATATCGTAGGTATATGCAGGGATTTTTATACTCTGTAGCGGATTTGTATCGTCCATTTAGATAATCGATGCAATAGATTTTGTTCATATAATGGAAAAAAGTTCGTCACAATAGCACAATTTGAAATTTTGGAAAAGTTAACTTCAGCACCCTGTACAATCTAAACCATTGAATTTAGAGCTTTGGCGTGATGGAGAGTTCTACAATATATGAAAAATTCGAGCAAATTTACCCAAATCCAGTTTCCCATTTGAGACAACAAATAAGTTTCCTGAATAAGGACTGTATTATACTGGATACACACACCACTTTTAGTACATAAAAGTGTACTGTTGGAAAATATTGAACTTTGTCTCTCAAACTTGGCCACCCTGGAAATGAAAACTGGAAAGTAATTCATAATCCGTCCTTCCGGTTGGCTTGTTCCAAATTTTGCCTTCGAATCTAGAATATCTAGATAAATCACCTCAGAGAGAAATATCTCTCGGCACTGCAAGAAAACTAAATCTTTCTATGAATAATCTAAGTTTTCCCCGCATAATTTTCCTTGCGATACGCGAAGCGGCTCTCGACTGTTTATTTCTTAGTGAATTTTTCATGTGTGACCCCATTTCGATTCGCTAAACTTCCAAATCCGAGTTATCTTGAAGTTGGAGTTGAATTTAAATATAGCACGCTGCTGCCTCATATTGGATTTGCCTAAATAAGGTGAATTTATATTGAAATTTATAATGGTTTTCCATCGGGGAGGTTTAGCGGTACTAAAGTTAAGATACAACTTTAACTAGACTGGAGAAGGCTGCTCTCGGGAATGATATACTCCGTTAAAGAAGCTCGGGCGAGACCTAAATTTTGATGCTTGTTGAAGGAGTTTGATTTTTGAATGAAATTTCAATAGATTAGAACAGATTCACATGAAGTTTGCAGGGTTTCTCCAAGCCAAGATGCTTGGCTTGAGATTTGAAAGCTTGGCTTGAGCTTGAAAGCCAATCTTTAAAAAATACAGAGCTTGGCTTGGCTTGAATTTTCCGAATGTAGCTTGGCTTGGTTTCACTATTTTCGAAGTTTCCACAGGCGTCTTAATAATTAAAGATAAAAAAATGAAAAAAGTAAATAAATCTTTTCAAAACAATCGTTTTTTCTTTAAAAATCATAATTTTCATCAATAAATATATTACAAAAAAAAATATTTTCTCATAAATAACTTATTTATTTAGAACAATTTTTTAAACAACGATAAAATGATAAAAAATATTTATATGTAGCTTTAAACCCATAGAAATCGAAAAATCCAAGATATTCGAAGATAAAAATACCAATATATGATTTTTTAAATTTTTGTTAATAAAAAAGTGGAAAATCAAAATTTTACAATTTTTGCATCGATTATCTATTTGTGAGCCTATTGAAAATAACTTCTCTAAGTGAAAAAATCCTAGAGTTTTAGTTCAATAATTGTCGGGGTTTTTATGTTAACATTCAGTTTACAAAAAATTGTTAATTAACAAATATATAATTTATGGAGGAATTGGGATAAATTTTTTTCAATCTCTGATTATTGTTAACTGATGTATTCCAATTGTAAATGCATTTTTTTATTCCTTAATATTCATATTTAATATGTTAAAATGATTTTTTTGTTTATTTCATTGAAAATGAAATCAGTTGTGGAATCATCTGCGACTGAAAGTTTGAATTAGGCCACTATTTTCCATCGTACAAGATAACCTCTCTTCAAGTTATATAAGGTCTTTCTCAATATCTACCAGATGAAGTTCAATATCCAGCTTGGCTTTAGCCGGGGAAGTAGTAGTTTTCTGTTAGATATTACAAAAAAGTAACTTCAATTTCATCGTAGCATTTTTCCATTTGCAGGGAAGTCATGTATTGATTCAATTTTCAATTTTTTTGTTGTGTCAGTGTGACGCTCTGTAAAAATCATAAATATTGGAGGTACAGTTTCAGAAAATTTTTAGATCTTCTCAGATCCTTTTTAATATTTCTAAAAACATCAGTATTTTTCGAGATATTAAAAAAACACTTTTTTTTCACTTGATTGTTTATAACTTTTGAATTTTTTTAGGCCTGTTTCGGGATCTAAATGACATTACGAATCGAATGACACAATGATCATAATTTTCATTTCATTTGGTACATGTTGACTAGACTATAATATCAACAACAACGGCGTAGATTTGAAAAATATAAATTCACTGCTATTAGCTATAAATCAGGTTTTCATATCTTTGACTTGTTATTTTTGATTGATATATCGTGAATGCACTGAGAGAAACTGCACACTTAATTATAACAATCATGAAATTTTTATTCTGAATAACTCTCGAGTTCATATTGTCAAAAATAGATGGAACATCCTGTACATTAAAATATTTTATTATCATTCAATACGTGGGTAACAATTTAACATTTCACAATTCAGTACGTGAGCGACGATATTATATTTTGAAACACAACTTGTCCTCAACAGAACATAAACAAGAGTTTTCATTAAGGCCACTGATAGTTTGATCCGGTAGTCGAGTTTAGAGTTTTGGCGTGCCCGCAGCTAGTGAGGGCTATCTATGGGGGGAGTTTGGGAGAATAAAGATTAGATTCATCGAAAATGTTCCTTAAATGTATATATCCGAATTTGTTGTGAGTATAGATCTTTTAAGAATAATTTGTTCAAACC